>OY728150.1:537294817-538517341 GCA_963277665.1 Viscum album
TTGATAATTCATTATAATTATCATTTGATAATTCTTGATAAAAATATTTTGATAAATTCACAATATTTATCTTTTGATAATTTTTATATACTATTCATTTATAATTTTTCATATTAATCTTTTGATAAAAATTCAGAAATATATTTTTATAATTTATAATAAATTATCCTTTTATAATTTTTATGATTTATCTTTTTGATAATCATGTGGATTATTTATTGATAATTCTAGGTTTTATCATTTTAATTTAAAATCAACCATTTATTTTTTCCAAAATTTAATAAGTGATAAATAAAATAAGATAAAATATAATTATAAAAAAAACAATAAAAAACCTAGAAAGGAGAACGTGCAGCACATAGCACATGAAAGAGATGCCTCCATCCTACCTGAAACTAGTTAAGAATCCCAGATTGGATCGATGGAGTTCCAATAAACACATCCAGCGGACTTTCACGATCACCTGGACACAACAAAATTGACCAATATCAATTCTGAAAATTTTCAGCTATTTCAGTAAACCAAGTCACATTTATTCCATCCCCTATTTCCAGAACCCCAATTTAGTCCATTATTTCTACCAAAAATTTAAGATGGGGTCATTAATTTTACCCAATTTGACCAACTTGTGCAAGTTATTTTTTAAAAAAAAAGTGGGTTTTCATGCATCATATATGGTAACCTTTATGGTATTTTTACTATGTTATTATTCTTTTATCTTATAATTTAGTTATATTCAATATTAAAATACTTCATATTGAAATCTTAATAAAATTTTTGCATGAAGATTAGATATTTTTTGCAACCAAAGGTGTTAAACACACCATAAGAGTGGGGATGAATTAGGGAATGAGAGTTTTTTCTTCTCATATTCAAATGAATATTACTCTTGTGTTGGTAGGAATAAAAAGAACAAGTCACAACCTATCAATTTTCTTAGAAAGAATGAAAATTAAATGCAGAAATAGAAAAAAAATTACTTTTTTCACCACTAAGGGATACATCCAAGGATTATACATCAATAATGTGTCAACATACTATATAAATGAATATCCACTATTGTTATTATAAGATATTATAAAGGGATTATTTTTAATCTAAGAATAACCCCCTCAATTTATCTCTGCACAAACTACTTAAAAACATGGTATATAAAAATATAGACATAATGGACACTCATTGTGAATATTTACAAGAGTAATCAATAATAAACCAGTGAGTTTTTTGTCTTTATAATCCAATTTTTTCTATCAAATCCAAATCTTCAATATCATTCTTCATACCCTCTCCTCTCTGAGAATTATTAATGTAGCAGTTCTTCCCTCCCAAAAATTAGGTCTTATAATTCTCTCTAATTCCTATTCGAATTTAAATAATTGGAACTTCTAAAATCATCCTTCTTTGAATACTATATGTCAGTTATTTATTGGTCCCCAAAATCATTAGTTATTTTCAATTTAATACCAAAAATAAATCAAACAATAACTCTAGATTTGAATACTTGTAAATTTTCAATATATTCTTTAATCCAGAAAAAATTATGACGTGATGCTCATAAATTAAGTGTGATGAACAATTGTCATAGGTTCCTCCTGAAATCCCAAGTTTGAATAAATTTTAACTCCCTAAATTCACAGGATTGATGATTCTATATATTTCTAACCATAAACACATTATGTGGTGACACAGACTATCATAGTGTGATTCCTTCAACCAGATCCATCTAGATCAGAACATTTTTCATGAGGTTAAGTCACTACAGTATGGAATCATGTGTTATAATTTAAAACATACGATTTTGGGTTGACACTAAAATCTTCATAAAATAGCTCAAATTGCTTTTTTTATGGTTTCATCATTATGGTGTAATATTGTCCCATAATGGAACAACACGAACAATTATAGCATGACAAACTTACTATAACATTCGCTCTACATCATCTCCTTAGTTTAGTCATGTTAATAACTCACCATAGAATGACCATATATATTGTTCCATGGTTTTGTATTCTTTCACTAAATCAACTCTAAAAATTATCTAATATTCAATATACATCTATAAACTAGAAATAACATTGAACACCCACTTTACACCCATGATTGATAATAAATATAATAACTTTTCCGACCAATAAGGTTAAGTTCCAATATTCTACCATTGTTTCAACAACATATAACCTAGATAAAATTGGTTCCAAAAATATTATTTTATGGAAAATCATACCCCAATTTTATTTTCTAATCCCTTAATATTTTTTCAATCATTCATTGATTATGGGGATTCACTTTAACCTTATTATCATTTTGAATTAACTCAAGTGACAGTGAAGGGTGGTGATTCAGGTTGGGATGTTAGAAACAATATTAATTTGGTTATTTTTGGGTATATTAATGGAGATAGGTTGAGTTGAGACTAATTAAATAGTTATAAAAATAAATTTTTAAATTTTTTATAGCGAATGAGATGCATTTGTAGACCAAGTGGTTAGTGAACTACTTATAACTTGTTGTTAATTGTTTATAGTGAATTTTCCTAGTTCAAGGGAGAATATGGTCTTCATGCATCATTTAGGAATTAATAGATAAGAAATGTATCATGGTCTCATGTTTTTATGGAAATATTTTATCATGATTATGATTTAGATTTTAAAATGGATTTTTTAAAAATAATGTATTTTTAAAACATCTTTTAAAACAATTTTATCTATTGGATGATTGACATACTTGATGATTATTATAACTTAAAAAGAGAAAATTATGTCAAAATAGACTCTATGGATTTTTTTAGTAAATCCTTATTGTAGTTTTTTGATATGTTAGTTTTAGAGAAATTAAAGAAAAAAATTATTTGAATTTGGGTGATCATGGATGGTTTTTCTATGTGTGAGGTTTGAATTGACCAATAATTTGATGTAACACTGATAGGTTGTGGATTCCTTTAATAAATTAACCAATTTGACTTATTAAAGTTTGGATCCTCTCAATCCTTAAGTCTCACCCATAATTTTATGCAATAGAAATATAATGTAACATAAGAAACATAAAATTTTTACATGGTTTGTATTTATATTCAACCCAAAAATGTGAAAATAAACATTGATTTTAAATAGGTTTTATAAAATATGTCTCAATACCATGAATTTTTATAAACCAATGGAATATATAAAATTTTAACCAATATAATCTTATCAAAACTATCTAATCCAAACACATCAAAATTATATTCATTTCCAAAACCCACCCACACACACCTAAATACTCAACCAAACCCTAAGAGAACTCTAAGACCATGATAAATCATTAACAACTAAAGGGTAACTCTAGATCTCAAGAATAATGACTCACCAAAATTTATTCAACATCCACATAAAACTCAACATGACACCCCATAGTTTAATAATAATTATGATCCTTCTCAACCATGATTGGTAACCTATACTAAATTAAGAATTTAAACTCATGCATGAGCCCATACTAAATAATCTTTTCAATGAAAATCACAATATCACATTATATTAAACACAATGCAACAAAATAAAAATAATATAAAAATACATGCAATTAATGAAACAAATTTTCAAAAACATTTCTACCATAATTTTTTCATCTCAATTTTTCTGTAAGCCATACATGCATCTAAAAGAATAAGGATTTCCCATTTTCACTAAAATATAAACACACCAAAACATCATTTGGTATAATCATTACATAATAAAAATTAAATCATTTTAAATCCATAAAACAATTTAACTAAAAACTACCATCCAAGATCATGCATTTTGGAATAGAATAGAGTGTTGGAAAAGTCATCTACCATAACATGATGAAAGAGTATAATCAATGACTACACTATCATGCCACAAAAAATTCATTAGGTTTTATATAACGAAATATAGTATAGGTTAGACCCTAGGTTATTTAAAAAGTAGTGTAGTAAGTTTAAAGTGTTAATTTTCAATATGTTTTTTAAAAGGAAAACTGGATACATGGGGTTTGAATGATGTTTTATAATAAAATGACTTAATATGAAGAGTTTAATAGTTAACAAAAAAAAGTGGGTTTTAGGAGATAAATAGAAAAACATGATCATTTAAATTTCACTAAAAAATATTTCAAGTCTTTAGTTCTTATAAATTCATTTAGGATTAGAGTAAGTATTTGGTTAAGGTTAACTAGAATCTTAGTTCCCCTCTAAGCCATGATATAAAAGCAAGTAAAACCCTAAATTAACAAAAAAATAATGTATCCAAGGATAATCCCTAATTCATGTTATAAGTTTTACAAATACAGTTTAAATCTCAATTTTTTGGGAAATAAAAGTATCCTTGTGTTTTTAAATTGAAATAACACAAGTCACACACTCAAAATTTTACACTGATTAGTCAAAAATAAAGATCATTTCATTCACATGCATCAAGACAAAGAATTAAAATCATAAATAATGTGAGATACACTGGATGAAATGTTTTCAAACCCAATTTAGACAAAAATAATATCTAATATGTGTTATAGAACTCCCTTGACAAGTGTGTAGCTCCCTTGTAATGATCGCCCACCATTTAGCTCATCATCAAGAGGTGGAGGAGGCTTGAGTGGAATTATTTATTAATCCTTAATCTCTATATGAGGTTAAGGATCTCTAAAAATTATATAATTATGATATTAAATCTATAAATCTTCAAAATGGTATCAATTCACCCCTTTTTTCAAACATTCAAATGGGATTCCCAAGGTGCCAACTTACAGGTAAATTAGAAGGTTATTTGGGAAACCTATTTTCAAAATACCCATAAAAAATTATATTTTTCTAGGTAGATAATATTATCTATCTTTTCATAAAACTAAAAATTTATTTCAACACATATTCAATACCTCCACATTAAATTTTTCAGCAATTATATTTTTATAAATTGAGATATTGAAAAATTAAATAAGTGGCCTCATGACTGTGAATGGTGAGGATTCTCTCCATTGATGAAAACTTTTAGGCCTCTTAATGAAAAACTTAGGCTTAGTGATATTATAGTGAATTATATACAACATTTTCAGGGATATGTTCACTAAATTTTAACCTAATTGGTTGTATATATTAGGTAAAATTTTGATTTTAGTCCACCTGTATTCTTGGGCTCTTGTGCGGTTTCGGCCCATTTTTCTTCCACTTTAATTATAGATCTCTAAATCACTTCCACCTACAATTTAAACATAAAAAAAAGTGAAATTTTCATTTTAAAATATATTTTATATTAAATAATTAAATCTAATTATAAGTGAAATTGTTTATTAAATTTTTAATTTATAATACAAAAAAAATAGTTTAATAGAGTGGTATAAGGGTAAAATAGAATAGTGAATCATGGTACGATCACACCCCAATACCTAAAAATTTTAACTAATGAGAAAATTAACATATAAAAAATGATGCATGAATATATCACCTTGTTCATAAATATTTAACATTCAAATAAAATTCAATTTAGGGTTTCATTTTGAGTAAAACAAGAACCACACCAAGGGATTAATCTTAGTAAGCATAGAAATGAGTGTTTCATAAATTGTATCAGAACAAAATTCATGGAGATACATGATAGTATTTTTATAAAGGAATTAAAAATTCAACCATACCACTAAATCCCCAAGTGTGAGTGTGAAAACCATTTTATGCTAATCTTTTTACTTTATATCCATTAAATATAAGTTATTTTAAATTTTTTCAACTTACCCAATTCTTTCCACTGAACCTACCATATATCCTTTGTAATCAAATTTCAAAACCCACTCATTTAATAATTCATGAAATTAAAACCTTAATATCTTCACCTAGGTATCCCCTTATGTTATACATTTCATCACTCCACTCATTATTTATTAATTAATTATTTTATTTTAATTTAATTTAATTTATTTTATTGTGTTTTCTCCCACTTAAAAGTATATAATAGTCAAATAATAGGTACACATGAATAGTTTTATCTAGTTTAGTAGTGAAACTAATCTGATAAGGAACAAACATATGTAAAAATCATTTTATAAATTTTATAGACATTAAACATACTTATATATACCTTTAATTTATCATAAAATGATCACATTTTCTAGTTATGTGAAATGAGGTGTAGAGATATTAAATGACATGGTTTTCCCATAAATTACTTACATAGAAAGTACCAATATCCCTAAATATTTTATAGAGAAAAAACTGATCATATTATTGAAAAATAATCAATTATACAAAAATCTTTGATTATTATTAAATTTATTTTCAAACACACATGACAATAGTGAAATAATTTTTTAAAATTTTAAGACAATATAAAAAAGGGAAAAAATTAATAAATTTTCACTAAATTATAGAATAATGTGGAAATTTATATGAGTATTATGGAACAAAAAAATAGATGATAAAAATATAAAACTTACATGAAATAAGAAAAAAAAGTGAAAAGGGGAAGATGAAAAAATTCCAAACTCATGAAAGTATCCATCCCCCACCCCCCACCCATACATAAAAACACCTAGAGTATGTAGTTTCCTTACTATAATAAAATATAAGGGGGAAGGATGTATATAACTTAGTGGTTTTAACTAAAATATGGATTCATGAAGGAAGAATTTCCCCACTAGGGACTCCTAAAATGTTTCATGGAAGTGATTTAGCTATTTCCCATTGATAGTGAATGTATATTGGGTTTTTTCATTTTAACCTAAAAAATCCAAAAGGATAGACATTAATCATATTGTATGATCCAAACTAGTAGGAATGAAGCTTACCTGGGTGTAACTTCATCCTTTCATTATAAAGAGGGAATTTTCTAGCCAATCTAGAACTCGCGGTGAAGGATGAGATAGTCATGGGTAGCCTTAGTTCTCTCTTTATAGATTTGGAAGTTCTCATGTGGATCTATTAATATTTAATTTTGATCCTATATTTGTAATTTAATTTGAGAACCTAATAAAAAAAGATTACAATTTCATTTTTAATAGCCCAACAATCCTAGTGATCTATCTTAATGAGGAGGTGACAAATATTTCATAAAAAAAGTTGATAAGGTTACAAGCCAAGTGGAATTTTAAAAGTACCATGGTAAGCCCGTCATTCATCATTGAGTATAAGACTCTAATCTTTTATATTGGTTTGGACAATTTTTTTTCAAGAGTTTGTTTTATTTCTTTATTAGGCACATTGTATTTCCTGTTTGTTTGGGGGTTATAAGATATATAAACTCAATGTCCAACCCCATTTAGACAATATAATACTTTAGATGATTTGGGTTCTCAAAAATTATATAACTTCCTTTGAGTTATCAATCATTGTAACTCATTATTATACCCATTTATACACATAATCCACTTCCATAATAAGGTATAAGTTTCCAAATTAATTAGGAAATGATCCCATACAATCAATGCATCAAACATCAAAAATTTCATTGGAAATAAAGGGTTATTATGGAATTTCATTTCTTTTAGAGAAATTACCTATACTTTTACAGTGATGATAATCTATACAAGAATCATGGGAATCCCAAAATAATTTTGGCCAAAATAACCCAAGATCAAGGGCCTTGTGAGTAGTCTGTTGGGGACCAAAGTGGCCTCATAAGAAATACTATGACAAAACTTGAGTATGAACTGAAACTCGCTACCAGAAAAATAATGAATTAGTATTTGATCCCTACATTTACACCAAAGGTATGGTTCATCCCAATTATACCAACAAGACTAATGTTTAAGATGCTCGACTTGATTTTTATCATAATGAAACATGTCATTTATGAGAATAAGGGGGGATTAGTCAATGTCTATGGATGTAATAACCCTACTTATATGGTTAGACAACATATTCTATACAACTTGTTATCCATAATTTCTAAATGGAATTCTGTAAGGAATAGAATCCAACAAATGAGATGTGGTTTGGATTATGGTTTCTTAAGGAGGAATTAGAGGGATATATAATCAAAAAACATCATAACTTTAGACCCTAAAAGATTTAACATGAATTTATCCAAGGAAAACATAATGAAATGAAATTAATTTTTAGTAGTAGTGTAGTTTTCCTGGGTAGGGTCAAGTGTGTGTGAGGTATATGCAATGACATGTGGAGATTTGTCGACATGTTGTGATAAGACTATCCTAGCTACATAGTTTTAATCATCACACATGAGATAAAATGGTAAATCCCACCAAGGTGGTTGGATTACTTATGGTGATTTTATACTCCATCCAAATTTTTTTTTAAAACCTATCAGTTTTTATCAAAAAAAATCTTTTTCTTTTTGGAGTAATTGTGAGAGGGGAGTGGAATCTTGTAAAAGTCATGAAAGAAATGGTGATAAAATCCTACATTTCCTAAGAAAGACCACACATCCCACACATTTTTAGGGAAAGGTGGAGAATAAATGACATCAAATTTTGATTTATCAACTTGTATACCATCCTAAAAAATGATGTGTCTAATGGAATTTCTAAAAATTTAATAAAAGATTATTTTAAATATAGTGATGAAGTAAAGAACCTATACTAACCAAACATTCCTCAAAGGAGGAACCATAGATAGTGAAACCATCTATTAACACTTCCATGAAATTCCAAAAATAATCCAAAGAAATACTTCCCATGCATCATTAGAAAGTACCTGGAGCATTTCACAGACCAAATGACATCCTTCTATATGAAAATGTTTAAAAGTGGAAATTAAAGGTTGTCTTTCTCAGAACCTCAGGTTAATATGGATCTAAAAATATCTAGAATACCCAACCAAGAAATAGTAATGGAACTTCCTAACTAACCTCTATAATATCTACTCAATGAATGGTAATAGTAAATTTTCCTTCCCAGTGTGATAGTTTAGTGGGTGATAGTCAATATAGACAGACCAACTATTCTATCATTTTGTATTATCATTAGACTTATTTTCTTAATAACTACCTACATTAGACTAACCCATTGGTTGTCAAAGATATGTTAAATGATTCCAATAGCCAATAATTTGGTTACCTATTTTTAATGACATCAATGAGGTTTATGTTTAGTTGGTTATGATCCTACCTTATTGGTTTAGTCTCATCATTTAATAATATATGATAAATGAAAATTGATATCCTAATACCGAAAATATTAGAAATCATCCATACTAGTACATTTTTATACTCCCTCAAATGGTCAAGAAATCATGATTCATGCTTTGTAGGGATTGAAATAGAAATAATGATAGGAAACCTATTTACATTCACAAGATATGAATATTTTAAGTTTTTATATAGTGTTTTAGGTTCCAATTATAGTTTATTTTTTATTTATTGGAGGGAAAAATAAATATATAGGTCAAGAAACTCGTCTAACTTCTCAAAGGCAACATCCATGTATGAGGAGTAAGATTTTACAAGCTAAGAAAAATCATTGATGGTTATTGTGTCTTTAATGTCCAATAAATCATCAATTAATGAACATGCATGACATTTTTGTAGAACATTAAATAATTGAACACATGAATCGTTACCTATAATGTCTATCAAAGATAAAAATTTAGAAATGGGATCAGGGTAAAAACAAGAGAAGTTTACTTGGGGAATGGGAGTATATCAATAAAATTAACTGAAGGAGAGAAATTCACTTCTAAGGGGTGATTCAAGGAATCAAGGATGTTGAAATGGACAATTTCACCACCAAAATCCATAAATAATGTACCATTATGTACATTAATTATGGTTTTGATAGTTTTCAAGAAAGAACTCTCTAATATAATTGGGGTATGTTCTTTAATCTTATCATCTTCCAATTTATGGACATAAAAATAAATAGTAATGACTAAGTTTGTAACCATCACAATAATATCCTCTAGTACACAAGTAGGGTATGCAGTACTCTGGTTTTTTGGCTGAACAACTATTCTAGTGGGCTTCATCTCCCTAACCTGTAATGAAGAGAAAATAGAGTAAGACTCCACATTTAAAGAGGCACCAAAATCAATCATTACATCAGAAAAGAAATAATCCCCTATGTTAGATAGAATTGATAATGTTCTAGGATACTTGAATTTTGTGGTAAATGATGGTTGGATCAATGCAGAGATGCTCCTCCCTTTCACAAACCAGCCTAGTTCAACCCCAAAATGGGTCACCCAAGCTGGATCATGGAAATTTCTGAAGGGCATCTCCATTCCCCATGGTCTAGCATAAGTTATAGGGAATCACAGATAAATATTCAGGGATGATTTATATAAATAACTATAAATAAAAAAATATTGTACGCAGCATAAGAGGAGGATCCATAAATCAATGAACATAAATAAAACAATTGTAGCATAAACTAAGCCAAATCCAGATACAATATAACCAAGGTAAAACTCTAACTGATAGGAAATATACACAATATATTTGTGATATCTTGGTTAATACCATCCTCAAAACCAAACTACTCCATAGAAGAACCTGAAAAAAATCTATAATGGGACTTGGGCCATAAATTTGGGCCTTGTGCCATAAATTTGGGCCTACGGGCCATGTAATGGGATAAATGCCCACTGGGACTTTGGGCTATGTAATGGGTCTCCCTCTGCCCAGTTAAAGAGGTCTTTACTTTGATTTAATAATAATAAAAATCTCCATGAATAAAACACACCCTATGTGAATGCATAAACTAAAATGATAAAATAAAACATTAGAATTAGGGTATATCAAAAGAACAATTATAAAAGAAAATTAAACAACACAAGTACAGAAAAGTGAATATAAACATTATAGGTAAAAAATGATACAAATCAATATAGAATAATATGAGATGGTAGTCATGGGAATTTCTTGAACATACCTAGAGGTAAACCTAGATATACATGGTTAAAACCCATCTTCCAGTATAAGATATTGTCCATAGTCTATCACGAACCACATTGTGCTGCTTTCCTATCACCAGCGGAACTCCCACCATAGCTTGGGTCTACCAGTGGGATCTAGTTTATCACTTTAGGAGAAAGATAGTAACCATATCTCAACCCTCTAAAGGATTTATAAGATCCCATGAAAATATTATAAGGTGAATTGAGGGGGTCATCTATCACGAACCATCCTCGGTACCCTAGTAACCCGGTAACTGAGCCAACCATGATATAGATCTAAGGGAATTCCCAATCCTCATAGGTTAGTGACTAGTACCTATAATAATACAACATGTAAGTGGGAATGAATTTTCTATAAAACATAGTGGAATAAAGATAGTAAAGTCAATATGCATACAAATGAAACTCCACTATGATTAAAATACCATAAGTCAAAAAAAGAATTAAAGCATAAATTACTACAACCCAAATACCAAAATAAAGGAAAAATACCCCAAGTCCCTAAGGACACAACTCACCATGTCTTAGGTTCAACAGCTGGATCCACCTCCAAGAGATCCATTCCCCTTGCTCAAACTTGGAAGAATATAATCTACAAACACTCGAAGTCAGAAGTAGGGTGTGAGCTAAAAATCCCAACAGGGTCTCACCAAGGATTACATAATAGATTCCAAAAATATATTAACCAAAGGAATGATTTAACTTTTTAAAATAAAAAGGTTTTTAATTTTCAAAGAATATTTAAAAAAATCATGCTATATAGTTCAAATGATAGAAAAATACTTTAAGCAAAGGCTTTACAAGTGATGAAATATTTCTAAAAAAATAACTTAAATAAAAAATTTATATAAAATAGTTATATAAATTTAGAAGGCATGTAAAGTAGTTTAAAAAACATTGGCATACATTTATATCTCAAATATAAAACAAGAAAGAAACATTTCCATCTTCCAAAAGGTACGTATGTTCTAGGCTATATGACTTAACACTCTCTAAGTGATCTCAACGATATGTGTATACACACATCCCCCTGACACCAAGTAAAGGTGACTGATCACCATCCCATTAGGTATGTGACCCACTTCATGTATGTTTTAGAACTTTGTAATAGCGTAGAGTGTTTCCAAATAACTTACAAACTACCTAAGGCTTGAATTTGATCCTACACAATCAATGATGGGAAATTAATTTTAAAATTTCTTCAAATAAAATTAAATTCCATTCCTCAATTTCAGTTCTAATTTTTTCCATTTAAAATCAAAATGGTTTTTAATCAAAAACATGCCTCTTTCACAAGATAAAACCACTGGTTTTATATCTAATCTTTTTAATCCATTTTCACAAGTTTGAAAACCATTCAAAACCAATTACATCCATTTAAAAATTAATTTCCATAATTAAATTCAAAATTTTAATTGAAATCATTTCCATCAAATCCATAACTTAAATTAGACAATTAAAATTGACCAATTTCCATAAACACACCCCAATTCATTTAAAATGGGGTTTTTTCAAAGTCACATGCCAAAACCATTTCAAATATACCAATTCACTGGAATTTGAATTTTATCAAATAAATTAAAATAAAGTTTTAGAAATTTAATTTAGATTAACAATTGAAATAAATCAAACAATTTAAGGTTAATCAATTTGGCTAATTGGGACATAACCACCTACCTTTTCCCGAGACTCAACACTTTCAATGGCACCCATCAATGATAAAAAAGGTTTAGAAGACCTCAAAACACAACCTAGAGATGATATCCAAAAACACAAATCATAGAAACATTAATTTTAGGATGATCTATTAAGATCCCAAAAGAGGATAAAGAGAGAAAGATAAATAATGAGAGAGAAATCTTAAATGGGAATCACACCGTAAGCGCAATGATGATCAAACACAAAACAATATGATCTAGAAGGGTTGTAGAGATTCAATATTTCCTAGGGGAGGCCTTAGGTAAAGGGAGAAGATATTGGAGCGGATGAGAAAAAGAGATCTTAGTTGTGTTGTCCTTTTAAAAAACCACACTCAGGGTATTACATGACGTGTAATACCCTTTCATGTCATGAAATAGTTAAGTTTCATAACTACTAAAAAATCATTTCTTTAAATTGAAAATTGTTTATTAAATAACTCACGACGTATAAAGGCCAGTCACAAAAGATAACCTTCACAGTGTGAAGCCTTTCACAACGTGCCTCCAGAAACAATTACACATTGTGTAACCGAGTTACACGGCATGTAACCCTTCGGTAGTCAGCATAAAATGTAAGTTAAAGCTGAGAATCCCACAAATATATGACTTCATCATTATAGGTATCCTCCCAATTCATTCTCAACCCTACCTGGTCTACTAAAAATAAAATCCATGGTAGGGTTAAATTCTTACCTTTCATATCGGTAATGGGATGTTACATAATCACACACTTGACTCTAACTATCACCCATGGATACCAACATACATGTCCTACCCACTCCTCAACACCATCTATGGAAAAACACTCACTATTGGGAGGATAACCATGGGGGATCCATCATATAGAAAACCTTTCAAATAGATCCAACTAGTCCTACAAATCATGATAGTTTCAAACCATTTTCAAAAAAATTATTAAAAGTTTCAAACAAACCTAAGTAGATGAGAATCATTAATATTTTCCCAAAAGACACTCAAAAGTAACAAGAAGGTCTTAGAGTTTTAAATCTAAAATATTTTCAATTAAAACACCTTTCTTTTCAAAAAAAATTTCGAAACTAAGACAATTGTCCATAAACACTTCTGAAGTGCCGAACGGACCTTCTAAAGTTCCAAATGGTTGAAGAAAACTTTAGAAATCACTATTTAAAACCTCATTTAGGAGTCACTATAAAAACAAGGACTATTTTGAAAACATTTAATGATATGGAAACCATTTAAAAATAATGTGGAACTAAGAATATGCAGGAAAGTGTTTGAGAAAACAATGGTTTTATAAAAACCTATAGATTCAATGGAATTTACCATTTATATGCATGCACACCTCTATATGTACACCTCGTGCACATATAGACATGTACATAACACATCGACTTATATATAGACATCCATATAAATGTAAAGTGTTAAATTAAATAAATACAAAGAAGCATTATAGGGTAACACAAGAGATATCACATAGCACCAAGTCCATAAAGAGGCCAAAACCCCCCACACAAAGCATAATTCCACTAGCCAACCAAATTTATCAA
The DNA here is from genome assembly GCA_963277665.1 of Viscum album. NCBI lineage: Eukaryota > Viridiplantae > Streptophyta > Magnoliopsida > Santalales > Viscaceae > Viscum > Viscum album. Next base: position 537,308,887 of record OY728150.1, read on the forward strand.
ACTCAAAAAAGGAAAAACATTACTTTAAAATACCCAAAAACATTTTAAAGGACACTTGTAATTTTTTCAAGAACCTAGTATATCTATAATTTATACACATATAGGTATAACTATGGAAAACCTTTGAAAATCCATTTTTCAACTAAACCCTCAACAAATAAATCCATAATAAAATCAGTATGACGCACCGTGAGAATAAATAACACAATAAAACACCATTTTTGAAATCTCAAGAATCACATGAAATGAATTGAAAAGGAAATGTAAGGAAAAATCTACCTCAACAGTGTGTTAATGTGATGAAACTCCAAGAACATAATAAAGAGAATACAATAACCAAACCACACACCTTAGATCAAAATAAAACACAGACCAACATCAATTCCCCTCCTCTAGGGTTTATCCAAGGGGACCCCAAACCATGAATAGAAATTAACCAAGAGATGAAGAATAGGATAGGATGAAAACACCCAATAATCCAAAGTAACTTACCCAAGATCTAAGGAGGATCTTTAATTCATGTAAAAGGAAAAAGGTAGTGGGGTTTGAGCTCCCCCTTCAAGAACTACAACCAAATGGTAAGGGTGAGGTTTGAGTTTGGGATAAAAACAATATGGTAAATGGTAAAATATCATTTTTAAAGGACTTAAACATGCTGCACGATTTGGTCGCCAGTCTTACAAACCATGATTCAACCGTGAATGCAGCTATATCCAATAGGAAGAGGTTGCATAGTTTCAAAAACCATGCACCTAATCATGAAAGGCCTTTGAGGGATTATTCCTGAATTCGTATGGTCTTCTGGGGAGGTCTGTATGTCTATACACATAATTTTGTAAGGCCTTGTGTGATTCTTCTCAATCCTTCATGGTTTGTAGACTGTTGACACATATATTCCACTAACCATGTGTTAATAATGCACTACCTTCCTACCTCACAAGACTCCCAAAACCCAAAAAAATAATTTGGGAAATAAACCCAAACACACATGTAAATATCCAAATATAATAAATATGTAAAATAAATTGAAAAATAAGGTTTGTGTGTAAAATTCTCCCCACATTAAATAATTTCTTCCCCCAAAAATTAACCAATTCCCAAATAAGAAAAAATCCAAAACTCTGAAACCTAATGAAAACCCTTCAAATGAAACCTCCAAATCGATCTTGACACCAAACTGAACCACCAACACCAGTGTGACCACTATCACCACAAATCACTCTTAATTGGATAAAAGGGGGGGTTATAGAGTTCCATGGTGGGTCTCCCCACCATTTAAGAAATTTACTAGCATAGAAGTCTCAAAAACACCAGATCAAACCATAATTCATAATTTCCAAAAAAAACACATTCATATCCGAACAGGAAAGAGATAAAATTTCACCCAAAATGATACATGGATAAAAGAAAATAATGAAGGAATAAAAATAAAACAGGGGATAAATAAAGGAGAATGAAGAGAGGGAAACATAAAAAGTGAGTTACCTTATAAACTCATAGAGGAGGTCTACTAGGATCCAAATTATCATGGACATTCTTTTCCTTATATCAAGGCCCCACCCCTTATAATTTATAAAGATTTCCCTAACATAAAAATTGATAGATAGTCTTTGGATCATTATATAAATTTGAATTAGAATTCCCAAACCAACCACACCAGAAGAAAAAAAGGTGTGGTCCTTATAAATTGAAGTGGGAACTAATGAGGAAGTATCTTCAAGAATAGTTTCCTATGGTTTACACTTTACACTATATGGAGAACCTTCCCAGGAACTATAAGATATCTATCTTCTAACAATCATAGGCTTCCCTCTTTAAACCAACTCAACTAGAAATGCCTCATCTACCAACTTTCTGAAAAATACTTTCCCAAATGAAAGAACTTGATCATTTATTTTTGGGTGAAGAACCTAAACAAAGAGATGGTATTTCTAAAAATAACCTGATGTTATTTATAAATAAAAAGAAACCAACTCCTTATAGTGGTCAACATACCCCTTCATCATCCATTGACCATGCTGAAAATTCATCATCTCTATCACTTTTTCACTTTCAAGTCTTCTAGGATGAACCATTGAATGAAATTGGAATTAAATATCTCCCATGATATCCCAACTTGAAATAAATATTAGAATATCACCTTACATTGATCCAAACCAAGTCCCTCAAATAGACCCAGGAAAACTCGCACCCTCAAGGATTCAAGAGTTTCTAAGTACTTGAAAACACCTTTAAAATTATTGATTCATTCTATATCCTCTAGTGGAACTCGATAACCATTGAAGATTTAAAATATTCATAAAGAACTAAACTCCACCACTTCACTAAGAGTCTGGAAAAATATAGAAACTAGATGACACTCCTCATAAACCTATGAGACCTTTCTAGTCATAATACTCTAAAAACATAAAAAAACAAAATCCCAAATCATCATCAATCCAAAACTCAACCAAAAAAAATAGAAAACCAATATACAAAGATCATAAACCAAAGCATCACAAAATAAAACCAATTTTGTTTCAAAATACACAATATCCATTTAAAATTTTAAAATCATTTTCCCACTCCAAAAACATTATAAGTACTAAAACCATTTCTAATTCCCATTTAAAATTTCAATTCCTCTTGGACTAAATCATTCCAAATTTTTCATTTTCTAAACCCAAAACACATCTTCCTAATTCAATTTAAGACTAAAAATCTTGTCAGAAATGAAGCCCATTTTTTTAAAAAACCATTTCTAGAAATAAATTTTTTTCATTTTATTAAAAAAAATCATTTTCAGAAATCAATTTTATTTCAAAATTCACCCACACCAACCATGATCAAACCAATAACATCACCCACACTAAAACCTATGAAAAAGGGAACTAGTGGTAATACATGACTCGGCCACATTGTTTATAAAACCATGTGATAAGCATGAACCAACCATTGGAATCATAATGAACCATGAACTCAGGCTTCACATGGTTCGTTATGCCATGAAATATCACCTTGTATCACCATATCACTTCCATTTTCATCCCCCAAATAACACAAAACACACTAATCCAAAAAATCACTAATGACATAAACCCAAAAATCAAAACCAAATATTTAAATCCAGACTATCCCTAATAACTCAGGTTTCATCATGAGCAGTGGTGATCTGGAACCGACCCTTGGCCTACCTCCTGAGCTCTAATATTCTTATCCCAAGTCTACATGACACCCCAAATAGAAAAGGGATACATTAATTTCATTTTTTCATGAACCAAACCATTTCAACCCCTAAACTGGTCACCTGATCTGGCTCACAAAAAGGCCTGGATGGCTTCCCTAGTCCCCATGGGATGGCATATGTTCCTGGGAATCACAAATAAATTGATGGACATGATTTCACGCAATAACCATAAACATAAAAAACAGAATATAAAGCATAAGAGGAGGATCCATAAATCACTGAATGAAAATAAAATTACAATAGAAGAAAGAAATATAGATCTAGATACACCATACCCATGGTAAAACTATAACCAATCAAAAATATATACAATCTTCATTTGACCTCTTGGTCACCACCATCCTCAAAAAAACACAATACATGGGAGAACCTAAACAAAATATGGACCTTAAAAAACAAATTATTTCTATCAACATGGAGTGAAACAAGTAGGGTGTGATCATAAAATAGCTTAGTAGTTAATCATCATAGAATCCATACATTCCCTTTCTTGAAATAGTCCATAAACACTAGTTTAAAAATACTATTAGAAAATAGGTTATTATCATTTAAAATAACCAAGATCATATTTCCCAAAATCCTATTTCAAAAACCATCATGGATTTCCTTTAAAAAAATTACATTTCAAAAAATAGTTTCAAAAACCAATATCCAAGAAGAAACCACACCCCAAGTGAATGTATAAACCAAAAGGATCAAATTGAACATAAGAAGCAAGGTATATTAGTAGTACAATTCCCAAATAAAAGTAAACAACATGAGTACAAATAAGAAGATATAAATAGAATAGGTAAACAAATTATACAAATAAATATAGGAATATAAAATATATTAGTCATGGAAATGTCCTAAACATCCCTAGTGTGACCCTATATGTACTCAGTTTAGAACCATCTATTGGAATAATATATTTTACATATTCTATAACCAACTTTGTTGTGTTACTCATCTATCACCAGTAGCACTCCCACCATGGCCTGGGTATACCAATGGTATCTAGTCTATCTCATCGGGAGCTAGATATTAACTGTTACTTGGCCCTATAAATGAAATCTAAGATCCCATGATGATAGTATAAGTTTAATTGATGAGGTCATCACACACTTGACACTAACCATCACCCATGGATTCCAATACAAATGCCTTCCCCACTCCCTGAAACCATCCATGAGAAAATACTCACTAGATATAAAATAACTATGGGGGCTCCATCCCATGGAAAACCTTTCAAAATGTTCCAACCGATCCTACACGTCATTATATTTTCAAACCATTTTCTAAAAAATATTAAAAGTTACAAACAGGCCTAAACATATGAGAATCCTAAATCTCTTCCCAGAATATTTACAAAGGTACCAAATGGGCCTTACCATTTGAAAAAAAAACCATTTCCAAGAAAAACACCTTTCTTTCCAAAACTATTTTTGAAACAAAGTCAATGATCCAAATATATTTATAAGGTTCCAAACAGTCCTTCTAATGTTCCAAATAGACCTTGAAGTAATATTTATAAATCACCATTTGAAACCTCATTTGGGAGTAACTTGGAAACAAAGTACCATATTGAAATATTTTAATAATCTAGAAACCATTTGACAATAAGGTGAAACTAAGAAGAGGGAGGAAAGTGTTTGAGAAAACCAAGGTTTTAGAAAAAATGGAAATTCAATGTAATTTACCATTTATATGAATGAACACCTCTATATGTACACCCCATGCACATATGGACATGTACATAACACACCAGTATATATATGGACATCCATATGAATGTCAAGGGTTCAATTAAATAAATACAAATAATCGTTATATGTTAACATAAGAGATATCCCATAGCACCAAGTCTATAAATAGTCCAAAAACCCACAAAAATCACAATTCCATTAGAAAATAAAATTTATCAAACTCTAAAAAGGACAAAATTTATTTTAAAATTCCCAAAACCATATGAAAGTATACTTTGAGTTTTATAAATCACCTAGCATATCAATACTTCATACGCATATAGTCATATCTATGGAAAACCTTTTAAAATCCCTTTTTCAACCAAACCCCCAAAAAATAAATCCATAAAAAATCATCATAACACACCATGATCATGAAGAACATTTTAAAAAACCATTTAGGAAATCTCAAGCATTACATGGCATAAATTAGAAAGGAAATGGATGGATACACCAACCTCAATGGTGTGAGAATGTGATGAAACTCAAATCATGGAAGAAGGGTAAACCAAGAACCAAAAAAATACACCTTAGATCCAAATAAAACACAAACCAACATCACTTAACCTCCTATAGGGTTCATTAAAGGGAGACCCCAAACCAATTAAAATAAGGAACCAATAGAGGAAGAAGAGGAGAGTAGGAAACACCCAAAAATCCAAAGTAACTTACCCAAGATCCTAGGAGGATTGTCAATCCATGGAATAGTAACAATGGATAGGGTTTTGATAGACCCCTTTGAGTTTCATATACAAATTGAAGGGGTGAGGGTCAAATTAGTAATAAAAATAAATATGGTAAATATGGTAAAATATCAATTTTAAAGGGTCGAGTTAGACCGCATGGTTTAGGCCAGACAGTTTCATAAACTGTGCTTTTAACTGTGTGAGGAATTGGGGGATTCAATCGGAGGTTGTATGATATTTTGGGGAAGATATAACACTTGTTTACCTAACTGTGTGAGGCATTTAGTGCCTATTCCCAATTCTACATGGTTTGTAAAAGGATGGCACACAGCTTCCCCTAACTTTGCACCAATCGTGCACCATTATCCTACCACCCATAACTCCAAAAACCCAAAACTTTCAACAAAGAACTCAACAAGAACAGTCATGGAAATATCCAAATCTATGAAATAAATAAAATAATAAGAAAATCAAGGTCAGAGTGTGAGACTCCCTAATATCACATTTTATCACCTCTAATTCTCCTTTAGTGTGTACACATATCCTTTAAGAACATGGTGTATCATGAAATTTACTTCATAACATCAATCAAGGGAATTTTAACCTAAACTTTTTTTAATGTTATAACATATACTTATCAATTTTAGTTTCCATGTGTTTACTTATGTATGTGTCCCTTTCATAGAATAAAAGAGTAATGGTTGGGATAAGTGGTACATCAAAAGATGCATTCTTTTATTTCGTGGGACTTTTCTCAGGACACATATTTTCATTATTTTGATCATTTTGGATGGTTGGAATATTGGTTTCCTTAAGAGGGGATACCTATAAAGGAGGTAACATTTGGTTTTTACCACTCTGAAGGGTGATCGCACTAGCATTTCCCTTATCTCTTAGGTAGACTAGGGTTTGAGATGGTAGTTTACCCAACCCTTGATTTTATATTTCCTCTATCAAGTTAGAAGGTTGGACTAATTGAGTTTTTAGGTATTGTATAATAGCTTGGTTTATTTTTTGAAATTTGAGATTATTTATATCCATTTATTTCATTTTTTCTTATAATTTAGGCTTAAATTTTAGATATGGGTTTTTGAAAGACCTTTGTAATTATTAAGGATTTTTGGGTGGTGGTGGACGATAACTACTCTTTCCCGATTGGTTCCACAGTTTTTGAGGTTGGCTGGAATGCCCTATTTCCTATAGTATTGGTTATATTTCCATTAAAAGTTGTATGGATTGTATGGTTGTCTCCTAATGGTTAGGTTGTATAGGAAGCCTAGGAATATTTCCTTAATGATCTTATAAGGGTCTCTCAATTGAGGACATTGGTAAGAATAATGGTTTTTGAAAGTGCAGATACAACATTGAATTGAAGGATGATGTTTGGTGTTACCTTGGGAAATATAAATTTATTATAGTAGGGTGCATACCTCTTTAAACATCATGTCCACATTCTTCTCAATATCAAAAATTTTCACCACATGGACACCTCTAATGGGTACACTGAACCTTGAACCAAAATATTGAGTGTTATGCGCCATGTTTTCAAAAAATGCCCTTACAGTGATTGGATCCTTGTCTAGTATGGAACTACCTACAGTACCATCAATCATATTTTGATCAATAATTATTAAAAATTCATAAAAATATTATATTAAAAGTTTATAACTTAGTTTTTGGTGTGGAAAACTTTCCCATAACCTTTTAAATAATTCCCAATATTCATGAAATACTTCCCCTTGATCTTATCATATTCCATATATTTATTTTCTTATTGATGCAGGTTGAGATTTCGGGAAGTATTTTTTAAGAAAAAAGGTGTTTCATCTCCACCCAACCTCTAATTAGGGAGTTAACATATTATATTCAATATTTTGCAGTGTATTATAATGAAAATAGAAAATACCTAAGTTTTACAAGTTCCTTATCCATATTTTTAGGTTTTAATGTTGAAAATGAATTATAATATTCTTATAAATTCTTATCTAGGTATTCTCTAGAAATTACATGAAATTTTGGTAATAAGTGAATTATATTTATTTAAGTTTGAAGTTTGGTACATAACCTTCTATTTGAATATATGCAAGTTGAATATAAACATCAGGTGAAGTTTGTTCTTTTAAAGTCCTTTTATTTCCTACCATGTTATAAAAAGTTTGCTTGAGTTTCAACTTTAGTTCCAGAAGAAGAAGGGTGTAGAAGATGGTTGTCTAAAAGTTTTATGTCCTACTTCAAAGAGTTATTCTATGTGTCTCATTAAAACTAATATATGATACTCTCTAGTTTTGGTTTTAAAGGAGGTATTTTTCTTTAATAAGAATGTATCATGAACATAACGTATACAAAAAAAAGGAATTAGATCACAATAAGATATTTAAAAATAAAATATAAGAGAGGAATATATTTACAAAATAAACACAGGTCTTATCAAAAAAATACACTAAAAACCAAAGATCTCTCTAAAAACAGTGCCAAAATTTGACCATGTTATATTAACATGTCATATTGATTAGGTTTTATATGATTAAATATAGTATAGGGAAGACCCTAGGTCATTTCCCATGGTATGTTGTAAGTTTAAAATTTTAATTTCAAATAACATATTAAAAATAAAAATTAGAAACATGGTGATCCTTACAAGTTCACCACACAACATATCGAGTTCATAGTTCTTAGAAATTCATTTAGGTTTGGAGTAATTTGTTGATTGAGGTTAATCATAATCTCGGTTCCCCTATATGCCTTGATATTAATGCATGTTAAACTAAACCTTGAAATAAAAATCATGTATCCAATTCTTGTCCCTAATGAAAGGTATAAGAGTTTATAAAGAAAAATGAAATCTAAAATTTATGTGAAAGTAAAGGATCATTGTGTTTTACAATCAGAATAACACAAGTCACACACTCAAAATATCACATTGACCAGTTAGAAATAATGATCATTTCATTCACATGCTTCAAAAAAAATCATTAAAATCTAAAATAATGTAAGATACACTATATGAAATTAATTTAACACAAGTTACACAAAACTAGTTGCTAATATGTTTTCCAAAACTTCCTTGAAAATTGTTTAGCTCCATCATAACAATCTCTCACCATTTGGTTTATCATCAAGAGGAGGCTCAAGTGGAATTTTATATTTATCCTTGATCACCCGAAGAGGGTAGGTGGATCAAAAACTACTATGATGATAACAATAAATCTCTAACTTCCCTAAATGGAATCACTTTACCCTTTTGCAAAAACATACAAATAGGGGGTCCAAGGTGTCAAATTATAGGAAAATTAAAAGGTGATTTGGGAACCCTATTTTTGAAATACCATTAAAAATATGGATTTGTTAAAGGAGATAGTCTTCTATACCTTTTTATAAAACTAAAAAGTTATTTCCCCACCTCTTCAATATCTCCTCAAAAAAAATTGGGTAGTAATTGGAGCTATATAACTTATGATATGACTAAATTATAGAAGTGGACCCACAGCTATGAATAATGAGGATTATTTATAATTATGACACGTTTTGGTACTATTAATGGATGAATTGGGATTCATGATCTTTTAGATAATTTTATCCTATGTGGTTTGGGATATGTTCACCAAATTTTATCCCAATTTTTTAAACAGATTAGGTGAAATGTGGATTTTAGTCAACATGTGTGCTTGGGATCTCATTGAGTTTTGGCCTGTTTTGCTTCTACTTTATTTGGGGTTCCCAAAATCACCTCCTCCAATAATGTAAATATCAAAAAAATGAAATTTTCCTTTTAAAATTATTTAACATTAATTAATTAAATAATATAAGAAGTGAAATTGGTTATTACATTTGTAACATACAATAAAAATAGTTTAACATGATGTTGTAAGGGTGAAATATAATTGAATCATGGTAAGATCACACCCAAATACCTGAACATTTTCACTCCTAGGAAAATTTACATATCAAAAAATTATGGACGAAGATATTACCTTGTTTGTTAAGATTCGAAATTCAAAGAAAATTCAATTCATGGTTGTAATGTGAATGAATCAAGAACCACACCAGGTAGTCAATCTCAGTAAGCATGGAAAGTAGTTTCTAATAAATTATATCATAAAAAAATCAAATAGATGCATGATACTAATCTTATAAAGGAATTAAAAATTAAACCATGTCACTAAATCCTCATTTTTGTGTGTGTGACAATCATTTCATGCTAATATTTCTACTTTATATCCATTAAATATAAGTAATTTTAAAAAAAATGATGTGCTTTATTCTTTCCACTAAACCTTCCATATATCATTTTCAATAAAATTTCAAAACCCACTCATTTAAAGATTCCTGGAAGTCATACATTAAGCTCATAACCTATGTATCCCCATGTTTTGTACATTTCATCACTTCCTTGATTATTTATTATTTATTTATTTTATTTTATTTTATTTTATTTTATTTTATTATGTTTTTTTCATTTTTGAGTGCATACAATAGTCGGATAATAGGTACACACACATAGGTGAATCTAGTATAGCGGTAAAACTAATCAGATAACTAATGAACATATGGAGGAATCATTTTGGAAATATTACTAACATTAACCTAATTTATATATAAATTTAATTAAATAGAAAAGGTTCACAATTTCTAGTTGTGTAAAATGATGTGTGGATATATTAAATGACATGATTTCCCTATAAAAAACTTAAAACAAAAGTATCAACATCCCAAAGGTTTTATAGAGATACAACTGATCATATCATTGATAAAAAACCAATTATACTAAAATCACCCATTAATGATAAAAAAATTTCAAATGCACATGAAATTAGTGAAATGTTTTTTTAATGTTAAAATAACATGAAAAAAAAAGGAAATTTACAATCATTTTCAATAAATTCTATGATGATATGGACATTTAATATGATTATTTTGTCACATAAGATAAAAAGGAAGATCAAAACATAAAAATAACATGAAACAAGAAAATAAATGAAATATGACAAAATTACTAACTCTTAAAAGTATTAACCCTTTCCCCCACCCCAACCCCCACTCCCCACCCCCCCCCCCACACACATCCCTAGAGTGTTCAGTGTCATCGTTATAATAAAATGGAAGGTTGGAAGAAAGTATATAACCTGGTGGATCTCATTGATAGATGGATTCTTGAAGGTATAATTTCTCTATTGGGGAGTCTAGAAGTGTTTCATATAATTGCTTTAGCTATTTCCCATTGATGATGAATGCCTATTAGATTTCTTTATTTTTAGCCTGAACAACCCCAAAAATATAGAAATTAGTGAAACTGTATGGTTAAAACCAGTAGTAACAAAGAATACCATGGTGCAACTTCAGACTTGCAATGTAAAAAAGGACCTTCTATCCAATGTAAAACTAACGGTGAAGGATGATATGGTCATGGATGTTGCTCTCGAATCACCCACTTGGATATTGATCTGCTAAGTTGACCTTCTTAGATGATACTAACTTAGAAAACTTATTTAATATAATATTCTCCCATTATTCACTCACCAGTGTGTGCTTTCCATTCACAAATTCAATTTGAAGCTGAAAATTCATGAAATTCCATTTGTTTTCCCTTTTTTTAAACCCATAGTGTTCTCTCATATTATGCCTCTCATCCTCCATTCATAAGTGGAAACTAATAGAGGTACAGTATTTCCTCAACTTCTCAATAACCATAATCTTCATCAACATGTCTTACAATTTTTATGTTACACTAATCTTATACAATTTCAACAACTCATCGCGTATTAATCCTCTAATAAAATGGTACTTTAACTAAATGCTCTTTGTCCGGGAATGAAACACCGAGTTTATTACATGTATGGAACTCTGACTGTTACAATGAAATAAATTATCATATCACTTTCTACTCAACTTAGCCAATAATTTATTCATCCAAACCATCTATAATACCCTAATATTTTAAAATAATATCATTGTGTTTGATAATGTATATAGCACACAACACCCAGCTTAAATGACTCATGAAATATATTATTTAAATATGACTATTATAACTTATCCATTAAATTCACAGTTATTAATAGGACTAAATAAATTATGAAAATTATATATCTTATATATGTACAAAATTAATTCATTGATTATCAATTTATTGGTAATGAAAATAAAAAACATTTTAAAGTAAAAGAAATGTTTTTCTTAATAACTATTTTTATACACACAATGTGTTTTTTTAGTAAAATAACTTATTTACTATTGGTGAATGATTTGAATTAATTTGATATATTATATATTAAATCAAATTTTTTATCATTCATCCAATATTTTTAGGCATGGGATAAGAATAAAACTAGATTTATACTTAAAAACTGTATTTTTCTAAAAAGAGGTTTCATCACATTTTTCACAATTAAAATTAATTACTACTAATTTTAAAAAAATTATTTAAAAAAATAAAATTCTTTTTAAATCAAAATTTTAAAATTATATTAGGTTGAAAATTTGGGTTTTTTCTGAAAAGAGCCAATTTTTAGTGAATAATTAAAAATACCACTTTTTATAAAACTGTCATTTCTTTTCAATAAATTAAGTAATTTAAAAGTACCATTATTCTTTTAATTTTATTTCAAATTAACTTGAGTATTTTTTATTTATATTTAAAATATTTAATTTCATTGGTATATGTTTATTTTTAGGTTTAAAAATCAATTTTCTAAAAACAACTTTTAAGTGCATAATGTTCCTCCATTTTATTTATTTTTTTTTAATTTTAAGATAAAAACTTTCCCAAAAGGACAAGAATCTTTTTTTATAAAAAAATAAAGGCAAAATTACAAGAGTCTGAAGATAGTAGTTTTACATTGGTCCCTCTGAATAAGAGCAAGGAGTTCATTAGGAATCTCATAGGACCATAAGAATTCAATACCATTAATGCCCTTATTCGCAAGACCATCTACCACAAAATTAGCCTCCATATAGAAAAGAGTGATAAAATGATTCAGGGATGAGATATAATCCAAGTATTTAGTCCACCAATTAGTAAGCTTCCAAGATAGATGAGAAGAACCAGTCCTAATGGCAAGGACAGTGATGGTGAAATCACATTCAAGACAAATATTGTTCCATCCACGATGATAAGCTTTCTCCAATGACAAAATAATACCAATAATGTTGGCTTTGAGAGAAGATAAAATGCCACAGGAACCATATAAACAATTGAGGACAACCCCCCTTTGATTTCTGAAAATGGATCCATAACTAGAGGGACCTGGATTACCTCTTAAGGCACAATCGGAATTGAATTTAATCCATACCTCAAAGAGAGCCTACCAAAAACCTCAAACATACCATGAGGGGGAAGAAATCTACCCCTAAAACCAATCCTATTAAGGACTGTAAAATCATGGATTTATTTTGAACAATAATTCTTTATTGGTGGACTGGATTCTTGAACAGCAGCAAGTATTGCACAAAGAGCGGCCCTAGTAGTGAAATGAAATTTGTTATGAATCACCTTATTTCTAGAGAACCATAGAAAATGAATAAGTTCTTTGGAAGCAACCTAAAATAGAAAGGGGAGAAAATGAAAGTCCATGCCAGCTAATGAGGATATCACGAATTGAGGAGACTCAAGGAAGACTCACTTCAAAAATATCAGCAAAGGATTTCCACATTGAAGATGTAGTGGAACAACTTAAGAAAAGGTGGTTAATATCATCTCTATTTTGATGACAGAGAACATAGTGGGAACCTAGTGAGATTCCACATAACTGAAGAAAGAAGTCTATAGGAAACTTTCCATGCGCCAGTCTCTATACAATAATGGAATGAGAGGGGCTGGTAAAATTCATGATTATATTTCCAAGCCACTTGAAGTTAGGAGAGTTACATGTAGAATACCTATAGAATAGTTTGGGAGTGAGGACACCATTGATAGAAGGTTCCCAAGACCAAAAGTCATATTTAGATGATAAAACATAATTCTCTACAATGTGAATAATGTGATCTGGTAGGTTCTCCATGCTACAAAGTCGATCCTTGATAGAAGTATCCAAAATAAGTTTAGTATCATCTCCCACAAGTGAATCAATTAGGGGGTACCAATCCAATTTCATTTCCAAAATTGGAGAGAAGAATCTATTGAAACAATCCATCTAGAGTGAGATTCAATAGAAGCAAAAATGGACTTGAAGGCAGGCCACACCGAGGAGTAAAAATAATTACAATTTCCAGTCTTGATTTTATGAAGAAATTTATCCCGAAGAAAACCTAGAGCTTAAGAATCACCATTCATGAGTTTCCACAAAAAATATTCCTACAAATAATAAAAGTGTTTAGGATTATTAATTCCTAAACCCCTAGAATCATAATATTTGCAGCAAGATCTCCAAGTAACTGTGGAAATCTTTATTTCCATTATGTTACTTCTCCATAAAAAGTTCCTAATTGAGATATTGATTCTTTTGATAAGATAACTAGGACATTTGTAGACCATAAAAGAGTAAAAAAACATGGAAGTAATAACATAATTCACCAAGAAACCACGACCATCCATGGATACAGATTTGTCTTTCGAAGAAGAGAGTGGCCTTCGAATATTGCTAATAATGTCAAAAAAATAACAGGTCTTCGGTCTTCCCCAAAACAAAGGAACCCCAAGATAGATAAAGGGAAGAAATCCCTCATGAATTCCCAAATCCTAGATAATGTCAATCTTTCTGTTAGCAGAGAATTTTATTCCAAAATAGACAAAAGATTTTCCCCAACTGATATCTTATCTAGATACCTTCTCATAGTGAAATAGATCTCTCTTGATGTTATTAATATTAATTTTGTCCCCTTTAGTAAAAATAATAATTTCATCAGCATACAAAAAATGGTTGGGATCAAGAAGATCCCTACCAGCAAAAATAGGTTTCATTTTCCCATTGCCAACCATGATGCAAAAGAGCCTACTGAGATAATCTTCAGTGATGGAAAAGATAATTGCAGATAAAGGGTCAACTTGTCTAACACCTCTAGAAAAATCAAAGTATCCTTCAGGATAACCATTAAGAAGAATAGAAATGTGAGTAGAGATTAATATGACTTTAACCCATGTAATGATAATGCTATCAAATCCAAATAAGGAAAGAATGCTGCAAATGAATTTCCAATCCATCATATCAAAAGCTTTCTTGACATAAAGTTTAAGAGAAATATTTCTACCCCTAGTGGTTTTTTTAAGAAGATTGAAACATTCTGAGGTAGTGATAAGATAGTTTGGAATTGATCTTCCTTTAATGAAACCAAACTGATTTTGAGAGAAAATTTTATAGGCAATAGGAGAAATCTTGTTAGCAAGGATTTTGCTAATAATATTAAAGATGGTGTTACCTAGGACAAGCAGTATAAAAAGATGAATCTCATTAGTATTCTCCACTTTGGGTATAAGGGCAAGAAACTGAGAATTCAAACCTTGCGGAAGAGATACTATTTTGAAGAAATGAACTACCAATATGCAAACATCAAGTTTAATAATATCGTAATAAGTCTAAAAAATGAAATTTCCAAAACCATCTGGGCCAAGAGAGCTTTCAGGTTTGAGGCTAAAAACAACCTCCTTGATTTCAAAATAGAAGGTAATGGAGATGAGTTTGGATTTTTCATCTTTATGAACAAGCCTTGGAATAATACTATCCTCATGAGAAAAAATAGAGGATATACCATTAAAGAGATTCTTGAAATAAGAAACAATATGCTCCGAGAGGTCCCTCCTGTTATCAATAAAATGGTCACCATCTTTAATCAAGGAAATAGTCCTAGAAACCTTCTTAATTTTCTGATGTGAATTAAATAATTTTGAATTTCTATCACCATACTTCAACCACTTAACCCTAAAAGCATTCCTTTGCAAATAATCTTTGAGGTTGAGAATATTATTAAGCTTGGAGGTCATCTTGGCTTCACCCATGAGATTAGTTGAGAATTTTTTGTGATTATTGATCTCTTGAGAATAATGAATCGAAGTCTCAAGGGAGGAAATATCAGAATCAATAGATATGAAACGATTTTTTCTCTAAGTTTTCAAATTCTTATAGAGTAATTTGAATTTGAGAACACGAGCATAGGCATCATCTCTACAATTAATAGAATCTCATAATTTTTGAACAATATCCCTACAGCTATTATGATTCACCCATGCTTTATTAAAACTGAAGTGAAGAGGGGCTTAGAATCTCTACCAACAAGATCAAACAAGATAGGGTGATGATTAAAATTAATCCTTGGAAGAGTTGTGCAGGAAATTGGGTCCCAAAAATACAAAGAGGCTTCATTTACAAAATTTCTATTAATTATTATAGCAATAAACCTATTTAAATATCTCATGTACCAAGTATACTTTGCTCAAACCAGATTAACCTCAATCATCCCATTATTATCAATATTAGTTTTAAATTCCCTGGAGGAGATAGATTTGGTCCTAGCACCCATATTTTCATTCAGGTTCAAAATGGAATTGAAATCTCCTAGTACAATCCAAGGTCCAAGGATAACAAATTTGAGAAAGATAATATCCATCCATAAGCTTATATGGTTCTGATATCTATTAAAATCATAAATAAAGGATCTAGAATGTTGAGTACCAAGAAAATTAAAGCACAAGTGACATGTTGTTCACTGGAAGCAACCAAAGAAATATTATACAAGGAAGAATGAGCCAAAAAAAGGATCTTAATCTCCGAAGAACATATGTTGGTGTAAATTAAATGGAATCCCAAGAAGTCCAAGCTGGATACTAGAGGAGAATAGTCTTTTAGGTTCAGAAAAGCCTATAAGAATAGGTATATGGGTCTAAATAAATAGTAATAAGGACCTAGTGGTGTCTTGGTTGGATAAACCTTAACAATTCCAAAAAAGAATCTTCATTTAAACTTGAAACTAGGATTGGAAACCCCTTTCTTAATTCCCATTGCCTTCTTTTTACCTAATTTTAGAGGTCTCCCCACCTTTCTTTTAGGAATGGGAGTACTTTGAATAAGATATTTAATATTAGATTTTCCCCTTTTAGGACAAGCAATATTGGAACTGCTAATGAGAGAAGGCAGGGCACTATCTTGGTTTTCTGCCATGTCCTTGACCCCAGTATCATATTCATTATGTTTTGTATACCCTATGATAGGAATTTAGGAATCAATTTTTGTACCTACATTCTTCACAATAAGGAGGCCTAAATTATCATCAAGATTTCCAGAAACCAAAATATCTTTTCTAGACAAAGCAGTTATGTCATGTGCACAGGCCTTAGAAATAGAGGCTAAATCCATGAGTCCAATAACAGGATCAAGAATCAATATATCCTCTAAACAAGGGGCATATGAATCCTTTAAATTTTCTATAGCTTTGAAAGAAAGGGGAACTGTGTCATCACCAGAAGTGTCAGCATCTGTAATAGGCACATTAATCAGAGAATGGAGGGTATCAGCATTAGAGTCCAAAAACTCAAGGGGATCGACAATATTGTATAATTACTTATTAACCCCTATGGAGATAGAGAGAACCATGATTCCAGGAGCCTGAGAAGGATAGGGGACTAGAACTTAAATGGTCCGAGAACCTAATGGATTAGAAATAACAGGTGCATCACCTAAAAATTTGAGAACTCCAGATGAGTTATTCGTGGGGTCAGATAAAGCCTCACCTCCTTGTAGTGAAAAAAAAAGAAAAAATGTTTTTGAGACAATTCTTATATCAAGTTAATTTCATCTATTTCCACTTGAAAATAGTATATTAACTCAAAGATTTCCTTTGAAAGGGTATAACTCAGATCTTGATCCATTAAGAGGGCCATCCCACTAGACTTGAGATCCCCATATCCAACTTTAATAGGTAGTATAGAAAAGGTATGATTTCCTTGATCTTATTTCTCAGCTATATCAGCCCAGGACTTATTAGGATGAATAAAACTAGAGGGATCATCATGATCTAATCACCCCTTTTCAACAAAAAAAATTATATTATTTCTATTCTAGTTGACTTCCTTCCACTCTGAAGCCTTAGGTTCATCATTCACCTTTTTCTGAATCATTATACAATTCAAAATTGATTGACCAACAATATTACATACATCAAAAAATGGTGTAACTCATTCATATTCAACTTTGACATCAGTTTTGTTTCTATTAGCAAAAAACATAATGTTATCAGGACGCTTGATTTCAAGGTTGACATCAACCAACATTATATAAAAGAAACCAAGATCTACATAAAGAGTTCTTTGATCTAATTTGATAGTAATTCCAATGCAAGAGGAAAGGTCATTAAGGATCTTGGGATGCCAATACATCCAATTCAAACCATGAAGCCTAACCCAAATCTGTGCATTAGTTTTCTTCAGATTAAAGGGATTGAAATTAATATCCCATTACAAAAGCCTTAAAATTCTAGGCTTGAGTTGGATATTTCCAGTACCCCAAGCCTTATTGAACTCTTCCCTAAATTTAAGAATAATTTGAAATAACCCTCTCCCAATAATAATAATCCTCTAATTTCTAAAGCCATCAGTAATGAGAGACCCTGTTCTTAAGATCGGCATAAGACCAAGGTATGTCTCCCTTTGAATAAATAACATGACCCAAGATTGAAAACTTGCAGAGAGTAGTACACTGCTGAAGAGCCTCTAGATAAAAACCCACCATTCTCTAATATTCTTATGTTATAGGATCTATATTAACCCTCCTTGATTAGATCTTAAGAACTAGATAAAGCCTCCGCTAAAGAGACACTCTTCTTCCTCAAAGAAGATGGATCCCGATCAGCCGAGATCTTGAATTGACCCTGTTGTAAGGGATGATCATCGTTGAAATAAAATTCCAAATTAGGATTAATCTAATCTATAAAATCAATCAAATACGAAACCAATATCTAGTAGAATCACCATCACCAAGTTCAAAGATAAAACCTCCCGTGCTTGTCATTCTTTTCATTTTATTTAATTAAAATTACCATTAATAAGGAAATATATAAACTAAATTTATATACTATATATCTAATTATATTAATTTAAGTCCATATAATTATTATTACTATTCATGTAGTTAATTTAAGATCATCTTATGCTTGAAAAATGCATTTCTTCAAAACCTGTTTTTTGACACAATTTACAGGTTTATTTTTAAATTAAATTACTACACTTAAATAAATTTAATTTAATGAAATATATTCCATATTTTTAATCATAATGATTAATATTAGGTAATAGGGTCAACTTAATTTTTTGTCATAATAAATATTACAAATAGTACAAATCAATTGTTAAGATTAAGGATAAAACAAGGTTTTGCGCATTACATGCGCTTATATTAAAATTAATTTTTCATAGACATGAAATTTTTATTTGATAAATTTGATTTAATATTAATAATCAGTGATTCCAAATTATATAATAAGTCTCTTTTAATTTTAGGCTTAAAGGATAAATTACCTAGGTTAAAAAACTAATTGTCATGGTGAAAACTAAAATAGAAAAGGTAAAAATAGAGGATAAGGTAATAACATGTTTAAAACATATTTATTATTTATGTTAGATTGTGGATAAACCTTATCTTACCTAAAATAAATTATTTATAAATTTTATAGGAACTTGGTGTGAGAGTAACTTCCCATTATTGAATATTTTTTAGTATTTATAAAAATGTCACTCTTCCTCAATTATAAAAGGGTACTCCCTTCCCTCACTTATTTATACCTATCAAGACATTTGTATTGAAAAAAACCAACCAAAATATCTCCCTAAAATCCTTATCTAAATTCAATATTTGTTTTTCATCTGAAAATACCAATATTAGGGTCATTAATAAGAGATCCAAAGGAGGTTTTTCTAAGAAAAGTTAATTGTCATCACTAAGCTCCTTTTTTTACTTCTTCTTTTATCACCATTAATTGTGTCTTAAAATTTAAAATATAATAACAACAGTATCTCACATATATGGATATTTTATTATTTTTATGAAATAATATCTATCTATCTCCTTCACCAAAAAAATGTGAAACAACCTCACTGCTCATGTGTACGGTGGACTATCGTCTTGCAAACTGATGTAATTTATTTTCCACCACTGACTCAAACGGATAGTCATAATGATAAAAATAATGAATATTTATGATAAATAACACATTATATTAAATTTATAAAAAAATTACATCATCCAATTTCATACCCTTTCACCCATTAAGGGAATGATATCATTGTTTGTGCGTACATACGTCCTACCATCTCCACGAAGTGATATGATTCATTTTTCATGTATAAATTTCAAAATTGTTACAAAAATATATCCAATGAATAAATACTATATTTATAACATTAATATAATTCTGTATATAATGTATCTATATCTTATGCACAATATTGGGAACTTCCATTGCAAAACATACATGAGAAAACAAAGCGGTCAACACTCGATACAGTGGAAATAATAAAATATAATTAACGAATGGGTTGTAAGATGTTACAATATGATCATATATGATATTATAAATATTAATATGGATTTTTTATAAATTAATAACATTTTTGAAACTATTATACATGATTTTAAAGCATGTCCAACTAATTGGAAGTGTGAGGTAAGTAACTTTATCTCAATTTCCTTTCACTGAGCCATATTTTAATGTTATTCACCTAATTTATTTTATATACTATATATACTACCCATTTTACATATAATATCTTGAATCTTAATACTTTTTGGTATTTTAATTTTAAATTTTATTTATTTTATCCTAGGGTATTTGACTTTAAATTTACCAAGTGGTAAGGAATTTCATAACTAAATTTTATCTCATTATGTGATATTACTTCTTCATTGTCTTTGATATTTTAATATTATGTGTTTAATGAATTTTGATTATTTTATGTTTTATTTAAATTTTTTATGTGGATTTTATATTTTATGCACAAAATCAATTCATTTATTAAACCTTACTTCAATGGTATTATCTTTGTAAGAGATTTTGACTCAATTTCTATTCATAGAATCATATTGTAATGTTATGCACCTAATATATTTTATATAGTGTATGTACTACCCATTTTTAATGTTATATCATGATTAATTCATATTTCATGGTATTTTAAGTTTTAATTTGAATTATTTCATCTAATGGTATTTGAATTCAATGTTACTGAGTGGTAAGGAATTTCATAACTCAATTTATTATTCATTGGGTTATATTACTTCTTCATTGTATTTTATATTCTAAGATTATGTGTGTAATGTATTTGGATTATTTTATGTTGAATTTACACTTGTTTTATATGGATTTATATTTGATACACATATTAAATTAATTTATTAGTTTTCACTTCAATGGTATGATAATTGTAAGAGATTTCATCTCAATTTCCACTCCAATGAGACATATTTGGTATTATGACCCTACTTATTTTAATGAGGTGTATACACTTCCCCTTTGATATGTTATACCATAAAACTCTAAATATTAATATTATTTAATTTTTAATTTGAAGTTATTTCTCTCATGGGGGTATGGTTTAAAAGTTACCAAAGCGGTAAGGGTTTATTATTTAATATCATTTTAATCAGGATTGTTTATACTTGAATTTATATTGAAAAAAATTATTTGATCATTGTATAATAAACCACTTTAATTTTATTATCCTACAATTACTCATAATGTTTTGAATTAATAGCATAAGTTTTCTTTCTTTTGTGCTTAAAATTATTTATAAAATATTTTCAAGAAAATTTGACTTTATTTCTATCTTCAGTAGAAAATAATTTTTCTTTTAAATCCATGTTTTCTAAAAATGTTTTCAAGAGTATTTTTAATATTATTATATGTTTTTAAAATTCATTTTTACCCATGATTGGATTTTTAAAAAATGTTTTAAAAGGAATCTTCTTATCATTTTCTAAATAAGGTACTTTTTGAATTTTCTTTTAAAAATGTGAAAGGAGTCTCTTTTTAACGTACTCGGTATGAAAGGAACTTTCCTATTGTCATGACCACCCATTAATTTAAATATTCCTTCATAATTTTTCATTATTATTTTAATAGAAAATGGTTTTCTAATATTCTAAAAAAAATTATTATTTAAAGATTTTATTTTTAAAGATAAAAGGATATTTTCCAATAATGTTTTAATGATATTTTTATGGTGTTATATTCATCAATGACAGTAACCCTTTATTTTACTTATACTCCACTGGGGATATTTGTAAATATACTATCCTTATTCTTTATTTGGATGGTTTATGATCATTTTTACCAAGGAAAGTATTGACATTCACTTTGTTGATTCATTTTATAGTCATTAAATTTTCCTTAAAACATTCACTTTATTTTAATCATTGGACATTACATTTACTATAAATATCCATATTATTTATCATGGATATTGTTATTGATTAAATTGTATATCATTTCTATATATTGTTTTTTACTATGAAAGTTATTTGATTGGCTAAGAAAAACCTAGATAAATTCATATTATTTACTAAATATGGATATTTCTTAATAAGGAATATTGTTCATAAATTAAATCTATAATTTTATATATGAGGAATGAATTGGACATGTGGTAACTTTTGGGGCTCAAAATTATATATCCCCCTGATGAATCAATAGGTATTATGAGACAAATCTGTATGGTAGCATTAAATAGGTTTTTGGTGTATATCTACACATTTATTAAACTATCTTGACATAAGGCCTTGATAGTATATATATCATGATATCTGAGATCATGACATCCAATGTTAAGAATTTCCATCATTTAGAATTTAGTTATTTTTATCCATGAGATTACTGCATTGATATTATCCATAGATCATGTAATTATTTGTATAGAATTATTTGATCATCATTTATTCTTAGCATAGTATTCCTTATGCTAATATTATTTTTTAGAATGGAATGTGTTTTCTGTTATTTACCTTTCCATGATGATTATTCATTATTGATTCACGATAGCTTCTAATATACATAACCCTTACTGTGTATTTGAGATCACCCTTGTTTTGTTTCTCTTCCCTGATATATGAAGAAGGAATCTTTAAATGAGTTAAAGGATTCAGAATATTTACTTTCACTATATTGTAATTTATGTTTTCAAATTAATGAGAGACTTTAGTATGTATTTAGTTTACTGGGCCTACTAAACTATTCGGTCCTTTGGGATATGATCGCTTGTATCTATCACCAATAAAACATGGTAACTAATGACTCTAGGATACTAGGGTCAAGATCTTTACATTTGGTATTAGATAAAGTTTATTAGAAATATTGGGAACTAGATTTAGTAAAATATATATTATAGAAAATAACTCTATGATATAATTTGAGGAAAAGTATATAAGAACATCGTAATGTTTTAGTAAGGAAGTTATTATATGGTTATTACAAGAAATTACATCTTTTTCTGTATACTAAAAGTGGATGTGGTTCTTGTATAGTTGTTCCTAGGGGTAATTACTCCAAAAATGGTGCATTGGGATTTGACTCAATCGTCATCGGGTGCATGACAATAGGCCTTACTATGCGCCTAGTTTGTCACTCCTAAAGGATATGCTTAGAATAATTCACATTTCCTTTATAAACCATTATGAAGGAATTGGAGATAAATATATCCTCAAATAAACTAAGTTTACGATTTAGATGAGGATAGTTTAAGATTTTAATATGCCATACTTAGTTAATAATTATAAGGATGACTATAAGTTTAAAGGCACAGATACCCCTTCTAAACTGTTATGTGATAGAATTACCTTGGACACATTTATTGAGTTTTAATAGATGTTTGAGGTATATGTAACCCTTTTTTAGTACCTATGTTCCAGCGATAATATTATTTGAGGAATAATTCATTTATATTTTTTGGAAATAAGTTTAATTGTATTGATAACCTTTAGGATTAATATGATCGTTGATGTTAGGGTAATAATAGTCAATTAAGATAATTTGATTTCATGGAAAAAATAAGTTTTATAGAAAACCCTTGTGGTTAAAAAGTAATTTTATAATTAATGTTATTTTTCAGGATGTTCATCATATTATTTAGAAATGTTATAGGAATTATATTAATATGTTTTTAGAAAAGGATAATTTGGACTCTGGGTGACAACCTTCCAAATCTGAAAAGGTTGCGGGGCTTGAACCCACAACCAAAGGGTGATAAGGGTGCAATGCTTACCACTTACCTACATGATGTCCTTGTTAATATGGAATTTATTTTACTTAAATGATTTTATGGATAAATACATATAAAATGGATTAGTTTGAATTATGGGTGTTACTATTGAGTTTTATATATGAATATATTATATTGGATAACTCATACTAACCATTTTGGTTTGGGTAAATATTTAAAGACATACATAAGGAATTTTAACTCTTTTATTGATTGTGTGATCCATTAAAATTTAATTTCAGTGCTTTGGGCATTAAAAAATCGTATTGGATGTTCATTTCTTGAAGTAAGATGTGAAGTAGTAATTGATCGAAGCACAAACAAAGGATGAAATTATGCTTATGAAAATAAAAATTTATCAACTAAATATTTTTCTAGTGTTCTCTATCTTGATATTAAAAGAATACCTCAACTCAAGGAAAAAGATAATGAAACAAAAATTTAATCCTATTACCTTTATATCTGATGAATTGATGGTTTTTTAACTCATTACAGATTTATGGTTCTTTGATAGTTAACTTTATCTTGATCATTCACATTATTGTAATGAATGATCTATATCACTCTTCATAATAATTTACATTTTTCTTCCATTCCATATTTTCAATTCCCACCAATGTTCTCCTACTTGGAAACCTAGTTATGTGTAATTCCATATGACCTTTGTATTTTCCTTTCCCTCTTTTAAGAGGAATTTTTGTTAACCCTTTTTACAATGTTGGGTTTTCAAAAATGAATTTTCAAAATCAAACCCTTGGTTTCCAAGAACAAGTTCAAATTGTGAGGATGTAATTTATTTAAGATTGAGAGAATGTAACACCTCAATATTTTAAAAGAAAACATCATTTTCAATAGCATATACGGCATGAAACACTGATCTTAAACAACCTATGAAATATATTATTTAATGATGACAGATATAAACTATCCGTTAAATTGGCATCCATGAATATTAATAACTAAATTTTGAAAAGTGTATGGCTTACATACGTATTAAAATAAATTCATTGATTATCAATTGATTAGTAATGAAAATAAAAAACATTTGAAAGTAAAAGAAATGTTTTTCTAAAAAAATGTTTTATGCACTAAATGTGTTTTTTTAATAAATTGAATTAATCCCTATTAGTGAAGGATTTTAATGAAATTAATATATTATATCACTATGGAAAAAAAGGCATTTAGCAGCGGTTTGGTTTTACGTTTCACGGCGGTTTAAACCGCCGCTAAATAGATTGGCGGTGGTTTTGAAAAACCGCCGCGAAATCGTGCATCGGGAAACTATTCGCGGCGATTTTCAAAACCATCGCAGAACGTTTTGCGGCGGTTTTTAGCGGCGTTTTTTTTATTTTTTTTAAAAAAAATTTATTTTTATTTTTTTAATTATTTTTTATTTTTTTTAATTATTTTTTATTTTTTTTATTTTTTTTTATTTTTTTTAATTATTTTTTATTTTTTAAAATTATTTTTTATTATTTTTTATTATTTTATTTATTTATTATTTTATTTATTTATTATTTTATTTATTTATTTATTATTTATTTATTTTATTTCTTATTTATTTTATTTCTTATTTATTTTATTTATTTATATATTTATTTTATTTATCTCGTATTTATTTTATTTATTTCGTATTTATTTTATTTATTTCATATTTATTTTATTTACTTTATTTATCCATGCATGCACATCCCATGCACATTCCCATGCCCATGCACATGTAATATAAAGAAATTTTGCGTTTGGTAAGATTTGAACCCGTAACCTCTTGCATATTTTCCAAAGACTTTACCACTCCAGCAAGCTCTCCATGTGGTTAATAAACAGAATTTAATATACTTATATATATTAATTGAAAAAACAAATAATACATAACTAATTGATATAATAAATAATAATAATAAATAATAATAATAAATAATAATAAACAAATAATAATAAATAATAATAAATAATAAATAATAATAAATATAATAATAATAATAATAAATAATAACTAATAGCTAATAAATAATAAATAATAAATAATAAATAAGAAATAAGAAATAATAAACAATAATAAATAATAAATAATAAATAATAAATAATAAATAATTATAAATAATAAATAATAAAAATAAATAATAATAAATATTAAATATTAATAAATATTAAATAATAATAAACAATAAATAATAATAAACAAATAATAAATAATAAATAACAAATAATAAATAATAAATAATAAATAATAAATAATAAATAGTAATACTAAATAATAATAAATAATAATAAATAATAATAATAAATATTAATAAATATTAATAAATATTAATAAAAATAAATACGAAATAAACAAATATTTAATAATAAATATTAAATAATAAATAAAACATAATAAATAAAATATTATTATTAATAAATAATAAATAATAATAAATAATAAATAATAAATAACACATAATAAATAATAATAAATAATAAATAATAAATAATATTAAATATTAAATAATAATAAACAATAAATAATAATAAACAAATAATAAATAATAAATAATAAATAAATAATAATAAATAATAAATAAAAATAAATAACAAATAATAAAAATAAATAATAATAAATAATAAACAATAAATAATAAATAATAATAAATAATAAATAATAATAATAAATAATAATAAATATTAAATATTAAATAATAATAAATATTAAATAATAATAAACAATAAATAATAATAAACAAATAATAAATAATAATAAACAAATAATAAATAATAAATAATAAATAATAAATAATAAATAACAAATAATAAATAATAAATAAATATAAATAATAAATCATAAATAATAAATAATAAATAACCAGTAACATATATTATTATTAATAATAATATTTTATTATTATTATTAATATATAATAAATAATATATAATAAATAATAAATAATAAATAAATATAAATAATAAATAGATATAAATAATAAATAATAAATAACTAGTAACAAATAATAGATAATAAATAAATTAAATTATAATATAAATAATAAATAATAAATAATAAATAATAAATGAAACATATGAAAAAGTATGAAAAGACGTGATAAGGGATGAAAAATCATGAAAACGCATGAAAACGGATAGAGAAGCATGAAGAATGTGGTATTAGAAAGAATGAGAACGCATGAAAACTCATGACAACTCTGGAAAACCCCTTAAGAATTCAACATAATCATCATAGTAACCCACAAAAAATAATTGATAAAGATAACAAGTCATGGAAACCCAAATAAACAGTAATAAATGGAGCAACCGTTAAAACCCATCAAAACGGTCATAAAGTGACAAAAACATTGGACTCACATTAACGGAGATAACTTATGATTCGAGAGTCCATTCCAGATCCGCGACCAGTAAAATCAAAGATCCTAAAATGATCTTCGAGCTGATAGGTGAAAGAGACTGAATGGACCGATGGATCGGAAGTTACAACTGTTTAAAAAAAAGCTAACAGGGAATGGGTGCTAGAAACGAGGCATCGAAAAACATAACAAACCCGATACCCACTAAAAAGGTCATAACTTATGATCTAGGAGTCCATGTGGGCGCTGCGACCAGTCAAACCGAATCTTATGGAACGACCTACGATCTGGAAGGTGGAGGAGTCCGAACTGACATGCGGATCAAAAGTTAGGTCTATTTGAAGACAAGTTCGACGGGGCACCGGTGACGGAAATGAGGTTTCGAAGGCCTTCGGAGGGGTTTTGGGGTTAAAAAACACAATATAAGTTTTCTTCTCTCAAATTAGTGCGTAGCTCTCTTCGCTGTCTTTGATTTGATATGTGGTAGAGCCCAAACAGACACCTAGAGTGAAAGTTATGGTCGTTTGAAGTTGGAGAAGTTTTTTCAACTTTCTTATAACTCTCATATATTCCGCACCTTAGACTATCTCATGGTTTTGATTATATGTGCTTCTAGATCTCTTCATGAGCTTCGATTTGACTGGTCGTGGCGCTCCAATAGACGCCCGGATCAAAATTTATGGTCTTTTAGTGATTTCGGGGTTTCTCATGTTTTTTTATTTTTTTCTTTTCATTTCGCAGCAGTTTTACCCAAACCGTGGCTATTTCGCGACGGTTTTTTAAAAAAACGCCGCTAATCCTCAAAAAAATTAAAAAAAAATTAAAAAAAATTACTCATTTCGCGAAGGTTTTTTCGCGGCGGTTTTTAAAACCGCCACGAAACGCCTGTTTTCCTGTAGTGTATATTCAATCAAATTTTTTATCATTCATCTAATGTTTTCAGACATAGGTTTTTTAAAAAATGTCTTTCATCACAGTTTTCACTCTTATATTAAAATTCGTTTATACTAATTTTAGAAAATGTATTTAGAAAAATTAAATTAAATTTTAAGATCATAATTTCAAGACTAACTTAGGATGAAATTTTTTAATTTTTATGGAAAGAGTGATTTTTCAATGAATAGTGAGAAATACCGCTTTTTATAAAACTATCATTTCTTTTCAATAAATTAAGTAATTTAAAAGTCCCATTATGATTTAAATTTGATATCAAAGTATCACAAGTATTATTTATTTATATTTAATCTAATTAATTAAATTTGAATCATCTTTATAATTGATTTTGATATAAGTTTATTTTTAGGATTAAAAATACATTTTTCTTAAAACTGTTTTTAAGTTCATAATATCCATTCATTTTATTTAATTAAAATAACCACTAATAAGGAAATATTTAAATTAAATATATAGATTATATATATAACTACATGAATTTAAATTCATATAATAACTATCACAATTCATATAGTTAATGTAAGATCATTTTATGATTGAAAAATGCATTTCTTGAAAAATCATTTTTCAAAACGATTTGTGAGTTTTTCTTAAATTAAATTCTGCCAATTATATGAATTTAATATGATAAAATTTATTCCATGTTTATAATAAGCATGATTAATACTATGTAATAAGTTCAACTTAATTCTTGGTCATAATAAATAGTAAAAACAGTAAAAATTAATTACCACAGCTAAGGATAAAACCAGGTTTTGTGAATTACATTTTCTTATATTAAAATTAATTTTCTATTCATGTGGAATTTTAATTTGATAAATTTTATTTCATATTAATAATCAGTGCGTACAAATTATTTAATAAGGATCTTTTTATTTTAGGGTCAAAGGATAAATTACCTAGGTTAAAAAACTAATTACCATAGTGAAAACAAAAATGGTAAAAGTAAGAAAAATTATAGGATAAGGGGATAACATGTTTAAAACATGTTTATTTTTTTAGTGGAGGGGTGGATCATTCTTAAATTCCATACACTCCATTATTTATCAATTTTTTAGGCACTTAGGGTGAGATTCACTTTCCATTATTGAGTAGTTTTAGGTATTTATAAAAATATCACTCCTCCTCAATTATAAAATGTCACTTCCTTCCCTCACTTATTCACACCTCTTAAGAAATTTTTCCCAACCAAACCCTGCCAAAATATCTCTCCAAAATCCTTATACACATTCTATAGGTGTTGGTATTCCAAAAAAACCAATCCTAGGGTCCTTAATAAGAGGTCCAAAGGTGGTGATTCTAATAAAAGGTAATCATCTTCACTAAGATCGTTCTTTTAGTTCTTCTTTTATCACATTAAATTATGTCATAAAAATTCCAATATAATAACACCAGTATCTCACATTTACTAAGATGTTATTATGTTGATGGAATAATATTTATCCATATCCTTCTCCATCAAAATGGGAAACTAATCCATCACGTGCATGTATGACGGACTACCACCTCGCAAACTGATGTAATTTGTTTTCTATCACCGACTCACATGGATAGTAATAATGATGGAAATAATGAATATATATGATAAATATTACATAATATTAATTTTGGAAAATTGATACATCATACACGTCCTTATCCTTTCACCCATTAAGGGAATCATATTTTCTCTCCTGTATACGTATGACCTACCATCTCCACGAAGCGATGTGATTCATTTTCCATGTCCAACTTACAAGAATGGTTCCAAAAATGTATCAAATGAATAAATATTATATTTATAACATTAATATCATTCTAGATGTTATGTATCTATATCTTATGAACAAGAACCAAAACTTCTGTGACAAAACATGCATGAGAAAATAAATCAGATAACACCTGAAAGAGTGGAAATAATAAAATATTATTAACGAACAGGTGATAATATATTATAAAAAGATCATATATGATATTATAAAAATGAATATGGTTTTGGTATAAATTGATAATATGTTTAAAACTATTATACATGTGGTTAAACCTTGTTCAACTAAAGGGAAGAGTTAGGTAAGGAATTTCATCTCAATTTCCCTTCATTGGGGCATATTTTAATGTTATGAACCTAATTTATTTTATATAGTGTATATACTATCCATTTTACATGTAATATCATAAATAATTCATAATTCATGGTATTTTAAGTTTAAATTTGAATTGTTTCATCCAAGGGGATTTTATTTGAAATTTACCAAGTGGTAGGTAATTTCATACCTCAATTTATTTTCATTGGGTTATATTACCTCTTTAATGTCTTTAATATTCTAAGATTATGTGTTTCATGACTTTTGATTATTTAGTTTTGTATTCAAAATTTCTTTATGTGGATTTAAAATTGATACACATAATCAATTTAGTGATTAAACTTTACTTCAAAGATATATATATATATATATATATATATTCATGTGATTTAATGTTTCATTTTAAATTATGTCATTCATGGGTGTTGTGGCTCAAAAGTTATCAAAGCGATAAGGGTTTATGCTTCAAACTCATTTTAATCAGAATTTTTTATGGTTGAAATTATATTAAAGGAAATTATTGGATAGTTGTATAATAAACTCTTTTAATTTTATTATCCTATAGTTATTCATGATTTTTTAATGTAATATTACCATTTTTCTTTCTTACTTACTTATAATGATTGAGAAAATAAGAAAATCTGACTTTATTTTTTACTTCGATCAAAAATCATTTTTCTTCCAAATCTATGTTTTCTAAAAATATTTTCAAGAATGTTTTTAATATTCTCCTATGATTTTTTAAAGTCATTTTTACCCATGATTTGATTTTTACAATATTTTTTAAAATTAATCTTCCTATTGTTGTCCAAATAATGTACTTTTTGACTTTTTTATAAAAATGTGAAAGGAATCTTTGTTTTAACGTACTCAGTTTGAATGGAACTTTCCCGTCATCATGATCACACATTTCTTTGAAGCTTCCTTCACAATTTTCCATGATTATTTTCAAATAAAATATTTTTCCTAATATTCTATAAAAGTTTTGTTTTATAAAGATTTATTTTCAAAGTTAAATTAACATTTTCCTCAATAAGGTTTTTAATAATCTTTTTATGTTATTTATATTCATCAATGACAAAAACCCTTTATTTTACTTATGCTCCACTAGGTATATGTTGCAACTATATCATCCTTATTCTTTCTCAATGTGGTTTATGATCTTTTTGACCAAAGAAAGTATTGACATTCACTTTCTTGATTCATTTTGTAGTTATTAATTTTCCCTTAAAACATTCACTTTATTGTGATCATTGGACATTACATTTACCTTAAATATCCATATTATTTATCATAGATATTATTATTGATTAAACTATATATCATTTATACATATGGTGTTTTACTATTAAAGTTAATTGATTGATTGGGGAAAGCTTAGATAAATCCATATTAATTAATCAATATATATATTTGTTGACAAGTCATAATGTTCATGAATTAAATCCATCATTTGATATATGAGGAATGAATTAGACATGTAGTGACCAGTGGGGCCTATAATTATATATCCCCTCAATTCATTGATATTTCTCATTAGAAAAATCAGTAAGCTATCATTAAATGGGTTTTTGTTTGATTAAACTGTCTTGGAACAAGGTCTTGATGGTATGGATATCATGATATTTGAGATCATGACATCCAATATTAAGTATTTCCTTTTTTGAGAATTTAGTTGGTATTATATATGATATTACTACATTTATGTTATCCATGGATCATGCGATTAATTATTTTACATTATTTGATCATCATTTATTCTTGCCATATTATTCCTTCTGCTAGATTTATTAATTAAATGATATGTGTTTTCAGTTATTTACCTTAATATATTGATTATTACTTATTTATTCATGATAAATTTCATTGTACATAACCTTTACCAAGCATTTTAGATCACTTATATTTTGTTTCCCTTCCCTGATATATGAGGAAGGAATCTTTGAATGAGTTCAAGGAGAATATTTTCTTTCGCTCTGTTGTAATTTATATTTTCAAATGTAATGTGAGACTCAAGTATGTATCTATTTTACCAAGACTACTACACTATTCAATCCTTTAAGATGTGATCACTTGTTTCTAACATCAATGTAATAAAGTAACCATCGACTCTAGTCTAGTAGGGTTAAGGTCTTTACAACATATCCTTCCCAAATTTTATCTCAGTAATGTATTCTTCCTCTGTGGTGGATAAATCCATCACCTTTTGAAACTCAAATATAATTTTTATTGCAATTCCTCCATAGGTAAATACATAACATGTGGTACTCCTCTTGTTGTTAATATCACCTCAAAGGTTAGTATCCACATACCCCTACAATAATCTCTCTTTCCCAAAACACTTCGATACTTCCTTTCTTCCCTTTAGATACCATAGTATCCACTTCACAGCTTCCCAATGTTGTATTTCAGGGTTATCTATGTACCTTCTCACAACTCCCACTACATGAGAAATATCAGGTCGAGTACAAACCATGAAATACATCAGGCTTCTAACAGCTAATGCATATAGAACTTTTTCGATGTAATCAACTTCTTCTATTTTCTTTGGTGCCTACTCCTTTGATAGATTGAAATGGATTTTCAGGTGAATAAAAATTTATTTTGCATCCAACATACTAAATCTTCTTAAAACTGTTCCAATTTATCTATCTTGTGATAACATCAAGGTTCCAATTGTGTGGTTTATTTCAATCTTCATCCCCAAAATATTGTCAGCTTCTCTAATATCTTTCATCTCAAACTCCCCATCCAACTACTCTTTCATCTCATCAATCATCTATATGCATGATCCTACAATGAACATGTCATCCGCATATAGAAGTAGTATAATGTATGCATCCCCAAAATACATGAAGCATCAATATTGATCCATCCCACACCATTTGTATTCATTTTTAGTCATAAGTGCATAAAACTTTTTGTTTCACTGTCTAAGTTTCTTCTTCAAACCATAAAATATTTTCTAGGGTTTTCACACCAGGTCTTCCTTCCATGACTCAACATATCCCTCTGGTTGTTGCATATAAATATCCTCCTCCATATCTCCATGAAGGAAAGTTATCTTCACATCAACCTTCTCAAGATGTATGTTTTATAATGTAGTAATATTGAGAACCACCTATATGGTGGTAATCTTCACTAAATGTGAGAAAATTTTAGTGAAATCTATACCTTTCACTTATTGAAAATGTTTCACCACCAACCATTCCTTATACCGCCTCTTTCCATAATGTTCATCCTTAACCTGATATACCCATTTTTTTTTTCAATGCTTTCTTTCCTTGTGGATGATGTGTCAAGTACTATGTATTGTTTTCATGTAATGAAGAAATCCCCTCCTTCATAGCCAACTCCCACTTGCTTGACTCCTTCAACTGCATTTACTCTTAAAAACATTTTGGTTATCCAGCATCTGTCAATAAAAAATAATGTAATTATAGTGAATGGATCTACATAAGACTTCTCACCCTTGTTAATCTCCTTAACTCCACTTGAGGAGTAGGCCCTACTAGTTTCAATGTCACATGCATAGGTACACCTTCAATATCCACTTTCTCATGGAACCCTAATTATTTATT
Organism: Viscum album; assembly: GCA_963277665.1. Classification (NCBI taxonomy): domain Eukaryota; kingdom Viridiplantae; phylum Streptophyta; class Magnoliopsida; order Santalales; family Viscaceae; genus Viscum; species Viscum album. The sequence goes on from OY728150.1 coordinate 537,342,628, forward strand.
CTCATTATCAACTCTAGCTTCATGATAGACCTCATATGTGTCACCTTCATTAAAAAATATTTTTTGGAATCTAATAATCATCTTTTTCTTATCATCCCAAAAGAGATAACCAAACTCCTCAGCACCATAACAAATAAAGAAACGTGATTTGGACTTAGCATCAAGATTTTCCCTTACATTATCGTTTATATGAATATACACCAAACAACCAAATACTCATAAATATGAGTGTCTCACCTCCTTTCTAGACAAGATCTCCTCAGGTATACATTCTCTCATTGGTACAGATGGACTCTTGTTGATCAGATATACTACCATGTTTACTGCCTCTACCCAGAAAGTATTGGGTAACCCCAATTTAAGCCTCATGCTCCTAGAACATTCATTCAATGTCCAATTGGTATCGTTCCTATCAAAATGTTATTTTTGACAATCCAAATTAAATTACCCTAACAAGTATAGTACCAGTAGGGATCGATCCACAAGGAAGGGAGTTATATTTGTTTTGTTTATCAAATTTTTAATTGATTTAGTGAAGTTTTCTGAAATTTATAATCCATTTTTTAATGTTTTGATAAAAATTTATTGGATTTCAATTTCTTAATAAATTACTTGAAAGATAAAGAAAAACACAGAAATTTTTTTTGGGATGAAAATTTGGAGAGAAGCGCATTAGGTCTGTGGATTTTAAAGGTTGTAATTAAATAAATTTTCTTATGAGTTTGTGTTGTTCATGATAATTTACATCTCTGTGTTAAGAATGTAATAGAACCCCCTTCTTCCGGTGAGTTTTATTTAAATCAATAGAAACCAATTACTTGGTCTGGAATTTTATTCCTTTCAATTTTATTAATTATAACCCTTTTTTAGATGATTAAAACACCTAATGGTCATGGATTTTTCTAATCGTAATTCCTTAAAGATTCCTAGAAATCTCGTTCTTGGTCTGATATGAGGTTTCTAGTGATATTTAGAAAAATTTAATAAGGAATTATAAGAAAAAAGAATAAACAACACAATTACAACAGCACAATCGACAAATTACAACACTTAATCATCTACAACCCCAACACATAGGGTATTTATCTACTCATTGAGAAGATAGTAACTAAATAACTCAAAATACCTAAATTCATTCTCTTGAAAGCTTTTGAGTGAAGTTCATTAGGAAGGTAGCATGGAATCACCTTTTCTCCTCTCTTCTCTCCTCTTTTTTCTCTCTCTTCTCTTCTTGGCCATCTCCAGAGTGTTCTCCCTTAGAATAACTTGGAATGAACAAAAACTGAATGACTCCCAAACTTGTAGGTATTTCCACCTACTTATAGGTTTTAGTATTACACGGCATGTACCCTAAAGTACACAGCATGTAATCTAAAGTACATGGTGTGTACCCTGGTCAATGTGTTTTGGTCATTTTTTCTCCACCGGTAGGTGAGTTAACACATCGTCTTTGACATTGAACATGGCATCTCCTGGTAGGTGTGAGTACACGGCGTGTAGAATCGCCATACACGGTGTGTAATATCATTCATAGGCCGCCAACTAATTCTAGAAGGTCCAAATGGCATGTATATGGGCAGTACACAGTGTGTTTGTTTTGGATAGAAATATGTGCATGTATGTAGTCTTCCCAATCCGTGTATGGGTAGTAGTACATAGCATGTATATACAAGTACATGGTGTGTATATTTGAAATTTTGTTATGATCATCCTCGATTTGTGCTTTTGGATGGAAACATCCTGAAAATCATCATGATCACCAAAATAAAGTATTTTACCCATAAAACAAAATATATTTGGTAAAAACAAGTTTTTATTCTAAATAAAATGTATGAAAAAGTATAAAAAAATTGGGTATATCAAACTCCCCCACACTTAGTCATTTGCTTATCCTCAAGAAAGATCTCAACATCTGATCAATATAATCCATACTCTAAAAATGAATCATTTAATTAATTATAATCGTAAATACTAAAACCATAGGAGAAGATTTTTTTTAAAAGGCACAAAACATATTTCATTTCCAAAGATATTCTAATCATTCCTCATATATAATTTAATTGAAAATTTACATCCTCTTTTATTCACATTGTTTAACAGTTCATAATAAAACATACCACTTTATGATTTACCTCACCAAAAGATACCACACTCATCACTCATGATTTTATTTAAATCAGAGTTATGATCAATCCTAAGTATATGCACTCTATCCATAGGTTATCAAGTGTTCTCATTATCCACTTCAAAAATCAAATCACAAAAATCATGAGGGCTTTCAATAATTTCAAATGTTTTTGAGGCTAAGGGTTGGTAGGTAATGATAAAAATTAATCTTAGAGGCTTGAAAATGAGGCTGAATTCTAAAACAATAATGAATGATATTCAAAATAGAGCTTAATAAAAATGATCCCCCAATCAAGATCTCTCAAAAAGGATATCATCACCATGATAGTCCCTTTCCAAAATGGGCCTATAAACCATCAATAATATGTAATAAATAATTTGGTCCCTCTTTTTCATTTTTCATGTTTTTTTAAACAAAATGGATGGGGAACTAAGAATGCAATGGATAGTGGGCTCTGGGATCCTTTTTTCCAAATGAACAAGTGACAAAATCCCCACACTTAAGTTCATGGTTTCTCACCAAAATGTACCATGAAAAACCAAAGTCCCTCTTTCGACACTCAAATGAATAATCATGAAAAAGTGTAAAAGAATTAGGGTAGGAAAGGTAATTAATATTTTAATGAGGCTTCCTATCAAGGAAATTCATAGTTCCTAAGGGTTTACGAAGATCAGATGTAGGGTAGATATCAAGGTCAAAGGGGATGAAAAACAATCAAATGCATCAATCATTTTAATGTGATTTAAAAATCATCATGTTTTGAAGAGAACAACTAGAAAATTCTAGTAGTTATGCATATCCCAATAATCTCTCTAGAAAGATGGTATAATAAAGAATATGTAAAAAATGTTTAGAATACCTCTCAGGAATTGGAAAAATACAGGGGTCAATCAGGACATGACATGAGTACAAAATTATTAGTCTAATACATTTAAATGTCCATGGCTTAAAATCTGAACTCAAACTATATCAGCAATCATTTTAAAATACTTTGAAAATTGAAATAAGCATGTAACTTTTAAAATTCCATTTTATGCCTTTATTATTTATAATTATAATTAATCAAAAAAATCCACAATTTTAAAATATTTCAACTATTAATGATGTCTCCTAGATTAGTTGAAGGCAAATACTAGTGTAATAAGAAGCCCTCCCCCACACTTAATACAGCACATGGTCCCCCAAGTGCAATACCAAGGAAGAGGAGGAAATAAGGGGAAACAATGGGTGGAAAACAAGGGGAAGTAGTGGAATAAGTAAATCCAAAGTAGAAAGGAAAAATAAACATCGAAAATACTCCCCTCGTAAATAGAGATTCCCAAGTCGCTCCAAGGTACCTATGACTGTCGAGGGAATGGAAAAAGAAAAATGGTAGGCATATAAAATATCACATACCAATAATAGCACAAAATAGATATATACAATGAAAATAAATGTGCTAAAAACCATTCATGGGGTCTCCTCAGAAGATTCATCATCTGAAACAAGAGGATCATGCAATGAAGACTCAGCGGCTGCAGTGGAGGCCGTCGGCTCAGGATCCGTGCTCGAAAGAAGAGTCATAACATTCTGAGCCTCAAGAGAAGAACTCGAAGGGGGTGGATATATAGTGATGCTCAGGTCAACAGTAGGAGTGGTATTAGTTGGGCCAGTGGTGGAGAGGAGAACTGAATCTGTGGCCATCACTGGAAACGACAGTGGAGCTTCTAAATAAGGTCTCTAAGTAGAGGTAGGAATAGGTGTTGGGGGTAGTGGAATGCCATAATGCTGACGAAGAATCCCCAAAATCTACTCAATCTGATCCAAATGAAGATCCAGATGAACCTGGTGGTTCTCTACCGCAGCTAGGCAGAGGGTGAAGGGGAGGTCAAATGAGGGTGCGGAGGGAGGTGGGTAGGTGGAAAGCTTAGAAGAAGAAGGGATAGTGGTGGAAAAAGAAGTAAAGCTAGAATAAGGGGGTGGGGTGGTAAAAGAACATCCGTAGGTTGATGGGGTAGATCCTGAGTAGCAACACCAACGGGAGAAAGTGGGTCATCACTCACCCTTGTAGAAGTAGGGGGATCCTACACAAGCACAAAGCGCTCTCCTTGATGCTCGACCAACCTCATGCAGATAAGTATGAGGAAGTCCATATGCTGAGGATAACCCAAGTGATCGTGAGGGATAGATGACTCAAAAATGCCCAAAAAGTGTGCCAACCAGGTGGCATAGAACTCGCCATTCAGGTTTCCCTGATATCTATGAATCATAGAATGAAAGTAAAAAAGTGGAAAGATAGGTGAGGTTGGGGTATTCGTGTCAGACGGTACAGGTAAGAAGCTCCATTTCATGTTTGGACACAACACCCATACCTCATGGAGAGGAAAAAGAATGGTGCTAAAGCACCAGTGAAGAAAATAAAGAGGAGGGTCAATAATGAGCATACTCTTCTGTGAGGTGGGGGTGTACCTGTGGTCAGGCCCAGTAGCTCTCGCCACATCGCAACAATATCAGAGTGTTTGGGGTGGTTCAAAGTGAAGACAAGAGGTGGGGTGGCAGGATGGGGATAGAATTCATACCCTCAGCCAAAATTGTCCATAATAAGTGAAAAGGTCGCTCCCCTAACTGGAAACGAACTAGGCGGGTTGCATCTATGGGTTTTTGGCGGTATGTGGACCTTTAGAACTCAAAGGTGGCCATGAAATCCAAAAATAAATCGTGGTAAGTAGGAGTGATGACCTGAAAAGTATCTAGCATATGGGTATGGCCCAGAATCCCCTCTAGATCCTCCTAAATTCCAAGGTGTTGTGGCACAAAATTGTCAAGGAAGTGGCTGCTCAGCTGGATAATGCGGTGGGAAAATGCCGTAATCGCTCTGCCATAGGATAGTCCTCAGGAAAAACCATGCAAGGATGTGGAGGAGGGCGAGCAGAAGCCAGTGAAGGTGGTGGAGGAACTACTAGTGTCGAAGCAAATGGTCTTTCCACTAAGGTAGGAGGTGGAGCAGTAGATACCTGAGCAGGCTGAGAGGTATGGCTAGTAGGTGGAGGGACTGGCTCAGTTAGGTCCACCACTGCAAGTGTGGAGGGTCGCTCTGATGGAAGGGATCTAGATGGAGTGGTAGCACCGGACCTCTTGACCACAACGGATAGGATGGAGGCCGCCTCTAGAGGAAAATTAGTAGAAGGGGACACAGGAATGGCCAAATCAGTAGATGTCATAGGTGGTGGTGGCATCAGGAGAGGAGGCAAAGCGGCCAATGTTGGGGGCTCGAAAATTGGAAAATCCAAACATGGAAACTCAGAAGTTCGAAGAAGAATCTAACGATGAGGAGGCCACTCACCCTCGGTAGTGGAAGAGGTCCGCTTCCCACTCGCATGATCTCTATTGTCCATACCTGAAAGAAAAGAATAAAAAACAAAACAAAATAAAATAAAAGAAGAAGAAAAGGGAAAAGAAGAAAATGTAAGAAAACTAGAAAAATAGTAGAACGTGGAGTGTAGATCCATGGTACACGGTGTATAATAGGAACTGTGTAAGAATCTATGTACTCTGGATAGATACTCTGTGAGGGAATGTGTCAACGAAAAAGAAGGAAACGATGTTTACTACAGGATACATGTCGTGTACCTCAACATGGTATGATTCCCATGTAAGGAGTCAGATACGGCTCGATGAGGACATGGGAAAAGGGGAATACACATCGTGTGGATGAGATACATGTAGTGTAAGTAAACCTGGTGTGTGATGCGTGTAGATCATTCACATGGAGTCCTCATAAGGGTTGGATAACACGGTGTTTCCCGAATATACACGTCGTGTATAGGTACATGGGAAGGGGGTCATGTCCCAAAGAGACACGGTATGGTCCAGAAGGCCAGGGGAGGCATGATAGACGGCGTGTACCGAACGTACATTCCTTGTATCGGCCAAATGAAGAAATTCTGTCGTGTGTGGCCATGTATATAAAGTACATGTCGTGTGTTCTTCGCGCAAGTCATGTGCTGTGTGGGAAGTCGAACCATTGGCTGATTCGGAAATCACCCTAAACGCAAGTAAAACTAGGAAATAGAGGGTGTAGAAGGGAATACCTAAACCGAGGATCACAATGTAGTAGAAATCAGAAGCTAAAACACACAAAATTGACAGATGTAGATCAGGGAGGGTGGATGATGTGTGGGAGAAGAAATGGGGAGGATAGGGGGGTCACGCGACATGGGCTCAAGCCGGGTAGGTTGTGGCCTTTATAGCCGCAATACACAGCATTTATTAGGACCCACACGCCGTGTACCACTGTATTTTTTTATGAAGACGTATATAATATAATTATTATAATAAACTATATAATAATTAATATTAATAATTAAAATAAAAATAACTATATATATATATATAATTTATTAAAAATAAATCTATACATGTAATTTATCAGGAAATACACATCGTGTGTTCTAAAAGTAGAAAAAGAGAAGTACAACCTTTGGTCTGGTGCTTGGGGTGAGATTCGAACCGGCAATTAGCCGATCCAAACGCAAGCCCTCAACCACTGGAGCAAAGGTTATACTACTGCTCATATTTATTAATTATATATATTTAATGTACAGGGCTAATACTACACAGGATGAAAAAAATTCATAGCGTGTGGTTTTTAATTTGAATAAAAGGGATGAATCTGGGAGATTATCCGAGTTTGAATATGAGTCTTTTGGATCCAGGGCCGAAACTCTTCCAATCTGCCAACTTCACCTGCGTGTATGTTCGTATTTCAAAAACTATTTAAATTATCATTGAAAACATGGCACACAAGACATATATCGAAATGCATGTCATGTGGTTTTTATTAATATGAAAAATGATGAGAATGGGATGGTAGTCAGGATTCAAACCTAGGTCTTTTGGGAACTGGTATACAACCCTAGCCATCCGGTCCATCCCCATCATGGGTTTTATTTTACTTAGAATAACTTATATATTATTTTGAAAAATACCACACATGTCGTGTAAGTAAACATGGGTATAAAAATGATGAACCCCATGCCGAAGGTAGGTATGGAGGGATTCGAACTGGTGATGGCTTGGATAAACTCTAGTGACCTTACCATTGGCACCAAAATCATCTCTATTTATTAAATTATTTAATATATATATTTATAATATTAGGAATATAAACTAAAAAGATTTGTACATGGTGTGTGTATAAGTGGTACACGGCATGTAAACTATGGGTTTCCTCCCAGGAAGTGCCTCTATTTTAGGTCATTGGCTCGACCTACCTACCTCTTATTACCTGAAATTAATGGTGGATATTGTACCCACCATATCCTCCCTTTGATGGTAAAGCTTTAGGCATTGTCCATTCACCTTGAAAGGTTTTCCTTCTTCACCAGCATAGTCGCTAGCATCACACATGACTTCAAATTGTGCCTCCTAATTTGGAGAAATCATCACTGGAGCTTCCACCAGTCATTGCTTCAGATGCAAAAAAGTTGTGTCACATGTCTCATCAAACTCAAAGATGGCATATTTGGAAAGGATATTGGTTAGTGGCTGGTAAATCTTCAAAAAGTCTCTGACAAACTGTCTGTAGAAACTGGTATTACCTAGAAAACTTCTAATGGATCTGACAAAAGTTGGAATGGGATGATTTGAAATGACTTCTATCTTTTCATGATCAACTTCTATCCCTTTTATAAAGATCCTTTGGCCTAATAAAATACCACTCTGCACTATAAAATGACACTTCTCCCAGTTTAAAACTAGTTTAGTGTGCTCGCACCTTTCCAAAACCAGCTCTAGATTCCTTAAACAAGTGGTGAAGGATTTTCCATATATGGAAAAATCATCCATAAAGACCTCCAGGATGTATTCTACCATGTCGTTGAATATTTCTAACATACATAATTGCAAGGTGGTAAAATCAATGCACATCCTGAAATACATTCTTTGATAAGAAAATGTACCATAAGGGAATGTGAAGGTTCATTTTCTTGATATTTAGGTGAAATTGATATTTGGTTATATCCAGAATAATCATCAAGGAAGCAGTAAAACTCATGCCACACCAGGAATTCTAGCATCTGATCCATGAAGGGTAGTGGGAAGTGATCTTTTCACATCGCATCATTCATCTTTCGATAGTCTACACAGACTCACCGACCTGTGATTGTCTGTGTGGGGATGAGTTCATTTTTATCGTTGGAGACCACAATGATACCCCCCCCCCCTTTTTGGGTACCACTTGCAATGGAATCACCCATGGGCTATCTAAAATGGGGTATATGATTCATACATCTAACAATTTTATTACCTCCTTCTTTATGACTTCCTTCATATGAGGGTTCATCTATCATTGTGGTTTTTGAGAGGGATTTTCTCCTTCTTCTAGTAGCACCTTGTGGGTGCAAATGGTGGGGTTGATTCTTGTTAGATAAGTAATTTTCCACCCAATGGCTTGTTTTCTTCTTCGCAGAACTTGTAGGAGTGCCTTTTCTTGATATTTTGTGAGTGACTCATTGGGGATTACTGGCAGAGTGTTCTTATCACCCAGGTATCCATATTTTAGAGATGAAGGGAGAGGATTTAGATCAAGTTTAGGTGCCTTCAGGATCGAGGGAATAATTGTTTGACCCTCCTCTTATTCCAAAATGTCTGGAACAACTTTGTGTTTCCAGTAATGACTACCCTAGCCTTCGAGAAATTACAACTCCTCGAGTGCATCTAGGGTATCTTTGAATAGTGGGTCATAAATGATAAAATAACTTACCAGAACATCTTCCTTGAAGGTGAAGTGATTGTACATTGTTGTTACCGCATAACAGTCCTCATGTTCCAGTAGTGATTCCTGCTTGATATCCTTGAGGATTTTGTAGGAGAATCTTTCATCACCTACTCGGAAGATCGGTTCTCCTTGGTGGACATCAAACAATGCCTTGCCAGTAGCCAATAAAGGCCTTCCCAGAATGAAAGGTGCCTTCTGGTCTTCCTCCGTGTCAAGAATGATGTAGTCAGTAGGGAGAATTAGCCTTCCTACCTTTACCAGCACATCCTCAAGCATCCCCTTGGGATATTTGATGGAGCTATATGCAAGCTGGAGGTCCACTCAGGTGGGTTTGAGATCATTGAGCCCCAGATTCTTGAAGACTCCAAAGGGCATCCAGTTAACATTGGATCTTAAGTCACAGAGATCTCTCCCAAACTCACAAGATCCAATGGTACATGGGATTGTGAAACTACCTGGATCTTAGAGTTTTGGAGGAAGCGAGCATTGTACCACTGCCGAGCATTCCTTATTCAGTTAAATGGTTCCTAGATCCTCCATCATTATTTTGTTTGAGAGAATATCCTTCATGAACTTTGTGTACATAGGCATCTGAGTTAAATCTTCTACAAAAGGGATTTTGATGTGAAGATTGCGGAATACCTCCAAGAATTTACCAAACTGGTGATCCATCTTCCTTTGTTTCATCCTCTCTAAAAATGTTAAGGCAGGCTCAAAAGGCTTAACTACCTATTTTCCCTTACCATATGAGGCCTCCTTCTCTTTTGATGGTTCTTTTGGTGATAAGGGTTCATTCATCATGGTTTCTTCAGTTGAAGAGGGTGAAGGTTGAGCTAGATTTGTAGCCTCACCTTTCTTTGAATATGGTGTCTGAGGTAGTTCCTTTCCACTTCATAAAGTGACTACATGGGCCTCTTCTTGCGGGTTCTTCTCAGTGTTACCTGGTAGTGTACTGGGTTTCTGTGAGGAGAGCTGGTTGGCAAGTTACCCAATTTGATTTTCCAGGCTTCGAATGGAAGATTCCTAGTTTTGAAATCATGTTTCAGTAATGGTGATAAATTTTTTCATCATTTATTCACGTTTTGATGGGGGTTCGTGCTGAGTTTGTTGTGCATCTAGTGGAGGTGGTGTCTACCTCAGCGATTGTGGGAAAGGGCTCTGGTACCTTTGCTAATGGTAATTCCCCTATTATTGCGGTCATGGATATGGGTTCTGGTACTGTTGTTGACCATAGCCAGGTGGTCTCAGGGGTGGAGGATTTTTCTATTGCGGCTGGTAACCCATGTTCATATGTTCTCTCCATGCAGGGTTCTGGTGCTGAGGGAACATATCCGGCCTTCGGTTCTGATAAATGTAGCTCACATCACTTGTTGAAGGGCTGGCAGTTGACCCCGGGCATTCACCAATGATGTGGTTTTCACTACATTCATTGCATGCAGGATGGTTTTCTACTTGAACTTGGGATGCGTTCTTTAGGTTCAATGCATCAATCTTTTTGGACACCACATCCAATTGGGCAGTGAGCATCGTGGTGGTATCAATGTTGTGCATACCTCTCTTTTGAGTTTCCTGTTCCGAGTGCCACTGGAAGTTGTTGGCTAACATGTCCTTTAGGGGGTTAAAGAGTTCCTCTGTAGATTTCTACATTACCATTCCTTCAGCAGCGACATCCACCACAGATTTGGTGTTCGTGGTTAAGCTTCCATAGAAGGTTTTTACTTGCATCTAGAGCGGAAGTCTATGGTTAGTACATTTTCATAGAAACTCCTTGAAGCGCTCCCAGGACTCGTATAAGGACTCTGAGTCATGTTGCTAGAAGTTGTGGATATCGTTCTATATTGTCACCGTCTTCGATGGTGGGAAGTATTTGGACAAGAATTTCTGGGCTAACACCTCTCAGGTGAGGATGGACCATTGATGTAGTCCATTGATCCGGTCTTTCGCCTTATCCCTTAATGAGAAGGGAAAAAGTAAAAGAAGGATGGCATCTTATGATACTTCATGGTAACGGAAGGTGTCACAAATCTCAAGGAAGTTGAAGAGATGAGCGTTCGAGTCCTAACTTGGTAAACCACCAAATTGCACCATGTTCTGGATTAGTTGCATAATGTCTAGTTTGATTTTGAAGTGTTGGGCTTACACCGGTGGTTGGACGATTCCTGTGTCCGCTCCTTGGATGAAGGGGAGTCTGTACTCCATAAGTTTTCACCGTAGGGGCAGTTTCTCTCAAGGAGGTAGGGGCACAAATTTTTACTCAGGAGAAAAATAAGGCCCCTGACATGGTTGTGGGTATGGAAACCGCTCCGGTTGAAACTTTTGGAGTTGATGTGCACCATACCCTGGAACAAATGGATCCAGTTTCCTTTGTTGGTTTCGGTTGTTATCCGAGCCAAACGGATGTCCATCTCCTTATAGAGTATCTGGATCTCCCTCTTCAATATTCGTCATGGGTGCGTTTTGGTTGCGCCCATCCATAAGTACACGTTGTCACCTCAAAAAGTGTTCGTTTGATCTCTACGTTGATGGGAAAAAGCTATGATGACTCAGCGCCCATGGAACGAGTGATGCGGCCACTCATATACCTATGACCTTGCACAACACTTAACACACCAAGCATAAAAGAGGAAGAAAACAAGTAATAAATATAGAAATGAGAGTAAGAATGATATTTTTAGAATTTTTTATTTTTATTTTCACTAAAATTGATACAAACTTGGTGAAAAAAACAATATTAACTTTAATTCTCCGACAATAGCACCAAAATTTGGAATCGTTCTTGTCAAAGTGTTATTTTTGACAATCTAAATTAAATTACACTAACAAGTATAGTACCAGTAGGGATCGATCCATAGGGAACGAAGTTATCTTTGTTTTGTATAACAAATTTTTAATTGATTTAGTGGAGTTTTTTGAAATTTAGAATCGATTTTTTATTGTTTTGATAAAAAGTTATTGGATTTCAATTTCTTAATAAATTACTTGAAAGATAAATAAAAACACAGAAATTTGGTTTCGAATGAAAATTTGGAGAGAAATGAATTGGGGCTATGGATTTTAAAGGTTGTTATTAAATCAATTTTCTTATGAGGTTGTGTTGTTCATGATAATTCACATATCTGGGTTAAGAATGTAATAGAACCCCCTTGGTCCAGTGAGTTTTATTTAAATCAATAGAAACCAATTACTTGGTCTGGAATTTGATTTCTTTCAATTTTATTAATTACAACCCTTTCTGAGATGATTAAAACACCCAATGGTCAAGGATATTTCTAATCTTAATTCCTTAAAGATCCCTAGAAATATCATTCTTGGTCCGACACGAGGTTTCTAGTGATATTTAGCAAAAGTTAATAAGGAATTATGAGAAAGAAGAATAAACAACATGATTACAACATCACAATTAACAAATTATAACACTTAATCATCTACAACCCCAATACATAGGGTATTTAGCTACTCATGAAGCAGCTAGTAACTAAAAAACTCACAATACCTGAATTCATCCTCTTGAAAGCTTTGGAGTGAAGGTATTCGGGAAGGTAGCACAGAAGCACCTTCTCTCCTCTCTTCTCTCCTCTTATTTCCCTCTATTCTTTTCTTCTTGTCCGTCTTCAGAGTGATCTCCCTTGGAATAACATGGAATGAACAAAAACTGAATGACTCCCAAACATGGAGGGCTTTCCACCTATTTATAGGTTTTAGTAGTACATGGTGTGTACCCTAAAGTACATGACGTGTACCTTGGTCAATGTGTTTTAGTCATCTTTTCTCCGTTGGTAGGTGAGATAACATGTCGTCTTTGACTTTGAAAATGGCGCCTCCTGGTAGGTGGGAGTACACGACGTGTAGCGCCGCTATACATGGCGTTTAATATCATTCATCGGCCACTAACCCCTTCTAGAAGTTCCACACAGTGTGCGTATGGGCAGTACATGACGTGTATGTTTTGGCCGGCAACATGGGTGTGTATGTAGTCTTCCCGATCCATGTCTGGACAGTAGTACACGACGTGTATATACAAGTACATGGCGTGTATATTTGAAATTTTGTTCTGATCAGTCCTGATTTGTGCTTTTGGCTGGAAATATCCTGAAAATCATTATGATCCCTAAAATAAAGTATTTTACCCATAAAACAAAATATATTTGGTGAAAAAAAAGTTTTTATGCTAAATAAAATGTATGAAAAAGTATACACAAATCAGTTATATCACCAATTCATCCTTTTAGATAAACCATTTTGTTGTGGGTTACCTAGAACAGTATTTTGACATTAAATTCCATTATTAGCATAGAATTCCCTAACCTCTCGACTTCCATACTCTCCTCCATTATCATACCTCAAGTTTTTCAGCTTTGATCTTGACTCATTCTCCACCATGATCTTCCACTTCTAAAACATGTTAAACACATCATATTTTATTTTTAGAAAGTAAACTCATACCTTCCTTGTTTAGAGAAGAACCAGAGAACCTTCTCAATTCACTTCTTCAATCTGAGTATCAATTTTCTCACATCCTTCTGAACTAGATTTGAATTCCCTGGAGAACTTCTCATGGCTGCTACAGTCACTTCCCAAATGTCAGGTAATGAAGATGGTAAAAATAGTGTGCATACCTCATCATCAAGATTATTCCCACCGACGTCAACTGACTTGTGATGGTGTTGAATTTGATGATTTGATCTGAAACAATATTCCCTTAATATCATTTTTAGATTGAATAGTCATCATATCATATACACTTTGTTCAATGTAGTACTCTTATACATATTCATTAGATCATTAATAAACCCAAAAATCATCTTCTTCTCTATGATGTCGAATGCCAAATTTTTGCCAACGTAACACACACAACACCCAGAGCCTGTCGATCTAGTATCTCCCACTCCATTTGTAAGATATTGACCTTTCTTGACACGTCTCATACTCATTTTCAAGTATTATTTTACCCTTTTTATCATATTTTAGTTGAACCTTTCCTAAGGGTCATATCGAGTGAATTTAGATGATTTTGGAAGCCCGTGGTGACGTGCACTATTGGTGCATGGTTAGGGAAAACTGTGCGGTTTTCCTCAACAAAACGTGCACCCCATTTTGTGCCATTAGAAGGGAGCGCATGGTTTTACCAAATAATTCCCCTCTAAAACCATGAAATACTAAATATATGGGAAAAACATGGTGGGTGCATGGTTTATCTAACCATGCGAGCCAACCATGCATGGGGTTGGCTTGAAACGGTATCACCGCACGGTTAGATCATGGTTTTTCAAACTATGCAGTGTACAGTTGGCAGCCCAAAATTAATGGATCTAATCCAATCCAAAATCCTAAGGCCTCGTTTTTTTCCTAATCTCTTAGATTTCCAAACTCATTTTTCTCCCAAGGATTAAGAGTTAATTCCCTTCAATCCGAGAACATGTTTTAGGCGATTCAAAGCCCGTTGGAGATCCTGATTTTCTGATAAGTCTTTGTTCTTAGCCATTCTTCCTAGATCTCTTCTTATTCTCTTTCTAGAAACCTTATATATAATTCTTTGTGGATATATGCATGTTCCTTGATGGGAATTATGATGTTTTATGGTTGGATATATTTAAGGAAAGGAGATCCAAGCCAAAATATAGAGGATCATAGTGCCTCCATTCATTTTTTGATCATTCTACCTCAAATAAAGGGCTAAGGTTGGGCTATCGTTCATCAATGATCGAAAGGTAGGTGGTCTACATGCTATTTCCCATAGTCTTGATGCCTTTTCTCAGGTATGTAATCATTTCATTGCATTTCCTTATTGGGAAATTATGTTTTGATTAAGAAATTTGAATTAAACCCTATCTTAATTAAGAGACCCTTCTTAGATCTTATTAGATCTGTTAGAGATTACAAGACCGGGCATGATGAAAACCCATGGGGTGTAAAAAATTACTATAAATGATAATTATGGAATGAAAAAGTGGAATTAGAGGTTTTATTAAATTAAACCAATTGTGAATGTGTTGGCATGTTAACTTGTTATAAATACTGTTTAGCTTAACCTTGAAAGGTTAATGAGTTATGATATAATTCATGGTATTTGGGTTAAACATTTACAGGGTTGAAATGATGTTAAAGATAATGATTGATAAATTAAATGGCACACCATGATGAGAATGGTTGATAGATGGGTTATTAATGTTGAACCCTGGTATATAAATGTGAATAATGAGATGTGTTGGACTGATGATCCTCATCCATGGGTGGCCAAACTGATGCTCTAGGCCCCCGATGCATGCATGTGAATTGGTGTTGGACTGATGCTCCAAGTACCAGATATTTTGGTGCTAGAATGATGCTTTAAGTACCCATGATATTAGTGATGTACTGGTTCTCCAAGAACCTGAGATAATGATTTTGGACTGACACTCCAAGCATCTATGATAATGGTACATAGAATGATACTCCAATGTTCTAAAATGAAATTGGAATTAATTTAAATAATGAATGTCCAATGAATGAATAAATTTTAAAATCCCTATGGTGTATGGTTTAGACTCTGCCACAGGCCTAAGTAGGTATGATTGGCTTGGGTGTTATGGAAAACCTGAGGGCCAATGTGGTTAACTAAAGAATAATAAATGTGAAACATGTTTACTTTTACTGTTTTTTATTTTATTATTTATACAATGGCATACACTATTATAGGCTATACATTTTTATAAACATAGTTGGTGGTGGCCTACTGAGTTGTACTCACACCCTACTTGAGCCACTGATTGCTACCTGAGTAGACTTCATGTTTGCAGAACACGATAAGGGAAATATCCCTATGTTAGATAGTTGAGTAGGGGATGGAGAATGGATGATGGAATCGTACATGATATCGCGACCCTATTTGGATTTTTTAGTAAGTATTTATTTTGGGTTTTCATTAGATGTTTGACACTTATAAGGCATAACATATTTACTTCTTTGGTTTATAGTCATTTCCCCTATTTTTTGATTCCCCGTGTGATGCTTGGTCATTTTTGGTTATTGATTATTACTGTATTATATTGGATGCTAATATATTGATTTATGATGTTGTCTTACTATGATAAAGAGGGTATAGCCTCCCCACGTGACATAGTAGACCCTCGCTGTTAGTCAGAAACCTCTAGTGTACGGGGAGGTGCATTTGAGTTCATGTAACAAATTGGCTTGGGGCACTGGTATATGGAACCCGGGTTGGGATGTTATGAAGTGGTATCAGATGAGGTTTTATTTTTGATCATTTTATTATTTGGGAAATGTATATAGTAGACCAGTATGAGTCGAGCCTTGGTCATGAGATCGTGCATGGGAGTAGCCAAATCATGTGCAAGGTAAGACCAAAGTTCCCAAGGTGATGTTTTTTGTTACAGTTAAATGTTATTTCACCCTGGGTGATGCACTTTTTGTGTGATGTTATTATTTTCTGAGACATTTCTCATGGCCTGGAATGACATGAGAAGTTGAGTATACATGCATCATTTTAGAAACTCAGGAATTTATGTGATATGCATCATATTTGTCATGCATAGAAAATAAAGTTATGAGAGGGTTATGGGAAATGATAATTATTTTCTTTATTTGAAGTAATTTAAAAGAAATGGTGCCTAATAATGAAATTATAATGGTTAAAAGATTTTAAATGTGGTAATTTGAAATGGTTAAAAAGGGAATCTATTGGAAGACTTAAAAATATGAGTAGTTGTTTACCCTATATTAGTCATGGCCTAGGTTAGGGATAGTTGAAATAATAGTATTGCAGTTTTGATCATGGGATAGTGTATGTGGGATAACTTGGTGTGGCTTTATGTGAGTCTTTCTTATGAAAATGTGTTAATGACGTTTTATGTGTCCTAAGACATATTCTTGGGATTGTACAAACATGCCTCTATGATGACATTTATTGGTAGGATAATAGGAGGAAATTGTTGGAAATGAGCCTCCAGTAGCAGGACAAGAGGCCCCGATAGTTCTAAGTGAGGGGCGGAAGAGCAGTTCCATGAGAACTTTGCTCGCTTTATAAAGTTCATGGAAAGGGACTCAAGGAAGGCTCTGTAGAATATGTCTAATCTAGCCCAGGATTTTTAGCTACAGCACCCTCTAACGTTCACCAAAGATGGAGGACTTAAGGCAGCTGAGTTATGGATTGAGTCTATACAGACAATCCTAGATCATTTAGAGACTCCTCTAGAGAAAAGATTCAAATTATCTGTTTATATGTTATGAGGAACAGTTAAGCACTGGTGGGATATCCAGGCTTAGGAGGAGCAGTTAGAGGGCTTGGTATAGAAGGAATTCTAGGAGATGTTCCTAGAAAACTTTTACCTAGAGATGCTGATATGGGAGAGGGAGACAAAGTTTATGCAGTTGACCTAGAGAAGAACATCAGTGATGAACTATGTTGTTCACTTCACTTACTTGTAGTGCATTGTTATAGCACCATTGGGAGATGAGGTAGTTGTGGCATGGAATTTTTAGGATGGAATTAAATGTGATACTAAGTCTCAGGTTAATATATTCTTATTGAAGAAGTTTTCTAAATTAGTGAATCATGCTCTCATTTATGATGGAAACCTAAAGGAGGCTTCCATTGGAGGACATGTTGTTTCTTCTGGACGACCAAGAGGTACATCTTCCAAGGGTAGGAAGCGTCGTTATAAGAATTTTCACCAAATATGTGGAAAATAGAGTAGCCAGAGGGAAGGATCAGTCACTCATGGCATTAATCTAGAGTTTTTTCATTAGTATGGTGGGTCAGGAAACATTCACAATCAGTGTCCCTGGCCACTAGTGGAGTGCCGAGCATGTGGCAGAATGGGACACCTATATAGGTGCTTCAAGAACCCATAATAGATGGTTAGTTATGGAGAAGCTAAAATGAATCTACAAAAGATTGGGTTCTCAAAAAATTTACAACAACCTTTCAATCATCAATGCTTGTAACTCATTGTTCTGCCCATTTTGATGCATAATTTGTTTCCATAAGAATGTTAAATTTTTCAAATGAATTAAGAAATGGTCTCATGCAACCAATGCCTCAAAAATAAAAATTTTCATTGAAATGAAAAGATTATTGTGGAATTTCATTTCTTTTAGATACATTCTCTATCCTTTGAAAATGAGGATAAGCTTTATAAAAATCATGGGCATCCCAAAATAATGTTAGCCAAAATAGCCCATAATCGAGGACCTTATGAGTATTCTATTGGGGACCAAAGTGGACCCCATAAGCAAGACTATCATGAAAACTAATCATGATCTAAAACTCGGTATTAAAAACACAACACCTTAGTACTTGATCACTCCATGTGTTCCAAAGGTAGGGGGCATCCCAAATATACCAACGAGGATCATGTTTAAGGTGCTCAAGTTGGTTTTTATTGAAATCAGTAGCAATGTAAGATGCAACTAAATAATTTACAATGTCAACATACTAGGGAATAACATATTTCATTTGATACAATTGCTCATCAGAAAATATTTCATTTGAGGGAATGAAGGGGGATGAGTCAAATTCTGATGATGGAAGAATCCTACAGATATGGTTAGAAACCATATTCTCCATTAATTTTTTATCCATAATTTCTAAAATGAATTCTTGAAGGGGGAAATCCAATGAAAGAGATGTGGTTTGGATTCCGATTTATTAAGGAGATACCTGAGGGTTGCATGGTCAGAAAACACAATCACTTTAGACCCCAAAAGATATAACCTAAATTTATCCAAGGCAAACACAATGGAAGGAAATTATTTTTTAGTAGTGGTGAAGTATTCCTGGTCAGGGCCCAGTGTGTGTGAGGAATATGCAATGACATGTGTAACTTGATCGACATGTTGTGGTAATACTTGCCCAACTGCATAGTTGGTAGAATCACACATGAGCTCAAATGGTAAGTCCCATTGAGGTGGTTGGATTACTGAAGGTTTTAGTTTTTTAAAAACATCCTCATAATTTTTATCAAACAAAAAAAACTTCTTCTTTTTGGAGTAACCGAGGGAGGGGTGTGTAATCTTGCAAATCTAATGAATAAAACAGTGATAAAATCTTGCATGACCTAAGAAAGACCGCACATCCTATGCTTTTTTAGGGAATTCTAGGGAATAAATGAAATCATCTTTTGATTTATCAACTTGTATATCATCCTCAAAATTGGAATTCCCAAGTACTATCCCTTGTCACACCATGAAATTTCATTTATCGTAATTTAATACAAGATTCTTTTTAATATAGCGATGAATGACAACACCAAGACTACTCAAACAATCATCAAAAAGAGGAACCATAGAAAGTGAAATCATCCATGAACAATTCAATGCAATTCACCAAATAATCTGAAAACAATACTAACCATGCATCATTGGAAGGTACCTAGATCATTGCACAGACCAAATGACATCCATCTATATGAAAATGCGTCGAATGGGAAAGTGAAGGTTGTTTTTTCTGATCCTTAGGGATAATATGTATTGCGGAAATGACGGGAGCAATGAAGCGTAAAACGATTCACAGAAGAGTAGAAGGGAAAAAACAAAATAAGAAGAAGATCTTGGACACAGAGATTTACATGGTTCGAGAAATGATCCCTACATCCATGGAGAGGTAGAATATCACTATGATTTGGGAGCACAATTTATAGGGTGATCGTAGAGTTTCCCACACACACAGAAAACCCTAGCCCAAAATGGGATAATGAGGATGAAACACTATTCCACCAATTGTATAGAAAGTCTGTTGTGCTATAATGAAACACATCTATAAGTCTGCATCGCTACAATGTTTCAGTCACCCAATTCAAAAGTGCTATAGTGGCCGGTGGTTGGAATTATTCATCACTACAGTACTAGTGACTCCAAAGCCTGACCTACTACACTAGTCGTGCAAAAGCTTTCACTACTACAGTGCCATATCATTTTCAATTGGTCAGCTCTGCTACAATGGTCAGAGTTGCTACAGTTACCCAAAATTTGGGTTAGGGGCCTTTTCCCCCTGAATCAGGCCTGTGTTTCCCCCTACAACCCCCAATGAGCTCATTGTGCAGTTTGACCCACAGAGTTATGGCCTAGTGCACAGTATGGGCTGGAAGCATTCGACCCAAACAACATCCAGAACGGATCGGGATACAACAATCTAACAATATGGATTTGAAAAAATCCAGAATACCCATCTAGGACACAATAATGAGACTTCCCTACTAACATCTCTAATGATAGGTCCATTGCATGCATATATTTTTGAGTAGTTTAATGTGTTTATTTTTTTACTTTAATGAATAATCTTGCCAATTTTGGAATGTATTTACTTGTTCTATGTTTTGTGGCAAGAAATGATAAATATTTGAAAAAGAAATGAAAAGTGGACAATCGCAGTGCGACACTGGATTTGGAGAGAGAAGAGGGGATGGAAACTGAAGAAAATGCATTACACGTTGTGTACCACAAGTACACATTGTGTACCACAAGTACACATCGTGACTATTTCAAGTGAAGCAGAACCGTGAAGGACAAGTCATGAAAACAGAACACGCTATGAACTTCAAGTATGCATCGTGTACCGCCAATACACGACGTGATGACAGCCAAGCCAGCTTACGAGGTTTTCATATATTCAATGCGATAGAGGAAAAAACAGATCTGAGGTACACGTTGTGTACCCCAGGTACACGTCATGTAGGCGTCGACACGCAAAGAAAAATCAGGCAATGTGGGCCGTGGGTTTTGGACGAGTTTTCCTATAAAAAGAGATCCACATGCTCCCTTTCAAAACACTCTAGGACTGACGAAGGCCAAGAGACACCAAGGGACAACCACCAGATGATTTGGGTCCTCTCTTCACCGCCTATCTTCTTAGGGTACCCATGTCGCTCACTCTTATCATGAGAAAGTAGTCCATTTGTGTCGGTGATGTGATTTGTAGGGGGATGTGTGAATATGGATTGTTTTTATTTATTATTCATGCTTTGGATTGTTGCAAACAACATTTATCAATTAATATCTCTTTCTTTTTTAAATTGCATGACCATTGGTTGTGATTTGAATAGAATTATTTCATTTCTTCAGTTAATTAGCCTACTTTTCCCTTGACCATTTTCAATCTAGGATAGTTATGTTTAAAAATGGTTTTGGGTCGCCTATTTCTATGTTTTCACTGAGTAGATGACCATTCCAAAGGTTCAACCACATTACTATGATGGGATACCAAGACCAAGGATCCCTGCTGACCTAATTCTGACACCAAAATTGAACAAACCCATATCAATTGAATCCCTAGCACACGAACCTGAAAGTTGTTGAACCTGGCATGCCTCCCATATTTATTCAAAACCCCAATCTTTGCCGCTATTGTTTCTATTTTCTCAAAAACAACCAATCAACTGCAATTTCAAGTTCCTAATTGATTTAGAACATACAGATCATCCCTGTTGGTTCGACACTCAAACTTACTAGATACTACACTTTGAGTTAGGATTGTCTGAGTTTTATAAATTTTATTTTTTCATAGCACCGTAAGGAACTAACGATGCCCTATGGGGCTATCATCTAGCATCTATTCAATGAACAACAATGGGAAATTTTCCTACCCAGTGTCCTAGTTTAGTCAGTGATAGTCCATATAGACACATCAACTATTTTATACAATGTTTGGTACCAATTCATTGTTTTCATTTTTTATTAATGTTAGACCTATTTTCTTAGGAACTACCTACAATGGAAATACCCATTGGATTTTAGATATAGGGTAAATAATTCTAGTAACTAATAATTCAGTTAAATCCTTTCAATGACATCAAGGAGGTTTGGGTTCATTTGGCGTTGTGCTTACCTCACTGGTTCAGTCTCATCATTTAATAATATATGATGAATGAAAATTGATGGGCTAATATCATTGTCCATTCCGATGTGTGTTAATACTCCCTAAAAGGGTCAAAAAATCATCATTCATGTTCTGAATGGAGTGAACTAGCAATGATGGTGGGCATCTTGTTTCCATTCTCAAGATAATAAAATTTTATGTTTTGATGTAGTGGTTTAAGTTCCAATTCTGGGGGGTTTTGTATTAATGGATGGGAACAAAAAAAGGAGGCACATAATCTCATCTAACTTCTCAATGGTATCATCCTTATATGATGAGTAATCCTTTACAAGCTAAGAAGAATCATTGATAGTCATTGTGTCCTTAGTGAACAAGAAATCAACAATTAATGAACATGCATGATCATTACAGAATTGAACACATGAATCATTACCTAGAATATCTATTAAGGGAGAAAATTTAAAAAGGGGGTCATGGGAAAGAAGACAAGTTTCCTTGGGGAAGGGGAGTATATCAATAAAATTAACATAAGGATAGGAATTTCTCTTTTGAGGGGTGCTTCATGGAATCAAGGATGTTAAAGTAGACAATGTCACCACCAAACTCCATATATAATGTACCATTATGTACATTAATTATGGATTTGATAGATTTCAAGAAAAGTATCCCCAATATAATTGGGTCATGTCCATTCATCAAATCATCTTCCATTTTAATCACATAAAAATCAACATGAAAGATTATGTTTTTAACCCTCATAAGAACATCATCTAGCACACCAGCATGGTGTGTAGTACTCTGGTTTTCCAACTGAATGACTATTAAAGTGGGATTCAACTTCCCAACCTACAATTAAGAGGAAATGGAGTGAGGCATCACATTTATAGAGCCACTCAAATCAATTGTGGCATCAGAAAAGAATTACTCCCCTATGGTACATGGAATCGAGAATGTTCCAAGATCCTTGCATTTGGTGGGAAATGAATGTTGGATCAATGTGGAGACATTCCTACCTAAGCTCGCATTTTCATCACCTCAAAGTATCCTTTGGTTTGTACACATCTCCTTCAAGAACATGGTATATCATGAAATTTACTTCACAACATCAATCAAGGGAATGTTAGCCTCCAATTTTTTTAATGTTTCCAATATATATTTATCAAGTTTAGTTTCCTTGGGTTTCCTTGGTTAGGAGGCCCTTTGGGGGAATGGAAGAGGAATGGTTGGGATAAGTGGTTCATCAAAAGTCACTCTCTTTCCTTAGGTGGGAATTTTCTCAAGATAATGATTTTCTTCATTTGAATTATTTGGGATGGTTGGAATGGTAGTTTCCTTAATAGGCAGTGACTCTAAAGGAGGGGACATTTGGTTTTTATGTTGGTTACTACTCTGAAAGGTGATGGCACTGGAATTTCCCTTATCTCTTGGGTTGACTGGGGGTTGAGAAGATAGTTTACCCAGCCCTTGATTTTTTATTTCCTCCACCAAGTTGGAAAGTTGGCAAAATTGAGTTTTCAGGTCTTGTATAGTAGCTTGGGTAGTTTGTTGGAATTAGATAATATTTGCAGGTATTTATTTTATAAGGTCTTCTAAGTTAGGCTTGGGTTTTGGAGGGGGTTATTGGAATGTACTTTATGGTGATTAAGGATTTTTGGGTGGTGGTGGATGATAACTACTATGCCTTGTTTTATGACTGTTGAGGTTGGATGGAATACTCCATTACCTAGAGGCTTGGTTATCTTTTCATCCAGAGTTCGAAGGATAGTATGGTTCTTTCCAAATGGGTTTGTTGTATGGGTATCTTGGGAATATTACCTCAGCTCTCAGAAGGGTCTCTCAATTGAGGGCATTGGTTGGAATAGTGGTTTTCGGTGGCACATATACTGTAATGAATTGGAGGAGGTTGAGAGTTCCCTTAGGAACGAGCAGGTTGTTTGAGTGGGGTACTTACCTCTTCAAACATCATGTCCACATTCTTCTTGAAGTCAAAACATTACACCTCATGGATACCTCTGATGGGTACAATGGACCTCAAACCAAACTGATGAGTGTTTTGCACCATGTTTTCGATGAAGTTCATTGTAGCGATCGGAGTATTGTCCACTAGGCCACCACCTACAGCAGAATCAATCATATTATGATCAATAGGTATTAAACTTTCATAAAAATATTGTAATAAAATTGTTTATTTGATGGTGTGGACAACTTGCACATAACCTTTTAAATCATTCTCAGTATTCATAAAGTATTTTCCCTTTAGATTGTCAAATTCCACATATTTCATTTCTTATTATTGCAGCTCAAGAGGCTGGGAAGTATTTTTCAAGAAAAATGTGTTTCATGTCTGCCCATCCTCTAATTGGGGAGTTAACATGGTATAGTCAGACTTTTGTAATATCTTCTAAAGAAACTGGGAAAGTTTTGAGTTGTATAAGTTCCTCATCCACATTTTCAGGTTTTAATGTTGAGCATGCAGTATGAAATTTCTTTAAATTCTTATGTGGGTTTTCACCAGCAAGTCCGTGAAATTTTGGTAGTAAGTGAATTAGACCATATTTTTGTTTGAAGTTTGGTGTTTCACCTTGTATTTGAATATATGCAAGTTGATTATCAACATCATGTGAAGTTAGTTCTTTTAATGTGAGGTTATTTTCTATCATGTTATACAAGTTTGTTTCAGTTTCATCTTTAGTTCCAGAAGAAAAAGGGTTTAGAAGATAGTTGTTGACAAGTTGTGTGTCCTACATCAAAGAGTTGTTCTATGTGTCTCAGTGTTGCTGACGTAAGATCCTCTCTGGTTCAAGTTCGAAAGGAGGTATTTCTCCTAGATATGAATGTGTCATTCACAGAACCAACATATATTAGAAATTAGAATGTAATAATATATATATAACTAGAACATAAAATAGATATATATTTACAAAATAAAGATCTTATAAAAAGGCACTAAAAACTAAATCGCCCCCGAAAATGGTGCCAAAATGTGACCACGTTTTCATGACATTTTAAATTGATTAGGTTTTATATGATTAAATAGTCTAGGGAAGACCCTAGATTATTTTCCAAGGAGTGTTGGATGTTTAAAGTGTGAATTCTCAATAAGATTTTCAAAAGGAAAAATAAAAATAGGGGATTTAATGTTATTTCAAAATAAAACAACTTAATGTATAGAGTTTAATAGTTGACAAACAAAAATGGGTTTTGAGAGAAATAGAAGAAGGTGATCCTTGCAAGTTCACTACACAACATGTCAAGTTCATATTTCTTAGAAATTTATTTAGGTTTGAAATAAGTCTTTGGTTGAGGTTAACCGGATTTTCAGTTCCCCTCTAAGCCTTGATATCGATGCAAGTAGAACCATAACTTGACATAACAATCATGTAACCAAGTTTCAACCCTAATTCATGGTATAAGATCTTCTTAAGGAAATTGAAATCTCAAATTTGTGGGAAAGAAAACGATTCTTGTGTTGTACAATCAGGACAACAAAAATCACACTCAAAATCTCAAATAGATTGATTAGAAATAAAGAGAATTTCATTCACATGCATCAAAATAAAGCATTCAAATCCGAAATAATGTAAGATACATTGGATGAAATTTTTTCAGTCGGAACTCCCTAGACAAATTTGTAGCTCTTTCGCAAGGATTTCCCACTGTTTAGCTCGCCATCAAGATAAGGAGGGGCTCGAGTGTCTTCATCCTTGATCCCCTTATGAGAATAGGGGGATCCAAAACTTTTATGATGATGAGAAGAACCCTTTAACTCTCCAAAATGGTTGCATTTCACCCCCTAGGATGAACGTGAAAATGGCATGCCTGAGGTGCTAATTTATAGGCAAATTGGAAGGTGGTTTGGGCACCCTATTTTTGAAATACCACTTCAAATCCGAATATAGCCAAGGAGATATTTTCATCTCACTTTTCACAAAACCACAAAGTTTTTTCCCCGCCTCTTGACTGTCCCCACACAAAAAATCAGCAACAATTGGAGGTTTATAACTCAAGATATGACTAAATTAAAAAAGTGACCTCGTGACTATAAACAGTGAATATTTTTTCCAATGATGACACGTTTTGGGCCTCTAAATGGACAAATCCATATTCATGATCTTCTAGAGAATTGTATCCAACATGGTCAAGGATATGTTCACCAAATTTTAGCCTAATTGGTTGAACATATTATGCGCAATGTGGATTTTAGTCCACATGTGTCCTTGGGCTCTAGTGTGATTTTGACCCATTTTTCTTCCACTTCATCTGAGGCTCTCTCAAATCACCTCCACCATCAATTTAAACATTAAAACAAGTGAAATTCCTCTTTTTGTGAGCATTTAACATTAGTTAATTAAATCAAATGAGAAGTGAATTTGATTATTACATCTATAATTTACAATGCAAAAGTAGTTTAGCAAAGTGGTATAAGGGTGAAACAGAATAATGAATCATGGTGCAATCAATCAAGCCACCACACTCAAGATCCTTAGTTTATCTCTAACCACTTTAAGATCTTAAAAGAAAAAGCGCTGAATTTATTCAAGCTTAACCATTTGATTTCATCCAACCCCTAACAGGTTAGGGACTCACCAGGGGAAAACCAAGAACAAACACAAGATGAGAGATACATAGGCCACTTACCCTTAATCAGGACTCCAACTACCCAAGGATCTATGATAAAAGAGTTCTAGAGGAATGACATTTTCAACATTTGCTATCGACATGCATGGTCCCAACAATCATGCATCCCTCTTTTCCTTCCCTAAATTAGTTTACACGATCTCGTGAGAATCATACACGGTCCCTTAGTCATGAATTTACCCTTTCATGCCTTCAAGCACTGCAAAAACACCGCAATTTAACCACTAACCCCCCCAATACATTAATATACATAAATTATAAACATTGCATACTTTTTTTTGCAGAAAACATCGAGAGCAATGAAGCGAAAAACGGATCACGGCAGAGTAAAAGGAAAAAAAATAAAAGAATGAGAACACAAAGATTTACGCGGTTCAGGGATAATCCCTACATCCACAAAGAGGCAGAATTTCACTATGATTTGGGAGCACGATTTTACAGGGAGTTTAGGGCTCTCAATCACTAACTAAACCCTAGCCTGAAAAGTGCTATAGTGAAAAGCTACAGTGAAAGGTGGTCACCCAAGTCAAAAGTGCTGTAGTGGCAAGCGACTGGAAGTCCAAGAAGCTACAGTAATGTTGACTCCAAAGTCTGCACTCCTACAGTGCCTTGTCGGTGTCGGTCGGTCAGCTTTGCTACAATGGTTAGGGTTGCTATAGTGCCCAAAAAAATTGGGTCGGGTGCGTTGCCCACTGCAACCCCCAACATGCTCACCACAGAGCTTGACCCGTGAAAGTTGTGGCCTGGTGTGTAGTATGGTCCGAAAGCATTCAGCCCAATCATCATTTGGAACGGATTGAGCTACACCAATCCAACAACCTCAAACAAGACCCTACAGTAATGGTATGCTTTGTTTTAAATTTATTTTCAGGGATTGTATTTTATTCCAATCATGTTTTGTGGCTTTGATTAATATGTGATTAAATTTGGAAAAGTATGTATAAATGAGATACATGGTGAGGAAAATGTAGTCAATAATTTGACCCAGGTTGCACCTTTGTTGATTAAGCATTGTTTAGGCATATTTAGCATTATTTGAATTAATGCCCCAATCAATGGTTTTTAGGTGCACGAACATCATGTGATAAAGAACATGCATTATATTTTGCAAGGTAGAGATTTGTGAAAATGGTTTTCATGTGGTTGAAAACTAAATTGCATGTGAATTTCAGTTATATTTATTTGATGATTTCCATATAAATGCCATGAAATTTTGATAATGTTATGTTAATATTATGAAAATGTTCAGCTCAATTATATTCTTCTAGGTAGTTACATTATGTGGGATGGTTGGTTTGTGTTTTGTGTTGTTGGGATGATGTTCTAAGTTGGGGATGGACTCATGTTTTACGGACAATAATATGTTGGGTGTTCGGTATGTTCTATGTTGGACCAAGTGTGTTATGTGCTCCAAATCTACTACTCAGGTATGTTTTGTGGTATGTGGTATGCTATGTGCTCCATATCTACTGCCCGAGCATGTTTTGTGGTATATAGGTAGTGTTGGAATGGTGTAACCAGATCCATTGGATGAAGTTGGGAAAACTGCTAACAGCTTATACCGTACACCAAACCACAACTCATACAGTTCGACCCCCACGATGAGGTCACTCGGGGTTGCATGGGGTAGCAAACCTCTGCTCAAGGGTCTTGTGGTCGAAGGCCCCCGACCCAAACTTATGGGGAAACTGTAGCAATGTTGACTCAATGTAATAGAGCTAGCTGACGACACCGATGGGGCACTATAACAACGTGGACTTTGACATGGTACTATTGCAGCATGTGACTGGTGACACCGACATGTCACTGTAGCTCCACAGACTTCCAGTCACCGATTACTGTAGCACATTGGACTTACAATGTGGTTGGTGGCACTATAACAGTGTGGGTTATTATAGCACCATGTTGTTTTATGAACCCATTTCGAGCTATGATTTTTGGATACTCTGAAATTTCTCGGTAATCATGCTCCCATAATTTTTTAGTGAAATCATGTTGTCTCTTTGTGGATGTAGGGATTATTCTTGAACCACGTAAATCCTTATGTTTGTGATCTTTTTCTTCTTCTTCTTCTCTTCTCCCTTTGACTCTTATTCTAGAATCAACTATCATTGGAGCCCCTAACGTTTTTCGCAACAGGTAGAACCACTTAAGTTTTGGACTACATCTACCCTTGGATCAAATGTTCAATACACACGATGTCGTTAAATCATGTTTCAGATATATTCTATTGGGTCACATGTATCTTTTGTAACCCATGACTTTTGGGTTTTGCTTTACGCCAAAATGTTCTGACATCGTGAACAGCTTGATCAATGTTCTATAGATCACAACAATTGGAATCTTGTTCTGTATTAGGTGATCAATGTTTTATCCCTGAGATGCTTCTATGTTCCCACCTCAACTATTCCCACTTATATCATGGTCATTTGATAATGTCTCGAGTCGACATTTTGTCCCAGATGACTCACAACTACCTACGATGATGTAATTAGTATGGATTGTAATGATTTTATGTGAGTTTAATATACTGAGAAGAATTCATTTGAGCTTGGGATTTTGGAGAGAGCTAAATAATCTAAAGAGACGCATGATTACTTTCTTCCTCAGAGGTTTCTGATTTGTGCAAAGGAATATAGAGCTCTAGTAAATGACTCTAGTGGAGATCTTTTAGATCTCAACTTATGAACCAAAAGGATTACATAGATTTGATAACAAAGATTATATCTATAAGTTTAACAACTTAGATAGTTATAAAATAATTTCATTTCATTGTGTAATTAAGTAATCAAATTCATTATAAATGTATAATGAAATAAATGGTATTAAGGAATCTAAACTGATGGAATAGTAACTTGATCTTAAGAATAAGAATCTGGCCAATAAAATAGTAACATCACCTAAGAAAGTATAAATAAAATTTAGTCTTATAAGTGAAAATATGATATATTTATATCATTGTACAAGTAAATAATTTTCGAAAATTATTAATTAAGTGTTGGTATTTTTGTAAGTCATAAATATTTAATTAAAATTGTATAATTAATATAACGATTTAAAATAAAATATATTTTCATAAAATAGATTCATAAATTATTATTTTGTTGTCTTATGATTATAAGATAATTTTATGAGACTTTAAATAATTTTTTAAAGTGTTATAAAATCAGTTATAGTTTTAAAACTGGTATTTTTCGAATAAATTATAATTTTAATAAAAAATTAAATTTCTCATATTTAGAAAATTATTTTAAAAAAATAGAGTTAATTTTTGAATTCTACACGTTGAAAAATGGTTGTGGTGAATTTTTTATATTTTTCTGAAATACTTAATTTTTTTTATGAATGGTGAAATACGGTAATTTACGAAATAAACTAAATGCATGAATTATTGGGTCATGGATGATGTTTTGTTGAGGTAAGCACCCTTAATTCAAACTCACATGCACTAATTACTATTTTTAGTCACAAGAACCAACATTATTGCTTGTCTTGAGCAAAATAATAAAATAATGATTAAAATAATGGAAAGCTCTTCTCTCCTCCACTATAAATATCACCCTTCACCCACTCTTCTTCTCACACCTCTCAAGCTTTGAGTCTTGTCCAATTTCTGCCTAAATCCCTTCTCAAACCTCTTTCTCACATCCAAGACCTACTGGTCTCACCAAAAATCCAAAACCAAAGGTCTTAAGGAGTTTTTGAATGAAGATAATTCAAGAGGTAAAAATCCTCTTTCATTTTCTTTTATTTCCTTTTCAATTCTTTTTCATTTCTTATACTCTCTTCACCTCCCCTTATCCAAGAGGCATGAAAACTTCATTATCTTACATATACTGAAATTTTTTCATGTTTATGAAAAAATTCATCATCATACTTCCTCTCCTCTCCCTTTTATTCTAAAAATAAAAACACTGTCAGTGATTTGCATCGTGGACGATGAGTTTTCAATTTCCATTACCGCCTTCATGGTTGGTCATAAAACCATTTTAATAATTAAAACAGATTGTAAAGTGTATGATATAACCTCTTATGTTCTAAAATTAACATATATACATAATATTAAATTTTATAATGAAACTAGTTTGTGATTATCGAAGAACCGTCGAAATGATCTAAACGAATATTATTAATATTTTATCTAATGATTCATCATCATATCTAAAAAAAGATGGTTTATGGTATCATTTAATATTATGAAAACATATTAATACCATTTCATTCCACTTCTGGAGTTTCGCTTACATTCAACAAGAAAATCCATTACAAACCGACCATGAAAACCGTGTAAAGAACGCACTCGAAATAATGAAATAACAAAATATTATAAATAAATGGGTGTAATGATATTATAAAATGATCATATAATGTGTTATAAAAATAAATATGTTTCTGTAAAATATTAATAACATTATTTTAACCATTATACAGGAGGTTTAAACACTTTTGAAGTAAGACAAACCCGAGTTAAGGGAATTCATAACCCAATTTTCATTCTTTGGGTTAAACCTTCTAATTCATTGATTTTGTTGCGCTAAGATTATTTGTGGAATGAATGTTTAATATATTATGTTGTATTATGTGGATTTACAGTGAGTATACATATTCCTTTCATTTTATTAATTCTTGTTTCAATTATACGGTATATGTAAGGGACTCATCTTTAAAAATCCTCGTTTAAATTTCTATTTTTACAAAATTCAAAAGAAATGTTTTTATGCAAGTATTCATGTTTTATGATTATTTTATGGTTTGGGGGCATTGTTTATGATGAAGGGTGAGACCTATATCTCCCTCCAATGCATTGGGTATGTTTAAGTTGGAGATTAATCGTATGGTTACTCCAAGTGTAACTGTGATGGTTACAGTATAAGGTAGTTGTGATGGTTACATTATAAGGTAGTTGTGAGAGTTATAAATCACAAGGTAACCGTGAAGGTTACAATAATAATTAAGTAATGTCCCAAGTTACCTATTTAGTTTATTTATGTTTTTCTATGATTTATGGAAATTTCATGTTTTTCACAAGAATGTATATGATATTTTATGGGTGAGAGGTATGTCTTTGTGAAAATGATTTCATAAGTTTATAAGTATCTATATATTAACGGTTTCTCTCTTCTTGTTATATCACTTACTGGGCTTTTTGTGCTTGTTCCAAGTTTTTAAATGTTTTTCACAGGTTATAAGGATGTGTAAAGAAGAGAAGGAAGTTAAGTTAGATGTTATGAAGATTTGTCAAAGGAATCATGTTTTATTTTAAAAGTTTTATATTTTGAAAGAAATTGATACTGTTTTAGTAGTATCCACTCTGTATAATTATGTGATGTTATGCATGTATTATGTCCTGGTTCTCTAAAACTCTAAACCTGAAACGATTCTCAATGTGAAAGAAAGTAATTTTTTTGACTAAAACTCAAGATTATGTAATGATTTAAAGCTAGGCCATTATAATAAGCTTGAAGGTTTCAAAATGTTCTTGATTAGTGTAACCTATACCTATAAGCATCCTTTGTCTTTTTTCGCTTGATTCTGTATACCTTACTTCAATAAAGATGTATTTTGTTCATCTTTGTCGTGTATAGTTTGGTTGGAAGTGGCTAACATCTTCTTGTCTTATGGTTTGTTCGTAGCTTATGGTTTTACCGAGGCCTTCACCTTGGATATGTTTTTTGGTTATGGTTTCTTGGGTCATTCTCTATTTTATGTGTGATTCTATTTTCTTCCCTAATAAAGAAAAGATGTTTAAGGTGTTTATGTCATGCATGTAGATCCAAGTCTAAGCGAAACATGTAAAATTTTATGTGTTCATCTTACAACTTTTCATTTTCTTTTATCAATCTTGACTAAAAGATAAATTTTTATTCATAAAGGGGAGAAAAGAACAACACACTAACAAAACAACACAACAAGATATTAGGGCTGTCGAAAGTGGTGGAGACCAAACGCGCCCAGTTGCCCTCTCACAAGTGTGAAATCCATACATTCTCGTTAAGCATCTTTTAATATTCTTAAATGATATAAGCAAATGGACCAATGAACCAACGAATTACCATAACTGTAGTTTATGGTTGCTTTATTTGATTTTGGTTTATTGGGACTGAAAGTTATTTTTTTATTAAGAAGACAGGAAACTCAAAGGGTACAAATCACGGAGGGCGAAAGTAGTGAAGACCAAGTGAGTCCTTACGGATCACATTGACACACTCGCAAGGAAGAGAATTAAGACTGTCATACACTATTAAAGTCTCCTCTGGCCTGCCCCCACGAGCCAATGCATCAGCCGAAAAGTTGGATTCTCTCACACTATGATGGATCAACCTGCCCTGGTTGGTCTCCGCTTTGCACCTTCTAAAAACGTACACCAGATTCCAAGTCACATCGCAAGCACCCTGAAGAGATCTAACCAGAACTTCCAAATCTGATTCAACCTCCGTCACCCGGAGACCTCTCCTTCTGCACAGAGTGAGACCCGTAAGGAGGGCTCTAAACTCCGCACCTGTAGAAGTGCCTGGCCCATAATAGGCGCTGAAAGCAATGTGGATTGAACCCCGCAATCCCGGAGAACACCACCGCCCCTCATGATCCCCCCCGAACAAGAACCATCCACGTTCAATTTTAACCCGTCAACTGGGGGTTGCCATCTAACTCATCTCCCTCGTTGTAGGGCCTGAGCACACTGTCCACCCACAGAGGGCCCCAGAATACCCGCATGCAAACCATTCTTGAAAAGGGTAGACAATTCTACGATGAGCAATCTCATACGGATCTGAAGAGCTAACAATGATCTCTTG
The DNA here is from genome assembly GCA_963277665.1 of Viscum album. Taxonomy (NCBI): domain Eukaryota; kingdom Viridiplantae; phylum Streptophyta; class Magnoliopsida; order Santalales; family Viscaceae; genus Viscum; species Viscum album. The sequence continues at coordinate 537,375,756 of OY728150.1, forward strand.
CCACCTAGCCTTACCTGATTGCGAGCTTCCCAAAGCGTCCAGCATACAGATACTAGGATGATCATACCTGCTGAACGATCCTCAACTCTCCTGCCGAAGCCCGAGAACCATGCCAGGAGATACTCTCGAACAGAAAGACACTCCCCATCCGGAATCATGTACTGAGAGAACTGAGACCAAAGGTACACAGCCCACCGCCCCTGGAAGAACAGATGTAGCTCTGTTTCCGACCTTGGGCTCTCGCAACAGAAGCAGCGCGAAGCCATGCAGACCCCCCTCATTAGCTTTTTTTGTGTGGTCAAAACTTATTATCAAATTGTTTCTAGCACATTTTCTTGATTGTATATCGATGATTGGTTTATATATATTTTATATTTCACATTTTATGATTTCTAAAACATGACAAACAGTGACATTAGGTCGTTGCATGTGAATCAAAGTTGGTTTACAGTGTCCCTTTTTCAAAACAAAACATAAGGATTTACCACTATAGTATGAAAAGATCAAAGCCCCCAACCTTAGGTGTGTCACCGAAGATCAACGTAGCACATTTTGATGATGATTTAAATGTCCAAGAGGATCCACCGATGCATAACATCAAAATCCCCAAATTAATTTGAAGAACCTTAACCCATATAGTCGAAATCCCAATTGTCAGATTCCTGAGTAGTAGATAGAAATAAAGGGAATGAGAAGGTATTTGTAGTGGCTTGTCTTTTACTCAAGGCTCAAACACCCAAGATGAGGAAGAATGAAGCTTGGAAGAAAGGCAAATAAAATCATCCAAAAGAGGCCTTCAAACCGAGGTCATCCAACGCGAAATAAATAAGGGCCCCTGGGAAGTTAAATTCACATTTAATGAATTTAAACACATGTTTTAAAGCACTACACGATTATTGTCCAAGGAATGTAGACTGTGCACCTTAACTACATTGAGATAGTAGAGACACAATTCAGTAAAATACACAAACTGTGCATCATAGTCCTACATTAATCAAGATACCTCCTTGGTTTTCATTTTTGATCCAATTCAATACAACACAATAAATTAATCACAAACCAAAATTAGTGTCTCATTGTGGTCTTCATATTTATGGTGAATTATAGGTCGCTCCAAGCATGGGCTTTATCTTGAATATCATTTGGTTTTGATGATCTAATTGTTTTACACTACACATTGATACATTAATCAACACATTAACCTCAGATTACCCCTTTCGGATTAACCAAGCTCAATTCTACTTGCACATCTTATGCATCTTTGTTATATCCTTGCAAAACTTCAAAATTGTTTAAATATAATCAAACATTGATTGTTCGGTAGTGCACCTTAGGCATTGATAATTCAAGTGATGTACATAAGAGCTATATTATATTAGGTACAACTACCAGCTGCAGCTCACGCACGCTACAAAAAAGCTGCAAATAAATTGTGACCTGAGGATTCAAGTTAAACATACATACCTTGCATCTAGGCATATACTGGAAATACACGAGTCATGCATTTTCCCATGTTTCTTAGCATATTAGGTTGTTTTTTAATCTATGTTCTTTCACTGTGTTTTGTATTGAGATGTTTGACATACAAACATATTCCAAAAGTTAATAAATGATTGATTGAGAACTATTGGCATGTGTTGGAACTGTATTTTGTAAATTGCACAATACTTAGGTTAATGTCGCATTTATATGAATTTGTTCGTCGTAAGTTTATTGGAAGCGAGCTTCGAAAGACACTAACCGTCTCATAGTCGGCCTAAAACGAGGATCAGGTTGTGTACCATGTAACAATTAAAACTTGAAATAGATAAGAGAGAATGAACAGCAACAGTCAAAGCACATAAAAAAGAACAATCAGCCAAGAAATTCGATTCAAACAATAGTTATCATCCGGAAAAATGACAATCCAAAACCAAAACAGACAGTTAACTCCAGTTTAGGACCAAAAAGACAAGAAAATGTCAAATGATGACCAATTAAATTAGATTGTACTTTGGTCTAAAACAAAGCTGGTCCTAAACTGGAATTATCTGTTTTGGTCACGACATTGCCCCACTGGTTATCCACACCCAAGGAAACCAATGTTCAGAAAATTCAATGTAATTGCAGAAATATAACCAAAAATCACCTGTTCAAAGATGACAGATCAAAATTCTCTCCAGCACTTTCAATTCACTTTCCCAAAGTGGGATTCAATGTTATGCATTGGATGGAAAAATCTACAGTAAAATACTGATTTTGGCACCCAAACTGAGAATGAATTAAATGTTCTATACAACTTCAACCAGATAAAAGATACGAATTATCAGATGAAGATCAAACAAAGAAACATTTATTTACACGTGATTAGATGGGTACTAATGAAATAAAACACAATGATGACTTGTAAGGTATGATTTGAGAGAATGTTATGAAAAGAACATGGAGGAAAGTTAATAAAAATTGAACTAAGACAAGAAGATATAAAACAAACAGTGAACGAAGAAAAAGATTTGAATTCAAAGAAAAATTGCTAAACTGCTAGAAAAAAATATCAGTCTCCCTTACTAGTAGGATTTTAAGTGCCAGCTCAGCAAACCAAAATATAAACACGTTGGGTTTGAACAAATAAGCTCTCTTCCTGAAAACTTATAAGAACTTATATTGATGGGTTTGAACAAAAACAATGCAGGTTTTCATTCCCAGATAAAAAAATGAATGAACTGTTACTGTTTTCTGTAATGAAAAGGAAGTTCTGCTAACCCAGATCAAGGTTAAAAAGACGGCACTAAAGATGAAAGGCACTAAAGATGAAAGAAACGAGAAGCTTGGCATCCCAAAAAGGGGCAAAGGGAGGAGGAGAGGGTAAGCTCCTGTACAAGAAAGAGAACTGGTTACCTTGGTCTACACCTCGTCTTCGCCATCACCGCTGGAACTGTTCATGGGCTCGCCTTTAGGCACGGTCACAACAAGCTCTCCGTCAACGCATATGGCGGTTACGAGCTCAGGCCTTGTTAACGTGGGAAGCCGGAACCTCCAACATCTAGCTCCGCCTCATCCCACGGCGAAGCGAGCAAATCGAATCCTCTAATCACGACCTTCGTAATACCCGGGTAGATCTGGATCGTCTCGGCGCTGACATCGAACCCCTCCGTGTCGGCGGGCACGGCGAAGCGGAAGGCGTCTGGGGTTTCTTGAACAGAGACATCAGCGTCGAAAGGGAGGGGAACCTTGAGAACCCTATCAAAGATGTGAGGGAGGCGCCGGAGCTTCTTCTGCCGACAAGCGAAGCCGCTGGATTCCGATAGGCGAGAACCATCGTCGAATTGGAGTGCGGAGTTCCGCTTCTTGGACACGGGATGGACTTTCATGGTGGAGCCACCGCAAGCAATCGAAAAGGCAAGAAATAGGAACAAGGCCGTCGAGGAAAGAGGGTAGGCAATGATTCCTTGACCCGGGATCGTGACTGAGATTGGCGATCAAGTCGCCAGGATTCCCACGCTTCCTGCGATGAGCTTGAGATTGAAGATCTCACAGCGAGCTTATAAACACAGATCCCGGGAGTTCAAGTCGACGGCGCCATCTCACGGGATATCAAACGCCGTTATGAGTTGTCACAAAATAATTTACAACCGATCGAGACAGTCAAAAAAATCAGTTCCCCAAGGTGATACAAACAAACAAAGAACATGTAGTGAACATGGGGAGACTAGAACTCGAGATCTACTTAGAGACCTTTCAAAATAGAACAGATAAAATATAAAGAAAACAAACACTGAGTCTCAAACTCGAGACCTACTCAACTACCATAGAAGCACACCAACCACACTGCTTATGGTACAAAAAAAAATCTCCTTATTTTCAAATTCTCTTTCACTTGGTTCATTAAATACTAGTTGTATCTAATTGAGATATAAAACCAATCTTTTAAATGGGTAGAGGCAAGCCACTGTGTGGCTTCACTCACCAAGACTGTTTTTCTTCTGATCAAAGATCTCTTCAAAAAGCCACAACTATGAATAATGACTTCCAAAATTTCTTGTTTCCTTTTTTAGAAAATCAACTAAATATATATATATATATATATATATATACACACACATATATATTAACCAAGGTCATTTTAATATCACAACGTCATCATGTACACGGTTGGCGCACAGTTAAGGCAAACCATGCGGGATTTCCTAAGAAACTGTGTATCTTGTGTTGGGGTCTCAGAGGAGGGCGCACAGTTGGTCCAAACCGTGCGGTCTTCCCCCTCAAACCGTGTGACTCGGGACATACATTTCACACAATTGGTGCACGATTTGTCAAACCGTGCGACCAAATTGTGTAGCTCCTCTAGTAGTTTAGAAAGCGGTGCACAGTTTAACAAACCGCACGACTTGAATTAAATAATTCAAATTTTTATTTTAAGACCCAAAACACATCCGATTTGTTTATTCTTCTTCTGGTGGAATAGGCTCTTGACCATGGGGACTCCTCTTGGAGATGTTTGAGATTCCTTACCTTCATGTGTTCGTTTTTAACGGATCATTGCACGTTGAATCTAGTTCTTCAAAGGAATGTGTCAATCACGTCAGTCTTCATTGATCTTCCAGATCTACTCTTCTCACCTCAAACGGAACCTTAAATCAGGGTTGTTGATGCTAGATCTAAGGTTTGTGACTTGATCTAATTGGATTTCTTATAGATTCGTCATGGGATTAAGATTTATTAACCGAATATTTGTCGGTTGGTGTGCGTTCTTCGGGAATTGTGGTGGTAAGTGTATCGATCTGTGCTATCTTGGCTCGTTACTTTGTTGGTTTGGGAGTTTGAGGTGTTTAAATGAGACTCGAGGAGGGTTCGGTGGATGTTGAAGCTACAATTTTGTTACAGCAGGTGGTTCACGACGTGAAAGGGGAGTTCACAACATGTGTTTATGTTTCACGGCTTGTAAGGCTCACGATTCACGACCTGGGTTTGGGCAAAGAGTTCTATGCAGAACAAACTCACGACGTGAAAAGGAGGATTCACGATGTGAATTAAGCTGGGTTGAGATGCCATGAATTTCAACAAAAGTTCGCCAGGTTTGAGTTTTGGGAGTTCCATGGCTTGAATTTCCTGGACGTGCGATAATGCACGTTGTGAATATGTAATTCACAACAAGAATGAGGTGAGTTACAACCTGTTTATAAATAAGAGGTTCGGCCAAATTCTCTCATTCGGCTCTCATTCCTCTCGGTTTTTTGGGCAAGGCCTAGGAGTTTTTAGTGGTTTTCTAGCCCCATTCCTCCTACTTTGATCCTTGAGTTCTGGAGGTTAATTGTGGGCAATCTTGGGTGAGTTCTTACTTTTATCCCCGTGTTTCCTTTCGTTCTTCTTTCAGGCATTCGCGACGGTGATGTTGTTCGGGTTGGGGGAGCGTTTGGGCTTTGTTTTGATGATCCCTTGATGTGATCCAGGTTGGTTTGAGGTTTTCCTCGTACGATTGTGGTTTTTAGGTTGTTTCCCCTTCACCCTGTTGTGCATAGTGAATCAGAAAGCTTCTTTGAGGCAGATGATCCTCGTTCTCTCCCAATTTATTTGCATATGTGGGGATTGCATGCTTTTGTCTGCCTTTGGGTGAACAATAAGGGCCAAATTAATAAATATAACAAGTTTGAATAACCTGAAATTGATGAGGATGGGGAGAAATCACATGTTTTTACTGCCTTGATGATATTGTCGAAGAGGTTATGTACGCTTGTTTCCATTGCTGAAAACCATGACTACTTGGAGCCTTGCTTGTGTTGTAGTTGATATGCATATGAAAACCTTGTTGTGTTTATTGTTGATATCATGCTAAATGAAAAGGCTAAGAACGTATATATGACAAATGAATTGGTTTCCCATGGAAATATGGTCTGTGTGATAATACTCATGCTAAATAATGAAGCGGAGTAAGGTAAGCTCTTAAACCTAATTTGTGGAGGTTGGGATGTGATGTTGTGTTTCATTATGCTTGTTGTGTTGCCTTGTGTGATGTGGGATGTTGTGTAGTGATGGTGGTGACCGTCTGGGTTGTGAAATGTGTGGGGTAATGAGGCGATGGTTGGTTGGCGTGTGATGTGATGTGGGTAGTTGGGTGATGGTTGTGTGGTGCGGTGGGTGAGATGGGTGGCTATTGCAATGAGATTGCTTGGCTGATGTGATGTTGTGGCGAAGGTCGATATGAGATGGGCAAGTTGTTTTGTGGTGTGATTGTGTTAGTTGCCCAGTTAACCATAGAATAAATTGTAATGCTGAAAGGAAATGTCATGGGTTGGTAAATGAATAAAAATGGGGTGGATTTGTTGTGTGGTAATTGGTTTAAATAATCCAAACGATAAATGTATGAACTGTTAAAATGTGAAATGAATGGCTTTGTAAATGGTATTTAGTGGAAACTCATTAAATTTGGAAAATGGTGCATTCTATAATTAAAAGGGGGTTTGTGTGACTTTATATGGTGGTTGTGTGGTGTGATGCATTTAGTTGTGGTGGCAGTCATGAATGATGTTGTGTGGTGAAATGGCTATGTTGTGTTTTACGATTGTGCAGTGAACGAACATGGGGGAAAGTTACTAAAAATTGAACCAAGACAGGAAGATATAAAACAAGCAGTGAACGAAGAACAAGATTTGAATTCAAAGAAAAATTGCTAAATTGCTAAATTGCTAGAATAAAATATCAGTCTCCCTTACTAGTAGGATTTTAAGTGCTAGCTCAGCAAACCAAAATATAAACACGTTGGGTTTGAACAAATAAGCTCTCTTCCTGAAAACTTATAAGAACTTATATTGATGGGTTTGAACAAAAACAATGCAGGTTTTCATTCGCAGATAAAAAAAAGAATGAACTGTTACTGTTTTCTGTAATGTAAAGGAAGTTCTGCTAACCCAGATCAAGGTTCAAAAAACGGCAGTAAAGATGAAAGAAACGAGAAGCTTGGCATCCCAAAAAGGGGCAAAGGGAGGAGGAGAGGGTAAACTCCTGTACAAGAAAGATGATAACTGGTTACCTTGGTCTACACCTCGTCTTCGCCATCACCGCTGGAACTGTTCATGGGCGCGCCTTTAGGCACGGTCACAACGAGCTCTCCGTCAACGCATATGGCGGTTGCGAGCTCAGGCCTTGTTGACGCGGGAAGCCGGAACCTCCAACCATCTAGCTCCGCCTCATCCCACGGCGAATCGAGCAAATCGAATCCTCTAATCACGACCTTCGTGATGCCCGGGTAGATCTCGATCGTCTCGGCGCGGACATCCAACCCCTCGGCGTCGGCGGGGGCGGCGAAGCGGAAGGCATCTGGGGTTTCTTGAACAGAGACGTCGGCGTCGGAAGGGAGGGGAACCTCGAGAACCCTATCAAAGATGTGAGGGAGGCGCCTGAGCTTCTTCTGCCGGCAAGCGACGCCGCTGGATTCCGATAGGCGGGAACCATCGTCGAACCGGAGCGCGGAGTTCCGCTTCTTGCACACGGGATGGACTTTCATGGCAGAGCCACCACAAGCGATCGAAAAGGCAAGAAATAGGAACAAGAAGGCCGTCGAGGAAAGAGGGTAGGCAATGATTCCTTGACCCGGGATCGTGACTGACATCGGCGATCAAGTCGCCGGGATTCCCACGCTTCCTGCGATGAGCTTGAGATTGAAGATCTCACGGCGAGCTTATAAACACAGATGCCGGGGGTTCAGGTCGACGGCGCCATCTCACGGGATATCAAACGCCGTTATGAGTTGTCACAAAATAATTTACAACCGATCGAGACAGTAAAAAAAAAATCAGTTCCCCAAAGTGATACAAACAAACAAAAAACGTGTAGTGACATGTGGGGAGACTAGAACCGGAGATCTACTTTGAGACCTTTCAAAATGGAACAGATAAAATATAAAGAAAACAAACATTGAGTCTCAAACTGGAGACCTACTCAACAATCATAGTGCTTATGATACAAAAAAAATCTCCTTATTTACAAATTCTCTTTCACTTAGTTCATTAAATACCAAGTTGTATCTGATTGAGATATAAAACCAATCTTTTAAATGGGTAAAGGCAAATCATTGTGTAGTTTCACTCACCAAGACTGTTTTTCTTCTGATCTGGGATCTCTTCAAAAAACCACAACTATGAATAATGACTTCCAAAATTTCTTGTTTCCTTTATATTCACCGAGGTCATTTTAATATCACAACGTCATCATTTTCTTTTCTTGGGTTGTTTTGGGTGACTTTAGGAAGTTTTTATATGTTTATGGGTCTGTACACAGTTGGCGCATAGTTAAGGCAAACCATGCGAGTCTTCCTAAGAAACTGTGCATATTGTGTTAGAGTCTCAGAGGAGGGCGCATGGTTGGTCCAAACCGTGCAGTCTTCCCCTCAAACCGTGTGACTCGGGACAAAGACGTTTCACATAATTGGTGCACGATTTGTCAAACTATGCGACCAAATTGTATAGCTCCTCCAGTAGTTTAGAAAGCGGTGCACAGTATAACAAACCGCACGACTTGAATTAAATAATTCAAATTTTTATTTTAAGATCTGAAACACTTCTGATTTTCCTTATTCTTCTTTTGGTGGAATAGACTCTTGACCATGGAAACTCCTCTTGGAGATGTTTGAGATTCCTTACCTTTATGTGTTCATTTTTGACAGATCATTGGGTATAGGATCTAGTTCTTCAAAGGAATGTGTTTATCCCATCATTCTTCATTGATCTTCTAGATCTACTATTCTCTCCTCAAACGAAACCTTAAATCAGGGCTGTTGATGATTGATATAAGGTTTGTGACTTGATCTAATTGGATTTCTTATAGATTCGTCATGGAATTAAGATTTATTAACTGAATCTTTGTTAGTCGTTGTGCGCTCTTCGGGAATTGTGGTGGTAAGTGTATCAATCTGTGCTATCTTGGCTCGTTACTTTGATGGTTTGGGAGTTTGAGGTGTTCAGATGAAGCTTGAGGAGGGTTCAGTGGATGTTAGAGCTACAATTTTGCTACAACAAGTGGTTCACGACGTGAAAAGGGAGTTCACGGCGTGTGTTTATGTTTCACAGCTTGTAAGTCTCGCGATTCACAGCCTGGGTTCGGGCGAAGAGTTCTACGCCAAACAAACTCACAATGTAAAAGGAGGACTCACGACATGAATTAAGCTGGGTTGAGACGCCATGAGTTTCAACAGAAGTTCGCCAAGTTTGAGTTTTGGGAGTTTCGTGGCTAGAATTTCCTGGTCGCATGATAATGCACGTTGTGAATATGTAATTCACAACATGGATGAGGCAAGTTACAACCTATTTATAAATAAGAGGTTCGGCCAAATTCTCTCATTCGGCTCTCGTTCCTATCGGTTTTTGGGCAAGGCTTATGAGTTTTTGGTGGTTTTCTATCCCCATTCCTCATACTTTGAACCTTGAGTTCTAGAGGTTAATCGTTGACAATCTAGGGTGAGTTCTTACTTTTATCCTTGTGTTTCCTTTCATTCTTCTTTTGGGCATTCACGACGGTGTTGTTGTTTTGGTTGGGAGAGTGTCTGGGCTTCGTTTTGATGATCCCTTGATGTGATCCAGTTTGGTTTGATGTTTTCCTCATACGATTGTGGTTTTCATGTTGTTTTCCCTTCGCCCTGTTGTGCATAGTGAATCAGAAAGCTTATTTGAGGCAGATGATCCTCGTTCTCTCCCAATTTATTTGCATATGTGTGGATTGCATGCTTTTATCTTCCTTTGGGTAAACAATAAGGGCCAAATTAATTAAGATAACAAGGTTGAATAACCATAAATTGATGGGGATGGGGAGAAATCACAAGTTTTTACTACCTTGATGATATTTTTGAAGAGGTTATGTATGCTTGTTTCCATTGCTGAAAACAACGACTACTTGGAGCCTTGCTTGTGTTGTAGTTGATATGCATGTGAAACCCTTGTTGTGTTGATTGCTGATATCACCCTGAATGAAAAAGGCTAAGAACGTATATATGACAATTGAATTGGTTTCCCATGGAAATCTGATTTGTGTGATAATACTCATGCTGAATAATGTAGCGAAGTAATGTAAGTCCTTCAACCTAATTTGTGGAGGTTGGGATGTGATGTTATGTTTCATTATTCTTGTTGTGTTTCCTTGTCTGATGTGGGATGTTGTGTAGTGATGGTGGTGACCAGATGGGTTGTGAAATGTGTGGGGGAAATGATGAGATGGTTGGTTGGTGTGTGATGTGGGTAGTTGTGTGGTGGTTGTGTGGTGCGGTGGGTGAGATGGGCGGCTATTGCGATGAGATTGCTTGGCTGATGTGATGTTGTGGCGATGATCGATGTGAGATGGGAAAGTTGTTCTGTGGTGTGGTTGTGTTAGTTTCTCAGTTAACCATGGAATAAATTGTAATGCTGAAATGAAATGACATGGGTTGGTAAATGAATAAGAATAGGGTGGACTTGTTGTGTGGTAATTGGTTAAAATAATCCAACCGATAAATGTATGGACAATGCAAACGTGAAATGAATGGATTTGTAAATGGGATTTAGTGGATACTCCTTAAATTTGGAAAATGGTGCAATTTTTAATTGAAAGGGGGGTTTGTGTGACTTTATATGGTGGTTGTGTGGTGTGATGCATTTAGTGGTGGCAATAGTCATGACTGATGTTGTGTGCTGAAATGGAAATGTTGTGTTTTATGGTAGTGTAGTTTTTGTGAACCCTTAGGTTGTGTATTGTGTTATATCTATCTATCATGTATTGTAACGACCCGAAATTTTTAAATAAATTTTGTTTCCTAATTTTATGTGTTATTGTTATACTCAACAAAAATGTTTTATTTGATAAACATGATTATAATTAAAATGAGATCAGTGGGTTTTGACTATTATATAACCATCGGTCAACATGACCGCTGTGAACAAAATGTTTTGATTATTGTCTCTAAATATAAGTAATCTTGGTTAATTATTATAGAAAGAAGATTCGATGGCCTCACCTAGTAGTCTTGGACCGATCGAAGCCCATCTAACAGAGCTTGGGAAGGAGGTAGCACCACTGGGCTTTGCTCTGGATCAAATCCAAGCCGAACTTCATCATGTGAAGCTGGAACGAAATCGCCTTCGTGAGAAGTTCAAACTGATAGAAATTACTACTCGGGCAATGTTGACTGAGCCGCCCCAAGCTTCTATCACCCTAGCACACCTTACTCTTAGGTCCTATGCTGGTATTATAAGGGGTTATGTAACGAGACCGTAACTACCTTGTGTAATCCTTGTTTTAAATAAAAATTGGGATTTCTTCTTATGATGAAGTTTATGAATTTTGAAATGACTGGATAAATATAGTATGCATATTTTTGATGAATTTTAGAAAAAGGATATTTTAAATATGTTTATGTAAACCCTAAATAATTAAAAATGTGTAATGATTTTCAAAAAATGGTCTTCTGCAATTATGTTCAGTACTAAATTTAGAGTCTAATAAGATCAACTTGATTTTTGATGAATAGTAAATTATGAATAGTAATTTTATGATTAGGATTAGTAATATGACCAAATGGATTAGTAATCTCACTTAAAGAAAGTTTTAAAATAATCTAGGTACCTTGATTAAGTAATGTGATTCAATAAAATAGTTAAATAACGATTTCATTAATTATTATTCAAGTATTAGTTTTTTCGGGTGAATAGTGTTTTTTAATTAAAAATTTAATTAAAAATAATTAGAAAATTATTTTTATAAAAATGACTTTATTTTTGAACTCAGAGCATCGATATTATGTTATGGTAATTTTTGGGGTTTTTTCTGAAAAAAATGAATTTTCGATGAATAGTGTTTTTATTTAAAAATTAAATTAAAAATATTTAGAAAATTATTTTTATAAAATGAATTTCATTTTTGAAATCAGATCATTGATATTTGGTTAATGTGAAATTTTGGGATTTTTCTGAGAAAGTTGAATTTTCAGTGAATAGAAAAAATACAGTTTTAGGGTTTCGATATGTTTAATGACATCATAACGGTGTCATGATGATGTCATGAGATCTTTTGAGGGTTGGCCGGCCAAGGGTGATGAATTATTGTTTTGGAGGCCCCATGTGGCCTAACTCCATGATAAATGACAAGGGAGAGCACATGGGTTTGAGAAAAGCACATGTGAGGTGTCCCTTGGCCATTAATGCCTTGTCCCCTCACTTTCCCTATAAATACCAAGCCATCCTCTCATCCATTCGACTCCCCACTCATTCCCAACGAATTTCTGGTCTCATTACCTCCCAAGGAGTCCTCCCAAGGTGCCCCCAAGCCCTCAAGGTCCCAACCTTTGAGGTTTAAGAGTTACATTTTAAGGTAAGGGATCCGACCCCTCTTTCTTTTCAAGTAATCTCTTTTATGTCTTTTCTTTTATACTCCATGTTCTTATGTTGGAGGATGTTCTTTTATATTCATCCTACTGCCTATTTCATGTTCATATGATGAGAGACCCCCCCTTGCTCTCATCAATTCGTTTTAAGAATGTTTAAGTGGCGCCGTTAGGCTGCCGAATTTTTAAGGGATTCTTTCACCTTCCTCGTTTTCAAGTTCTATTTTCATTCAAGTCTTTCATGTTCCTTTTTGTTATATTGGGGTATGATCTCTATATATATCATACTGGACTCTTATGTTCATATGATGAGAGACCCCATTTGATCTCTTCAATTCAGTATTTTGATGTTTTAAGTGGCGCTGTTAGGCTGCCGAATTTTTAAGTGGTTCTTCACCCTTCTCGTTTTGAAGTTCTACTTTCATGTCAATTATTTCAAGTTCCTTTTTGTTATATTGGGGTATGATATCTATATATATCATACTGGAATCTTATGTTCATATGATGAGAGACCCCATTTGATCTCTTCAATTCAGTATTTTGATGTTTTAAGTGGCGCCGTTGGGCTGCCGAATTTTTAAGTGGTTCTTCACCCTTCTCGTTTTGAAGTTCTACTTTCATGTCAATTATTTCAAGTTCCTTTTTGTTATATTGGGGTATGATCTCTATATATATCATACTGGACTCTTATGTTCATATGATGAGAGACCCCATTTGATCTCTTCAATTCAGTATTTTGATGTTTTAAGTGGCGCCGTTAGGCTGCCGAATTTTTAAGTGGTTCTTCACCCTTCTCGTTTTGAAGTTCTACTTTCATGTCAATTCTTTCAAGTTCCTTTTTGTTATGTTGGGGAATTATCTCTATATCTATCATACTGAACTCTTTTGTTCACATGATGAGAGATCCTATTTGATCTTTTCAAATCATTTTTGTTGAGGTTTAAGTAACGCCGTTAGGCTGCCGAACTTTCATAAGAGAAATCTTTTTTTTTCTTCCTTCCATGTTTTTCATTTCAAATGGTATGTCCTTGAAATATCATTACCATGATCATGTATCCTTCTTATTCTGTCCATGTACTATTTTATGGGTCATTTATGAATGTTTGACCCATTTTACCTCTCTTTTAATGTCTTCTAAAACCTCGGAACATTGCCGTTATGCTGCAGAATTTTTGTCTCAAAATGTCTATCTCTTTTTCTAAAGTCATTTTATTTTATTAAGTGAATACTCAAAGCTCTTTCTTCTAAAGGGGTATTCACATATATACCAAAATGTTCTATTTTAAATTCTGGGATTTACATACATGAGACCCACCTTCCTTTTCTGTGGGTTTTAAAGTGATATAAAGATCATGTCTTTAAAGCAGTTTTTAAAAAGTTATGATTATGAAATGAAACCCATTTCCTTTATGCTATATGGGTTATTTATGAAATGTTTGATGATGATATATGTGTCTCACATGATAATAAAGGCAAATTTAAGGGTGCACCCTGATAGCGCTCCAATGCATTGGGTAATGATGTAACCACTAGAGATTACAATTTTCACGATACCTTGGTGAATAACCTTGGTAATTTTAAAATGACACCTTGGGGATGGACCTTGGTGATATGTTCATGATTGTCTATGTTAAATGATGTAGCCACATCTTCAAGTTATGAAAAAGTTTTATTTTTATTATGATATGCCTCATGATTTCATTTTCATGCATTAAAGTTCTTTTCATGACTTTATTGATGTATCTCAAGTTCATATGTAAAATGTTTCACTTGTTTCCCTTGTTGGGCCTTCTGCTCACCCTTCCTTTTGATGTATGTCCCCAGGTTATGAGATGCAGTAATGAGCCTAGGGTGAACATGAGGAGAAGCATTTCAAGTGTTTAAGAAGAATGTTTTTTTTGTTTCATGTTTTATGTTCCTTGTTTCCAAGACACTAAACCTTAAAGATCCTCAGTTCCGTGTAATGGAATGAAAAGTTATGTTATAAAAAGACGGGATGCTATAGTTGGTATCAAAGGATGGTTTAGTTATTTGTGGAAATTAGGATATGAAAACTCTAGGAGGAACCCTATAGAAAAGTTTAATATAGGAAATCTTCCTGGTATTTTGGTGAGTATTGAGTAAGGGGTTGCCAAGCAAATACATCCCTGTCTGGATACGAGCAGGTAGAGGTGGCTCTGGCACAGATGTACATAGGGGTAAAACCCGAAAACACCGCTTTGAGCTAGACTCGAACAGGAACTGGTACACGACAACGGGCCTTGCTGCACTCTTGGTTACGACACTCCCGGGGGATATGCTTTGGTAAATTCATAAGCTTGGTATGAACCATTGTTAAAGGAACAAAGATAAAATAAAATAAAGGTTCACATAAGAATATATGATCATTCATAACCTAGATGGGAACCTAGGAGATCACAAGTTAGGGTATACCTTTCATATACAAGTTATCCTTATATGCTTTCAGTTCCTTTTCATTATTATTAGCTAAGTACTTAAGCCCCTAATTATGCTTTCTCTTCTTAGTTAATAGTGGGAAATGGAAGAACATGTTCTGACAACCAATGTGATAGGAAATGCGACGATTTTCGTATTAATATGACAGGGATGATTAGGGGATTAAAATATGATTATTATTTTGGAAGACGTTCATTATTTTGGGAACCATATTTGATCGAGGTAAATAGATTACTATGGTATTTTCATTGAGGAGTAAGGTTGACTTATATTTTGAAGAATCGATGAATTTAAGGTGAACTTATAGTAATTTAGGTTACTTATGGGAATGACTAACCTATCTTGGGTAAAATATGTTTAGGTTAGCTACTTTTTTATAAGATGTTAGGAGTGGTTGATGTTGTCTGGAGATGAACAATGAAGTTGTTTTGGAAGACTATGTTATCAAATCCTTATTGTATTTGGGTTTCAATCTTAGTTTGGTTTGTTTTGAGGAATTTTAAGGACCGTTATTTATGGAATGGTCTATGATGAACTTTGGGTAGTACCATGAAACTTTGATGATTTAAAAGTAGTTTCCATTCCTATGGGATTCTTTCTTTTTGAAGAGTTGTTTTACCTTAACCTTTCTGTTTTTGGGATAATGTTTAAAGATAGAAGAAATAGATAGTTAATCTTTTTTAGATTATGTGATTCTATAGAAGATGATTCTTGTGCTTTTATGAGACCAAGTGTTTTTGAATTCTCATCATTTGGAGAAAAGATTAGTGTTGGTAGGGACTTGTTAAAGGATGAAACTCTACTTGAAGGTAGGTATATTTTCTTATGTTTTTGTTCTATGTAGTAAATGAAATCCTCAAAATTATGAAAAGAAACGTAAAACAAAAATGTTGTTGGTTTACGTTTCCTACTAGGTAATCAAAGACCGTTTACACACATCATAAGTTTGGGATTTTCTCATGGTTAACTTTCTCCTAATCATGTTCTCTATCACTCTCCCTCAGAACTTGACCCTTTGTTTTTTCCTCCATGTCCATGTTTTCCTACATGGAACCCTAGTGTGGGTTAACTCGGGTGACCATTGTACTTCCCTTTCTTTATTTTAAAGTAATAGTTTTACTGACTCCTTTTCCGATGTGAGACTTTCAATGAAATTTCAAAACCCAATTTTAAAATTGCGAGGACGCAATTTCTTAAGGGGGGAAGATTGTAACGACCCGAAATTTTTAAATAAATTTTGTTTCCTAATTTTATGTGTTATTGTTATACTCAACAAAAATGTTTTATTTGATAAACATGATTATAATTCAAATGAGATCAGTGGGTTTTGACTATTATATAACCATCGGTCAACATGACCGCTGTGAACAAAATGTTTTGATTATTGTCTCTAAATATAAGTAATCTTGGTTAATTATTATAGAAAGAAGATTCGATGGCCTCACCTAGTAGTCTTGGACCGATCGAAGCCCATCTAACAGAGCTTGGGAAGGAGGTAGCACCACCGGGCTTTGCTCTGGATCAAATCCAAGCCGAACTTCATCATGTGAAGCTGGAACGAAATCGCCTTCGTGAGAAGTTCAAACTGATAGAAATTACTACTCGGGCAATGTTGACTGAGCCGCCCCAAGCTTCTATCACCCTAGCACACCTTACTCTTAGGTCCTATGCTGGTATTATAAGGGGTTATGTAACGAGACCGTAACTACCTTGTGTAATCCTTGTTTTAAATAAAAATTGGGATTTCTTCTTATGATGAAGTTTATGAATTTTGAAATGACCGGATAAATATAGTCTGCATATTTTTGATGAATTTTAGAAAAAGGATATTTTAAATATGTTTATGTAAACCCTAAATAATTAAAAATGTGTAATGATTTTCAAAAAATGGTCTTCTGCAATTATGTTCAGTACTAAATTTAGAGTCTAATAAGATCAACTTTATTTTTGATGAATAGTAAATTATGAATAGTGATTTTATGATTAGGATTAGTAATAGGACCAAATGGATTAGTAATCTCACTTAAAGAAAGTTTTAAAATAATCTAGGTACCTTGATTAAGTAATGTGATTCAATAAAATAGTTAAATAACGGTTTCATTAATTATTATTCAAGTATTAGTTTTTTCGGGTGAATAGTGTTTTTTAATTAAAAATTTAATTAAAAATAATTAGAAAATTATTTTTATAAAAATGACTTTATTTTTGAACTCAGAGCATCGATATTATGTTATGGTAATTTTTGGGGTTTTTTCTGAAAAAAATGAATTTTCGATGAATAGTGTTTTATTTAAAAATTAAATTAAAAATATTTAGAAAATTATTTTTATAAAATGGATTTCATTTTTGAAATCAGAGCATTGATATTTGGTTAATGTGAAATTTTGGGATTTTTCTGAGAAAGTTGAATTTTCAATGAATAGTAAAAATACAGTTTTAGGGTTTCAGTATGTTTAATGACATCATAACGGTGTCATGATGATGTCATGAGATCTTTTGAGGGTTGGCTGGCCAAGGGTGACGAATTATTGTTTTGGGGGCCCCATGTGGCCTAACTCCATGATAAATGACAAGGGAGAGCACATGGGTTTGAGAAAAGCACATGTGAGGTGTCCCTTGGCCATTAATGCCTTGTCCCCTCACTTTCCCTATAAATACCAAGCCCTCCTCTCATCCATTCGACTCCCCACTCATTCCCAACGAATTTCTGGTCTCATTACCTCCCAAGGAGTCCTCCCAAGGTGCCCCCAAGCCCTCAAGATCCCAACCTTTGAGGTTTAAGAGTTACATTTTAAGGTAAGGGATCCGACCCCTCTCTTTCTTTTCAAGTAATCTCTTTTATGTCTTTTCTTTTATACTCCATGTTCTTATGTTGGATGATGTTCTTTTATATTCATCCTACTGCCTATTTCATGTTCATATGATGAGAGACCCCCCCTTGCTCTCATCAATTCGTTTTAAGAATGTTTAAGTGGCGCCGTTAGGCTGCCGAATTTTTAAGGGATTCTTTCACCTTCCTCGTTTTCAAGTTCTATTTTCATTCAAGTCTTTCATGTTCCTTTTTGTTATATTGGGGTATGATCTCTATATATATCATACTGGACTCTTATGTTCATATGATGAGAGACCCCATTTGATCTCTTCAATTCAGTATTTTGATGTTTTAAGTGGCGCCGTTAGGCTGCCGAATTTTTAAGTGGTTCTTCACCCTTCTCGTTTTGAAGTTCTACTTTCATGTCAATTATTTCAAGTTCCTTTTTGTTATATTGGGGTATGATCTCTATATATATCATACTGGAATCTTATGTTCATATGATGAGAGACCCCATTTGATCTCTTCAATTCAGTATTTTGATGTTTTAAGTGGCGCCGTTGGGCTGCCGAATTTTTAAGTGGTTCTTCACCCTTCTCGTTTTGAAGTTCTACTTTCATGTCAATTATTTCAAGTTCCTTTTTGTTATATTGGGGTATGATCTCTATATATATCATACTGGACTCTTATGTTCATATGATGAGAGACCCCATTTGATCTCTTCAATTCAGTATTTTGATG
Organism: Viscum album; assembly: GCA_963277665.1. Taxonomy (NCBI): domain Eukaryota; kingdom Viridiplantae; phylum Streptophyta; class Magnoliopsida; order Santalales; family Viscaceae; genus Viscum; species Viscum album. Next base: position 537,394,085 of record OY728150.1, read on the forward strand.
TTTTAAGTGGCGCCGTTAGGCTGCCGAATTTTTAAGTGGTTCTTTACCCTTCTCGTTTTGAAGTTCTACTTTCATGTCAATTCTTTCAAGTTCCTTTTTGTTATGTTGGGGAATTATCTCTATATCTATCATACTGAACTCTTATGTTCACATCATGAGAGATCCTATTTGATCTTTTCAAATCATTTTTGTTGAGGTTTAAGTAACGCCGTTAGGCTGCCGAACTTTCATAAGAGAAATCTTTTTTTTTCTTCCTTCCATGTTTTTCATTTCAAATGGTATATCCTTGAAATCTCATTACCATGATCATGTATCCTTATTATTCTGTCCATGTACTATTTTATGGGTCATTTATGAATTTTTGACCCATTTTACCTCTCTTTTAATGTCTTCTAAAACCTCGGAACATTGCCGTTATGCTGCAGAATTTTTGTCTCAAAATGTCTATCTCTTTTTCTAAAGTCCTTTTATTTTATTAAGTGAATACTCAAAGCTCGTTCTTCTAAAGGGGTATTCACATATATACCAAAATGTTCTATTTTAAATTCTGGGATTTACATACATGAGACCCACCTTCCTTTTCTGTGGGTTTTAAAGTGATATAAAGATCATGTCTTTAAAGCAGTTTTTAAAAAGTTATGATTATAAAATGAAACCCATTTCCTTTATGCTATATGGGTTATTTATGAAATGTTTGATGATGATATATGTGGCTCACATGATAATAAAGGCAAATTTAAGGGTGCGCCCTGATAGCGCTCCAATGCATTGGGTAATGATGTAACCACTAGAGATTACAATTTTCACGATACCTTGGTGAATAACCTTGGTAATTTTAAAATGACACCTTGGGGATAGACCTTGGTGATATGTTCATGATTGTCTATGTTAAATGATGTAGCCACATCTTCAAGTTATGAAAAAGTTTTATTTTTATTATGATATGCCTCATGATTTCATTTTCATGCATTAAAGTTCTTTTCATGACTTTATTGATGTATCTCAAGTTCATATGTAAAATGTTTCACTTGTTTCCCTTGCTGGGCCTTCTGCTCACCCTTCCTTTTGATGTATGTCCCCAGGTTATGAGATGCAGTAATGAGCCTAGGGTGAACATGAGGAGAATCCTTTCAAGTGTTTAAGAAGAATGTTTTTTTTGTTTCATGTTTTATGTTCCTTGTTTCCAAGACACTAAACCTTAAAGATCCCCAGTTCCGTGTAATGGAATGAAAAGTTATGTTATAAAAAGACGGGATGCTATATGTATTTTTATGTTATTTCTATACGGCCCCACCTGAGTTGGATAACCTTACCAATGGCCAAATGTTTTGGGTTCCAAGTGTTTTCCTCAACATCCATAATGGTAGTGATACAGATGCCTATCTACCCCCTCTTCCATGATCTTCCTTCAGTAGTGATGATACAGACTTGTGTTGAAGATTACCCAGAAATTATGAGATGGTGATGTGATGTGATGAAGCTGTGATATGATGTGATGATGACCGATTCTATCACCAGATACCAAACATTATGAGGGTGGGGTAGGTAGGAATGTGTCCTGACCCACATCAGAGATGGGTGAATGTGCAGTGTGATATGTATAGAAGGGATGAGAGAACATGATGTTTGACGTTGGTAGTGAGAGCATAAAATCTACGGGGAAGTGGTAGAGGGGTGCCTTCGTTATGTTTTTTGATACTATGTTACTAATTTGGACACATGATTTGGTGAGTGTGCCATAGTGAGACTGAGATTGGTTAGTTGACCTATTTAGGAACTGATTTTTGTTGTTGTTTATTCACTAGAACATTAACATGCCCTTTTCACATGTTCACTAGAGACCATGTGTATGATCCTACTAAGTATACATGTATGCACACCCTACATATATATAAACTATTTTTCAGGTTTCCAGGAGGACTTTGAGGATTGACCTAGACATTACTATATTGGGATTTGAGGCTATTATTGAGTCACTATCGTAGGACTTGTCTTTTGGTGTTTACTTATAAACCTTTATTTATATCTGTTGACATTGTTCATGCATTGAGGGATGGTTTTGGATTTACTTTTGTTTTATGTTATGAGGTTCCTTGGTGGATGTTTATCCAATTTCCCAACCCTAACTATTATAGAGGGTAATTCCTTCCATATGTGATATTTTTATACCCTCCATGATTGTATCCAACCTGAGGCCTATTGGAGGTCGAACTCGAGGTCATTATCTCTCTTCTTTCATTGCCAGAATAGGAGGGGTACCCTTGGAAGTAGGGGGTCGTGATAGAGTAGTACTGAAGGAGTGGTTGATAAATAGAGTAGAGTTTGAGGATATTTATTGTGAATATTGCATGGTTTGGTTGGGAAATGGTGCATGTTGATATCGGTGTGTGGCATGGACTAGGGAGACTAGCTAGGACACGAGGTTTTATCCCCCCCATGATCCGATGTGAGGATTCTGAGTTTATTGAATGACCAAGTGCGGTGGACATGTTTGCAGGGTAGAGACCTAGGAGAGGTGCATGCATCATGATTGATTGTATTCATGTATGAATTGAATAATTGTGAGAAATTAAAATGAATGAATAAAATAAATTATGATAAAATTGCATACTACCAAGATTATGATTCCTCCTTTCCTTTCATAAATGGATCATGGTCATCGTCCTCGAGTAGCTGAGGTGGTTGAGGTTCAGTAGGCTGATCCAATTAATCATCGGAGGATCGACCTGATAGAGGAAGATGAGGTATGACATAGGGGTTTGCATGCCTTTCAGCATTTGAGTTTAGGGAAGTATGAGTGGATCATATTAGATATGGAGACGGATCTCCGGTTAGAGGCGATCAAGATTGAATTTAAGTTTGATTTGAGTTCGGGATGAGTTCTAGGCACCGTTGGTAGTTAGTTAGTTGCAAGGAGCTACGCGTTAGTAGTGGATGTTGTATCTTGGTGACCGCTAGGAGGCATATGTTTTGTGGCTAGACTTTCATAAGAAATTTTGTTTAGAATATTTTTCATCATCGACAATGGAAATGAAGTGGAAATAGTTTCTCTACCTTCAATAGGGGAGCCCGAGTGCGTAAAAGCTTGGGATCAAGTTCAAGAACCTCTTACACTTCACCTCATATGTCTTTCCAGATGAGGAGTCCAGAGAACAATGTTTGGTGGAGGATTTTCACCCAATGATTAGGTATTAAATCACCCCGTTTATGCTTTTTATGTACCTGGAGGTTCAGAAGAAGGTAAAGGTTATTGAGTGGATGTTTTATCTAAGAGGCGAGCCTTGAGAGGGTGGCTAACAGGGCGTCTTGAGGAGTAGATCTTTAGGCAGTGGGTTGCAAACGTTCTAGCAGCTGGTGTTTCAACTATTGGGGAACTGACAACAATAGACCATTTCTCATCCTTCTGGGTTAGGTGGATTTTGAGTATATACTGGGGGATTCCTATTTTCGTGCAATGTTTGCGGGGTATATGGGTACCACCCGACTCAGTTTTCAACCGCTCAAGGATTCTAGTTTTAGATAAGCATTCATGCCCCTTTTTGTGATAATAACATTTTCCCTTGAGACAGTTTCAGCAGTAGGGATTGCCGACGCTTGTCTGGTAGCCTAAGGCAGATGGTTTTGGCAGGGGGAAGCCTCATGATGGTCCCCATCCATAAGGACATAGTCCAAGGAGTGGTTGGGGAGGATGAGAATAGAGAGACAAAGGAGCTGGGCAAAGTCAGTTTCAAGCATTGGAGGTATCGACGCCAGCAGTAATCGAGGTTATCAGAGGTACAATCAGTTTATCACCTAATCTAGTTTGTGCCTTGTTTGATTTAGAAGAATCATACTCCTTTATTACTCCTAATTTGGTATATTCATTGTTACTGTATGTGGAGAGACTTCTAGTTCCCCTGGTCTTATCTACGCCAGTTAGAGGTCAGGTTGCTTTGTTTGATGTGTGCTAGGGCTGTAGACTGGTGATGGGGCATGACCGTTTAGAGGAGTATTTCTTCTTAATGCATATTTAGACATATGATGTTTTCCTTATCATGGAATGTCCATATTCCATGCATATAGTCATTGAATGTTTCCATCAGAGAGTTTCATTTTTCAATGTGGAGGGTCATCGAGTGGCGTCAAGTGGCGTTCATTAGAGAGTGAGGTTATCCGATGCGTGGCAGGTGAGTGGATCCTCTTTTGTCTCAGTTGGTGGAGATGTTAGTGGAACCTTAGGTAGAGGATGTTCCTAGGGTTGTGGAAGAGTTCCTGGATGTTTTTAAAAATGATTTTATGACACCAACCCCTCGATACGATGTCAATTTAGGGATAATGTTTCAATTGGAAGCATCTCTGATTTTGATGGATCCCTATCGAATGACCCCTATGAAGTTACAAGAGTTAAAGTTGTAGGTTGATGGTCTAATTCAGAGGGTTTTAATCTAGATGAGTGTGTCTCCTAGGGTTATCTAGTGTTGTTAGTTAATAAGGAAGATGGTATTCTTAGATTGTGTGCAGATTATCATAGGTTGAATCAAGGAAACATTTAAGAATCGTCACCCCCTTCCATGAATTAATGATATGTTTGACCAGCTGAAGGGATCTAGTTGGTTTTCAAAGGTCTACTTGCGGTTGGGATATCACCAGATGAGTGTGAAAGATGAGGATATCATAAATACTACCTTAAAGTGAAGCTATGGGCACTTCGAGTTCATGGTCATGTCATTTAGTGTAATGAACGCACCAACCATGTTCATGGGGATCATGAAATCTATATTTTGTGAGTTCCTGGACTAGATCGTCATCATGTTCATTGATGATATCTTGATCTACTCGATGTTAGAGTAGGATCATGTTGAACATCTCAGAGATGTCTTGAAGTTACTTTAACACCACCTTCTCTATGAAAAACTATCCAAGTTAAAGTTCTGGAGGCGAGAGATGCATTTACTTAGGCATGTTGTGTCTCAGAAGGGTGTGTTCATAGACCAATCGATGATCGAGGTGGTTGTTTTATGGATTGCACCCAAGAACATGATAGAGGTTTGTAGTTTTCATGGTATTTCTGGTTATTATTGGAGGTTTGTGTCAAATTTATCTCAGGTTTTATCCCCTCTAACAACTTTGACTCATAAGAACCATACCTTCTTATAGATTGATCAGTTCCAGGTAGAATTCTACTACCTAAAAGAGAATTTGGTCAGTGCTCTAGTGATTCAGTTTCTCAAGGAGGGTATGATGTTTTAGGTTTTCTATGACACTTCCCATATGGTATTAGGATGTGTCTTGATGTAGTAGAGGGTGGTGATCTCTTATGGATCTAGGTAGTTACATCCCCATGAGTGTAACTATGCCACCCATGATCTGGATTTGGCAAAAGTTGTGTTTTCACTAAAGTTATTAAGACATTACCTAATCAATAAGAGATTTGTGGTCTTAACAGACCATAAGAGCTTTAAATATGTCTTCTCTTTACAATATTTGAATCTATGTCAGTGTAGGTGGATACAGTTTCTTTAGTATTATGATGTTGAGATCTCTTACACCTTGGGAAATGGAAATGTTATTGTCGATACAAGGAGTCATAAGTCCTGGCAAGATATGGTTCGAGAGTCTACCGATGTTTGGAATGGGATGGACGAGCTTGTAGTAATGAATCATGTAGTGGGGGAGAGTAGTGGCCAAGTTTATATTCATTAGATGACCATAGAGTCATCCTTGATTCCACAAGTGGATGATTATTTACTAGCCCACATAAAGTCATTGATTCCACATGATCATGATCAAATTAGAAATTTATAATGTCCCAAACTACAATAGCTACGAAAGAATAATGTAGCGACAGTATGGGGTCGATCCCACATAGAGTAGGGTATAAAACAACTAAATTTTAACTAAAGGATGGGTTATCCTAATTTCAATTTGATTTTATTAATTAAATTATGTAAAATAAATAGTTAAAATGTATACATAAATATAGGAAATACAAAAGTGAAGATTCATGTTTCCAAGGGCAGTTTTTCTAAAATTAATTCAAGTTCACTCATTGGGAAATTACATCCAATAATTGTGCAATCATAAAAATATTTAAAATCAACTTGGTCTGTTTTATCAAAATTATCATAGCATCTTAATCCTCATGGTAAGATGAATTAAAATAAATGGGACGCATTAAGGCCTGATTGAAAAAGCAAAAAAATAATCCAACCTAATGATCATGAATTAATTATCTTTTACCATTCTAGTTTTCATTCACCATTAGACACACCTGGTCTACGATCCAATACAAAATGAAATAATTAATTAAATCACAAAATGATACTAAAAAAATTAAATTATTATATAAGTGAAGAGAAATAATGACATATGGGTATGCACCCCCTTTAACCGGAATCACTCTCTCCTATGGATCAAGACAACCATCGTCGAGTGATCGCCAACAATGAGTAAACCCAAAACCATAGGAGATATAATATATGAGAAAAAATGAGAAAGATATTAAATAAAAGTAACTAGAAATAAACTAATGAAAATTCAATGTTATATAAAATAAGGATAAAGGAAAGAAGACAAAAAACCTAGCTATGAAAAATGATCCCCTAGGATAGAACCCTAAAAAATCTACACCAGCATCCAAAACCTTGCTCAACTAATAGATCCCTATTACTTCGTCTGGAACCCCTATTTATAAGCCTTGAAATCATCATAATGGTTCCCTAGGTCAAAAACAGTGTTTAATAGCTATTGCGATTCTCCTGGAAAAGTCCCATGAAAATATACATAAAAAATTTCATATTTGGGCATGTCCACCATGTTTCACGATGCGACATATGTGTCACATCATAAAATTTGCAGGAACCTCTTTTTTTGTATTTTTTCATGGATTTTTTCTTTAGGTGCTATATTTGGTTCATGTCCTGAACTATATTTAAGATATGAAATCCTATCTTCTATCCCTGGAAGCCTCGTTTCATCTCGTATCATCAATTTCAAGACTCCGGAACATCCCATATACATCCTACATCATGGAAAGTATTCTTATGATGCTAAACTTGATCTTCTTGACTCCTTTTCAATCTTGGATTCATCTTCATTTTCCAGCATCATGTCGTAATTTATCTTCCTGAAATGTCATGATTTCCTTCATATTGGTACAAATGTGTGTTTACAATAAAAATATATAAAACATTGATATCAGGAATTCATCTCATATTAAATCAATTAATACTAAACTATAATGCATATAAAACAACCTAAAAATATAGATACAAAATAGAGATATCAAGTCTTAGTGGGGAGACTTAGAGGTAGATGTGTTGCATGACCATATTGTCTATGGTGATGATCTAAATGGATGGTTAGAGAATGGTTAGAACCAAATATTATTTTAGGGGAGATTTTTGTTTCATTGGCAATGCATGAAGAAGTTCTCTATGTGTTTTAAAAATCACCTTTAGTGATGCATCCCTGTATAAATAAGATATATCATGGATTGAAAAGACAACTTTGGTGTCTTGGGATAAAATAGTCGTTGGAATAGTTTTTGGATAATCTTTTGGGTTTCCAGTCGATAAAGTAAAAACACCATGTTCACGGAGGATTATTACTATCATTGGATATTCCCAAGAGGAAATGGGAGGAATTCTCAGTAGATTTCATCAATAGGTTACCCAAGGCTCAGGGAGGATGTTATGTAGTTTGGGTGATAATGTACCGACTGAGGAAGTTGTCTCATTTTATAGTGATCTGTGAGTTGAGTGTCGTGGAAGTCTTATTAAGGAGGAATGCAGATGATTTGGTTAGGCTTCATGGGGTACTAAGGACCATTATATCTAATCTAGATCCTTGTTTTACCTCATGGGTCTAGATTAGATTGCAGTATACCTTTAGCTTCTAGTTTCTACTTAACACTACTTTACACCCCATAAATATAGGCATATAGATCATACCATCTAGATCCTGGAGGATATGTTGTGAGCTTGCATCCTAGATTTTAGTGGATTGTGGGTAAAGCACATTTTTTTGTTAAGTTTTCCTATAAAAAAAGATAAAACTTTTCCATTGGCATGGATCCATATAATACACTGTATGGGTGACCATTTTGTTCTCCATTTTACTAGACAAAGGTTGGGGAGTTCTTGGTTCTTGGTCCTAATGTAGTGCAAAGAACGACTGAGTAGGTACAGTTGGTATGGGAGAAGATGAGGGTGGATTAAGACTGTCAAAGTGATTAAATATGGAGGCTCCTATAGTTTGAGGTTGGAGACCATGTGTTCTTGAGGGTTTCCTAATGATGGGGGTAGTATAGGTTTGGCAGGGGGAGTAACATTTCTCCCTAGTTCATTGGGCCTTTTGAGGTGTTGGGGCATGTTAGCAAGGTGGAATATTGGTTGACACAACAACCATGGTTGGACATGATACATTCCATCTTCCTCATGTCCCATCTTGGTCTGTATCTTCATGATGAATCCCACATCATTGACTTGGTGGAGTTGGATATTGAGGATGACACGATGTTCGTGGAGTGACCGATAAAGATCTGGGATTTTTGAGAGAAGGTGTTGTGAGTAAAATCCATCCCCTTGGTTCACGTGTTGTGAAGGAATGGTGGCTTGAAGGAGAGTACTTGGGAGGGTGATATGCATTTGTGTTCCTGGTACCTAATTTTTTTTGAGTTTTTCCTTACACTATTTTTGTGATGATGTGATGTTTCAACCTTATTGATTTTATGAGATGTGCCTTCTTTTTGCTTGATAGTGTTGTGGGTTATGGATTAACATATATATAGAAAGGAAAAACCCCTACTAATAAAGATGCATTATGTTTATGACATGTTTTTAAACTGTGAGGGAAAGTCATTGTTGTGAAAATTGGAAAATATATTGATATAGAGGGTGAGTTTCCTTGATTCATGTGATTGGGGCAGTTTTGTGTGACATTCAATGAGGTTTTTTATATAGAGGTTTAAATGGTAGTGTAGATGGTTATGCAGAAAATGGTTTCTTGTGGATAGTTTCAAATGAAGTGTTGTTATTCTCATTGGGGGATGATGATGTAGAAGTTAATGGTGTTTTGTGGACATTTTGGGTTGGTGTGTTTGGTTGGTGGTAGTGTTTGAGGTGTAATGAGATCCTTGAGAGGTATCTTGTGGGGTAGTTTTTTGGACCCCTCCTTATTTTGTTTTTTTATTCTCTTAGACAAGAATCATTTGAGATGTATCTAATGTAATGGTCCATGCCTTCTTGGACCATTAATTTGTAGGTTTGGGAGTTAGAGGTGTTCTAAGGAGGCTCGAGGAGGGTTCAATGGAGGTTGGAGCTGCATTTCTGTTGGAGAAAGTGGATCATGATGTGAAATGGTAGTTCATGATGTGGTTTTATATTTTGCAGATTACAAGGTTCATGATTCACTACTAGTGTTCAAGCGAGTAGTTCTATACAGAATGAACTCACAGTATGAAATGCAGATTCACAATGTGAATTAATCTCAGTTGTGATGCTGTGAATTTTAGTGGAAGTTCACCGGGTTTGAGTTGTGAGGGTTTCACAACTTAAATCAGTTTCACTGCTTAAATTTTTGAGCTACATGAGAATTCACATCATGAATATGTAATTCATGACATGAAAAAGGTGAGTTAATTCCTATTTATAAATAATATTTTTGGCCTAATTCTCTCATTTATCTCTCATTCCTCTCAGTTTTTTGGAAAATGCTAGGAATTTTTAGAGGGTGTTTTAATCCCTTTTCCCCTACTTTGATCCTTAGGTTCTGGGGGTTTATCATTGAAAATATAGGGAGATTTATTCCTTTTATCCCCATGTCTCCTTTCATTCTTATTTTTAGGATTCACAATGATGATGTTATTCTGGTTCATGGAGTATTTGGGATGCGTTTTTTAATGATCCCTTGGTGTAATCTAGATTTTTTGAGGTTTTTATCAAATGATTGTGATTTCTATGTTGTTTCCCCTTTTACCCATTATATGTAGAGAATAAAAAGGATTCTTTAAGGTAGGTTATCTTCATTCCATTCCTATTTATGTTCATGAGCGGGGATTGCATGCTTTTTTCCTTCCTTTAGGTGAATAGTAAGGGTCATCATAATAAAGATAAAAAATTGGAATAACCTAAAATTGAAGAAGGTGGGAAGAAATCATATGGTTTTACTTCCATGAATATATTTCTAATGAGGTTATGTATTCTTGTTTACATTGCTAAAAATCATGGCTGTTGTGAGCCTTGCTCGTGCTGTAGTTGATATGTATGTGAGAACCTCACTATGTTGATTGGTGATATTACCCTGAATAAAAAGGATAAGAATGTATATATGGATAATGAATGGGTTGCCTATGAAAGTCTAGTTTGTGTGATATTACCCATTCTAAATAATTAATTGAATTAATGTAAGCCTTTGAACCTAATTTGTAGAGGCCAAGATGTGATTCTATGTGTGGTTGTTCTTATTGTGTTGCCTTGCATGATGTGGGATGTTGTGTGGTGATGGCAGTGATTGGATGGGTTGTGAAATTTGTGTGAAAAATATGTGATGTTTGGTTGTCATGGGATGTGATGTGGGTAGTTATGTGGTGGTTGAGATGGGTGGTTATTGCGATGAGAAGGCTTGGATGATGTGGTGTTGTGGCGATGGTTGATGTGAGATGGGTGAGCTGTTCTGTGGTGTGGTTGTGTTAGTTTCACATTTATTCATGGAATAAATTGTCACACTGAAATTAAATGACGTGGGTTGGTAAATGAATAATAATGGGATGGATTTTTTTTGTGGTAATTGGTTTAAATAATCTGAACAAAAAATGTATGGGCTGTTCAAATGTGAAATGAATGGATTTGTAAATGGGAGTTAGTGGAAACTCATTAAATATAAAAAATTATGGAATATGTAATTGAAAGTGGGTTTGTGTAACTTTATATAGTGGTTGTGTGGGTGATTCATTTACCAGTGGTAGTGACCGTGCATAATGTTGTGTGGTAAAATAATGGTGTTGTGGTGTATGCTAGTGCAGTTGTTGTGAACCCATAGGTTGGGTATTGTGTGCTATCTATCTATCATGTATTTTTTTATGTTATTTCTATATTCCCCCAAACCGAGTTGGATAACCTTACCAAAACCCATTTTTTTGGGTTCTGAGTGTTTTCCCCAACATCCAATATGGCGACGATATGGATAGTTGGCTACACCCTCTTCCTTACTCCTCCTTCAACAATAATGATATATGTTGGTGTTGAAGATTTCCTAATAGTGATGTGGTGGTGATGTGATGTGATGAGGAAGTAAATATGATGTGATTCTAATTGATTCTAGAACTAGATGTTAGACCTTATAGGGGTGGGGTGGGAATGGATACATGTTTACCTACATCAGAGATAGCTGGATATGCGATGTGATATTTATAGAAGGGATGGGAGCACAAGACATTTGGTGTTGGGGTGTGAGATAAACAAATTAAAAGGGAATCAACAATGAGGTGCCTTTGCTTTATTTTTTATACTATGTTACTAATTTAGATGCATGATTTAGTGAGAAAGCCATGGTGAGACTAGGATTGGTTAGTTGAACTATTTAGGTGTTGGTTGGTTTATTTATTTATTCAATGTTTCTTTAGCATTCTATTTTCACATGTACATTAGAGACCATGAATATGATCTTAATGAGTATAGAAGCATGCTCGCCCTATGTATATATAAACTGTTTTTCAGGTATCCATGAGGACTTTGGTTACCAAGTTGAACGTTACTAGCTTGATATTTGGAGTTGTTATTGAGTCATTATTATAGGAATTGTCTTTTGTTATCTACTTAAAGAATATTATTTATATCTATTAACATTTTTCATGTATTGTGGGATGGTTTGGGGCTTACTTTTGTTTTATGTGTTGGAGTTTCTTGGTGTTTTTTATCTCATATCATAATTCTATTTGTTATAGAGGGAAATTCCTTCCATATGTGATATTTTTATACCCTTGTTTCTTTTCACAAACCTAGTGTAACATCCCAAGTAAGTAATGAATAATAGATATTTTTATCTATTTCTATTAGTGAATTATATAGTGTTTTAGAGGCTTAAAATGAGAATAAATCCAATCTTAAGCATGGAATACACTAATATTTTTAAAAGATTGTTTTACTGCCTTTTGATGGCAAACCATTTTTAAATCTATCTTTTGAAAATTTTATAAGCTATGTTTGTCAAAATAAACTTATTCTTTATGACTGGGACATCAAAATTTAATTTGTGTGAATTTTTGGTATTTTTCCGATAAAGTTTATTTTTTTAATGAATAGTAAAAAATGTTGTATTTTAATTCAAAACCTCTTTTTAACCTAATTTATTTATATGATTATATTATCTTTTGAATTGGTTTTTAAGTGAAATTAAAATATATTTTTACCATTTAATCCAATGGTGGTCATTGGAATCAATTTCACTTTGAAATTGGACTTAAACTGGTGTCAATCTTTTGATACTTATTGTTTCATAAAAACACGCTATTTGTCATGACAGGGGGAATTAATTATTAAATTAATTAATGTGACTTATATGATTCGAATTTTGTAAAATAGACATCATTTTTGAATTCATAATATCAAATATAGCTTAGGGTGAAGTTTTGGTATTTTTCTGAAAAACTTCAATTTTTGATGAATAGTGAAACCACTAAGTGGTAGTTAAAGAAACTGATTTTTCGTTTAAATGAAACTTTGTCAATTCTGTGATTTTATTTTCAAAAATCCGACATACATGGTTGTCATTAAGAAGCAAAATGTGGTTCAATGAGATTAAAATAATTTTTTGGTGAATAGTAACTTTTAAGTTCTTAATCGCGATTAGAGGTAATTAGTGCAATTTAAGGCAAAAATGATATTATAATAAAATGAAAATACCTAGACACATGTCCTACCCTTACTGGATGTGTCATGTCCGACCAAGACAAGCCATGGGTCAACTTGGGGACCCCATTGAGCCACTTTGTTAGGAAAATGACATTAATATCTTTTTATTTAATGTTAAAATTAAAATGACACAAACATGAGTTGTTTTACTAAAACAATTTTTAAATGGGGTTATACAAGTCATATTTTTTGACTATAAATATTCATTAGAAAGATAAAAATATTTCCTACATCATGATATTTTTTTTATAATTTTTAGACATTAAATGAATTAAATTATTTATGACATCATGATGATGCAGCGATTACCTCATTAATAAAGGATTTAAATAAAATGAAAAGATAATGTAAAATATATGACCTAAACATGTCCAAAACCTATTGGATGGGTGGATTTATAACCCTTATCACCTTACCCTCGAATTATATCATTTTGGGACCTTTTGAATCCGAAACTCATTTTAAAATAAAGTAACATTTCTTTACTTTCCAAGAGTGCCCCTCCTCTCCTCTTATAAAAGGGCCCCACCTCTACCTCCTTACCCACACTTCCAAAGCCTTTGGCTCAGCCAAAACCTTCCCATTTTGTCTCTCCACTTCCCTTTCTTACTCCTTGAAGCCTCAATTTGGGCAGAAGTCTTCCCAAGGAAGCCTTTGATCTCAAACCAAAGGGAGTTACCCGATTTTAAGGTAATGTCTTCACTTGAGTCCTTTTGTTTTATTTTGCTTCTCCAACCCCCTAAACTCTTTTTATCCATTTATTTTGTAAAAAATCCAGTATCTAAAATATACTAGGATGTTGTTATAAGAAATATTCGAGCTACACTTACACACACCTACATCTAATGGTTAAAGAACATACTATTTCTGTGGATGACGAATTTCTGCCTCCCGAAACGATGATTGTTCAACATTCTTTTAACACCTTCAAAGGTGGCCATTAAGATGACACTATATTTATATATGATATATAATATTTTTATGTTTTCCTTAAGCTTCTGTATTTTTCATTTTGGCCATACCTTTATGGTTTCCATTATGGGTAAACGCGATATCTTCATTTAAGGAAGTGCGGACTACCGCCCCTCAAAATGATTTGATTTGTTAATGCCGTATGTGGGAAGTATAAAGGATATAATTAATGGTAATATATATGATATTATACTGGAATTATAATATACCTTTATATCATTATGATTCCATTCTATAAAATACGAAATAGAAATGAAAGTAGCGTTCATGCGTACGTACGGCTTACCGTCTCCATGAATGGTGCATTTCATTTCTTACCTCTAAATGATTATGTAATATTATAAATGCACTTATATACTGGATATATATGATATATACATCATGATTATAACTCTGGATATAATGGATATATGAACAACTTGTAATTATAAATAGCATATTTTGACTCAAGTACCAATGATCGTTAAAACGACCGTTATTAACTAAAATAATTACATAGTGTTCATGACATGGTAATAAGTGATATAAAAGGAATAATGAACTTGAAAAAGGTTCTTAAGCAAGTATAAATTAACTTATGTTTATTATTCAGGACATTAAAGAACGATCGAGTCAAGTCGGACCCGAGGTATGGGACTTCGTCTCAATCTCCATTCATTGAGGCATATTTTGTTATATACACAACTTTCTTTTATACGGTGTATAAACCCCTTTGACTTTTACATTTATCCAAAATGAATATTTTTTTATACGAAGCATTTTACAAAATGAAAAAGGGAATGTTTTTGTCGTACGTATGCAGCGACAACGACTTCTCCACCGCCGTGACCATTATTTGAGTTTCGGCTTCCTCTACAAGCCATACCTTCTTTTTAAAAGAAAAATAAATACCATGTTTTACTTTTCTTTTATTTTGGTATTGAAAATGGTTTTCATAATGTTTTTATTATATCAATGTGTTGTATTGGTATCTTGTGATTCAAATGTGGAAATGTTATGTTTCCTTTATGCATGTTTTATGTGATACGATTATGTTATGGTTCTTGGGCATTGTTATGAAGACGGGTGGTTCCGTGATAAACTAAGGGCGGGTGAGCCCGATATAGCTCTCCAATGTATTGGGTAACGCGAATGAGTGAAACGTTAAGGTTTATCCGAAGAGATTTAGGGAATATACTGCGATGGGTATTCCAAACGTAACCAAGAGGGTTACTCCCTACGTAAGAATGTTATGAATGCCTCAAGTTACCTTTATGTCTTATGATTTCTATGATTTATTCATGATTTGATGAGGTATGTTAAAGTGCTTATGTTTTATGGGTAAAGTATGAATTCATTCTTATTTGTATATGTACCCATGTTTCCTTTCCATATTTTTATATCCCTTACTGAGCTTTTTATGCTCATCCCAAGTTTTTGAAATGTTTTTCACAGGTCAAGGGAAAGGTACATGATATGATGATAGTGTCAAGTAAGTGTCAAGAAAGAATCCATGTTTTATTTTAAATATGTTTCCATTTATGGGAAAAATGAATACTATCTTTTATGTAACCACTTTGTTTAAATGTGGAATGTAATGAAAGTTTTATGTTCTAATTCTCTAAAACTCTAAACCTGAAAAGATCCTCAAGGTGTAATTTTGTAATAACTCAAGATTAAGTAAGGTTTAAGGCTGGGGCATTATAGTTGGTATCAAAGGTCAGTTTAGATAACTTTAGGAGTTATAATTCTATTAAATGATCATCCAAAAATATTTTTTTTGAAATGATATAGCATTTGAAGATTACCATGTTGCTTCATCTAAGACATGTTTGTTCAGAATGGTTTTCCACAGAGGAAACAGGGAAGCAGTTCTAGGAAGGCATACAGAAGGAAATAACCTTCTGAATCAGCATCCTGAGATGGTCAGAATTGGAACTGAACATTTTGTTGCAGTAATGGCGCAGTTTACTCAAGTGATAAATGGTGGTGGTATCCATGCACAAGATGAGCCAGATCAACCACAGAGGAACATGTCAGTGGTGGAACATTTCATGAGGCAACATCCCCCATCATTCAGAGGATCATCTGACCCTGTGTTAGATGAAGGGTGGATTAAAGCACTGGAGAAGATTTTCGATGTCATGAGGTGTTCAGACAATCAAAAGGTTAGTCTTGCTATTTACCGTTTAGAGGGTGAGGCAGATCAGTGGTGGTCGATGGTTAAAAATATCAGGGACGCTAATGAGATTGATTCTCTTGACTGGGATGAATTCAAAGGTATGTTTCTTGAGAAGTATTTTCCTAAGGCTATTCGACTTAGGATGGAAAAACAATTCTTGGAATTGAGGCAAGAGGAAGACTCAGTGGCTGCCTATGAAGAAAGGTTCACTCGATTGGAAAGGTATGCTCCAAATTTTATCCGAGACCTTGATAGTAAAATCAATCGTTTTTAATCAGGATTAAAGCCAAAATATCGAAGGGCTTTAGCTTCTCGTGAGTTCAAAGGTTATGAAAAGATCGTTCGATGTGCTGAGAAGGTGGAAATGGAGTTTTCCGATGATCAAGTGTTCTATAAAAACTAGCAGAAGAAGAGACCGAGGTGGCATGAGAAAGGAAAGAATTCTTCAAAAAGGTCTGACGGTAAGAAAACTAAGTTTCCAGTTTGTGATAATTAAGGTAAAAGGCATGCTGGGGAATGTCTTTTGAATTTTGGAAAGTGCTACCAATGTGGTAAGATGGGACATAAGGCTCGTGATTGCACTGAAAAAGATCAAGGTGATGGTAAGTCCAAATTCGATTTACAGTTAGTGAAATGTTTTTAGTGAAATGAGATGGGTCACTATAAAAACGAGTGTCCGACAAAGAGCTCGAGTGATGGGAAGCAATTATACTACAAGTAAAAAGGGGTGGTGAAATCCTTTACAGCTACTTCAGCAGATGTCGGGCCATCAAATGAAGTTGTATCAGGTACTTTGTTTGTTTTTTCAAATTATGCCAGTGTGTTGTTTGATTCGGGGTCTACACATTCTTTAATCTCTGAAAACTTTTCTAGTAAAATGGGAATACCATCTCAAGAAATAACTCCTGAACTTTTGGTAAAAAAACCTGGGGGAAATGTTGAGGCCAAAATAATTTATAAGAATCTTCCTATCCTTATCTGTGGAAAGAACCTATTTGAAAACCTAATTGTTTTACCTCTAGTAGAGTTTGATGTTATCCTGGGTATGGATTGACTCTCTATTTACCATGCTAAGATTTACTGTAGAGCTAAAGAAGTTTCTTTTTAGAAATACTTTCAGTTTGTGTACAATAATGAACCCTTACTGTTGATAACTTATCAAGAGGCCGAGAAACTTGTAAAAGATGGAAATGAATGTTACCTTGCACATATTGTTGAAAACAAGGTAACTGTTCAGATTAATGATGTACCAGTGGTAAATGAGTATCCTGATGTTTTTCCTGATGAGTTGCCTGGAATAATACCAGATCGGGAAGTTGAATTTACTGTTGACTTAGTTCCTGATGCTAAGCCAATTTCAAAACCCCCTTATCGAATGGCTCAAATTGAACTTTTAGAGTTGAAGGAGCAATTGCAAGATTTATTAGAGAAAGGTTTCATTCGACCTAGCACATCACCATGGGGTGCTCCTGTTTTATTTGTTAAAAAGAAAGATGGTTATATGAGACTTTGCATTGATTATAGAGCCTTGAATAACATCACTGTTAAGAAAAAATATCCTTTGCCTCATATCGATGATTTGTTTGATCAGCTCCAGGGAGCTCAGTTTTTTTCAAAGATTGACCTGAGATCGGGGTACCATCAGCTGAAGGTAAAGGAAGAAGATGTTCCGAAGACTGTGTTTCATACAAGATATGTCCATTATGAATTTTTAGTAATGACTTTTGGGCTAACCAATGCACCTGATGTATTCATGGACTTAATGAATAGAATTTTCCATGAGTTCTTGTATAAGTTTGTGGTGGTTTTCATTGATGATATTTTGGTGTTTTCTAAAAGTAAAGAGGATCATGAAAGACATTTAAGGGTTATTTTGAAAACCTTAAAAGAAAAGAAATTGTATGGGAAATTTAGCAAGTGTGAGTTTTGGTTGCAAAAAATTTCTATCCTTGGTCACATTGTTTCTAAAGATGGGATAACCATTGATCCTGAAAAAACAAAGGTTGTTGAAGAATGGCCAAGACCCACAAATGTAACAGAGATTCGTATTTTCCTTGGTTTGGCAGGATATTACTGAAGTTTTGTTAGAAATTTTTCATGGTTATCTAGTCCAATGACTAAGATAACTCAGAAGGGTGTTAAGTTTATCTGGACAAAATAATGTGATGATTGTTTTTAGGAATTGAAAAGAAGATTGGTGAATGCTCCAGTTTTGGCACTACCTTCCAGGAATGGGGAGTTTGTTATCTATTGTGATGATTCATTGAAAGGACTTGGTTGCGTCTTAATGCAGAATGATCAGGTAATTGCTTATGCTTCACGACAGTTGAAAACTCATGAGGTAAATTATCCTATACATGATTTGGAATTAGCTGCTGTTGTTTTTGCTTTAAAAATTTGGAGGCATCATTTGTATGGAGTAAAGTGTGAAATATATACCGATCACAAAAGTTTAAAGTATATATTCACTCAGAAATAATTGAACATGAGACAGAGGAGATGGATAGAATTAATCAAGGATTATGATTGTACAATTCATTACCATCCGGGAAAATTAAATAAAGCGGATGATGCTTTGAGTCAAAAAAGTAATGCTTCATTAACAATGTTGCGTTTGGAACGTGATCCTTTGGTTAAGGATTTGATGAACTTTGGCATAGAAGTTGTTGGTGCAGGATGTTCTTCTGTTTTGTTTCAGGTATCAGTGAAATCTTCTCTATCAGACAGAATCAAGCAAGCACGGAAGCAAGACAGTGAGTTGCAGAAAAAGGTAGAGTTGGTTCAGAAAGGTAAGTTGCTTGAATTCAACATTGATAATGATTGCGTTTTGAGATTTGGGAAGAGATTGTGTGTGCCTTGTGATTCATAGTTGAAGGGAGAGTTGTTATGTAAAGCTCATAGTTCTCCATTTTCAGTTCATCCTGGCAGTACTAAGATGTACAAAGATTTGCAGGAGTATTACTGGTGGGATGGAATGAAAAGAGATATTGCTGATTTTACAGTGAAGTGTTTGACTTGTCAACAAGTTAAAGCAGAGCAGCAGTTACCGAAAGGGATGATTCAGCCTTTAACAGTACCATAATGGAAATGGGAGAATATATCCATGGACTTCGTTGTGGGATTGCCGACGACACCTCGAGGTAATAATGAAATCTGGGTTATTGTTGATCACTTGACTAAATCTGCTCATTTCCTTGCTATAAGAGATACTTTTTCCCTAGATCAACTTTCCTGTTTGTACCTTAAAGAGATAGTCAGGTTGCATGGAGTTCCTCTCTCCATTGTATCTGATCGTGATCCCAAGTTTACTTATAACTTTTGGAAAGGCCTTTAGAAGTCGTTGGGTACTGAATTAAATTTTAGTACAGCTTTTCATCCTCAATCAGATGGGAAGTTAGAACGAACAATTAAGACTTTGGAAGATATGCTACGTGCTTGTTCGATGGATTATCAGGGAAGTTGGGACCAACATCTTTCTTTGGTTGAGTTTTCTTATAATAACAGTTTTCATTCCAGTATACAGATGACACTATTTGAGGCATTATATGGGAAGCGGTGTCGAACTCCAACTTTTTGGGATGAAGTGGGTGAAAGGAAGCTGATGGGACCAGGATTGGTAGAAGAGATGGCAGAAAAAGTTCATCTGATACAGAAACACATGAGAACAGCTCAGAGCAGGCAGAAGAGTTATGCGGACAATAGGAGGAAGGATCTCTCTTTTGAGGTAGGTGATCATGTTTTTCTCAAAGTATCACCATGGAAAAGTGTGATGCGATTTGGTAAGAAAGGAAAGCTGAGTCTAAGGTTCATTGGACCATATGAAATTCTGGAGAGAGTTGGATTAGTTGTTTACCGAGTGGATTTACCTCCGAGTTTATCTCAGGTACACAATGTTTTTCATGTTTCGATGCTGAGAAAGTACATGCTAGATCCATCTCATGTTTTGAGTCCAGAGGTAGTTCAGCTGGAAGAGAACCTATATTATGAGGAACAACCGGTCCAGATTCTTGACCACAGGGAGCAAGTGTTACGGAATAAGGTGATTAATCAGGTAAAGGTTTTTTGGAAAAACCACATAATGGAAGAGGCAACATGGGAATCTGAAAATACAATAAGGGATAAGTACCCCCATTTATTCGATAAGTAAATTAATTACGGGGACGCAATTTTCTAAAGGGGGGAAGGATGTAACATCCCAAGTAAGTAATGAATAATAGATATTTTTATCTATGTCTATTAGTGAATTAGATAGTGTTTTAGAGGCTTAAAATGAGAATAAATCCAATCTTAAGCATGGAATACACTAATATTTTTAAAAGATTGTTTTACTGCCTTTTGATGGAAAACCATTTTTAAATCTATCTTTTGACAATTTTATAAGATATGTTTGTAAAAATAAACTTATTCTTTATGATTGGGACATCAAAATTTACTTTGTGTGAATTTTTGGTATTTTTCCAATAAAGTTCATTTTTTAATGAATAGTGAAAAATGTTGTATTTTAATTCAAAACCTCTTTTTAACCTAATATATTTATATGATTAGATTATCTTTTTAATTGGTTTTGAAGTGAAATTAGAATATATTTTTACCATTTAATCCAATTTTGGTCATTGTAATCAATTTCACTTTGAAATTGGACTTAAACTGGTGTCAATCTTTTGATACTTATTGTTTCATAAAAATATGCTATTTGTCATGACAGCAGGAATAAATTATTAAATTAATTAATGTGACTTATATGATTCGAATTTTTTAAAATAGACATCATTTTTGAATTCAGAATATCAAATATAGCTTAGGGTGAAGTTTTGGTATTTTTCTGAAAAACTTCAATTTTTGATGAATAGTGAAACGACTAAGTGGTAGTTAATGAAACTGATTTTTTGTTTAAATGAAACTTTGTCACTTCTGTGATTTTATTTTCAAAAATCCAACATACATGGTTGTCATTAAGAAGTAAAATGTGGTTCAATGATATTAAAATAATTTTTTGGTGAATAGTAACTTTTAAGTTCTTAATCGCGATTAGAGGTAATTAGTGCAATTTAAGGCAAAAATGATATTATAATAAAATGAAAATACCTAGACACATGTCCTACCCTTAGTGGATGTATCATGGACGACCAAGACAAGACATGGGTCAACTTGGGGACCCCATGGAGCCACTTTGGTAGGAAAATGACATTAATATCTTTTTATTTAATGTTAAAATTAAAATGACACAAACATGAGTTGTTTTACTAAAAAAAATTTAAATGGGGTTATACAAGTCATATTTTTGACTATAAATATTCATTAGAAATCTAAAAATATTTCCTACATCATGATATTCTTTTTATAATTTTTAGACATTAAATGAATTAAATTATTTATGACATCATGATGATGCAGCGATTACCTCATTAATAAAGGATTTAAATAAAATGAAAAGATAATGTAAAATCTATGACCTACACATGTCCAAAACCTATTGGATGGGTGGATTTCAAACCCTTATCACCTTAACCTAGAATTATATCAACGTGGGACCTTTTTAATCCGAAACTCATTTTAAAATAAAGTAACATTTCTTTACTTTCCAAGAGTGCCCCTCCTCTCCTCTTATAAAAGTCCCCCACCTCTTCCTCCTTACCCACACTTCCAAATCCTTTGGATCGGTAAAACCCTGCCCATTTTATCTCTCCACTTCCATATCTTAATCCTTTAAGCCTCACTTTTGACAGAAGTCTTCCCAAGGAATCCTTTGAGCTCAAACCAAAGGGAGTTACCCGATTTTAAGGTAATGTCTTCACTTGAGTCCTTTTGTTTTATTTTTCTTCTCAAACCCCCTAAAATATTTTTATCCATTTATTTTGTAACAAATACAGTATCTTAAATATACTAGGATGTTTTTATAAGAAATATTCGAGCTACACTTACAGACACCTACATCTAATGGTTAATGAACATACTGTTTCTGTGGATGGTGAATTTCTGCCTCCCGAAACGATGATTGTTCAACATTATTTTAACACCTTCAAAGGTGGCCATTAAGATGAAACTATATTTATATATGATATATAATATGTTTATTTTTTCCTTAATCTTCTGTATTTTTCATTTTGGGCATACCTTTATGGTTTCCATTATGGATAAACGCGATATCTTCATTTAAGGAAGTGCGGACTACCGCCCCCTCAAAGTGATTTGATCCATTAATGCCATATGTGGGATGTATAAAGGATGTAATTAATGGTAATATATATTATATTATACTGGAATTATAATATACCTTTATATCATTATGATTCCATTCTATAAAATACGAAATATAAATGAAAGTAGCGTTCATGCGTATGTACGGCTTACCGTCTCCATGAACGGTGAATTTCATTTCTTACCTCTAAATGATTATGTAATATTATAAATGCATGTATATACTGGATATATATGATATATACATCATGATTATAACTCTGGATATAATGGATACATGAACAACTTGTAATTATAAAGAGCATATTTTGACTCAAGTACCAATGATCGTTAAAACGACCGTTATTAACTAAAATAATTACATAGTGCTAATGAAATGGTAATAAGTGACATAAAAGGAATAATGAACTTGAAAAAGGTTCTTAAACAAGTATAAATTAACTCAAGTTTATTATTCAGGACATTAAAGAACGATCGAGTCAAGTCGGACCTGAGGTATGGGACCTCGTCTCAATCTCCATTCATTGAGGCATATTTTGTTATATACACAGCTTTCTTTTATACGGTGTATAAACCCCTTTGAATTTTACGTTTATCCAAAAGGAATCTTTTTTTATATGAAGCGTTTTACAAAACGACAAAAGGGAATGTTTTTTTCGTACGTATGCGGCGACAATGACTTCTCCACCGCCGTGACCATTATTTGAGTTTCAACTTCCTCTACAAGCCATACCTTATTTTTAAAAGAAAAATAAATACCATGTTTTACTTTTCTTTTATTTTGGTATTGAAAATGGTTTTCATAATGTTTTTATTATATCAATGTGTTGTATTGATATCTTGTGATTCAAATGTGGAAATGTTATGTTTCCTTTATGCATGTTTTATGTGATACGATTATGTTATGGTTCTTGGGAATTGTTATGAAGATGGGTGGTTCCGTGATAAACTAAGGGCGGGTGAGCCCGATATAGCTCTCCAATGAATTGGGTAACACGAAGGAGTGAAATGTTAAGGTTTCTCCGAAGAGATTTAGGGAATATACTGTGATGGGTATTCCAAACGTAACCAAGAGGGTTACTCCCTACGTAAGAATGTTATGAATGCATCAAGTTACCTTTATGTCTTATGATTTCTATGATTTATTCATGATTTGATGAGGTATGTTAAAGTGCTTATGTTTTATGGGTAAAGTATGAATTCATTCTTATGTGTATATGTACCCATGTTTCCTTTCCATATTTTTATATCCCTTACTGAGATTTTTATACTCATCCCAAGTTTTTGAAATGTTTTTCACAGGTCAAGGGAAAGGTACACGATATGATGACAGTGTCAAGGAAGTGTAAAGAAAGAATCCATGTTTTATTTTAAATATTTTTCCATTTATGGGAAAAATGAATATTATCTTTTATGTAACCACTTTGTTTAAATGTGGAATGTAATGCAAGTTTTATGTTCTAATTATCTAAAACTCTAAACCTAAAAAGATCCTCAAGGTGTAATCTTGTAATAACTCAAGATTAAGTAAGGTTTAAGGTTGAGGCCTTATACCTAGGGACTACTAGTGGTGGTAATTAGGGGTCATCATCTCCCATCCTTCATTTCTAGCCTAGGAGAGGTACCCTTAGAAGGTGGGGGTCATGGAAGAGTAGTATCAAAGGTGTTCTTGAGATATATGGTAGAGTTTGAGTTTAGGAATTGTGAGTAATTCAAGGGTTTATATGGAAAATGTTCTAGTTTATCTTGGTATGCAACATAGGCCCTAGAGACTAGCTAGGAAATGGGATTTTAGGGCCCTCATGATCCGATGTGAGGACTCTGATTTTGTTGAACAACCAAGTGAGGTTGACCAATTTATAGGGTAGATAACTAGGAGAGGTGCATGCATCATGATTGATTTTATTTGTGTATGAATTTGGTTATTATGGGAAATGAAAATTAATTAATTAAATAAACTATGATAAAATTTCATGCTACCAGGCTTAGGATTCCTCTATTCCTTTTTATGAATGGATCTTGGTTTTCATCTATAAGTAACTCAAAAATTTGAGATTTAGCAAGTTGATCTGGTTGAAAATCATAGGATTGAACTGATATAATAATATGAGGCATGGAAGATGTATTTTCATGCCTTTAAACAATAGAGTTTGGGGAAGTATAAGGGGAGTGTATTGGATCTGGATATAGAGCATTGGTTGGAGGATCTTGAGATTACCTTTAGTCTGATTTGAGCTAGACTAAGTTCTGGGTACCATTGGAAATTAGTTATATATGGGAAGTTTTATGTCATTTGTGTATTATATATCTTGGTGACCATAAGTATGCTGATGTGTTGTGTCTATACTTTCAGAAGGAGTTTCATTTGAAATTTATGTCACTGATGAAAAAGTCAGCAAAGCGACATGAGTTTATCTCCCTTCATTAGGGGAGTCTAAGTGTGTGTGAGATTGGGATCAATTTTAAGGAACTATTACAATTCTCCCTATATGTATTTATAGATGAGGAGTCTAGATAGTGATGTCTAGATGAGGCTTTGTGTCTAGTGACCATGTATGCAGTCACCCTGTTTATTCTTTCGATGTACCTGGAGGTGTAGAAGAAGGAATAGGTTATCAAGCAGATGTTTTATCTAGGAGGTGATCCTCAAGAGTGTTTCTATCATGGAATCTTAAGGAGTAGAGCATTAGGTAATTTTCTACAGGCATTTAGGTAGTCAGAGTTTCGACCAGTAGGGAACCCGTTGTGGAAGATAATTTCCTATTTTTCTGGGTCAGGTGTCTTCTGATCATCTACTAGGGGATTCCCATTATCATTCTATGTTTGTGGTGAAAATGTATACTACCTAGCTAAATGTAAAACCTCTTAGGGATAACATTTTAATATGGGATGAAAACTAAGAGGCAGAGGAGTTGGGTGTAGTCAGATGCACATATTAGATGTAACAGCGCCAGTAGGGCCAGAGGTTGTTAGAGGTACGATTAGTTTACCATCTACTCTTGTACATGCCTTTTTTGATTCAGAAGAATCACACTCCTTTCTTTCTCCTAATTTTTTTTTTCGTTCCTTAGAACTAAATATGGAGAGACTTCTAGTTACCCTATTGTTATTTACACTGATTAGAGGTCAGACTGCTTTGTTTGATATGTACCGAGGATGTAGACTACTGAGGGAGAATCATCGATCAATGAGAGATTTATTCTTACTGCAGATAAATCCTAGTGAGGTTATTAGATGGGTGACTCGAGAGTGGAGCCTCTTTTGTCTCAATTGGTGGACATTTCAGTAGAAGATTAATTAGAGGATGTTCACAAGGTTTTGTAAGAGTTTATGGATGTTTTTCTAGATGAGGTTATGAAACTACCCCCCTCAATGAGATGTTGAGTTTGGGATAGAGTTGCTACTGGGTGTATATTTGATTTCGATGGATCCCTATCAAATAGTTCCTATAAAGATGTGAGAATTGAAGTAGTATGTTGATGTTTTGATAAAGAGGGGTTTCATTTGTCCAAGTGTGTCTCCTTGGGGTGCTCTAGTGTTGTTTTCCCATAAGGCATATAGTATCCTGAGGTTGTTTATAAACTATCAGAGGTTGAATCAGGCAATAATAAATAATCGTCACCCCTTTCAAGAATCGATGATCTGTTTGACCAACTAAAGGGATCCAATTGGTTTTAAAAGGGTGAATTGTGGTTTTGATATCATCAGATAAGGGTAAAAGATAAGGATATCTTGAAGAATACCTTCAGGTGCAGGTACGGGCCCTCCAAGTTTGTGGTCATGCCATTCAGTGTCACTAACACACCATCTATGTTCATGGGGCTCAAAAACTCCATATTATGTGATTTTTTTGGACTGGTTCACTATCATGTTCATCAATGATATGTTGATCTACTTGAATTTATAGGAGTAGCATGCCAAATATATAATAGTTGTATTGAAATCCCTTTGACACCACCAACTCTATGGAAATCTAAGTTCAAGTTTTAGATGTGAGAGGAGCATTTCCTTGGGCATGTGGTGTCTTAGTAGGGTATGGACATAGACCCATTGAAGATTGGGGTGGTTGTTTCTTAGATTTCAACTAATAAAGTGGAAAATATTATCAATTTTCTTGGTCTTTCCAGTTATTATCGTGGGTTTCAATTTGATTTCTCTCAAGTTTCATCCCCTCTAACTTCTTTGACTAAGAAGGAACATGCCTTTGTATGGACTAATCAGTTCCAAGTAGCATTCGATTACCTATAGGATAAGTTGTTCAGTACTATAGTGCTTCAGTTTCCTGAGGAGGGTATGATGTTTGAGGTTTTTTATGATGCTTCCCGTATAGGATTAGGATGTGTCTTCATGTATCAAAGGTATATGTTTCTAGGAATTTACATCCCTAAAAGAGTTACTATGACACTATTTACACCGAAATACATGTTTCATGGGAATAGTTTAGGAAGTCATGACCGTTTTGGAGTGAATCCAAGCCAAAACGACCCCAAATTTATCTAAGGGTATATTTCATAAAGCTTAGAACCTTTTTGAATGACCGCAGCTCATAAAGGTCTAGGCTGTATGGAGGCCTGATGATAACCTCTGTGCAGTGTCGAAGGTGAGTTGCAGAGCTCTTTACGGATTCACGAAGGCCTGATGATAACCTCTATGCAACTTCATTCAGACTCATGGATCCCCATCCACTCATGAAGCTCATAAAGATTCAAAAAGACTCTTATCATCTTGAAACCCACATTAATATAAATAACCCCTTATGTATGACATTTTATTGGATACCAGGCCTTTTGACTTCTGATAAACCCTCTGAGTTCGTGATACTCTTGAGCTTTGTGAGTGAAAGAGAAAATGGATCCCCTAAGGTATAAAATCTTCACAAAACCTCTCCCATTAGGTTATTAAGAGCCTCCAACCAAATTGGATATTACTTTCATGAAGGGCCATTCCCTTCATGGAAGAAGAATCCCCCTTAAGGCACTTGAGGTTCTATGAAGCACTTACCCTTCATAAATCCCACTCCATGGGAACTAGGACATTACCCTGAGATGAAGTCACCCTGTTTTGCAGAGCATACTCCTTCATGAAACCCATGAACTATGTGAATCTCATAAGCTTCACGAGACACCTCTCCACGAGGCCCCAAGCTTTGAGAAACCCCTCTATCAGGCCTCTCCATGGTGCCTTATTTCTACTGACCCCCTTTCATAAAGGTCGAGTGCTCGGGACCCCAATACTAATCCAAAACCAGTTCATCCACACCCTGAATGCATGTTCCATCAGTACCATCCAATCATGTGTTCATTCACTTAACTACAAGTGTGGCATGAGACTCCATCCTACCTGTTGTTTCTAGGAATATGCACTTTAATGCCTATTTTTCTAAGAATAGGCACCCTAACATTGGTCTCTTAATTGACCACTCCTCCACAACCATACCAATTCCATGTCCCACCCAAATTTTCATGAGTAGTGATCAAATAATCGGTATAAGTGTCATATTTGATGGAAATTATACCCCCATATTAGAAGAATATTCCCTTTATGAATCTTTATTTCACCTTGATGTGGTACCCCTTGAGGAGTGATCCCTTCCATGTCTGAGCAGCATGACATAAAAATTCCTAGCTTCATGCCCTAGTCTTACAACATCAAACTACATGAAAAAATCCTCAAAAAATGATGTAAAACTACATCCTTACCCTATGTGATGAACATGGTATGCCCCATGTATGAATCACATGGGATGACCCCATGAATCTTACCATGTGTGATAAACATAGGATTCCCCATGTACAATCATTATGGGATTCCACCTTCTCCCCCACCATGGGATGAAACTACACACCTAGTAAGATTCTACGTGTATTCCCCACACCATCTCTCATTGAAACTACTTCCTCAACACGAGTTTCCTTACCACATGATGTTAAACTGCATGGGTTGGTCCTATCACACGACCTTAAACTATGGCATCAAAATACATGAGTTTTGATCCTTGTATTATAAAAAGGGTATGTTGGATTCCTCCTTGAGGTTCAATATCGACATCTGTAAACTTGGTGTGACATCTTCCCTCTTATGGATGCACCTTTCGATCCACCACAATAGGGTGTTCTGATCCATCCATATAGTTGTGACATCCTCCCTCATAGGTACACACTTCTAGATCCACCTCAATAGGGAATTCTAATCCATACATTACATATTCCCTTCTATGGACACACCTCCAGATCTTCCTCAATAAGGCATTCTAATTCATCAATCTAGGTGTGACATCTTCCATCCTAGGGAAGCACCTCCAGATCCACCTCAATAGAGAATTCTGATCTATCCAACCCAGGTGTGACATCTTCCCTCCTAGGGACACACCTCCAAATCTACCTCAATAGGGAATTCAGATCCATCCATCTAGGTGTGACATATTCCCTCATAGGGACACACCACCATTGATATGCCTTAATATGGTGTCCTGATCAACCGACCTAGCATATCCCTACAAGACATTAAAACTGTGCCTATCATGTCCCTGCAAGACATTAAACCTATTACTATCATATCTCTGAAATATGTCAAACATGTTCCTAACCTATCCTTTCAAAATATTAAACCTACACCCAACCTATATTCGTAAGAATTTAAACCTATGCCCAACCTATCCCCATTATAAGTTAAACATTCTCCTATCATGTACTTGCAATATGTTAAACCTATGCTCAACCTATCCTTACAATATGTTAAACTTGCTCCCAAATTATCCCCATAATACTATAAACTTGTACCCAAAATCTCCCCATTATACGTTAAACTTGCACCCAACCTATCCTCGTAAGAATTTAAACTTGTGCCCATCCTGTTCCCATAATACTTTAAACCTGTGTCTATCCTATCCTCACAAGATGTTAAGACTTCACCCATCCTATCCCCTTAAGACATTAAACTTGTGCCAAACCTATCCTCACAAGACTTTATACCTGCGCCCATCCTGTCCCTGCAAAACTTTAAACCTGTGCCCAACCTTTCCCCGCAAGACTTTAAACCTACTCCCATCTAGTCCCTGAAAGACTTTAAACCTCCACCCAACCTATCCCCATAATAATTTAAAACAACACGCAACCTATCCCTATAAGACTTTAACCCTATTCCACTCTCCAAAATATGTTTAACTCATGACCTAACTCATAATACTTACCCCATGCAATAAACATGGGAAACTTGGGGTAAAAACCTTAGAGGACTTACACCCCTAGTGTTAACTACCTTGTGATCGACAAATGTACCTTGGATTATGAACCTAAGGTGACTCATATGATATTCCCTCCAAATATACAGATTAATATGTTCCCAATATACCAAATGTATAGACATGCCTAGAGATTCCCAATGTGACTACTATCCTAACCAAAGGTTGTTGCCCTATTAAGACAAAAGAAACATAATTAACCAGCATCTATATTGAGATGGCACCAGGAATGAGTTACATGAACATGAATCAAATCTATGAGGGAGACCCATACTAGGAAAAAAACTCTAGGGAGGAATCTGTGGAAGGAGACACTGCCATCCCATCATCCTATTTTGATCAAGGAGCATACATCACCAATGAAAGTGATGAAATCCACCTACCTTTGGAAAGTAGGAATTTGGGGAAATAGAAATGAATACTGTCACCGCCAGGTGGAAAGACAAAGATGCAGCCCTGGTGAAAGTGTTAAAAATAGCCACCCATGATCTAGATTTGGTGGAAGTTGTGTTTATGATGAATCTATGGGGGAATTACCTCATCAATGAATGATTTGTGGTTTTCATGGGCCATAAGATCCTGAAATATATCTTCTTATTTGAATTTTAATCTATTCCAGCAAATGTGGATAAATTTTATTTAGGATTATTAGTTTGAGATCTCTTATACCCCAGGAAATGGGAATTTTGTTTCTAAAGCACTAAGTCAAAATTCCCAAAGATATGTGGTTCAGGAGTCTACCGATGTTTGAAATTGGATGGAGGAACTTGCAGTGATGCATCTTGTTATGGGGGAGAACAATAGTCAAGGTTGTCTTCATTATATGACTTTGGATTCATCCTTGATATAGTGAGTAGAAGAATATTTGTGGGGATACTTAGAGGTATAGGTGATGTTTTACTATGTTATACATTGTGATGATCCATAGGGATGGATGGAGGATGGTTAGAACCATATGTTGTTTCAGGGGAGGTTGTTTTTTTCATTGGAAATGCATGAAGAAGTTATATGTGAGTTTCAAAACTAACTTTTAGTGGTGCATCCTAGTGTGACAAATATGTATCATGTATTTAGTAGACATATTTGATGGCCTGGTAAGAAATAGTCAGTGGTAGTGTTTATGGATAAGTTTCTAGTTTGCAACATGTGAAGGAAGAATACTACGTTTATAGAGGTTTGTTACATAACTTGTATGCTCCTAAGTGGAAATGGGAGGAAATATCATTGGATTTTTTCACCAGGTTACCTTGGTATTAGGGATTATGTGATTAATTTTGGGTGATAATGGAACAAATTATGAAGTTGACCCATTTTTGGGTGATTTGTGAGTCCACTGACATGTATGTATTAGAAAAGCAGTATGTGTATGATGTGGTCAGGATTTATGGGGTACTAAGTACCATCATCTATGATTGAGATCCTTGTTTTACCTTACGAGTATGAAGTGGATTGAAATATTACTTTGTCTACTAGTTGTGCCTTAGCACTTCTTTCCACCTCCAGACAGAAGGGAATATGGAGCAGACCATTGAGATGCTAGAGGATATATTGCAATCTTCCATCTTGAATTTTGGTGGATCATGGAAAAAGAAATTTCCTTTTGTTGAGTTCACCAACAAAATAACTATTATTTATCCATTTGAATGGATCCATACATGGAATTATATGGGTATCCATGTCATTCTTCATTTTACTAGATAGAGGTTGGGGAGTCAGTGGTTCTCGGTCCTAATATAGTGTAAAGCCTGATCGATAAGGTCCATTTAGTCTAAGAGAGGATTAAGATGGCGCAAGACCATCATAGGGCATATGATAATAGTAAATGGAGGCCCATGAAGTTTTATATTGGATACCATGTGTTCTTTAGGATTTTCCCTTGATGGGGAAAGTGGAGGTTTAGTAGAGGGAGTAAGATTTCTCCCTTGTTTGTTGGGACTTTAGAGGTGTTGAGGCATGTTGTTGAGGTGGAATATTGATTTTAACTCCCACCATGGATGGACTAGATTCATGATGTTTTCCACATGTCCCAGCTTCATCATATTTTTACAATGTCTCCCATGTCATTAATCGAGGAGATTTGGATATCAAGGATGACACAACATTCATGGAGTGACCAGTAGAGATCCAGGATCGTCAAGAGAAGGTGCTGCAAGGATGATCCATCCCCTTATTTCACATGATGCAGAGGCATGGTGGTTTGGAGGAGTGTACTTGGGATCATGAAACACATATTCATTCCCAATACCTAGTTTTTTTTTGAGTTTTCCTTGCTCTATTTTTCTTTGATGATTTGATGTTTGAACCTTAGTGATTTTATGAGACGTGACTTATTTTTCCTTACAGGTGTTGTGGGTTATGGTTTCAAGTATATGAAGAAGGGAAAACCCCTTCCTAATAAATATGTGTTATGTTTATTAAAATCTTTAAAACAATGTGGGTGATACAATTATGTTTGAACCTTGGTATGTTTTGTTAGTGGAAGTGTTTTGGGTGTAATGAGATCCCTGAGAGGCATATCATGGGGTGGTTATTTAAATCCTTTACTTATTTTTTGTTGGTTTTGATTATTTGGGATGAGAATCATTTGAGAGGTATCTAATGTAAGTTTTCATTCCTTCTAATCCCATTACTTTGTTGGTTTGAGAGTCAAAGGTGTTTGTAGGAGGCTTGAGTAGGGTTTGGTGGAGGTTGGAGCTACAGTTTTGCTACAGCCGGTGGTTCATGACATGAAAGGGGAGTTCACGACATGGGTTTATTATTCATGGATTGTGAGGCTCACGATTCATGGATTATGTTTGGGAGAGGAGTTATACATAGAATGAACCCATAATGTGAAATGTGGATTCATGATGTAAATTAAGCTGGGTTGAGATGCCATGAATTTTAGTATAAGTTTATCAGGATTGAGTTTTGAGGTTTTCCCAACTTAATTCAGTTTCACAGCTTGAATTTTCAGGACAAATGAGAATTAACATCATGAATATGTAATTCATGATGTGAATGAGGCAAGTTATAGCCTATTTATAAATAAGAGTTTTGATCGAATTCTCTCATTTAGCTCTCATTCCTCTTAATTTTTGGGAAAACCTTGGGTGTTTTTAGAGGGACTTCCATCCCCTTTCCTCCTGCTTAGATCCTTGGGTTCTTGAGGTTGATCGTTGAAAATATGAGGTGATTTCTTCATTTTATCCCCATGTTTCCTTTCATTCTTCTTTTTGGGATTCACAGCAGTGATGTTGTTCTGATTTAGGGAGCATTTGGGACATGTTTTAATGATCCCTTGGTGTAATCCATGTTTTTTGAGGTTTTTCTCATACAGTTTTGGTTCCTAGGTTGTTTCCCTTTATTATATTGCATGAATAGAATCTAAAATCTTCTTTGAGGTAGGATATCCTCATTCTCTCCCTATATATGTTCATATGTGGGGATCACATGCTTTTTCCTTCCTTTGGGTGAATAGTAAGGGCCAACTTAATCAAGATAAAAAATTTTAATAACCTAAAATTGGTGAGGAATGGGAGAAATCACATGTTTTTACTATTTTGATGATATTGTTTATGAGGTTATGTATGCATTTTTTCATTTTTAAAAATCACAGCTATTGGGATCCTTGATTTTTCTATAGTTGATATATATGTGATACCCTTGCTATGTTGATTTTTGATATCACCCTGAATGAAAATTCTAAGAACATATACATGGAAAATGAATTGGTTTACCATAGAAATATTGTTTGTGTGATAATAATCATGCTAAATAATGAATTGAAGTAATGTAAGACCTTGAACCTAATTTTTGGAGGCTAGGATGTGATTCTATGTGTGGATGTGATTGTTTTATTTCCTTATGTGATGAGAGATATTGGGTGGTGATGGTGGTGACCAACTGGGTTGTGAAATGTGTGGAAAACGATGTGATGGATGGTGTGGGATGCGATGTGGGTAGTTGTGTGTAGGTTGTATGGTGGGGTGGTTGAGAAGGGTGGTTTTTGTGATGATATGGCTTGGTTGATGTAGTTTTGTGGCCATGGTTGATGTGAGATGGGTGAGCAGTTCTCTGGTGTGGTTGTGTTAGTTTCTTGGTTAGCCATGGAATAAATTCTAATGATGAAATGAAATGCATGGGTTGGTAAATGAATAACAATGGGATGTATTTGTTTTGCATAATTGGTTTAAGTAATTTTAATGATAAATATATGAGCAGTGAACATGTGAAATGAATGGATTTGTAAATGGGAGTTAGTGGAAACTCATTAAATCTATAAAATGGTGGAATTTGTAATTGATAGTGGGTTTGTATGACTTAATGTGGTGGTTGTGTGGTGTGATACATTTAGTGGTGGAATCAATCATGGATATTTTTGTGTGGTAAGATGATAATGTTTTGGTGTATAATAGTGTAGTTTTTTTGAACCCATAGGTTGGATATTGTGTTCTATCTATCTATCATGTATTTTTTTATGTTATTTCTATACACGCCCCACCTGAGTTAGATAACCTTACCAACACCCAAAGGTTTTGGGTTCCTGATGTTGGATTTGGTTCCCTAGAGAGAAATTATATGTAATTTATGATAACCTATATTCATAGTTTTTAATATTAATAAATTACTTATCACAACATGAATTTTTTTCTACATAACATAGTATGTGATAATGTCATAAGATTAGTTATCTCGCTAAAAGGTCATAGCAGTTCCTTGATATGATGAGAACCCTAAAGTTTCATGATAGTATTCTTAAATATATATTCTATAGCCAAATGATAACATTTTGGGGACACAAATGATACAAGCTATTAGGGGTGGAGACTCATAGGACTTTGAGGCACCTTCCCATAGTGTACATCCTTGGCAATATCCAGTGTAGTATGTTATGATAATGAGACATTACAGTAGGAAATCCTCATTTATATGTTTCATTGGATGTTCCTATTTGAAGACATGTGTTTTGATCCTTAGAATTTAATATTATTATTAATGAGTGTTATAAGTCATGTACTTTGATGTATTGACAAAAACCATGATGACATATGTTCAAGGTGAGGTAGGATACATTTAGTGTGTCATGATTAATATTTCATTAATGAATAATGTGAGAAAGGATTTTTCCCTTCATTTATTTAACAAAAGTTGACATCTCATGTCTTTTTATGGAAATTATATAGCCTAAATAAATCCCTAGCCATGGTGTTCTATAGGATAGTTCGATTTCAAGAAATTAAAATAAAGAGACATCGAGTACAAAGGTTGATGGCACCAGCATGCAACCTTCTTGATTAGGGACATCACGATAAAAGGATTATATTACACATTAAGTATCTATATGTAGTATTATTTCATTGTGACATTAAATTATTTCTCTATGGGTGCCTTAGCATGTTTCTAGATTCTAACCTTAGACTTTGGGTCGTTTCGCCTAATGCCATTGAGAAAGAGGCCTAGAGGGTCACATGATAAGTGTATCCAAAATCTCAGTTAAATAATATATTATTATTTATTATTTAACAGGTTGAATAAATATTATTCTCACACACGGTTTAATAATTATTCAGGTTTTCTTGATCCAATATATTCTATCACCAATTATTCATGAGAATATTATATGAGCAGAATATTTAATAAATATTTATTTTCTATTTAGTGGATATAATATTTATTTATTGGTGAATAATTTAGTGATATTTATTTATTAGATAAATATTCATTATTATTCAAGGATCGATAAATATTGTGGAGTAATGGTGGACTATGTTTATAGGCCCCATTAAAAATAATATATATTGAATATTATTTAATTATATAATATTTAATTTAATTCACAAGCTAAGCACATGTCGAGAAATAATAATATTGTTATTATTATAGACATGGGATTCCACAGGAATTAAATAAATATTAAAGGGAACTTGTGAAATAATTTATTTCTAATCCTAGTGTTATATAAACCCAATTATATTATTTTTCAATTGATCCAATTCATTTTGGTGTGCACAATGAAATCTAGAGAATCATATCGAATCCCTAGAGAGCTCTCTTCTCCAAGAACACTCTCAAGAACAGAGAGTGATCTTACTCCACCTTCCACTCTCAAGTCAAGAGAGATAAAAAAGAATCATTTAGAAGAAATTCTTGGGGAGATCAAAGGCAAATGACACAAGTGATAGGATCTACCGTGCTAGCACTCAGAGATTCCTATGACGACATTCAGAGATTTTTGGAACATGTGTAGATCACTACTAGAGGGAATCTAATTTTTATTCCTACAACATAAAGATGGTATGATGTATATCCATTGTTAGATCCATCAATGAATAAATAATTTCATGCAAGGAAATTATTTAATTTCTTAAATTAATTATAAATAAATTTTTATGATCATACACTCTAGTTCTGACATTTATCCATTATCTATATTCTTTGATTCAATTTTGTTTATCATGGAATTTATTGTCATGTAAATTTATGATTAATCATTGATCATGAAAAAAAGAAAATCTGGGCATGTCACATCCGATGCTTCCACTACACCCATAACCTAAAAGTGGTATTGGAGTGGTCACATAATTATTTATAATTATTTAAATATTGTTGATTAATTTATGCATTTATTATTGGTTTTCAATTATAATTTAATAATTATTTAATCTAAATTATGAAATCTTCTTTATTCCTATTAATTTATCATAAATATAATCAATTTTATTAATTTTATGAATGAAATAAATTCAAAGATCTCATTTGGAGGTGCAAAGGAGTCTGGCTAGATAACATAAGAGTACACGCTATGTAACCTGAAGTTACATGCTGTGTACCAGTGTTCAATACACCAATAAATAATTTGGAATTAATTCAAGTCATGTGAATTCATTAAACATAGTGAATTTAAATATACACCATGTGTTGACTAGGCCAGCCTGGTGCATGGTCAGATAGAGTACACTCCGTGTAACATCCATACATGGTGTGTAGTACTTTAGTCATAGATGGGCCATGTATCTTCTTACATGACCTACATGACTGGTGTCCATGTAACTCAGAGACTAAATGCCATGTATCCCATGCACAAACAATGTGATTAAATTTTTTTTTCATGGCATGGTTACATGCCAAGTCCCTAGTCATGTACTACAGGTAGACATTGATACTACTACATGCCATGTATTTTAAATGTACACACCATATACTTTTACCAAATTATGCAGAATTAAAATTAATTTATTAAAATATGAAAACCTTATCAACATGTACTTTTGTGTGGTCATTAAATTGATAGGACATGATTTTTGATAAGTTTATATATATATATAAATGTTTAATTAATTTATTCATAATGTTCGGATATACATGTCATGTATAAGTTGTATTACAATTATTACTCTACGTGCATTGAAGCATTACACGCTATCTAAAAATAAAAAAAAATCATGTAAACCGTGTG
This sequence comes from Viscum album, assembly GCA_963277665.1. NCBI lineage: Eukaryota > Viridiplantae > Streptophyta > Magnoliopsida > Santalales > Viscaceae > Viscum > Viscum album. The sequence continues at coordinate 537,430,984 of OY728150.1, forward strand.
ATCATTAAGTTGATAGTATGCATCATAATAATTTTTGATAAGTCGTGTATGCAACATGTGTCAAGAGTAAACATTATACGAGTATAATACATGTTGGGTAGTTCGGACGGGTACTCACCATGTTACCTCCAAGTTATATTTTTATACATTGTTAATTTAAAATAAATTTATTTAATTTGTTTAAAATTATTATGGATGAAACTCTCAAAGAAATTTGGATGATAATTAAGATAAAATAATTTATTGATTAAAGAAGATAATAATTGATTCGATTTTAATTTATCTTAAATAAGAATGATTATAATTGAATGTTAATTTTATGAAATGCATAATTTGTTGCATGAATATGGATGATCATGATCATATAATACACCATTTCATGTGATTGGTATTATTTAACTTATTATTAAATTAAATTATTGGCCTACATGTCATATCTCATCTCATCGTGTAAGGGGATACATGCCCATGGTTTCTTTTATGTAAACTCCTTAACCATTTTTTGGTTTCCATCACTTGCATGTGAGTAAAAGCATATATAATATATGGATTACCCAACATAGTGGAGGTGGTTCAAGTTTGGATCCAAGGTGAAACCAACCCAATAGAGATATATAGGTGTACAGGTGGAAAGCTGCAACACAAACCTTAATTGGTTCAAGGTGTTTTTCCCTTAGGTCAATGTTTAGTTTATCATCTGCTAGATAAACTAACCATTAGTAAAAGATCATGATCACACCACTTTATTATTTTATTTCTATCAAGTTTCATGGTTATTTAATTATATATGTTTTTTCATGATCAATTGAATTAATGAATTAACAAGCATGCAAGGTAGAACGAAAATAAATTGGATTATGATAAAATATTATCTAAGATATGGTTAATCACTTAAGTAAATCCAATTAATATTAAAAATAATTTAATAAAGATAATAATTGTAAATTTTCACAATAAAGATAAAATACCTCAATTACATATATTAAGTCGGTATAGCCTTCCACCACTTCAGTTAAAATCCAACCATAGTTCAAAGTGCTTGACCAACCAAAGTCAAGGTACTTCCAATTATCGTAGAATTATAACTTGAATTTTTGGGTTGACTTTACTTAGTTCACATCTGTAACACCCCAATATTTTGAAAATAAATTTAATATTTAATTCATGGAACACTAAGTTTCTAAAAAACACCACTTTGTTATAACCTAGTCAGTAAACATAATTTTTCCACATATGTGATTTGAATTTCGAAAAACTGACAAACATAGTTGCGTTCAGTAAGATATTTAGAGTCTGATATCACAAACTTAATTTTTAGTGAATAGTAACATACCCTTATGAATATTAATATGAACCTTATGAACAATGAATCATATTATTATTTTATTTTATTAAAGATATGACCTTGATTAATTTTTCAATATGATATAAAACGAATTATAGTTTTAATTTTTTTATTTTTTGAATAAATTATTATTTTATTTAAAAAATAAATTAATACTATTTAGAAAATAAATTTCAAAAATGGATTTCATTTTTTAATTCTACACATCGAGAAATGGTTAGGGTTAATTTTTGGGATTTTTTTGAAATACTTGAATTTTTGGTGAATAGTGAAATTCGATAATGTACAAAATATGATAAATAAGTGAATTTATGTATCATGATTGAGTCATGGATGATGTAAATGACCATTGGTTAGAACTCACATTCACTTATTACTATTTTTTTCACAAGAATCAATACTATTGGTTCTTTTTGGAAAAATAATAAAGTAATGAGTAAAATAATGGAAAAACCCTCCTCTCCTCCATTATACCCCCTCACTCCCTCCTCTATTCATTCCTATAATCCTTGAATCTCCTCAAATTTAGGAAAAAATATCATTCCCTAGTCACTTCCCACATCTGGTAGCTCTTTTTCTTTCCAAAAGACCAAAACCCCTTCCCTTAAGGAGGTTCTTTAGGAGGTTATTTCAAGAGGTAAAACATCTTTCTTTTTTCATTTAGTTTCATTTCAATTTATCTTATTTTCTTATTCTATCCTAAAATCCTTTGTCTAATTGATCCTTATAACTCCAGTATCATATATATACTGAAATTATACCATGTTAATATAACAACCATTATCAATCTTCTTACTCTCTCCCTCTCTTTTATAAATGAAATCATCGTCCGTGAGGTTCCAATTTACAACCTTCATGGATGAAGAAGTTTCGTTCTTTAATTTATCCTTCATTACTAGTCATGAAACCATTTTTATAGTTGAACCAAAATATAAAATATATATTATAACCTACTTAATATTCAATAACCGGTACATACACATAGTATTAATTTATATGACAAAACTAGTTCATAATAATCCAAATACCGCCAAATAATCTAAGTGATTGTCATTAATATTTCATATAATGATTCATCATCATAACATGTAAAAAACGATATATATAACCATTAAAACTTCTGTATGTTCATAAATAATATATAATTTTAATTCTAGATAATTACATCCTTTCCACATGAGCATCCATACTCATATACAAATATACCAATCATGAAAACCAAGGAAATGAACACTCCAGAACGAAGAAATTCGATCTTATAACTTATCAATAAGGACATAATGAACTTAATAAAATTATGATAAAATAAATACATGTCCAATAGGTTCTTAATTAATTTATTAATAATTATAATTTCATATTCTAGGGCCTTAAATTCAAGAGTAGAACACGTTTAGACTTATGGTAAGGATTTTCTACTCAAACCTCCATTTTCACTCAGGTTACTTTTATTACCAACTTAACTCAATTAAATTATTATTAATTAATGTTTAATTATGAGGTTGGAGGTCTTCATGGCCCTCAAAATTACATTTAATAACATACACTAGCACAATGGTGTAAGGTCGATCCACAGAGAAGGCAGGTGAGTGATGTCTAGGGTTTTAAAACTAAAAACCTCACTGTTGTCAGCAATGAGGTAAACATCTTTATAGTTTTATTTACTTTTAATTTTTTTTACTTTTCTTTAAGCAAAGAGACTAAATAAATTACTAGTATACTGATGAACTAAGAACTATAGTTAAGCTAACATAAGAGAACAAAATACTAGAATAAGGCAGCAAGATCGAAGGAGAAGATCAAATGTAATACTCGAGAATTCCATACTATTGGTTTAAAATATATCTTCCCCATTCCACTCTATTGTATCATACCTCATGAAAATGGTGAAAAAGTCTCCTTCGCCAGGAAACTCAACACACAGAAGACTGAATTAAGGAGTTATCCACTCCAAAATCAGTCAAATTGCTTGATAGTTATAAAATGATAACATTTGGAAATAAACTCTCCATAAATTACCAAAGTTAAAGACATTAACGATTCAAAAAAATGTATTTAAGAACAACCTCTCTAGTAGATATTGAGTTTATGAATTTAGAAAACAATTGAGGTGTGAATCAACTGAATAGAGAATCATTAATCAACCACGTCGATTGATTATGGTTCTGAAAAATGTAAAGTAAATGAAGAAGTTTAAAAGATTAACCAGCAGAATTGAATTATCGAGATAAGACAATTCATCCTTTGATCATCTTGATTAAAGCATTAAAAAACAATCAATTACAGAGTACTGTGAAATTAAGTATAATAAGGGTAAAGAACTCCCTTAGTGATGCTCTGTTTTTGGGCTCCTTCACCTCCATGTCTGCTCTATCATCTCTCGGGAATCTTTGCTCTCAAAAATGGTGTGTTCATTCAAGTGAATGAGTGTACTAGGATCTGCTCCCAGTGGTGTGTTCGTGGAATGAATATGATCCTATGAATCCCCATCCTCTAAAACAATTCTGCTGCTACTCTACTTTTAATCCCACCTGTCGTCTGCTGCATGTCACCACTCACCTTCCATTGACATAGTTTGTTTCTTTCATGCACACCGCACACGTGCGTTTTTTTTGTGATTGGTACGTCGTGCTAGTTTTTCTCATGTAACTAACTCCCAATGAGTTAGTTAAGTGAATCTAGATAGGATTTCAATTCCAGTATGAACCTGCAATATAGAGAACAAAACAAGCAGTAATAAATAAATAATAGTTATTTTTTTTAAATTAAAGTTAGATTAAAAGGTTAATTAATGTTAATTTATAAATAATTAAATTGATAATTATTATTTACTAAAATTAACTATTAATATTATAGTTATTAATTAATTATTAAATATTTAATTAAATAAAATTATCATGTTTTTAATCTATTATTATTCATTAAGTTATTTTATTAAAAATAGGTATTAATAATTAGTTAACAAAACGTAATTAAATTCTTAAATTAGACTAATATTAATTTCTTTATTTAATAAAGATTTAAATTAAATTACAACTTAATTTGATTAGTTATTTTAATTAGTTTAATATTTTAGTTAATTAATTATTAACCATTAATTTATCATAAACAATTTTATTATTATTAATTTGTTTGTTTGTTTATTATTATTTTTAAATTAATCTTATATCTCCCCCCCTCATTTCGGTGCAATAGGGGGGTAGGTTTTATTCTTTGGTTTCTTCTCCATGATAGCGAGGTCTCCTGGTTCCTCCTCCTAGCGGCAGCACACTTCGAGCAGCGGCGCGCTTCCAGCAAGTGTGGCGGCCTCCTTCTCATAGCCTCCTCCTCTGCTCAACTCCGGCGGACCCTCCTTCGAGATACCACAACCAGCGACACCTGATTTGGGTGCTTTATGGATTCCGGTTAGGAGCCAAGGTTTTCGGCCTGCTCAGGTGGTGCGACATCTTCTTTAGCAGCAGTGGCGTCGGCCTCAGCTTCTCCAAGTCTAGGAACCGACAACACCTCCTCAGATCGTTCTCTGTTCTTCGGACTTAGTTCAGCCGCAGCAGAGGAGCCTTCGAATTGCGGAGGCTGTGGAATCTCCTGTTGCAACATCACCTTCCATCCAATGATCACCTCCTCACTCAACACAGTGGTAGTGCTCTGATCTGGTCTCACAACATCGGCGGCTCAGACCGGTGGGTTTCTCTACTGACAACAACGCGACTTCGAAAAGTGAGGATATGGTCTACTGGTTGCAATGGAACCGCTATGAGAATGGTGCTGAATGGTACACTTAGATCTGAGGTTTGATTTAGAATTAGTTCAAGTATTATTCTGGTTCAGTTTGTGGTGTTATAATGGAATAGATGCAGGGTGGAAGAACCGATGGCAGCGGAAGAAGAAGATGCAGTTTTAGAGGATACAGTGGATGCGATGAAGTTTTTGTGGCACTATGACAAGATTACGGTAGCATGAAACGGTGAATGAGGAAATACGGTGAGAGAGAGTGGAACCAGATTCACAAGTGATAGGATGAGACCCTAAAAGAAAGGATTTACGGTGGCTGGAACTTGTCGTCTGGATGAAACCGTGAGGAGGTGAAACTGTGAATGAAAAGGAACCAGTGAGACAATGAAATTCAATTCACGGAGGCACCATGAATGAAAGAATCGGTGAGACAGTGAAAGAGGTTTCATGGTGGCACCATGAATGAAGCAGTGGCTAAAGTTACAGTGACACTGTAAACCTGCATAATAAATAGAGAAAAATAAATTGAAACATAAATTAAAATAGAATGAAATACTAAATTAAAACCATTTATTAATTAAAGAAACTGAAAATTTAATTACATCATAAACTTTAATAAACTTATAAAAACATTTAAAAACTTAAATTATAATATTATTAACTTTAATTTATAAAAAATAAATTATTACCAAACTAAAACTAAAAATTAAGAAGCAAATAAATTATGAAAAGTTAATTTAGACATTTATATAACAAAGTAGAATTATTTATAATAGACTACTTTTTAAAATTACATTAATTAAAGCAATAAGATAACTATTCTTTTATTAAACAATTTATGTTAATTAATGAAATTAAATTAAAGATATGTAGTGAGTTTATAAACTTAAATTTATAAAAGTTGAATTATTAAAAGACAACTAATATTTAGATTATGTTATTCTAAATTATTAAATATATAAAACATGAAATACTAAATTTAGGCTACAATATTTATGTGAAAAAGTAGAATTAATTAATTAATTAATTAATGTTAAATTATCATATTTTCATACAAAAACAATAACTTAAATAAAAAGCTTTTAGTCTATAAAATAAAGTGAAACATAAATTAACTAATTTAAAGCATAAAACACATGATTAATTATAAAAATTGATAAATTGATAAATTTATTTATATAAATACAAAAGTGTTAATATTTATTATAAAGTACAAACAAACCAATTAAAATCATTAAAAATAAATGAAAAAGATGTGGCAAAACATGTGTTTTTAAGGCCATATCAAATCCCCCCACACTTAAGCATTGTTTGTCCTCAAACAATCTCATGTTTTATTATCTTTGAGAAATAGAAAGATGTTATCATTAAATTTCTCAAAATGTACCATGTCCAAAACTTTCAGCAGAGGACTAAAACATTTCATTAGGCTTTTAGAAAATAAAATTCCCATATGAATCTTTCCTAGAACAAATTCTCACTAGAAGTCTTGAAAACTATGAATCATCAAGTAATGAAGATGTCATGCCTCATATGTGATAATGCTTAGTGACTAACTTTAATCCAGACTTAAATTCAAAGTCCGAGGGTGAAAAGAGGTAAAATTTATGTGGAATTAAGAACTTAATAGTAGGAACTTTATACTTTGACTTTTTCACCTTGGTTCCAAAAATAAACATGTTTTTTGTGAATCACCTCAATGATAAAACCTAAATGACTCCCATATAAACCAATTGACCCCTTATTCATTTGGAGTTCATCATTCCCATCACCTTATTGAACTCATTTTTGAACATAGACACTTTATTTAATTTTTCCCAAGCCATGTATCATGTGCTATGCACTGTGCAATGCACTTATTCAAGGTATATAGAGGGATTATAGTAAACAAAAACACACCCAGCATCTAGGGTCTCAGAGACTCACCGTGGGATCCCAAATGCCCAAACTACTCCAGTTTTAAAATATTTCCATGGAAACCATTTACAGTGGCTCATTAAGGAAATTACTTAAATAAATAATAAAAATGTGCATCCCCTAGAATCAAAATAAAACTTCCAGTTCCAAGAGTTATGATCAAAATTCCTCTAACAAATCACCCATGTCACTCTTAGAAGTAAGTCCCTAAAACAATATATCCATTCAATAAATAAGTAAATATCACTCAAAAATCATTCAATATCATTAATTTCAGTTACTAAACCAATCTTAACTACTAGCAAGGTACTTTTACATAGGCAAGACCCATTTGAGTAACAGTGAAAAGCCTAAAATTATGAAATAATTTTGAAAAAATTTAACCATTTTTTACCAAAAAGAATTAAGTTTCAGTGAGAATTGATGGGATCTCATTAAATCACAGTTTAGCATAGTCAAGAATTGACCCCCTCCCCCACACTTAAAATCCAAATCTGTCCTAAAAGTTGACTTCTGAACATGGAGAAGAGCAATTAAACATTAAATGTTCAAAACATATTTTCAATTTAGCAGATTTATGACATGAATAAGGGGTCTCAATGAAGTTGAAAAATGTTTCTTTCCATAATGAATAACTTAACAGCATAAAATTTTTAGTATGCAAGACATGTAACAGATTTTTCAAGAAAGCATGAAGCAGATTTTCTAAAAGAAGCAACATATAGAGTAGAATTTTCATGCAAGACATGCATCCGATTTTTCCTAAAGAACTAAGGAGTAGAAAATTGAAACAAAAATTAACATTAAGGTACTTACCTAACTTAAAGTTTCATTACTCCTTTAGCATTGGAATTCCACTCCTTAGATAACAGTAGCAACAACATCCTAGAAACACAGAGAATATAAACTAGGAACAAATAACTATCATAGACAGTGCATACAGAAGGCAACATGGAAACACTTTATTCAAAGTAAAAAAAAACAAAAACAAAAGTAAACAAAAAATAAAGAACATGGGTTGACTCCCAAGAAGCATTGAATTTAAATTCCTCAGTTAGAATTTATTTAATTACAATTTTTTTTATTTATTAACACAACAAAAACCCATGAGTTGCCTCCCATACAACGCTAGATTTATTGTCCCTAGACGGACTCACCTAGAACTAACCGAAGTCACTAGGTGGATGTGGTTTCCTTAATAGGAACCACCACATGTGTTTGGACCAAATATTTTTAACAGAACAATGAAAATTGTGGGATCCCAAACTAAACACAACTGAACTCTCATAGCTTATAAAAATCCCTAAGAAACACCCATTAACAGTTGTGAGCATAATGTTGTCCACTTCCTGAATTGTTTTAGATTTTTCAAGATTTGAATTCACATGAAAGGACAATATAGAACTAGGTGCTTCAAAGGGTGTTACATTTCCCTTAGATCTATCTCTATTAACCTCAACATTAACAAATTCAAATTCAAGGGTGCATATGGGTATATTCTGATTAGCAAGTTCAAGAAGAGATTCAATAGAGTGCTGAATAGAATTATGAACATTGGAACTCAAGTGTAATTTCCCCTCTAGACTAATATCAGTATCATAAGAAGTCTTAACACCCTTCACAGTTGAGGATGGAAGTGACAGATAGGGAATATAATTTATTTTATCACAAACAGATTCAGGTCTATCAATTTTTTAAATCTCTTCCAAAATATCCTCATCCATTAACTCTCACTGAACATCTACTACTTCTAAAAAACCAATTTTACCTAATTCAAGTGTGTTCTCAACCTCTATTTCATGTTCAATTTCAAAAGGCTCACTTTCAAAAACCATGTCATTTGAGTGTTAAAATTCAATTTCAGGAGAAGAATTGTACAATTCAGTTTCAATAAGTTCAGTTTCTAGAATTTTCAAATTAAGACAATTCTCCTCAATTTGGCCAACAATGATTTCTATTTCATTGCAAAAAGTTTCCAAAAAGTTATTACCATGAGAATAGGGAAATGAAAACTCATCAGTTAGCCTTTCTTAAAAAATCATTCCCTCTTCCTCATTATCAAAAAACAATTCAGAAATTATTGGGTTTACAGGTTTAAAACATGGAAGAGTGGTTATCAATTTAGGTTAAAAAAATTCAGATTCTTTGACTTCCAGTTTAATGTTCTCATCCAGACTATACCCAATATCAAATTCAGGCTCAATGTTCAGAATTTCATAAATTTTGGGTGACGAATTTTTAACATTCAAATTTTCATTTTCTAATATATCTTCAACCCGAGTGACTTCATTCTCAAAACTTCTAAAACAATGATTTTTCTCCAAAGTAGGAATTATGAAAAGAACTGGGCAATATTTTTCAATCTTCTTTAATTCATCTTCAAAATTGTCCAACTCAACATCATTAAAGTTCATTTTGGGGTCTTCATCAATGTGTTCTTGATTCAATGAGTTAGTTTTTTCCAATTTTATTTCAACAAAATCATATTTTTTTAAAGAGAATGGTTTCTTGTCTAGTTTCACTATCACTTTCCCCTTCCACTTGATTTTCAAATATTTTATAAACATTTTCTTTTTCATTTATTTTAGATTATTCTTGTTCTTTAACCTTTTTTTTAAATCCAAGAGCATGTTTTCCAATCTTTTCATTATTTGATCTTGCTCTTGAAAATATCTAAGTTGAATTTCATGGGTTTTAGTTAACCAAGTGTTAATTAGTTCTACCCTAGCGTCCAATTTAGAATCAATTAGGTCAATCTTAGCTAGGGTGTTAGGACTAGATTCAATGTTTTAATCCTCTTCAATGGAAGTAGCCTATTGTGGCTGGTTATAGACACACTGCCAAGCAGTGTGCCCATAACAACTGCAACATACACAATATAATTCAAGTCGACGATTCCAGTCCTCAAAATGGTCCATTTTTTTTGAAACTAAAAACATTTGAGTTTAAACACACAAAGTTTCACAATTGATGCAGATTTTTAATGTTCAAAAAAAGAAGTAGGTTCCGATTCACAGATTTTGTTATTTTAAGCAGATTTTTTATATGTTTTTTAGTGTGTTTTTTTTATTTTTTTTTAAAATTTTATAAAACTTAGAACACTCAGCATGTGCCTTCCTCGACAACAGTGCCAAATTTTGATGAGGTTGGAGGTCGTCACGGTCCTCAAAATTACATTTAATAACCTACACTAGCATAGTGGTGCAGGGTTGATCCACATAGAAGGTATGTGAGTGAATTCTAAGGTTTTAAAACTAAAAACTTCACTGCTGTCAGCAATGAGGTAAACATCTTTATAGTTTTCTTTACTTTTCAATTTTTTTGTACTTTTCTTTAAGAAAAGAGACTAAATCAATTACTAGTATACTAATGAACTAAGAACTACAGTAAAGCTAACTTAAGAGAACAAAATACTAGAATAAGGCAACAAGATCGAAGGAGTAGATCAAATGTAATACATGAGAATTCCAGACTACTGGTTTAAAAGATATCTTCCACACTCTACTCTATTGGATCATACCTCATGAAAATAGTGAAAAAGTCTCCCTCACCAGGAAACTCAACACACAGAAGAATGACTTAAGGAGTTATCCACTCCAAAATCAGTCAAAATACTTGATAGTTATAAAATTATAACATTTGGAAATAAAATCACCATAAATTACCAAAGTTAAAGACATTAACGCTTCGAAAAAATGTATTCAAGAAAAACCTTGCCAGTAGATCTTGAATTTATGAAGTTAGAAAATAATTGAGGTGTGAAGCAACTGAATAGAGAATCATTAATCAACCTCTCCAATTGATTATGGTTCTGAAAAATGTAAAGTAAATAAAGAAGTCTAAAAGATTAACCAGCAGAATTGAATTCTCCAGCTAAGAAAATTTATCCTTTGATCATCTTGATTAAATCATTGAAAAAAATCGAGTACAGAGTACTGTGAAATTATGTTCAAGAAGGGAAAATAACTCCCTTAGTGATGCTCTGTTCTTGGGATCCTTCACCTCCATGTCTACTCTATCATCTCCCTGGAGTCTTCGCTCTCCAAAATGGTGTGTTCGTTCGAGTGAATGAGCATACCAGGATATGCTCCCAATGGTGTGTTTGTGGAACGAATATGAGCCTGTGAATCCTTGTCCTCTAAAAAAATTATGTTTCTACTCTGCTTTTAATCCCACCTGTCATCTGCTGCACGTCACCACTCGCCTTCCACCTACATAGTCTGTTTCTTTCATGCGTACCGCACACATGCGTTTTTTTGTGACTGGCACGTCGTTCTAGTTTTTCTCACGTAACTAACTCCCGATGAGTTAGTTAAGTGAATCTAGATTGGATTTTAATTCCAGTATGAACCTGTAATATAGAGAACAAAACAAGCAGTAATAAATAAATAATAGTTATTTTTTAAAAATTAAAGTTAGATTAAAAGGTTAATTAATGTTAATTTATAAATACTTAAATTGATAATTATTATTTACTAAAATTAACTATTAATATTATAGTTATTAATTAATTATTAAATCTTTGATTAAATAAAATTATTATGTTTTTAATCTATTATTATTCATTAAGTTATTTTATTAAAATAGGTATTAATAATTAGTTAACAAAACGTAATTAAATTCTTAAATTAGACTAATATTAATTTATTTATTTAATAAAGAGTTAAATTAAATTACAACTTAGTTTGATTAGTTATTTTAATCAGTTTAATATTTTAGTTAATTAATTATTAACCATTAATTTATTATAAATATTTTTATTATTATATTATTTTTTTTGTTTGTTTATTATTTAATTTATGTATTTTTAAATTAATATTATCTCTCCCCCCCACATTTCGGCACAACAAGGGGGGTAGGTTTTCTTCTTTGGTTCCTTCTCCACGATGGAGAGGTCTCATGGTTCCTTTTCTGAACAGTAGTGCACTTCCAGCGGCAGCGCGCTTCCAGCAGGTGCGGTGACCTCCTCCTCACAGCCTCCTCCTCTGCTCAACTCCGGTGGACCCTCCTTCGAGATACCACAACCAGCGGAACCTGATTTGGGTTCTTTATGGATTCCGATTAGGAGCCAGGGTTTGCGGCTTGCTCATGTGGTGTGGCGTCTTCTTCAGCAGCAATGGCATCGGCCTCGCCTTCTCCAGATCCAGAAACTGGAAACACCTCCTTGGATCGTCCTCTGTTCTTCGGTCTCAGTTCATCCACAGTAGAGGAACCTTAGAATTGCGGTGGTTGTGGACTCTCCTGTCACAACATCACCTTCCACCCAGTGATCACCTCCCCACTCAACATAGTGGAAGCACTCTGATCCGGTCTCACAATAGTGGCGGCTTAGACTGGTGGGTTTCTCTGCTGACGAAGGCGCACCTCCAAAAAGTAAAGATATAGTCTGCTGGTTGCAATGAAACCACTGTGAGAACGATGCTGAATGGTGCACTCAGATCTGAGGTTTGATTTAGAATTAGTTCAAGTCTTATTCTGGTCCAGTTTTTGGTATTATAATGGAAGAGATGTAGGGTGGAAGAACTGATGGAAGCGGAATAAGAAGATACATTTGTAGAGGATACAGTGGATTTGATGAAGTTTTTGTGGCACCGTGACAAGATTACGATAGCAAGAAACTGTGACTGAGGAAATGTGGTGAGATAGAGTGGAACCGGCTTCACAAGTGATATGGTGAGACCCTGAAAGAAAGGATTTGCGGTGGCTGGAACTTGTGGTCCGGATGAAACCGTGAGGAGGTGAAACTGTGAATGTAAAGAAACCGGTGAGACAATGAAATTGAATTCACAGAGGCACCATGAATGAAAGAACTGGTGAGATAGTGAAAGAGGTTTCCCAGTGGCACTATGAATAAAGTGGTGGCAAAAGTTACAGTGACACCGTAAACCTGCATAATAAATAGAGAAAAATAAATTGAAACATAAATAAAAATAGAACAAAATATTAAATTAAAACCATTTATTAATTAAAGAAAATGAAAATTTAATTACATCATAAACATTAATAAACTTACAAAAACATTTAAAAACTTAAATTACAATATTATTAATTTTAATTTATAAATCATAAATTGTCACCAAACTAAAAATAAAAATTAAGAAGCAAATAAATTATTAAAATTTAATTTAAACATTTATATAATAAAGTAGAATTATTTATAATAGTCTACTATTTCAAATTACATTAATTAAAGTAATCAGATAACTATTATTTTATTAAAGAATTTATGTTAATTAATGAAATTAAATTAAATAGATGCAGTGAGTTTATAAACTTAAATTTATAAAAGTTGAATTATTAAAATTCAACTAATATTTAGCTTATGTTATTCTAAATTAATAAATATCTAAAACATGAGATACTAAATTTAGGCTACAATATTTATGTGCAAAAGCAGAATTAATTAATTATTTAATTAATGTTAAATTATCAAATTTGCATACAAAAACAAAAACTTAAATAAAAAGATTTTAGACTATAAAACAAAGTGAAACAAAAATTAACTAATTTAAAGCATAAAACACATGATTAATTATAAAAAATGATAAATTGATAAATTTATTTATAGAAATACAAAAGTGTTAATATTAATATAAAGTACAAAAATAACCAATTAAAATCATTAAAAATCAATGAAAAATATGTGAAAAAACATGTGTTTTTAAGTCTACATCATGTACTCCTCATAATTTCTATGTTAATGTTCTATATATATGTGTTCCAACTAGAATAATACCTTCATTTATAGGGAGTTATATGTTTTAAAAGGATCTTTCAAAAATCCTTCTTGATAAACAATCACGTTTCAAGGGCACTCTGTAATCTATTTTTAGAAACCATTATCTTTATAAAATCATTAATTTTATTATGAAAATACCATATAACTTCACTTTGGGTTTTATACAAATATTTTTCCAAAATAACTCTTCTTTTCAAAGTAAAAGAGTATTTATCTTAAGAATTACTCGAAGATTTTATAACAATGTCTTTATATATTTCAAAACTCTTGTTAATTATTATGTATTATTGGGATTAATATTTTATGGTATCATCTACCATATTTAATTTAATGGTTTATGATTAGTTTGTATGTGGATTTTCTATCTTAAAACCATTCGCCAATTTACTCTGAATGGTTAGTGTTTATGCTTAATGTTCGGGGAAAGTTATTTACATTTCATATATTAGTTTCAATATAAATGTATATGTTATTTATGTTTATCCCAATTCATATGAGGAATGAATTAGACATAGTAAGTGTCAAGTGGGGCCCATTATAGCCCCTCGGTTCATTGTTAGGTCTCATGAGACAAAATATGGTCATGGTACAAGGCCTTGACAAAATTATTATTTATGGTCTTGGCATGAGGCCTTAACAGTATGGTTACGATATCCCACATTATTCATTCCATCATTATGAAAATAGTATTGTTGGTTCATGTGGATATTCAACTACTATAATACCCATGATTATGTTTTACTATGGCATTATTTATTTAGCTCTTATTAATTCCATAATGTGTTCAAGTTTTTTGTTAAAGGCATGTGTTTTTAGTTATTCAACATGCATAATGTTTATGTTTATGATATATTCCGCAATATTTATTACCCTTATTGAGTTTTTGAGATCACCCCTATCTTATTTTTCATTTTCTCAGGACATAAATATTTTTATTATGAAATACATGCAGAAATAACCTAGGAGTTATGGATGTTGTCCAAGGAATTTCTTCGTTGTTTTTGATTTCAAGTTGTAATGTTGAACTTATGTATGTATCTTGTTTCTAATGCTACTAAACTGCTTGGTCCTTCAGGATGCATATTCCTTGTTTATATGCCAATGTAATTAAATAAGGTACTGGCTCTGGGAAAACAGGTTTGGGTCCTTATAGTTGGTATCAAAGGAAGTTTAGTAGAAAACTTAGAAACTAGATTTAGAGAATGTAGATTAGAGAAAAAAACCCTGAGATAGTGTTTGAGGATAAACATACAATAAAATACTAGAATTTTTGGTAAGGAATAGATTATGTGGATCTTTATAGAAAATACACACCTTTCTGGATACTACAAGTGGACATGGTTCTGGCATAGATGTACATAGGGGTGAAAACTCCGACAAGGAGTTTCGGGCTTGACACGAGGTATCCTGGTACACGATAACATGCCTTACTGTGCATCTGGTTTGACACTCTTGGGGGATATTCTTAGGATAATCTACATTTTATTTACAAACTATTATGAAGGATTTAAATGTACATTTTTTCCTCAAAGAAACCATGTTTATGATTTTGAGATTAGCTATGTATAGAATTTCAATTTATGCCAAGTATTTTTTCTACATGGAGATTATACATTATGATTCATAACCTAATATAGTGTATGTCATTATTTAGAAATGGTGACTAGTTAAAGGAATGAAAACTGCATGAACGTGAATGTACCATGTAGGTATTTCTTTCTGATGTAAGATAATGATGTTGGCTCTAGTGCTGTGACTGGTGCTAAGAAACTTATAAATATTTTGGGACAACTGACTCAGGTTATGAATAATAACCTTACCCATATAGAGCATCCAGATCCAAAATGTGGGGGATCTATGTTAGATTGTTTTATGTGATAATAACTTCCATCATTCAATGGGACTACAAACCCATTTGTAGCTGAGCAGTGGATATTTCCCCTAGAGAAGATATTTCTTGCTTTGGTATGCAATGAAAGATAGAAGGTTGTCATGGAAGTTTATCATCTATTGAGATATGCAGATCACCGGTGGTCATTAATCCAAAACACAAAGGAGGAAGAAGAAATAGAAAATATGGAATGGAGGTATTTTAAGGAAATATTCTTAGAAAAATATTTCCCTTGCGAACAACAAGTGGATATGGAAAGGAAATTCTTGAATTTGAGGCAGAAGGAGGATGAAAATCTTACCAAATATGAAGACAACTTTACAAGACTAGAAAGGCATGATGCAGACTATATATGTAATCCAAGGAGAAAAATTGATCGATTCATTGATGGTTTAAATCCACTCCTATGAAGGGCACTATTCTCCCAAAGTTTCTCATCATATGAAGATATAATCTCAAGTGCTATCAAGATGGAAAAGGAATTTTCTAAGTCTTATGACTTTAAAGGAAAACAAGAGAAGAAGTGGGCTGCCAAAAACTATGGAAAAGGAAATAAGGAAATGGGGTATAAGGTAATATTTGACCTTCCATCCTACAATAATTATGGTAAGAAACACCTTGTAACTTTCCTGAAGGGAATGGAAGTCTGTTATAAGTGTGGAGAAAAAGGCCACCTATATTGAGATTGTAAGAGGAAGAAAGAAGCTACCAATTTTCAATGCTACAATTGCAGGTATATGAGTCATTATGCACATGAATATCCTAAGATTCAAGGAAACATTCCCCAAATAAGGCCAAGGGAGAAAGTCCAAGCTTATGTGGTCACAACTACAGAGGTTGAAGTTCCTAACGATGTGGTGGTAGGTACTTTAATCATTTCCTCAAACTTTTCCAATGATTTATTTGATTCCATATCATTTCATTATTTTATATATTACCATTTTTCCAAGAAAATTAAATATTTCCAATTTGATTTAATAAGGGGGTTTTCAGTCAAAACTCCTAAGGGAAGTATCATTGCAAAAAAGTTGTATCAGTCAGTCCCCATTATATCATATAAACATGATATATTTGCTGACTTTATTGTCATACCCATGATTTAATTTGATATAATACTTGATATGGATTGGCTTTTTAACCATGATGAAAAAAATTTATTGCAAGAAGAAGGAGGTTACAATTTTTGAGGATGATATGGAATCCATTATCTTTAGGGAAGAAACATAACCATATAACTCTCATCTAGATCCACCCCCAGTATCTCTACTAAATTAAATTATTGGGGAGGAAGGGAATGAAATAATTATGGGTGAGGAAAAGAATGTTCAAACAGAGGAAATACCTATTGTGAAAGAATATGTTGATGTATTTCCAGAGGATTTACCTAGACATCCCCTAGAACAGGAAATTGAATTTTCCATTGACTTAATTCCTGATTCAAGGCCCATATCAAATAACCCTTATAGAATGGACACTGTGGAATTAGTGTAACTAAAGAAACAACTAGAGGAATTTAATTATAAAGGATTTTTTCACCCTAGTGTTTCTCTATGGGGATCCCCTGTTCTTTTTGTTAAGAAGACATATGGATCTATGAGGTTGTGCATTGACTACAGGGAGATCAATGCTATAACAATAAATAACAAGTATCCCCTACCTCACATTGATGATTTATTTGATCAAATTCATATAGATCAATATTTTTGGAAGATTGATCTTTGATCTGAATATCATTAGTTTCTTTTGAGGAAGGAAGACATTCCAAAAATAGAATTTCGATCCAAGTATGAGCAATACAAGTTTATAGTAATTCCTTTTGGACTTACTAATTCACCCTCTGTTTTCATGGATATAATGAATAGAGTTTTCAAGGTATATATTGATGAATTTGTGGTGGTATTTATTGATTATATCTTGGTATACTCCAAAATCTATGAATATCATGAAAATCACTTGCACACTATTATGAAGACTCTTAGAAGAAATGAATTATATGGGAAGTTTAGCAAGTGTGAATTTTGGCTTCAAATAGTTCCTTTCTTGGACACATTGTCTCTAAGGATGGAATATCTGTTGATCCTATGAAGAAAAAGGTTGTTCAAGAATGGCATATTCCAATGAACATAACTGAGGTACATAGTTTTATTGGTTTAGAAGGTTATTATCAGTGTTTCATTTAGAACTTTGCCCGATTAGCCAACCCAATGACCAAGCTTACACGTAAAGGGGTTAAGTTCATATGGACCAAAAAATGTGAGGATTGTTTCAAATAATTGAAGAAGAGATTAGTGAATGTTCTGATCTTAACTCTACCATCATGGAATGATGGGGTTGTGATCTATAATGATGCATAAAATAAAGGATTTGGTTGTGTCCTTATGTAGAATGATAGAGTTATTGCCTATGCATCAAGTCAGTTAAAAATTCATGAACAAAACTATCCTACTCATGATCATGAGTTAGAATCGGTAATCTTTTCTCTGAAGATATGGAGACATTATCTCTATGGTGAAAAATGTGAGATATATACAAATCATAAGAGTCTAAAATATATCTTCTTATAGAAAGAACTCAATATGAGGCAAAGGCGATGGATTAAACTACTCAAGTATTATGATTGTTACATACACTACCACCCAAGAAAGGAAAACAAGGTAGCTAATGCATTGAGAAGGAAGGATCATGGAGTTCTCAACAACATGAGGATTGACAAGGATCCTTTGTACATGGATCTACTGAGGATGGATATGGGAATTATCAAAGAAGGTGAAACATCAATAATTTTTCAAATGGTTTCCCAACCATCTTTATTCAAAAGAATTAAAGTTTTAGTGTCTAATGACAAGAATATTCAAAAGAAAATTAATACTGTGAAAGATGGGAAGTTGGCTGACTTCATGTGCAAAGATGGTGTTCTGAAATTTGGGAATAGGCTATGTGTTTCCTCTCTACCTGAGCTAAAAAGGGAGTTATTGGATGATTCTCATAGCACAAATTTCTCTATACACCCTGGTAGCACTAAAATGTATAGATATTTGAAAGAACATTTCTGGTGGGATAACATGAATAGGGAAATTGCTGATTATATATCAATATGTTTAGCTGGTCAACAAGTGAAGGCCTAATGATAACATCCTAGAGGATTCATGTAAACTCTACCCATTCCTACATGGAAATGGGATGATATCACCAAGGATTGTGCCACTGAATTACCCAAAACTCCAAGAAAGAATGATTCAATATGGGCAATTGTAGATTGACTTACAAAATATGCACCTTTTCTCACTATAATGGAGGATTTTCCACTAGATCACCTAGAAAGACTAAATATCAATGAAGTTGTGAGACTTCATGAAGAACTTCTCTCAATTGTTTCTGATCGTGATCCACGATTTACATCGAAATTCTAGAAAATTATTCATAAATCATTATATACTGAGCTTCATTTGAGTACTGCTTATCATCCTCAAACTGATGGGAAATCAGAAAGGACGATCCAAACCTTATAGGACATGTTGAGATCATGTTCACTTGAATTTCATGGTATGTAGGATCAATATTTACCTTTGTGGATTTTTCCTATAATAATAGTTTTCATTCTAGTATTGAAATGGCACCATATGAGGCATTGTATGGAAAGAGATGTCGTACACCAACATATTGGGATGAAGTTGGTGAAAGGAAGCTAGTGGTCCTAGAGATTATGGGGGAAACAACATCGAAGGTGAAGACTATTCAAGGCTATATCAAAGAAGATAAAAGCAGATAAAAATTCCATTTTCATAATCAAAGGAAGGATTTGGAATTTCAAGTGGGAGATCATATTTTCTTAAAAGTATCTATATGGAAGGGTGTTATAAGATTTGGGAAGAAAGGGAAACTGATCCCCAGGTACATAGGTCCTTTTAAAATTCTAGATAGAATTTGAGCTGTTGCATATCATTTGGATATGCCACCTAGCACGTCTAAAGTACACAATGTGTTCCATGTCTCATTGTTGAGAAAGTACATGCTAGACCCAACACATGTCGTCAAATATGAAGGTATAGAATTGGAACCTGACCTATCTTACTATGAAGAGACTATCCAGATTTTGGACACTAAAGAACAAGTGTTGAGGAATCAGATGACTCAACTAGTAAAGATACTTTAGAAAAATCATAAAATCAAAGAGGCAACATGGGATCCTGAGGAGCTTATGATGAAGAACTACCCAAATCTTTTTGTGAGGTAACATTCTGGTAATTTTAAGGATGAAATTTTTGTAAAGAGGGGATAATGTAACACCCTAATATTTTTTAAATAAATTATATTATTGAATTAATGAAACACTAAGTCTCTACAAAACACCACTTTATTATAACCTAGATATTAAACATAATTTTTCCACCTATGTGATTTTAATTTCAAAAAACTAACATACACGGTTGCGTTCAGTAAGATATTTAGAGTCTGATAAGGCAAACTTAATTTTTGGTGAATAGTAACACACCCTTATAAATAATAATATGAATACTAATATTACCATCATGAATAGTGAATCATATTATTATTTTATTTTCTTAAGGTTATGATCTTGATTAATTTTTCAATGTAATAGAAAATGAATTATAGTTTTAAAATTGTTATTTTTTGAATAAATTATTATTTTATTTAAATATTAAATTAATCAAATTTAGAAAATTATTTTCAAAAAATGGAGTTCATTTTTGAATTATACACATTGAAAAATGGTTAGGGTGAATTTTTGGGATTTTTATGAAATACTTGTTTTTTTTGTGAATAGTGAAATTCGATAATGTACAAAATATGATAAATAAGTGAATTTATGCATCATGCTTGAGTCAAGACTGATGTAAATGACCATTGTTTCAAACTCAAATGCACTTATTACTATTTTTAGTCATAAGAATCAATACTATTGGTTTTCTTTGTCAAAATAATAAAGTAATGAGTAAAATAATGGGAAAACCCTTCTCTCCTCCACTAAAACCCCCTCACTCCCTCTTCTCTTCATTCCTCTAAGCCTTGATGCTCCTCAAAGTTCTTCCCAAATACCCTTCCCTAGTTACTCCCCACATCCATGAGCTATTGGTCTTTCCAAAATACCAAAACCCCTTTTCTTAAGGAGGTTCTCTAAGAGGTTATTTCAAGAGTTAAAACATCTTTCTTTTTCATTTAGTTTCATTTCAATTTATCTTATTTTATTATTCTCTCTTAACCTCCTATATCCAATTGATCCTCATAAATCCAGTATCATATATTGTAACGACCCAAAGTTTCATTAATGGAAAATCCCTCTTGATCCAGTTAAATGTATCTTTATAAAAAATGTTTTTATAAGATATCAAATTTTTTGGTTTTATGATAAGAGTTGTGACCGTTACTTTTATAGCCGTTGAACAGTGATCACATGATTAGTATAAATATAAGGCTTTAACGAACCAAATTTTACTCAGACAAAGGAAGTTATGGCCTCATCCAGTAGAATTGCCCCATACGAAGCCCATTTTTCGGAGCTCAGAAAAGAGGTGGCATCTTTGGGCTTCGCCCTTGACCAAGCCCAAGATGATCTTCATTATGTCAAGCTTGAATGTGACCGTCTATGGGAAAAGTGGAAGTTGATAGAGATTACCACTCGAGCGATGTTATCCGAGCCACCCCAAGAGTCTGTCACCATCGCACACCTTACCCTTAGGTCTTATGCAATTGTTTTAAGGGGTTATGTAACAAATAATTAGTACTATGTTCATGTATATTATTTTTTTATATAATAATGAATATAATTTCTAGTCATTTTTGATACATTGTAAATAGTTTTTAAAGCACAAATGGTGCTTTTAGTTATTATTTAATTAAGAAATCCATTTTATTAAATTAAGGGATTTTTGAATTAAATAATATTTTAATAAAATACTAATAATATTATTATATTAATTTTTATTAAATATAAATGATCTTATAATTTTATGAATGCAATTAAAATTTTATATTAAGGTTTGAAAGCCATTTCTGTCAAAACCTGTGAATTTTCGATAAATGTTGGTTTTTATTTTAAAAGTGAAAATTACCATATTTAGAATTTTTTTTAGATTAAATAAATGTCATTTCTAGAATCAGGATGTCGAAATTATCCAACGGTGAATTTTTCATAATTTTCTGAGATAGTCAAATTTTTGGGTAAAAATTAAATATCGTTTAAATATATAATGTGTTTTATGACATCATAATGACACAATGGTGATGTAATAAAATACCATAATCATTATGTTCGGAAAATATA
Organism: Viscum album; assembly: GCA_963277665.1. Lineage (NCBI taxonomy): Eukaryota > Viridiplantae > Streptophyta > Magnoliopsida > Santalales > Viscaceae > Viscum > Viscum album. The sequence goes on from OY728150.1 coordinate 537,452,891, forward strand.
TGTTTTATCATTAAAATAATGAGGTTTTTGTTTTGTTTGACTTACTTTTCAAAGCATTAATGAACCCCTCAAGACATATTCAACACTTTGCCTTTTTAAATTATTTTCCATGGGAGTGTGACTCAACTCTACATAAGAAACCCTAATATTTTAATAAGTTCGGACCTTTCCCTTGTAAAATATTTTTTTCCTCTTCCATTTTCCAAAAACCATGGGCAAAAACCATGGGATGGTTTGTGGTTTGGATTAATTTAATGTAAGGGGACCCAAACCTAAATAATAAAGAATTACCTCAGCTTTCCTATATAAACCCACCCAATCTTCCACTTCCTCCTCACTAAAATCCCTTGGAGTTCGTCCAACCTCTGACCTACTCTCTCTATAATCCTCCCAAGGTTCCCCAAGCTCCCAAGAAGACTCTCACAAGCCTCTCTCTAGCCTTTGGAAGCACACTTCCAAGTAAGGGTTTTTTCTTCCTTTCTCATTTTTGTCAATTTTCTTTAAGTTGTATTGCCCTTTTAATTTCAATTATGAATGTCGGGGTATGGTTTCTCACCTCCCCCATACTTCCCTCTTATTGTTTGAATGATTGGAGACCCCTTTCTCTCTCATTAAATTCCTTCCATGTACACCCGTTACTATGTCGAAATTCCGAAAGGAACTTCTCTCTCTTCTTTTACATTCAAGCAATACTTTTGTATCATGAATCTAAATTCATTTTCAATTGTTTGGACATATATCTATATTACCTCCTTACTGTCCATTACATGTAAATATGATGAGGAACCCCTTTCTCTCTCATCAACCATTTTTATTAATTCTTATGTCACACTGTTACGCTGCCGAAATCGCACCGATTTTCTAAGCCAATGTCATTGTGTAGTGAATACCATGCCCATTTCTCCATCAAGGGTATTCAACTTTATGCACATTTAATTGTTTATTATAAAGTTTGATGTATGAATTCCACATTCCTTTATCTTGGAATAAATGATTATGTTTTATGAATCCATGTTTTATGGTCCATGTGGCACACTTATGCATGAAATGAAATGTTTAAGAAGGGTGCGCCCTTATAGAGCTCCAATGCATTGGGTAAAGTATAGTATCATGATACGTCATGTGCAATGAGTGTTGAATCATTCTAATTCAAGTGCAACAAGGGTTTACTCGCGCTTCATGTGCAATGAGGGTTTACTCATGCTCCATGTGCAATGAGCCTTGGCTCATGCCAATTCAATGTTAAGTGTTGTTGCCACATTTCCATGTTATGATTATCATGATTTATCATGCCTTTATGTTCATGTTTCTTTTATGATCTATTGATATGCCTATTGTCTAACATGTATTGTACTCCTCATGTTATTCCATGTGTACTCCCTTACTGGGCTTTATAGATCACCCTTTTCTTATGCATGTCCTCAGGTTATCCCATGCAATGCTAAGTACGAGGGAATGTAGTGGTCATTTAAAAGAAGTTTTCAATAAATATGTTGTATTTAATGTTTTAAGTTTTTATGTAATGATCCTAATTCCCAAAGACACTAAACCTCTCGATCTTCTTTGTTATATCAAGTGAAGTTTTATGTAATGAATCATGTTTAAGTTGTAATAAAAAGCAGGTTGTCATAGTTGGTATCAAAGGATAGGTTTAGTTATTTTTGGGATTAGGAAAACCCTAGTAAAGCCTTAGATACAAGACTAAGTATAATAAAAACATACCTAAGATTTGGTAAATACTAAGTAAGTGGTTTATCAAACAAATACATCCCTGTCTGGATACGAGCAGGTAGAGGCGGCTCTGGCACAGATGTATCCTAGGGGTAAAACCCAAAAACACCATTTTGAGCTAGACTCGAACGGGAACTGGTGCACGACAATAGGCCTTGCTTCACTCTTGGTTATGACACTCCTGGGGGATATGTTTTGATAAATTCACAATCTTGGTATGAACCCTTATTAAGGGAAAAATGCCCCTAAGAATATATGTTAGAAAGTAGATCATGAAAATCCTAGATTGAATCCTATAGACTCATGAGTTAAAGAAATTAAAGTTTATTTATAAGTCATCAACTTTTGTCTTTGGATTACCCTTTATGTGTTACCCCTAACTCTCCTTTTATTCCAGCCAATGGTCGGTAATAGGAGGACTCAGACTAACAACCGTTGTGAAGATCAGTGTGATGATTGTACTAATGAGATGCCCAATCCAATGGGAGTGGGAATCACGAACTTTGTCACGCTTCTCTCTCAGCTAACTCAAGTTTTGAATAGAAACACGAGTCAAGAGGAACATTCAACCCCCCCTAAGAAATAACAAGTCGCTATCGAGAGCTTCATGAGACAAAGGCCTCCTACTTTTAGTGGATCATCCGATCCCAGGATCGCTGAACAATGGATCAACTCCATTAAAAAGATATTTTCCATCTTCCAATGTTATGAACAAGAGAAGGTTCTCCTGGCGGCTTATCATATGGAGGGTGAATCTGATCAATGGTGGATATTGATCAAAAATACGAAGCCTGAGGAGGAGATTGAGGCTTTGGAATGGAAGGAATTCCTGAAGATGTTTTTCGATAAATATTTTCTGCGCACCCTCCATCTTAAGATGGAAAGGGACTTCCTTTCCCTCAAGCAAAAAGATGAAGAATTTGTGGGAGTGTATGAGGGAAACTTCACAAGGCTTGCACGATACGCTTCCAGATTCATCTTTAACCCCGAATGCAAGGTTGACCGCTTCTTTGGTGGGATGAAGCCTAGCTTGCGGAAAGCATTAGCGATCCGTGACTTCGACAGCTATGAGGAAATTGTCCGATGTGCCCTCAAGGTCGAAATGGAGATCGGAGAATCACAAGGGTATCATGGGGAAAAGAAGCGTAAGGTGGACTTCAATGCTGGTGGTCTGATGGTAAATCCAATGACACTAATAAGTTCTACCACCCCACTTACCAAAAGTGCGGAAAGAAGCACCCTGGAAATTGCCTTAAGGGGACGAGAAAATGCTTCAGGTGTGGAAGAGAAGGGCACCTAGCTATTAACTGTCGGCAAGAAGGACCCGCAGCTACGACAGAGGAGAGGAACACTCCATTAGAACCTCAACACGTTGTTCAATACTATAAATGAAAAGAACTGGGTCATTTTAAAAATCAGTGCCCTAATCCAAGGGTTATCGAAGGCAACCAACAACCTCCAAGACAACAAGGAAGATCTTTTTCCATCACTTTTGCCGAAGTGAACCCCGACAATGAAGTGGTGATAGGTATGCTAGTTATTCATTCAAGAATAGCGAACGTACTTTTTGATTCAGGTTCTATGCATTCTTTTATATCTCGAAAGTTTAGTAGAACAATCCCAACACAACCACAAATCATGGAAGTAAAGATGTCGGTGAGTACGACAAATGGGGCAATCATTGCATCCCATGAATATAAGTCCTCCCCTGTTATAATCTGTGGATTGAATTTCCTGGTGAACCTCGTCATACTCCCTTTGGTGGAATTTGATGCAATTCTTGGCATGGATTGGATTTCCTTATATAGATCCAACATAAATTGTTGGGAGAGGGAAATCACACTCCATATGGAGAATCGACCCCCGATTCTTTACAAGTGTCAGGGGGAAGATGAATATCCTTTAGCTCCATCATCTCAAGCATAGATATTATTGCCCTATGAGCATGCATATCTGGATCAGATGATTGAGTCCAAAGAAGAAACCATCCTTGAAGAAATGCCTATTGTGAGGGAATTTGCTGAAGTGTTTCCCGAGGAACTGCCTGGTCTTCCTCCAAGAAGAGATGTTGAGTTCTCAATTGAACTTATACCTAGGGTGCTACCAATATCCAAGACTCCATATAGAATGGCTGTTTTTGAGCTTGAAGAGCTGAAGAAACAACTACATGAGAATCTGGATAAAGGGTTAATACGCCCAAGTGCTTCACCATGGGGTGCAACAGTCCTCTTCGTCAAGAAAAAGGATGGGTCAATGCGGCTTTGCATCGATTATCGTGAACTTAACAAAATCACGATAAATAAAAAGTATCCACTCCCACGAATTGATGACTTGTTCGATCATTTGGGTGGAGCACAATACTTATCCAAGGTGGACTTGCAGTCGGGATATTATCAAGTAAGGGTAAAGAAGGAAGATATCCCCAAGACTGCTTTTCGTACAAGATATGGGCACTATGAATTCATAGTAATGCCTTTTGGACTCACCAATGCTCCATCAATATTCATGGACTTGATGAATAGAGTATTTAGATATTACCTTGACAAATTTGTGGTAATCTTTATAGATGATATTCTAATATACTCCAAAACCAAGGAGGACCATGAGGAGCATTTTAGAACTGTACTAGAGACTTTGCGCAAGGAGAAGCTCTATGAAAAGTACATCAAGTGTGAGTTCTGGTTGAAGGAAGTCTCATTCTTGGGCCATATCATCACAAGAAATGGGATATCTGTGGATCCCTCCAAAACAGATGCAATTGAGGGATGGATGAGGCCAACATCGGTAACAGATATCCGTATCTTCTTGGGGTTAGATGGATATTATCGATGATTTGTGAGAAATTTATAACGATTGTCCAACCCTCTTACCAAGATAAATCGAAAGGGAGTAAAGTTTTCTTGGAGTGATGAATGCGAAGAAAGCTTCAAGGAGTTTAAAAGGAGGCTTATCACTGCACCCGTGCTCACTTTACCCACAAGTGGGGAACTTTTTGTGGTATTTAGTGATGCTTCAAAGAAGGGCTTAGGCTGTGTGCTGATGCAGAATGATAAAGTGATATCCTATGCCTCAAGATAGTTGAAAATCCATGAGCGAAACTACCCAACACATGATCTGGAGTTGGCGGCTATGATCTTTGCCTTGAAAATCTGGAGGCATTATCTCTATGGAGAGAAATGTGAGATATATACTAACCACAAGAGTCTTAAATATATATTCACGCAGAAAGAGCTTAATATGTGCCAGAGAAGATGGATAGAGCTCATCAAGGATTATGACTGTTAAATACATTACCATCCTGGGAAAGCGAACAAGGTGGCAGATGCCCTAAGTAGAAAGGATCCAGCGATTCTATCAATGATGAGAATTGAGAAGGATCCAATCTTCTTAGACTTGACGAAGATGGACATGGGAATCATAGAGAAGGTAATATCATCAATCCTATAACAAATGATTACTCAACCATCTCTTTTGGAAAGGTTAAAGGATGCTCAAAAGGATGATGTGGGAATTCAAGAAAAAGTGGAAGCTATCAAAAAGGGGGAAATCCTTGGAGTTTAATGTTAATAAAGAAGGAATTGTGTGGTTTGGGAAAAGACTATGTGTTCCATCAAGTCTGGAGATGAAGAAGGAACTTTTGGATGATGCACATAGTTCAAATTTCTCTATTCACCCAGGGAGAAAAAAGATGTATCGAGATCTCCGAGAAAACTTTTGGTGGGATAATATGAAGAAGGAGATCGCTGAATATACATCAAAGTGCCTAGTGTGTCAGCAAGTGAAGGCAGAGAGGAAGAAGTCTAAGGGGATGATGCAACCATTGCCCATACCAGAATGGAAATGGGAGAACATCACCATGGACTTTTTCACTGGAATTCCAAGGACATCCAAATGCAACAATGCAATCTGGGTTGTTGTGGATCATCTTACAAAGACTGCACACTTCATTGCTATTTGAGAGGATTTCTCTTTGGATCAACTGGTACAGATATATATCAGGGAAGTGGTAAGGTTTCATGGAGTACCACTATCTATTATGTCTGACCGAGATCCAAGATTCACCTCTAAGTTTTGGAAGAGTCTTCAACATGCTCTAAATACCGAACTGAACTTCAGTACGGCCTATCATCCTCAAACTGATGGAAAATCTGAGCAGACTATCCAAACACTTGAGGATATGTTGAGAGCGTTCTCAATGGACTTTAAAGGAGGATGGGATCAACATCTTCCTCTGGTTGAGTTCTCTTATAATAATAGTTTCCACTCGAGTATCCAAATGACACCCAATGAAGACCTTTATGGGAAAAGGTGCAGAACACCGACATGTTGGGATGAGGTCGGTGAACGTAAGCTGCTTGGACCAGAAATGGTTGAGGAAATGGTGGAGAAGGTGAAAACCATTCAACAGCATATCAAGGCAGCCCAGAGTCGACAGAAGAGTTATGCAGATAATCATCGATGATACCTTGAGTTTAAAGTTGGAGACATGGTGTTTCTATGCATATATCCATGGAATAAGGTCATGAGGTTTGGAAAGAAAGGGAAGTTAAGTCCAAGGTACATCATCCCCTTCAAGATTCTTGGTCATGTCAGGGCTGTGGCCTATCGACTAGAACTTCCACCTACCATGGCCAAAGTACATGATGTCTTTCATGTATCTCTCTTAAGGAAGTACATACTGGACCCTTCACATGTACTCTCTTCTGAAGTGGTACAAGTGGAAGACGATCTTTCTTATGAGGAGCAACCAGTGAAGATCTTAGATCGTAGAGAAAAAGTTCTACGAAATAAGACAATGCCCCTTGTCAAGGTGTTGTGGAGAAACCACAAGTTTGAAGAAGCAATTTGGGAGTCGGAGGATATGATGAAGCTGAGTTACCCACATTTGTTTTAGTGTGGGAAAAGGAAAATTTTGAGGGTGAAATTTCTTAAGGGGGGAATATTGTAACGACCCAAAGTTTCATTAATGGAAAATCCCTATTGATCCAGTTAAATGTCTCTTTATAAAAAATGTTTTTATAAGATGTCAACTTCTTTAGTTTTATGATAAGAGTTGTGTCCGTTACTTTTATAGCCGTTGAACAGTGATCACATGATTAGTATAAATATAAGGCTTTAACAAACCCAATTTTACTCAGAAAAAGGAAGCGATGACCTCATCCAGTAGAATTGCCCCATACGAAGCCCATTTGTCAAAGCTCGGAAAAGAGGTGGCATCTTTGGGCTTCACCCTTGACCAAGCCCAAGCTGATCTTCATTATGTCAAGCTCGAATGTGACCATCTACAGTAAAAGTGGAAGTTGATAGAGATTACCACTCAAGCGATGTTATCCGAGCCGCCCCAAGAGTCTGTCACCATTGCACACCTTACCCTTAGGTCTTATGAAGTTGTTTTAAGGGGTTATGTAACAAATAAGTAGTACTATGTTCATGTATATTATTTTTTTTGTATATAATAATGAATATAATTTCTAGTCATTTTTGATACATTGTAAATAGTTTTTAAAGCACAAATGGTGTTTTTAGTTATTATTTAATTAAGAAATCCATTTTATTAAATTAAGGGATTTTTGAATTAAATAATATTTTAATAAAATAATAATAATATTATTATATTAATTTTTATTAAATATAAATGATCTTATAATTTTATGAATGCAATTAAAATTTTATATTAAGGTTTGAAAGCGATTTCTGTCAAAACCCATGAATTTTCAATAAATATTGGTTTTTATTTTAAAAGTGAAAATTAAAATATTTATAAATTTTTGTAGATAAAATAAATGTCATTTATGGAATCAGGACGTCAAAATTATCCAATGGTGAATTTTTTATAATTTTCCGAGACAGTCAAATTTTTGGGTAAAAATTAAATATCGTTTAAATATATAATGTGTTTTATGACATCATAATGACCCAATGGTGATGTAATAAAATACCATAATCCTTATGTTCGGACAATATATGTTTTATCATTAAAATAATGAGGTTTTGGGTTTGTTTGACTTACTTTTCAAAGCATTAATGAACCCATCAAGACATATTCAACACTTTGCCTTTTTAAATTAATTTCCATGGGAGTGTGACTCACCTCCACATAATAAACCCTAATATTTTAATAAGTTCGGACCTTGGCCTTGTAAAATATTTTTTTCCACTTCCCTTTTCCAAAAAACATAGGCAAAAACCATGGGATGGTTTGTGGTTTGGATTAATTTAATGTAAGGGGACCCAAACCTAAATAATAAAGAATTACCTCACCTTTCCTATATAAACCCACCCAAGCTCCCACTTACTCCTCACTAAAATACCTTGTATTTCGTCCAACCTCTGCCCTACTCTCTCTAGAATCCTCCCAAGGTTCCCCAAGCTCCCAAGAAGCCTCTCACAAGCCTCTCTCTAGCCTTTGGAAGCACACTTCCAAGTAAGGGTTTTTTCTTCCTTTCTCATTTTTGTCAATTTTCTTTAAGTTTTATTTCCCTTTTAATTTCAATTATGAATGTTGGGGTATGTTTTTTAACCTCCCCCATACTGCCCTCTTATTTTTTGAATTATGGGAGACCCCTTTCTCTCTCATTAAATGCCTCCCATGTACATCCGTTACTATACCGAAATTCTGAAAGGAACTTCTCTCTCTTCTTTTACATTCAAGCAATAATTTTGTATCATGAATATAAATTCATTTTCAATTGTTGGGAAATGTATCTATATGACCTCCTTACTTTCCATTACATGTAAATATGATGAGGAACCCCTTTCTCTCTCATCAACCTTTTTTATGAATTCTTATGTCACACCGTTACACTGCCGAAATCCCACCGATTTTCTAAGACAATGTCATTGTGTAGTGAATACCATGCCCATTTCTCCATCAAGGGTATTCAAATTTATGCACATTTACTTATTTATTATAAAGTTTCATGTATGAATTCCACATTCCTTTATCGTGGAATAAATGATTATGTTTTATGAATCCATGTTTTATGATCCATGTGGCACACTTATGCATGAAATGAAATGTTTAAGAAGGGTGTGACCTTATAGCGCTCCAATGCATTGGGTAAAGTATAGTATCATGATACGTCTTGTTTAATGAGTATTGAATCATGCTAATTCAAGTGCAATGAGGGTTTACTCGTGATTTATGTGCAATGAGGGTTTACTCATGCTCCATGTGCAATGAGCCTTGGCTCATGCTATTTCAATGTTAAGTGTTGTTGCCACATTTCCATGTTATGATTATCATGATTTATCATGCCTTTATGTTCATGTTTCTTTTATGCTCTATTTATATGCCTATTGTCTAACATGTATTGTACTCCTCATGTTATTCCATGTGTACTCCCTTACTGGGCTTTATAGCTCACCCTTTTCTTATGCATGTCCTCAGGTTATCCCATGCGATGCTAAGTACGAGGGAATGTAGTGGTCATGTAAAGGAATTTTTCAATAAAGATGTTGTATTTCATGTTTTAAGTTTTTATGTAATGATCCTAAGCCCCAAAGACACTAAACCTCTCGATCTTCTTTGTTATATCAAGTGAAGTTTTATGTAATGAATCATGTTTAAGTTGTAATAAAAAGCAGGGTTGTCATATATATATACTATAATTATACCATGTTAATGTAATAACCATTACCAATCTTCTTATTCTCTCTCTCTTTTATAAATGAAATCATCGTCCGTGAGGTTCCAATTTACAAACTTCATGGATGATGAAGTTTTATTCTTCAATTTATCCTTCATTACTGGTCATGAAACCATTTTATGGTTGGAATAGACTATAAAATATGTATTATAACCTAATTAATATTCAAGAACCAGTACATATACATAGTATTAATTTAAATGACAAAACTTGTTCATAATAATCCAAAAAGTGCCAAATAATCTAAGTGATTGTCATTAATATTTCATCCAATGATTCATCCTCATACCATGTAAACAAATGATATATATAAACATTAAAATATCTGGATGTTCATAAATAATATATAATTTCAATACTGGATAATTACATCCTTTACACATGAACATCCATACTCATATACAAATATACCGATTGTGAAAACCAAGGAAATTAACACTCTAGAACAATTGAATTCAATCTTATAACTTATCAATAAGGAAATAATGAACTTAATAAAATTTTGATAAAATAAATAAATATATAATAGGTTCTTAATTAAGTTATTAATAAGTCTAATTTCATATTCTAGGACCTTAAGTTCAAGAGCGGAAGACATTAAAACTTAAGGTAAGGGTTTTCTACCCAAACCTCCATTTTCATTTGGGTTTTGTTAAAACCAGAATCATACCTTCATTTATGGGGAGTTATATGTTTTAAAAGGATCTTTCAAAAATCTTTCCCGATAAACAATCTTGTTTTAAGGGAATTCCTCAAATTCTTACCTATTTTAAAGGGTGATCTATAATATGTTTTTGGAAACCATTATCTTTATAAAATCAATAATTTTATTATGAAAATACTATCTTACTTAACTTCTAGTTTTATACAAATATTTTTCCTAAAGAACTCTTTTTTTCAAAGTAAAAGAGTATTTATCTCATGAATTACTCGATGATTTTATAAGAGTATATTCATCTATTTCAACACTCTTGTTAATTCTTATGTATTATTACGATTAATATTTTATGGTATCATATAATATATTTAATTTAATGGTTTATGATTATTTTGGATGTGTATGTTCTATCTTAAAACCATTCACCAATTTACTTTTAATGGTTAGTGTTTATGCTTAATGTTCGGGGAAAGTTATTTACATTTCATATATTATTTTAAATATGAATGTATATGTTGTTTATGTTTATACCCATTAATATTAGGAATTAATTGTATATATTAAGTCTTAGGTGGTTCCCACTATATCCCCTCGGTGCATCGGTAGGTCTCATGAGACAAACTATGATCTTGGCTCAAGGCCTTGACAAAATGATTATTTATGGTCTTGGCACAATGAATTGACAGTGTGGTTATGATATCTCACCTTATGAAATACCTCATTATGAAAATAGTATTGATGTTTCATGTGGTTATTCGACTAGCAGAATACCCATGATTATGTTTTACTATGGAATTATTTATTCATCTATTATTTCCGCCATAATGTGTTCTAGTTTTTTGTTAAAGGCATGTGTTTTTAGTTATTCAACATGCCTAATATTAATTTTTATGATATCTTCCACTGTATTGCTTACCCTTACTGATCATTTGAGCTCACCCCTTTCTTATGTTTCATTTTCTTAGGACATGATCATTTTTATTATGAATGACATGCAAAAATAACCTAGGAGTTATAGATGTTGTCGAAGGAATTTATTTGTTGTTTTTGATTTCAAGTTGTAATATTGAAATTATGTATATATCTTGTTTCCAATGCTACTAAACTACTCAGTTCTTCCGGATGTATATTACTTGTTTATATTCTAATGTAATTAAATAAGTTATTGGCTATGGGAAACTGGGGTTGGGTCCTACAACATCAAGGGTTAACCGCTAAAATAGGACTTGGTGTAACTAAGAGGCAAGGGTCGAGGAAATCCAATTTAAGGATTTTAGGATTTAAGAGTCCACTCAATAGATTAAGGAACTATGAGTTAATGCATTGTTAATTTGGAATGCCTACCTAAAATTCTTCAAATTTCTTGAACAATCAAAGTTGGGGTGATGATAAGGGGAATATAGAAAATTTCCACTAGAATGTCCAAGAAAGGAGATATTCCAAATCCAGTGGCGAGGGATATTGTGTTTTGATAAAATAGTGGGAGATTAATAAATACAATATTTATTTATTTGTCTAAATTTTATCAGATAAAATAATAAAACTATGCTCATATTATATTTAGAAACAATAATAAAATTACTTCAAACATATCACTATATTTCATACTTGAGAAGGATAACCTTCTCACTAACAAAAATTTCCAAGAGTGGTAAAGGAACTTACGTATTATCCTATTCCATGAAAGGAAATTGTATGTACTAGAAGAACCTATTCATAATGAACTTGGTAATGAGACTAGTGAGGAAGAGTTATCTCTCTATGAGAAACATTTGAATGATGCTACAAATGTTCATTGTTTTATGATATCATCCATTATAAATGAACTTTTGAAGCAACATGTGGACATGGATTTGTATAGCATGATGAATCACCTCCAGGGTCTCTATTAAGAGAAGGCAGGACAAGAGAGATATGAAATCACCAATTCTCTATTTACAACTAATATTGGAGATTCTTCACCAACTGGGCCTCATATAGTCAAGATTATTGGCTACATTGAATGCTTAGAAATCTTAGGGATTAAATTCCCAGATGATTTGCACACAGATCTCATACTTTTCCCACTACCCAAGACCTTATCCATTTTTATTATTAATCATAACATGAGAAATAATGAGAAGAGTTTTAAAAAATTCTCACTATGATTCTCCAATTAGATAAGGACACGGGGCATGACAAACTCACAATCCTTATGGTGAATAAGAAAGGGAAAACAAGGAAAAGGGGCTCAATACTCATAAAAAGTCTAAATCTCCTGAGCACTATCCTTCCAAAAAGAGGAAGATCCATAGGTGTAGAAAGGAAAATGAGGTAGTATGTTTTTCATGTAGAAATAAAGGCCAATGGAATAGGAACTGAACCTAGAAGAAAGAGAAATCTAAAGGTGAATTATTAAGTGTAATATTTCAATATCTACACATAAGGTATAAGATAAATATTTTGGTGATCACATCTATATCCAAATATGGGAACCATATATATTTTGAAATATTTCTAGATAGGTGGATTTTTGAGCTTCTAATGGTGAGAGGCTAGCTGCTCTAACCATTATTGACTACCACCTTTCATTTATAATAGTAATGATATTGGTTTTAAGGGATTGTTATTATGTACCAACTATTACCAAGAACATAATTTCTATATCACGCCTAGATATAGATGGTTTCATTTTCAAATTTAGAAATAAAAGTTGTTTATTTTATAAAAACAACATATGTTATGGTATGGTGAATTTAAATAACTATATTTATGTATTAGATTATGAAATCTGAGTATTAACAATAGATAACAAACCATTTTTACACGAATCATATAACACCCAGCTATGGAATCACTATCTTGGTCATGTAAATGAGAAGCATTTTAAAAATATTTTTCAAGATAGTTATTTGGAACCTTATGATATAAAACCACTTGAATGATGTTGTGCTTGTTTACAATGAAAAATAACCAAACTACCATTTGGTGGATAGGGTGAAATGGACATAGATATTTTAGTATTGGTACACTCTGATGTGTGTTGACTATTTCCAGTAGAATATTGAGGTCAACATTCTTACTTCATAACTTTTACTGATGACCTAATTAGATATGACTATGTCTACTTGATGAGGTATAATTACAATTCCTTTGATAACTTAAAAGAATTCAAGAATGAATTATAGAATCAAATTTGAAATAAAATAAAGAAGCTTAGATCAAATCGAGGTGGTGAATATCTTAACCAATAGTTTATTGAATTTATTTGAGAGTTTGGGATTATATCTCTACTTACTCCACTTTACACACCAAAATGGAATGGTGTTAGTGAAAGGAGTAACATAACCTTATTAGACATGGTAAGGTCAAGATGATTCATACAGATATTCCATTATCCATTTGGGGATATGAATTAAAAACTGAAACATATACACTAAACCAAGTACCAAATAAAGTGGAAAATGGAATTCTCTTTGAGTTATGGAGTGTAAAGAAACATGTTTTGTTGTATACACATGTATGGGGTTGTGAGGAATTTGTTAAGGCCTTCTCAGGAAATAAACTAGCACCCTGGGAAACAAAGTGTATCTTTATAGTGTATCCTAAGGAAACAAAGGGATACTACCTATACAACCCCTTATACCAGAAAGTGATGGTCGCTAGACAACCTATCCTTCTTGAGAGAGAAAAAATCCTAAAAAAAGATAGTTGGAGAAAGATTGACTTTAATGAAGTTGATGCTCAATATACAAAAGTGTTGTTACATGAATATATTCTATAGGTCCCCATGGAAAAGGTAGTTCCTAAAACAAAATTAATATATAGGAGAACTAGATAGGTAAGAGAACCAGAGATCTATGGTTTTCTAGTCATCGAAGATGGTGAATCATTATTGGTTGATAGTGATGAAACTCTCTCCTAAAAAAGGTAGTAGAGTGATCAAAATATTCAATATGGCTAGAAGCCATGAATTCTAAAATGTATTCCATGTATCAGAACCAAGTTTGGATTCTGGTCATTGTTCTAGTTGATGTAAATCCCATAGGGTGAAAATGGGTATTCAAGAGAAAAATATACATGGAAGGTAAAGTAAATACCCATAAAGAAAGAATAGTGGATAAAGGGTTTAGACAATGTCAAGGAATTGACTGTGATGATACCTTTTCACCAATTTTCATATTTAAATCCATTAGAATTCTACTTTCTATAGTAGCTTATCGTGACTATGAAATTTGGTAGATGGGCATCAAAACTACTTTCCTTAATGGGAAACTTCATGAAGATGTATACATGATACAACCAGAAGGGTTTGTGACTCTAGGTTATGCCAAAAATATTTTCAAGTTATAGAGATCCATTTATGGATTGAATCAAGCATCTAGGTCATGGAACATTCAATTTGATAAAGTTATAAAAGAATTTGGTTTCATTAAAAATGAATGTGATACATGTGTTTACAAAATATTTAGTGTAAATGTGGTTATTATTATTATAGTATATGTTAATGATATATTACTTATTATAAATGAAAAACAAGTCTTTTAGTCTGTGAAGGACAAGTTAAATAAGTGTTTCTCTATGAAGAACTTAGGAAAAACAACATATATTCTAGGGATCAAGATCATTCTTGACAGTTCCAAGAGGCTTCATAGACTAATTCAAAGTATATACATTAACCATATAATAAAAAGGTTTAGTAGGAACAATATAAGAGGGGATTGGTTTTAGTATCACATGGTATCCATCATTCTATGAAAATTTGTCCTCAGACACAACAATATAAAGAGAGAATGAGTAATATACCATATGCTTCAGTGACATGATCAATCATGTATTTTATTTTATGTAATATACTTGATGTTTCATAGACATTTATCATGGTAGGAATATATCAAGTTGATCTAGGAGAAAAATTTTGGTCTGTTATTAGGGATATCCTTTAGTATTTGAGAAGAAATAAGGATATGTTATTGGTGTATGAAGTAGATGAGGAGCTGTTCATCAGGGGTTATACTAATTCTAGTTTTCTAATATAGCATAATGATATGAAATCATAGTCAGTATATGTTTTCTATCTCAAAGGAGGAGCTGTGAGATGGAAGAGTTCAAAAAACCTAGTTTTCACCGATTCTATAGTGGAGTATGAATATATAGCCACTTATGATGCATCCAAGGAAGATGTTTGGATATGAAACTTTTTCTAAGATATTTATGTGGTACCTATCATTAAATACCCTATCACATTGTATTATGATAATACTACTGTGGTGGCTCTTGAAAAAGAGACAAGGTCACACTAACAGACAAAGCACATACTTCAGAAGTATCACCACTTGAGTAATTTTTCTCAAAGGTGTGAAGTTTTAGTAAGAAAAGTTCCCACATAAAAAATTTTCCATACACCTTGACTAAAGACTTATCTTATCGTAATCATGAGTATCATGTGATAGATAGCGGATTGAAGGTTGTTAACAGTTGAATCTACTTCAAGTGGGAGTCTGTTGGAGTTGTTTTCCTAGAACCAACTTCTATATACTTTATGACAACCTATATTCATAGTTTTAAATATTAATAAATTACATATCACATCATGATTTTTATTCTACACAATGTAGTATATAATAATTTCATAAGAGTAGCTATCACACTAAAAGGTTATAGTAGTTCTCCGCTATGATTATAACCCAAAATTTTCACAATAGTATTCTTAAATTTATGTTCTATATATGGTTGAAATCACTTGAGGGACACAACTGATAACATCTATTAGGGGTGGAGACTCATAGGACTTTGAGGCACCTTCTTATGGTGTATTCCATTGATAATATATAGTGTAGGATATTATGAGAATGAGATCGGCTAGTAGGAAATCCACATTTATATATATCATTGGATGTTTCTATCCATGTATGTGTGTTTTGATCCTTAAACTTTAAGATTATTATTAATGAATGTTATAAGATGTGTACTTTGATGTATTGATGAATAATGTGACGACATATGCTCGTAGTGAGGTAAGATACATTGTATGCACCACAAGTAATATTTCATTAATGAATAACACAAGAAATGATTTTTTCCTTAAGTTCTTTAATAGAATTTTATATCTCAGGACATTTTATGGAAATGATATAGCCTAAATAAATCCATGGCCATATTGTTCTATAGGCAAGTTCAATTTCTAGAAATTCAAAGAAAGAGACATTGATCACATAGGTTGACTGAACCAACATACAACCTGCTTGATTAGAGATATCATGATAAAGAGATTATATTATATAGTAATAATCTATATGAGGCATTATTCACTACAAGAAAAGTGCGTCATAGAGGCAGTTTAAACCACTGCCATATGATTATATGACGGTTTCATAAAACTGTCGCTAAATTGGGTGTTAGCATCCAACACG
The DNA here is from genome assembly GCA_963277665.1 of Viscum album. NCBI lineage: Eukaryota > Viridiplantae > Streptophyta > Magnoliopsida > Santalales > Viscaceae > Viscum > Viscum album. The sequence goes on from OY728150.1 coordinate 537,469,321, forward strand.
TGGTGGTTTCTTCAATTTAGCAGTGGTTTTTGGGAAGTGTTGTAGTAAACATATTTAGTGGTGGTTTTGGTGGTTTCAGTGGCGGTTTAAACCACCACTATTTTTTTTCATTTTATTACATTAAAACCGCTACTAAACCACCATAACCATCACCAAACAAATAACGCACATTTATTTAGCGGCATTTTTAACTACCACTGATAAGAGAATATGAAACTATAGCAGGGGTTTAAGCCACTATGAAATATGGTTCATTTCATTTGTAACGGTTTAAATGGTCTCTAAATGTATATTTACAAGTAAAAAAAATATTGCAGATTCTGCATCCCCAGTACCAGTACCCAGAAAAAAAACCATGTGTAGAGAACATATAACATAATAATCTAAACCATATAACAATGTTCAGTAGTCAACAATCTAACAATGTTTCATAAAAAACCATATATAGATAACCTATAACATAATAATCTAAACCATAGAATCTCAACCATCTAACAATGTTTCATAGATCTAAATCTAAGACTTTAAACTGTATAGAACCAATGTCTAAGTTGTAATAATTCAAACTAAATAGCATAAACTTATAATATGTATCCATGAGACATCTTAATAAGGATGTTTTATTCCAATTCTCAGGATAACATTGTAAAAGTAATTGTGTCTGATAACACTAATGATTAGTTTTAGTTTGGAATTTATGTTTGATATAGATGAAGTGCTTAAACATGACTCGGTAATAGCATCACACATGCGTCTACAAGAAAAACTATACTATAACACTTGTAAGAGGATGATGTTTTTTCAATTTAGGTTGATGATTAATATAATCTTGTTATCTGGGTTTTGAAACCACATTCAGTAGTGAATGAAGCATGTTCCCTGGAAAGTTTTTTATTTCAATAAAATATTGCCTAGGAAATTCCTAAGGTGGGGAGAATGATGAGTATTATGGAAACTGTATCCTTTCATGTAGAGGGACACAACTGTAATGGACTAATTAGAAATTTTCAGAATGAATTCTTGAAGTCAATGAGTTAGTATATTCAATATTTCATATCTCAAACATGAAGATGACTTTTAAAACATAGGTTTGAGTTTAAAATAATTATGGATGATAGATTCATGATCGAGATAAATAATTGATCCATGAGTTTTACCGGTCGGTAGTGTGTCTATGAATTCATGGAAACACGATGGAAAGGTGGTTGGTTGATTACCCAACCATTTATGAATAATGAGATTCATTGTTGGAATTTTTTGGTTATGCATGAAATAACATGGTATCATTAGGATCTAAGTCAGTTTGATCAATACCTTAATTAAAACACTATCTATTAAGATGATAATATATTATACAAGTAAGTTTGGAGTGGATTGATTGATGCTTCAATGATCAAATTTTGAAGGGGAGATGAGCCTTCCATCTATGCATCATGTTAAATATGATGTGAACTTTTTGGGGTGTAACCCTTTAAAGATATACCATAGAAGTACAATGCGGGTTTTAGGGTGCGTTGAGGTGGTTGAACCATTGTTGGGACTAGTCACACATCATTGAGAGATGTGGCATCAAGGGTTGGTTCAAGGCAAGTATAACATGTTTTGATGGAGTGTGTATTGGAAGATATAAACAAGCCTATCATTATAATTTTTCAAAAATGTCAGGATGTTTTTATTTGTAGACCAGGAATGGGTAATTTTTACAAACTTGGTGTACTTATATTCTAGATTTAGACATTCCCAATATATTGACACCATCCTAAGTATATTGGTAGAGCGTCTATATACCAAGATAAATAATTAAAACCAATGCCTTTTTGTTTGGATGGAAGGAATCCATGGGAGGTTTACACAAGGATTGATTTATATAAATCCTTAATAGGTGGATTAAAAATGTCAAATATTGGAGGGTAACACTCATGTGATTGTTTTACCAGTCGTTGGATGGTTGTTTTAGTTTTTTAGTTTCTTGATAACTGGAACTGGGTACTATTGTATTCCACAGTGAATTCCAGGTACTGGTTCAAATACATACTTGGGAGAATCTCGATTCTAGGCATTAGGCTTGGGATACATTTTTATTATCTAGGTGTGTTGGATCAGGAATGCACTAGATTTTTTTGGAATGGTGACATAAACGAGTAAGATTTGGTAAGATCAAGAGATGTCATCGGAAGTTAGTTACAAGAAGTGGTGAGCATGCTCAAAGTGATATTGGGGTAACTTGGATAAAAGCTGTCAGAATATGGATTTAGAGATGTCAACTATTAAAGTTGAGTGTTCTCAAAAAATACTCAACCAAAAGTAGTCCAATAGGATTTATTTCTAAAATTAGTATGTGGTTAGTGAGAAACCACTTCAGGCACATGGTGGGTTGACACAGGTGTATTTTAATGAAATCTGAGAGATTTTAAAGGAAAATATAGTGTGAATAGTATGATCTTGGTCAATTGGATTTCAAAAATTTTAAACAAATTTAGGACCAACGGTAATATCTTCCCAAGTCACATATTAAATGTGTTGAGAGCACTTTTAGGACATTGAGGTCTTGTATAAATAAGAAATTGTGATAGTGGGAGTACCGCAACTCAGAATTGACCATTAAAAATTAAAATTTATTGTGGATATATCTATATTCTAGTTTATAATAGGATGATTACATGATAATATATCTTATATACAGGCTCACTCAATTTTCTCAAGAACATAGTGGTGTAGCCCCCAATTTGGATCTCCATCATCCTCCAAGTATTATTCTCCCCTATAGTGATGATGCATGGCCAAAATAGGCTCACCTACCATCTATGGAACACACCTTAAAGGATATCTTGTGAGAAGTGATCATTCCCATGTTTCGAATGTGGTGAATGGTCGACCCAACATTTGTGGGTCCCATACTTGAATGACACAGTTTTGGGGATTGTGTCTCCAACATGAATAATGTCACAAACTAACCTGGGTTGACCCTGAATCGGTCACCTGAGCTGGCCCACGACATGGAATGGGGGGCATTCCCGATCCCCACAAGCTGGAAACTAGTGCTAGGAATTAAAAATAAATAGGTGGGAACTATTTGGCCCATAAAAGGAAGACAAATAAATTAATAAAGACTAAGCAAAGAGAAATAGAACTAGCAGCGACAAGAAAACAAGACTGCACATACCTCCATGTGACCTCTTGGTTACCTCCAACAACTAATAGTCTACCTCACACGGGCAGAACAAATAAGAACCTGAACCAACTAGTAGAACTTGCATATGAAAAGGTAAGATATGCATGAGCATTAAAATGCTCAGTAGGAATGCCAAAAAAAATGAACCACAGAATCCATGCATTTTCCAGTTCCAAAATAGCCCAAAAATACTAGTTTGAACTACAGTTATGAAAATAAAGTTTTCATATTTACACTGCATTTAGAAAAATAACAATCACAATTCCATTGCCCTTATAATTCAAAAACAAGGAAAAGAAAACAAAATAGGGGCTCACACAAACTTTTCCAAAACAGCTACTTTGAAGTTCATTTTAAAACCAACCTTACACACAAAACTTTTCCAAGATAACACCAAAACCAAGTTCAAGGGCATGATTCCACACACAACAAGGGAAATGATACTAATAGTGCTCATATCAAAGGATCACAGAAAACCTAGGAACTCAGAGGAAGACCAAAATGTACTATACATGTGACTCATCCTGAAGGCATGCATACTCTCGATGAAGTCATAACGCCCTAACGCCCAGTGTTTCCCAAAATGGCCTAACCAAGGGGCCCAATCCCATAGCAGAGTATAATCCATACTAGGGGCCACTAGTGAGTGCGTAGTCTAAAATAGTGCCACAATCGTTCTCATTAAACCCCCTTGCTATGCTAAGTTTCCAAGCTATGTTCACAAAGAGGTGTGCCACACATTCAAATAACAATCCATATATATATAATCCAGCACGCGACACAAACCGACACCAACCTGACCACCTCCAGGTTAGTCCCATGCCTTAAAATGAATATTCTCAAAAGGAGTTCCATACCGAGGACCCTCCGGTCACATGATCGACAGATGAGGAAATGGTCCTAACCAAGGAGGGGTTTCCCAAACATACAGTTTCAAAGATTCCAAATGGGCCTCATACAATTCCCACATATCAAACCTTTTTTAAACAGACAATCCAAAATTCCAAATGGGCCTTTAGCTTCACAATTCTCGTATTTTATCAAAACACTTATTAGCCAATTAAAAACGACCACAATTTACCCTCTTTATACCAAAGTGACCAAACAGTCCCTTAAATAGAAAATTTACCAAAACATGCCCAAGTTCAATTTAAGTCAAGATAAAACAACAACACCTATGAAAGTTCCAAACAAGCTTTCACAACACTTACAAGCCAAAAATCTTTAAAAAAAATGCCAAACGGGCTTCAGCTTCCACTTTCACCCAAACACACCCCGAAAAACAAACGCCCCTTTCATTTTCCAACAACTCACCCAATCATGTTTCCAAGGCCAATCGGGCCAAACCAATAGAAGCACTCTAAAACCAACCCAAAATATTTGAAACCAAAATTTCATAAATACACCCTTTGCTTTCAAACCAAAAAAAACACCCATATCACTCACTTATAAGATACCACACAAGTTCATAAACCAAAAGCCTGTTTTTAGACAACATCAAACCACAACCAGGGAAAACACCGTGTTTCATACATGAAATCCAAAACATATTTCAAACCAATTTAACAAAACATTTCTATAGGGAAAACCCCAACCAAACATCTCATTTTACCCAAAAAGAAAAAGTGGAAATTTACAAACACTTAAGGCATCATATACAAGGCGTAAACCTGAATTCAAGTAAAATCATATCTTTCACAACACCAAACAATTTTAGAACACCACAACAAGCTTTAAAGAGGTACCATGGAGATCCATAACAAGATAATAATATAACAAAAACCTCAAGCATTAAGGACAAGTAATGGAAAAGAAATGCAGTGATTTGCCTACCTCAAGGAAGTCTAGTTGAAACTTTCTAACTCAAGAAACACCTTACTTTCACGCACGCACTTCCAAGTATATATATCCATACCCGGGAAAATGTGTGCACGCACTTGGAAACAATCTCGACTCCCTGCAATAATTTCCGACACCCAACATAAAGAATCCAGACCAATGCACCTCTCAATAAAAACCAGGGACTCAAAGATATAAACATGACCCAAAAAATAAATTGTGCAACAAAACAAGGGATAAAAAAACATCACCTCAAACAGTGGTGGTGATAATGAGAACACGGAAAGGCAATATTGCACACTAAAAATCATTATCTGCACAACTAATAGAATAGAAGGAATTTCAAAACACAATAACAACAATAAAATAAACGCGCACGCGATAACAAAACTCTTACCATGGATGGTGGTGGTGAACCAAAACACGTGACAAGGCCAAATTCACCCTGCGAACAACAGGGGACGATCCAAAGTGATTTGAATCGCTTCACCTTCTGCGGCGGTGGACAGAACGGGGTCCAACATGACCCGAGACACCCTTCACGAACCCAGCGAGGGAATTTGCAGCCACATCGGAGCACACTAAGGTGCTACGCAAGGGATTCGGGTTCGTCGCTGCTGGCTGCCAGACAGGGGGGGCCGGGTTATCTAAAATCACACTAGAAAGGGGAAGAGAGGAGGTTGTCGGCTTGTTACGGGTCAAGGGAGCAAGGATGAGTCTAGGGCGTGGGCAGGGCCAACTGAGGGTGCTGTTTGGTGCTGGTCGGAGTGAAAGAGTGGGATGCTGTCGGTGGGTCGTGCCAAGAGGAAAAAAAAAGGAGGGGACATGGGGGGTCTCATTGCTACTGGTCGCCGGACATGGGGCGGCTGACACAAGAGAGTGGAAAGCGGCGCTGCGGGCATGAGGTGCAAGAGAGGGGCGAGCGGCGCAGTGGGCAGGTGGCACCGAAGTGGGGCGAGCAGCACTGTGGGCAGGCAGTGCAGGAGAGGGGTGAGCCGCGAGAAGGCTGGGAGTGTGAGGCATGGGAGGCACGGCCTGGGTAGGGGATCATGGTGTAGAACAACAACGGGGAGGGGGGATACGGAGGGGTTCGCCGTGCGGAAGCGAGCAGGGGGTGGCGCTGGGGTGTGCAGTGAGGGCGACAGGAAAGGGGGGTGCGGCCTGTGGCCATCAAGGGGGAAAGCGGGGGGGGGGGGGGACCACCACGTAGTTTAGGGTTTCACACACTTTTTTATGTTATAATAATAATAATAATACTAATAAATATTAATAAAACAAATAATTATTATTATCATTTCTTATCCATTTTATTTTGGGTAATAATAATAATAATATCAATGTTACAATAATAATATTTATAATACTATTAATAGAAAAATGATAATAAAAAAAATATTAGTAACAAAAAAGGAAATTAAGAAAAAATTTAATGATAATTAAGGTGATAATTTTATTATGTTTCTTTAATAATTATATTTATAACAATTTAATAATAATAGTATTATTACAAGATTAAATAATGATAAAATTATCATCTGTGCAATAATATTATATTGATTATGGGTTAAACATTAACCATGTTTTGTCGTTATAAAATTTTATTTAGCTTTGTTTTTTAGTCAATTTAATTTATTCATCTAATTTTATTATTTATTCAAATGATCGGGTGACAACGCATTCACTACGAACAAACGCACGATCACCGCTAGCGATGCGGTGACCGCGCACCGGCCCAAGGCCCACCAAAACATAAAACATCAAAAATATCAAACCAGGTCCCAACTAATCCTCATCCAAATGGCACGGGACTGAGAAATGAAAAAAAATTACATAAAATAAATAGGCATCTGAGATGAAGGTATGAAAATTCTCCCCACCACAGACACTTTCTGCCCCCAAAAAGTCACCAAGCCAACAGTTGACACAACTAGAGTCCATGACCGAACCAAACTAGAAGAAACCAAGAGGCTCGGGGTGACCATTACCAACACACATCACACCCGACCAACTCATGAACAATCACTACCCGAAGTTGAGGGGAGAAAACGAGAGGGTTCTTCCCACCACAAGAATTCACTAACATGGAAGCCCTAGAAACTTCGAACACACCACCCCGGGGGGGGGGGAAACACGGGAACTCCCAAACCAAACTCATATCACCTTCTTAACGTTAACATAACAACTCCACCACTAGTATTTAAAACTATTACGGAGAAAACGAAGACACCAGGACACCAAGACGGAGGAATCCCCTACAAAACTGAAACACACTAAAGGAAAACACATGGAGAGGTGCCTGAACTAAGAAGGGGCCTAGAAACACCACCCATTAATTCATGAAACCAAAAATTCCTCTGACAAATGCAACTGAGACCAAACTCAGAATTAGAATGGGTTCACTTATTCACGGGCCCAACACCCCTGAAGGAATACAAATAATTTAAAATCCACATTTAGAGCGGATGAGGCCACTTGGATTACGATACAACAAACTCATCACGCCACCACAACAAGGATGAGGTTACGATAGTGACGAGAATAGAGCAAGTAAATTTTGGATATTTCCATCCCAAAGCTAAAAACATTATCTAGACCGAGGTTCCACACACCCTCGGCAACTCCTGACTGTGCGCGAGCTTCAACCCGAGGCCTGTGGTTGGGGCCCTGATGGCTAAAGCGTCTCCTGCCTCACAGTCAAGCATTTGCATCCTCCAGTACCTAACTCCTTCCTCCCAAATGGCGCTTCTTTCAAAACTCTCTCTGGGGACCCGAACAGTCACACGGTAGGAAGACTTCGGAGGGTTGCGACAAGACGGTTTAGAATGCATGAACTGGCCTGACTAGTTGCATGCGAGGGAACGATCCAACACCCGAGAGTCAGTACATACGAAGATCCTTTCCAGATGGGGAATCTTCACAAGAGCCGACCTCCACCAACTACACACTAGAATCTAATGACGATGAGACATTCCACCTTTACTTGTCCAGAACTGAACCCTTAAGTAACTCTGGGACGGTACAAACCTTAACTACCCTAGGAGTTCCCAAAAACCTGAAGACACACTATCTTTCTAAACTACAAAACTGCCTCTAACAGACTTTTACTACCTCGATAAGCAGGCAACACACAAAAAGAACTGGGAACTGGGCATAAATTATTAACAAATTTTGGAGGCTTCCTGGGTGGCACACTCATAACATGAAAAACACCATCGAAACCAGTCATCAAACCAAAACTAAATCAAATAAACAACACAAGCCAAGGAAAATAGGACCCTAAGACAAACATATACAAACAAAAGAAAAAATCACTTTTCCAAAACCATTATTCCTTTAAAATTTTAAAACTCACCTATGGCACCTTATGAACCGTCACATGTGCGTTCATTCAATCTCACCCACATCATCTGCGAAAAAATTCCCCCACACACTCTCCATACATACCCATGCACGTGTGACCCTCCATAAGGATTGACAAGGTTCAAACAATTCTTTTCCTTACCAAATCCAAACACATACCATGTTTTTCTGAACAGATACACTTTCTCTTTAAAAACCCACTTTACTAATTTCAAAAATAATTTGGAAGAAACCCCTTTTTTTTCATTTCGAAAACACTTCCATTTTTAACACACGCTCACATCAACTGATTTTAAAATGAAACACAACCAACTGTAAACCATCAGAATGAGGGACTAGTGTTTATGCCTAACCCGACAACATGGTGGCGAGACATGCCCCAAGTAAGATATTACACTAAGAGGACCTTAAACTGGGCCTCACCACCCCACGTGAGGCCGCAACGTGAACCGATTGGCCCCCATTGTCATACCTCAATCCAAAGCAACCAAAGACAAAAGACTCAAATCCCAGACTAACCTTGGTAACTCAGGTCTCGTCACGAGAGGTGGTGATCAAGAACCAACCCATAACCTACCTCCTGAGCCCCGACAGTCCTAATCTCCTTCTACCAGACACCCCAAATAACAAGAACCTGGCTCTGATACCATTTTTTCATGAACCAACCCAGGTAGACCCTGAACCAGTCACCCGAGCCGCCCGCGGCATGGCCCGAGGGGCATTCCCGATCCCCACGGGCTGGAAACTAGTGTCGGGCATCAAAACTAAACAGGTGGGAATGATTTGGACCATAAAAGGAAGAAAAATAAATTAATAAATACTAAGCAAAGATAAAGAAAACTAGAAGTGAAAAGAAAACAAGACTGAACATACCTCCATGTGACCTCTTGGTCACCTTTAACAACTAACAGTCTGCCTCACACAGGCAGAGGAAACAAGAACCTAAACAAAACAGCTGAACCTACATCTGAAAAGGTAAGATATGCGTGAGCATTAAAATGATCAGTAGGAATACCAAAAAAATGAACCATACAATCCATGCATTTTCAGTTCCAAAACAGTCCAAAAATACTAGCTTGAACTACAGTTATAAAAATAGAGTTTTCATATTTACACTGCATTTAGAAAACTAAAAATCACAATTCTATTACCCTTATAATTCATAAACAAGGAAAAGAAAACAAAAGAGGGGCTCACACAAACTTTTCCAAAACAGCTAATTTGAAGATCATTTTAAAACCAACCTTACACACAAAAAGTTTCCAAGAAAACACCAAAAACAAGTTCAAGGGTATGATTCCACACACAGTAAGGGAAATGGTACTAATAGTGCTCATATCAAAGGATCACGAAAAACCTAAGAACTTGGAGGAAGATGAGAATGTACTATACGTGTGACTCATCCTGAAGGCATGCCTACTCTCAATGATGTCATAATTCCCTAACGACCGGTGTTGCCCTACATGGCCTAACCGAGGGGCCCAATCCCCTACCAGAGTATAATCCATACTAGGGGCCACTAGCTAGTGCATAGTCTAAACTAGTGCAGTAATCGTTCTCAGTAAACCCCCTTGCTATGCTAAGTTTCCGTGCTATGTTCACAAAGAGGTGTGCCACACATTCAAATAACAAGACATATATATATAATCCAGCACGCGACACAAACCAACACCACCCCAAACACATCAAGGTTAGTCCCATGACTTAAAATAAAGATTCTCAAAAGGAGGCACATACAGAGGACCCTCCGGTCACATGATCGTTAGACGAAGCAATGGTCCTAATCAAGGAGGGGTTTTCTAAACATACAGTTTCAAAGATGCCAAACGGGCCTCATAAAATTCACACATATCAAACCTTTTGTAAACAGCCAATCCAAAATGCCAAATGGGCCTTTAGTTTCAAAACACTCATCTTTTATCAAAAAATTTATTAACCAATTCAAAATGACCACAATTTACCCTCTTTATACCAAAGTGACCAAACGGTCCCTTAAATAAAACATTTACCAAAACATGCCCAAGTTCACTTTAAGTCAAGTTAAAACAACAAAACCTATGAAAGTTCCAAACGAGCTTTCACAACACTTACAAGCCAAAAATCTTTCAAAAAATGCCAAACGGGATTCAGCTTCCACTTTCACCCAAACAAACCCCAAAAAACAAACACCCCTTTCATTTTCCAACAACTCACCCAATCATGTTTCCAAAGACAATCAGGCCAAACCAAGAGGAGCACTCTAAAACCAACCCAAAATATTTGAAACCAAAATTTCATAAATACACCCTTTGATTTCAACCCAAAAAAACACCCATATCACTCACTTATAAAATACCACAAAAGTTTATAAACCAAAATCCTGTTTTTAGAAAACATCAAACCACAACCAGGGAAAACACCGTGTTTCATACACGAAATACAAAACATAGTTCAAACCTATTTAACAAAACATTTATATGGGAAAAACCCCACCCAAACATCTTATTTCACCAAAAAAGAGAAAGTATAAATTTACAAACACCTAAGGCATCATATACAAGGCGTAAACTAGGATTCAAGTAAAATCATATCTTTCACAACACCAAACAATTTTAGAACACCACAAAAAGCTTTAAAGAGGTACCATGGAGATGCATAGCAAGATAATAATATAACGAAAACCTCAAGCATTAAGGACAAGTAATGGAAAGGAAATGTAGGGATTTTCCTACCTCAAGGAAGTCCAGTCAAAATTTTTTTGAACTCAAGAAACACCTCGCTTGCACGCACGCACTTCCAAGTATATATATCCATACCTGGGAAAATGAATGCGCGCGCTTGGAAAAGATCTCATCTCCCTGCAATAATTTCTGACACCCAACATAAAGAATCCAGATCGATGCACCTCTCAATAAAAACCAGGGACTCAAAGATATAAACATGACCCAAAAAATAAATTGTGCAACAAAAAAAGGGATAAAAAAACAACACCTCGGATAGCGATGGTGATCATGAGAACACGGTAAGGAAAGATTTCACACTAAAAATCATTATCCTCACAAACAATAAAATAGAAGGAATTTCAAAACATAATGATGACAATAAAATAAACACACACACGATAACAAAACTCTTAACTTGGATGGTGGCGGTGAACCAAAACATGCGGCGAGGCCAAACGCGCCCCGCGAACAACATCGGATGATCCGAAGCAATTTGAATCACTTCGCCTTCAGCGGTGGTAGATAGAACGAGGTTCGACATGACCTGAGACACCCTTCGCGAACCCAACGAGGGAATTCACGACCACATCAGAGCACGCTGAGGTGCTGCGCAAGTGATTCGGGTTCGTCGCTGCTGGTCGCTGGATAGGAGGGGGGGGGGTCGGGTTCTTTGAAATCACACCGGAAAGGGGAAGAGAGGAGGTTGTTGGCTTTCTGTGGGTCAAGGGAGAAAGGATGAGTGTAGGGCGTGGGCAGGGGCTGACCGAGGGTACTGTTCAGCGCTGGCCGGAGTGGAAGAGTGGGCTGCTGCCAGTGGGTCGTGCCAAGAGGAAAAACAAAAGGAGGGGGCAGGGGGGGTCTCGTCTCTACTGGTCACCGGATAGGGGACGACACTACGGGTGGCCGACATAAGAGAGGGGAGAGCGGCATTGTGGGCATGCGACACAGGAGAGGGGTGAGCGGTGCTGTGGGAAGGCAGTGCCAGATAGGGGCAAGCGGCACTGTGGGTAGGTGGCGCAAGAGAGGGGTGATCCGCAAGAAGGCTGGGAGTGTGAGGCATGGGAGGCGTGGCCTGGGCAGGGGCTCGTGGTGAAGAACAACAACGAGGAATTGGGCTGTGGAGGGGTGCGCTGTGTGGAAGCGAGCAGGGGGCGGCATTGGGGTGCGCAACTAGGGCGATGGGGAAGGGGGGTGCGGCCCGCGACCAGCAAAGGGGAAAGGGGGGGGACCACCAGGTAGTCTGGGGTTTCACACACTTTTTTTAATGTTATAATAATAATAATAATAATAATAATAATACTAATAAATATTAATAAAACAAATAATTATTATTATCATTTCTTATCCATTTTATTTTGGGTAATAATAATAATAATATCAATGTTATAATAATATTATTTGTAATAATATTAATAGCAAAATAATAATAATAAAAAAATATTAGTAACAATAAAGGAAATTAATGATAATTAAGGTGATAATTTTATTACGTTTCATTAATAATTATATTTATAACAATTTGATAATAATAGTATTATTACCAGATTAAATAATAATAAAATTATCATCTGTGCAATAATATTATTTTTATTATGGGTTAAACATTAACCATATTTTGTCGTTATAAAATTTTATTTAGTTTTTTTTTCAGTCAAATTTAATTTATTCATCTTATTTTATTATTTATTCGAACGATCAGGCGACAACACATTAACTACGACCAAACGCACAATCACCGCTAGCGATGCGGTGACCGCGCATTGGCCCGAGGCCCACCAAAACATCAAACATCAAAAATATCAAACCAGGTCCCAACTAATCCTCATCCAAATGGCACAGGACCGAGAAAAGAATAAAAATAACATAAAATAAATAAGAATCCGAGATCGGGGAGTGAAAAATAAAATGAATCAAATAAACAACATAATAGTCAGTCCAAAATACTAATATACACATCCTAATATAACTCAAATGAAGCTATTAAGTATCTCCATCTTCCATATGGAACATAGATTACTTCATACTCCACCAACTTCATACTTCACCAATTCTAGACTCACTACCTTACTAAATCATCAAGCCATATCAAATTACATTGCCTTTATCAAACATGGGGAATCATAAAAATGTTACGTCATGAAAATGTTAGGTAACTACTCTATGCCACACATGATACATGATACATGATACATGATACATGATACATGACACATGATACATGATACATGATACATGATACATGACACATGATACATGATACATGATACATGATACATGATACATGATACATGATACATGATACATGATACATGATACATGATACATGATACATGATACATGATACATGATACATGATACATGATACATGATACATGATACATGATACATGATACATGATACATGATACATGATACATGAACAAACCCTCTATTTCCATATTTTTACAACATATCAACAAGACCACTAATCACTGTTTGATAATGAACACTGCTTGTCACCCTCTCCACCTCCATATCTACTTCCTGCTATTGGAACCTGTAAGAAAATTATATTGAAAATTAAATAATGCTTTATATTTATATTTTAACTTAAAACTAATAAATGTAACATCCTAGGTAAATAAAGAAATAATACATTTTCATTTTCATTAATATTTTTTGAATTAAATATTAATTTTACTTTAAAGGGGTTTCTATGTTCGATGACATACCCGATACATAACAACGAGTTTCTTTGAAATCTTACATTACACAATAATAATATAATATTATTATTTTAAATGGTAGTTAACGCCTAGTCGTTGTATTAGAGGGAATGAACAGAACTAACTACAATATGATTATACTTGTTTTTTAAATATTTTTACATTTATCTAATAAAAGTTAGAGGCTTAAAATGTGAATGAATATAATTTTAAGCATAATTTACTTTAAAAGGTTGATTTACCGCCTTTTGATGGAGAACCCTCTTTAAATATACTTTTGGTTACTTTTATATGTTCTATTTGACCAAATAAAATTATTCTTTATAATTAGGACATCAAAATGCACTTTGGGTAAAATTTTGGTATTTTTCTGATAAAATTCAATTTTTGATGAATAGTGGAAAATACTGTATTTTAATTCAAAATTGCCTTTTAATATAATTTATTTATATGGTTAGATTATATTTTTAATTGGTTTTAAAGTGTAATTAGATTATATTTTTACCATTTAATCCAATTTTGGTTATTATAATTAATTTCACTTTGAAATTGGACATAAACAAGTGTCAATCTTTTGATAGTTAATATTTCTTAGAAACATGCCTTTTGTTTTGACAACGAGAATTAATTTTAAATTAATTAATCCAACTTATATGTTTTGAATTTGGTAAAATGGACATAATTTTTGAATTTATAATATCAAATATAGATTAGGATGAATTTTTGGTATTTTTTCTGAAAAAATTCAATTTTTGATGAATAGTGAAACCACTAAGTAGTAGTTAAAAACTGAGTTTTTCATTTAAATGAAATTTTACCACTTCTGTGAATTGAATTTAGAAAATTTGACCTACATGGTTGTTATTAGCAAGTAATTTTTTTTTCAATAAGATGAAAATAATTTTTGGTGAATAGTAACTTTTGACTTTTATTTACCGTAGTTAAAGGTAAATAGGGCAATTCAAGGTAAAAAGAATATCATAATAATACAAAATTACCTTAACACTTGTCCTAACCTTATTGGATGAGTCATGGCCGACCATGGGCATACTTGGGTCTATTTTGGGACCCCATGGAGCCACTTAAGAGTGATAATGACACTTTATTTTAATTAACTTAAAGTAAAGGAAAAAATGACATAAACAAATATATTTTAGTAAATTAATTTTTACATAGGGTTATATAACTTATCTTTTATAATATAAATATTATTTTGAAATATAAAACGATTTCCCACATCATGATATTTTTTTATAATTTTTAGACATCAAATAAATAAAATTATTTATGACACAATAATGATGCAGTGTTTACCTCATTAATAAATGATTTAAATAAATAAGATTATAAAGATTAAAATAATATCCAAAACCTATCCAATTATTATTGTATGATTTTATTTTTACCATGAGTCATATTATCTTCGACTTTAATAAGTTTTGGACCTTTAGAAACCGAAAATCATTATATAATAAAATAATATTTTTACACTTTCCTAAAGAGCCCCTCCCCCCCCTTATAAAAATACCTCAACTCTAACCCATTACTCACACTTCTCAAGAACCTTTGATTGTCCAACACCTACCAAAATAATCTCTAAAAATTCCTCTATTCCACATATAATCCTTAACTTATGTAGAAGGTACTTCAAGAAGTCCTTTTGGTTCAAACCAAAGGGAATTACCCGAATTAAAGGTAACAGTTTCTCTTAAATTATTTTCTTTTATTTTACTTCTCCAACCCCTAAAATATTTTTATTCATTTTTTTTATAACAACACAAGTATTCTTAATATACTAGTATGTTTTTATGAAAAGTATTCAAACTAAACTTACACACACCTCCATCTAATGGGTAAAGAACATATTGTTTCTGTGGATGACAAACTAACGCCTCACGAAATGACGATTGTTCAATTATCTCCTACGGCCTCTCCTGGTGGCCATTACGATGGCACTGTATTTATATATGATATATATTATGTTTATGTTTTATTTATTCTTACATATTTTCCATTTATATCATACCTTTATGGTTTCCATAATGGGTAAACGCGATAATTTCATTAGAGGAAGTGCGGACTACCGCCCCCTCAAAGTGATATGACTCGTTCATACCTTATGTGAGACGTATAAAGGATGGAGTTAATGAAATTATATATGATATTATACTGGAATTATAATATATCTTTGTATCATTATGTTTTCATTCCGTTAAATATGAAATAGAAATGTAATTAGCGTTCATGCGTACGTACGACTTACCGTCTCTATGAACAGTGCATTTCATTTCTTACCTCCAAATGTTATGTACTATTATAAATACATGTATATAATGGATATATATGATATATATGATATCTAAATAATGAATATAATTATGTATATAATTAATGTTTGACCACATGAACAACTTGTAATTATAAGAAGTTTATTTTTGACTCAAGTACCAAATATCGACAAAACGACTGTTATTAACTTAAATGATTACATAATGTTTATAACATGGTAATAAGTAATTTTAAAGGAATGATAAAATTTAAAAAGGTTCATAAAAAAGTATAAAATAACTTTAGTTTATTATTTATGAGATTAAAGAATGAACGAGTCAAGTCGGACATGAGGTAAGGGACTTCATCTCAATCTCCTTTCATTGAGGCATATTTTGTTTTAATACATGAATTTATTTTATACGCTGTATAAACATATTTGACTTTGACTTTTATTCAAAAAGAATCTTTTCTCTATGAAGTGTTTTACTAAATGACAAAAAAAGGAATGTTTCTTTTTAACATATGTGGTGACAACGACCTTTCCACCGCTTCTAGTATTATTTGATCTTTGGATTCCTTAACAAGCTATAATGTTTTTAAAAGAAAAATAAATACCATATACTCTTTTACGTATTTTGGTATTAAAAATGGTTCTGAGAATAAATTTATTATTTCAATATCTTGGTCAATATCTTGAAATAATATATTTTGATTTCAATGTGGGAATGTTATCTTTCCTTTATGCTTATGTTATGTGCTATGATTATGTTATGGTTCTTGGGCATTGTTTACATATACGGGTGGTTCTGTGATAAACCTAGAATGGGTGAGCCTGAGGTAGCTCTCCAATGCATTGGATAACATGATGGAGGAAAATGTGAATGTTTCTCCTAATATATTTAGGGAATATACTGTGATGGGTATTCCAAATGTAACTCCCTATGTAACTGTGATAACTATAATGTAAGTATGACTTGGATGCCACATGTTACCTTTATGATTTATTATTTCTATGTGTTATTCATAAATCTTATGATTTTATGAGGTATGATATTATTCTTGGCATGTATTTATGGACTAATGTTATCTTTCTTTATCTTATAACCCTTACTGAGATTTTTATGTTCATCCCAAGTTTTGAAATGTTTTTCAAAATACTTAAAGATGAATAGGGTCAAGGGTGGGATCAAGGAAAATTCATGCTGTCTAAAACATGGGACTAGACATGACTCTTTTTTTCAAGAGTTTTTATTTTATAAAAAAATGGAAACTGAGTAGAAGTGTCTACCTTGTAATTTTTGAGATGTAATGTAATAGTTATGGCCTAATTCTCTAAAACTCTAAACCTGAAAATATCCTCAATGTGAATTATTCATTTAATTCAAGATTATGTACTGTTTAAGGCCGAGTCCTTATAAGCAATGTTTTCAAACTAAATTATTTTGAAGTTGTGTGATTTATCTACTCACCAACTATCATCGATGTAATATCACCAGGGATAGATCGAGTCGTCTTCTGCTATAAATCGACCAATTCTTTCTACAAAGAGGATATCTGAGACCCTTGTTCCTGAATTATGTTTTTCATAGAAACATAATCTCTATGATAATCTCCAATAAAACCAGGAGTAGATGCAACTTCAATCCCCGATGACCTTCTAAAGACCTCAGATGGTAAGGGTCCCAAACCCATCCCACACACTCGACTAGGATGCTCCTTCCCAAGCACTTTACCAACTGGGTCATCCTGGGAGACTGAGTAGGACTGTACAGGATTGGCATCCCATAGTTCTTTAATTTCTACTTATAAATCAAATATCATTCATATTAGATGAAATATATATTAACATAGTTACAACTGATAATAAGTTATTATAATGAAAAATGAATCCATACCCCAACTTCTTTGGAAGGATCATTAACAAAACTCCCATCAGATTTTTTATGAACATCCAACCACACTTATGTTTGGGTTGCTTGGTGTCCTAAAATATTTGAATTAATTAAACAAATATAAATAAAAAATTTAATATATTAAATAGATAAAATTGTCTTATAAATTTTTAAACTAATGAAAATATTACCAGAGTCGATCGAATTATAGAAAAACTCTTTGACCCCATAGTGTGAGGAATGATTTGATTAGCCCGAATCGATGCATTCTTCCTAGAAAGATCCTGAAATAAATAAAATAAAATTTAATAGTAATGTATGCAATTTTATATCCTTTTCATATACATGTATAAATGTAAAATGAGATTAATATAATAATATATATTTAAATACCATGTGATTCTCATCACGATGTCTGTCAATAAAAACTTTCCATTTCTCTCTAGGTACCCCATTGGGTACTTTGTCATACATCTGTTGGGAACTCAATGAAGTATTGTTGATATAACCCCATAATCTCCATTTAATGTTTTTCCATTTCTTGATGAGATTTTTCAATGTGCACTTTCATGCTAGCACATTAGCAACCGTAATGTGGAAAAACATCTGTACACAGAAATTCATTTCAAAAATATTAGAATTTAATAACATACTGACATTCAATTACACTATAATGTATTAAAATTATCTTTATTTTTGAATCAAAAACTCTATTCTTCCAAGATGAAGGCATATGCCTCCAATCATCATACATAATCGGAAGGGAAACTGGCTCCACAACCAGATGACCTAGAATCTGGCCAAGTAATCCTGCAACGTCATCCATAGGGACCCCATAGGAATAAAATGGGACAACTATCTTTAGTCCATTTTGATTATATACATATTAACTTTTCATATTTTTCTCTATATTTGCATTGTTTCCATCTTTTAGGAATATACAGTTAGTATAAAAAAAGTTCAATAAATTTATTCATATCAAAATTTGTGCCTATAACAGTAACCCTCCAGTATCCTCACGAAGAACTAGGAGTGGCACCCTGCTCCCTCACTGCTAAGGCTGCTGGATGGGAAGGCGTCAAGTGAGCTGTTGATGGGACACTCACGGAGGGTGTGAGAGATGGTGCAGTGGGGTAAATAGATGGTGTCTCAGATGATATAGGGAGGGAGACATATGGATCATTATCTATCGGTGTGGTCAATGGAAAAATATAGCATTTCCTCAACATTCCTATCATTTAATCAAATAAAATTAAATTTAGAATATATAATTCAAAAAATTTATACAGAAAAAATAATTATAAATGATAATAGATGCACAATACTAATAAACAAAATATACATAATAATGATAAATAATGAATCATTTTAAATAAGGTTTTCTATTGCCTTCTTACTATAACCGGTTCTATAGACTTATCTTGAGTATGCCATCCAAATATTTGTTGTATTTATAAAATATCCACAAATGACATAAAATGTTTTCTAGGTCTAAAATGAAGCATCAAAGAAGGTTGTGTGAAACATGTTGATATATAGTTGAAAAAGACTAAAAAAAGACACGACACCCATGGTAAATGATAAAATGGTTGATAGGCAGAGTATCATATAAAAATGGTCAAATAAAAAAGGACTATTCCCATGGTGTGAGGAAATTGTAAGGCCTAATAGTCAGTTGGGCTATATAGTGTATACGTAGTGGTGTGAATGTTTCATGCTTCAGTAGGGGGATTTGAGAGTTTCTCGGTGGCTATTACATAAGGGAAGTGATACCTATAATTTATTAAAGGACACCAAAGTTGTCTTGTATTGTGGAATGATTTTTTTTGAAATGGTATGAAACATAATAAGTTACATGAAGGTATTATAAGGGGTTATCCTTGAGAAATATAATAATTAGTGTAGATCCACTAGAATTATATAGGATAAGATATGGAAATAGACTTAGAATCTTGAAACTCCTTGAGCAAGAAGATTGGGATGTGTTAATGGGTTGAATGGACCATGATAAGTCATTGTTCTTGGGGTATCTATATTGGTGGATCATAGAAGATAATAGTCACTCTCTTTGGGAGTGTTTAGTGTAACTAGGTGATTATAATTGGGGGAATAGTCTCCCTTGAGTGTGGGGATCCTGAGAGAGTGAGGAGAAATCATTATATAAGTAAGAATTCCTAGTGAAAGGTCATGTAAGACTTAAATAGTGTTGATAGGGTTATACCTTGGAGGAACTGGGTGGATTTTGGTTAGTTCATATATGGACTTGGTTCCTGGGAAGTGATGGGAAGGGGAACAAGAATCCAGTGATACCAGGATAATGAAAAACCCATGAGGGTCATAATGAGTGGTATGATCATAGGGTAAAGTTTTGATGTAAGTACGACATAAGGGAATGAGATCATTATAGATGCTATGTAGTAGATGTTTATGTTTTAGATAAGGCTGAGGTCTGGATACATAAGGATAAGAGTGTAGAGTTACATCTCCTAGGTTCTAATCTTTTCTTGAGTTATATATATGTGTTTATATATGTTATATACCTCATGTTAGTGTGTTTTAGCTCATAAAGTATGTCAAATATTTAGATTCGATCCTCACTCCACTTCTAATAATGATCGATTTGTATGTAACTAGCCACAGTACTTACCTTATATTGATATGGTTTGGCTTGTGTGGGAGGTTGGAAATTGAGATACCCTCCTCAGACTACTTCTGATATTGATTAGTAAATATGAGAAGTGTCCATGGGACCCTACCTAGAGGGAATGATTCATCTTTTGAGAGAGTTTGGATATTGAGATTCTATCCTTAAATATCATGTTATATGTGATGTATTTTCTATATGATTATCATTGGATATTGTGATGACCTTATCTTATGATTTTTATTATGGTTAGTACTAGATATTGAAATTCCATTCTCTGATGCAAATCTAATGACTTGTAACTACAATAGATGTATCACTGGAATTGATCGAAACATGTGAGGTTAAGTATTAGGGTAACCTATTTAACACCTGATGACCCAAAATGGATTCTAGTAGAAAATTTTCAAGATGAAACCTATAATATAATTCCAAAATGTTTTATATTATATTAATAAAAAAATCATGGTTATGAATGTGAAATTTAAAATAAGGAAACCTAAGGTAATCACAATGAAAACAATTAATGATATATAAACACAAAGTTTTCCAAATTTACACACTAAACATTCTATACATCATAATCATAGACATGCTTCATATCAAAACAATAAACATGCCCTATATTAAATGATTTTACATGTTTAATATCAAAACAATATATTATTATAATTTATTCATATAAAAAAACATGCTCCAGAGGAAAACATAATGCACCTTCAACATGCACAATATAATTTATTCTATCATCCATTTATTTTAATCCCCAATAAAGTTAATAAATGTGAAGTTCATTTAATTTTATAATGATTCTTTTCAATCAATCTATAACTACTTGGAAACAACCAATCCAATACAAAAACCCATAGATAATTCACATAACAACTCCATTCTCTTGTATCACACATCATCCTCACAACCATGATCATCACACAAATATATCACACATCATCCAACATCACATATCATTCCAACCAACCATTTTTTCACTGAACAACACACTCTGACTCATACCCAATTACCATCACTAATGGTAAAATCCCCACAGGGACCACATGAAGCACAAAAAATACATCAATCACATAAATATATAAATGATATTTAATCACACACAATACCACATTTCAAATTAAAAAAATTTAATTCATTACATTTTATAATTATTAAGGTTTTTATTTTGATGCAATTCTAGATTTACATTGAAACAAATATAGGGGTTCACATGAATGAAAATCCAAAAAAAATAGAGGGGTTCACATGAATGAGCATCCAAACAAAAATAGAAAAATATTGAGAAAATGAGTAGTAGAAGATACCTTGATTAATGGGTATATGTTTTTTTATGACACAAGAGGTTATAATCCACAATATATGTGATCAAAGGAAGCAAAGTGAGGTGATGATCGGGACCGTAAGTAAGGCTTGAGACCAACGGTGAGGCGTGGAGAGGGGCGGCGATGCTCTGGACTAGTGAAAAGGCGCAGTGAGGGTAGGGCTTTAATGGGTTGGGGGGTCATGGGGGTCGAGGGAGTGGGGGGGGGGGGTGGGGTGGGGGAGAAGTGTTGGGTTTTGGAAAAAAATAAAATTTTTAGTGGCATTTTTTAATAAACCACTATGAAATTATTTAAAAAAAATTAGCGATGGTTTAATAAACCACCACTAAAAAACTGCCACTAAACACTGATTTTGGTGTAGTGATTTTATTACGATATTAAACTTTTCTCTATGGGTACCTTGATGTGTTTCTGGATGACAACCTTTTACTTCAGGCTGCTTCACCTAATTCCATTTAGAAACAGGCCTAGAGGGTCACACATTAAGTGTATCTTGTATCTCAGTAAAGTAATATATTATTATTTATTATTTAACAAGTTGAATAAATATTACCCCTTCACATAGTTTAATAATTATTCATTTTTTCTTGAGTGCACATATTCTATCACAAGTTATTTGAGAGAATATTATGTGAACGAAATACTTAATAAATATTTATTTTATATTTAGTGAATATAATATTTATTTATTTATTGGAGAATAATATAGTGATATTTATTTATTAAATACATAGTCATTATTCAAGTCCCAATAAATATTGTGGAGGAATGGTGGATCGAGTTTTTAGGCCTCGTGAGAAATAATATATATTGAATATTATATGATTAAAAAATATCTAATTTAATTTCTAAGTTAAGAACATGTTGAGAAATAATAATAATATTGTTATATATAGGAATAAAATAAATATTATAGGTCTATGTGTAATTATTTATTTCTAAACTTAGTGATATATGAACATAATTATATTATTTTTCAATTGAGGTAATTAATTTTTTTGCACATTTAAATCTAGATAATCCTATCAAATCACTAGAGATATCCCTTCTAAAAGAACGTTTTAAAGGATGGAGAGTTATCTTCCTACACCTTCCACTCTCGAGTCAAGAGAGATCAAAGGGAATACTTTGGAAGTGATTCTTGGGGTGATCAATGGCGAATGATGCAAATGATAGGATCTTCTATGCTAGAAATTAGAGATTCCTATGGAAACATTCAGAGATTTATGGAACATATGTGAATCACCACTAGAGGGAATATAATATTGATTTCTATAATTCAATAACGATACAATGTTGATCATTTTTCAGATCCATCAAAATAATAATAATTTCATGCATAATAATTATTTAATTACTTGAATTAATTATAAATAATATGTGATGATCCTATACTCTAGTTCTAGAATTTAGCCATTGAATTTATTATTTTATATAATTCCATTGATGATGATGTTTATCATCATGTAAATCTTATATTAATCATCGATCGTGACAAAAATAAAAGTTGATCACATCCCATCCAATGCTTTTCCTACACCTGAAACCTACACCTGGTGTTTTCCCAAACATCCATGATGGTGGTGATATGAAGTGATAGCTACCCCCTCTTCCCTAATCTTTCTTCAGTAGCGATGATACTGGTTATTGTTGGAGATTACACAACAGTGATGAGGTAATGATGTGATGTGATGAGGTTGTGATATAATGTGATGATGATTGATGCTATCACCAGATTCTAGAACTTATGTGGGTGGGGTGGGTATGGATGCATCCCGACCCACATTAGATGTGTGATGTGATATGTGTGGAAGGGATGGGAGAACATGCCATTTGATGTTGGGGCGTGAGATCATCAAATCAGTGGAGAATAAGTAACATGGGTCCTTCATTATGTTTTTTGATACTATGTTTTTAATTTATATGTGTGTTTTGATGAGTGAGCTATAGTGAGGATGGGATGTGTTAGTTGAACTATTTAGGTGCTGATTGATTCTTTTGTTTATTCACTAGCGCAATAGCATGCTCTTTTTAGATGTGAAATATAGACCTTAGGTATAATCCTAATAAGTATACATGTATGCTCACCTTACACATATATGATCAGTTTTTTAGGTTTCTAGGAGGACTTTAGGGAGCATGTGGTACATTAATTGCTTGAAATTTGGAGCTTTTATTGAGTCATTATCATAGAACTTGTGATTTTGTATTTACTTAGAGAATTTTATTTTTATTTATTAGCATTGTTCATGAATTGTGGGATGGTTTTGGGTTTACTTTTTTTATGTGATTGATTTTATTGGTGGTTGTTTATCCTATCTCCCAATTCTATTTTTTATAGAGGATAATGCCTTCCACATGTGAGATTTTTATACCCTCGGTTCTTGCCACCAACCCAGGACCTACTGGAGGTAGGAATTGGGGGCCATCATCTATCTTCCTTTAATTCCAGCCCAGGAGGGATACCCTTATAGGGAGGGGGTTTTGACGGAGTAGTATCAAAGTAGTGGTTGATATATAGGGTGGATTTTGGGGTTATTCACTATGAGGATTTCATGGGTTGGTAGGGAAAAGTGCTAGTTTATCTTAGTGTGTAACATAGGCTAGAGAGACTGGATAAGATAAATGATTTTAGGGTTCCCTTGATCTAATTAAAGGACTTTGAGTTTATTGAATGACTAAGTGATTTGGAACTATTTTTAGTGTAAAGATCTAGGAGTGGTTCATGCATCACGATTGATTTTATTCATGTATGAATTGGGTTATTGTGAGAAATTTAAATGAATTAATTCAATAAACTATGATAAAATTCCATGATATGAGGCTCAGGATTCCTCCTTTATTTCCATGAATAACTCCTGGTCATCATCCCTGCATATCTTAGGAGGTTGAGGTTTAGCAGGACAATCTGGTTGATCGTTAGAGGATCGACCCGATAGAGGAAGATGAGGCATGGAAGAGGTATTTTCATGATTGTCATCGATATAGTTTGGGGATGTATGGGGAGAGAATATCGAATCTAGAGACAGAGGGATGGTTGGAGGATATTGAGATTTAATTAGGTCTGATTTTATCCTAGGATGAGTTTTGGGCAACATTGGTAGTTATTCATATGTGGGAGCCACACATGAATGATGGATTCTATATCTTGTTGACTGTAAGAAAGTATATGTGTTGTGGTCAGACTTTCAGAAGGAGTTCAGTTTGGAATTATTATCATCAATGATAAATTCAATGAAGTATAAGTAGTTTCTCTCCCTATAGTAGGAGATCTTGAGTGTGTGGGAGATTGGGATCAAGTTCAAGGATCACTTTCACTTCATCCTAGATGTCTTTATATATGAGGAGTCCAGAGTGTGGTGTCTGGAGGAGGATTTGCACTCAGTGATCAGGTATGCAGCCACCCCATTTATAATTTCTACTTACCAAGAGGTAAAAAAGAAGGAAGAGTTTACTGAGTGGATTATTTCTCTGGGAAGTGGTTCTTTATAGGGTGTCCATCAAGGTGTCTTGAGGAATAGTGCTTCAGGAAGTGGGCCATTGACATTTTGACAGTTGGGGTTTCCATTAGTGGGGAACTGACCATAGTAGATCCTTTCTCATATTTCTGGGTCATGTGGAATCTGATCATCTGCTAGGGGCTTCCAATTTTCATTATATATTTTCATGGGACATATCCATCTCTAGGATTAGTGTGCAACCACTCAGGGAGGACAATTTTATATGGGAATTCAGGCCCTTTTTTATGGTAGCAACAGTTGTCTCTGTGGTAGTTTCAGTAGTAGGGACCACCGATGCTTATCCAATAACTGATGGAAGAAAGTGTTGGAAGGGTAAGCCTCATTATAGTCTCCATAAATAGGAACCTATACAAAATCACGGTCATGGAGGCTGATAGCACAGAGTTAGAGGAGTTGGGTGTGGTCAGATGCATGCATTGGAGGTAGTGGCACCAATAGGGCAAGAGGTTATCATAGGTATAATTATTTTATCATGTACAATTCTTTGTTCCTTAATTTATTTAGGATCCACACAATCCTTTGTTACTATTAATTTTTCTCATGCCTTGGGACTATATGTATAGTGACTTCCAATTCCCCTAGTGTTATCTATGCAGGTTGGAGGTCAAGATGCTTTGTTTGATGTGTTCCAGGGATATAGACTAGAGATGGGGAAGCACTAGTCAGTGGGAGATTTATTCTTACTATAGATACCACAATGTGATGTTATAATTGGCATGGATTAATTATATTCCATGTATGCATTCTTTGACTATTTCCATAGGAGAGTTTCATTTTCTAATATGAAGGGAAATCAAGTGATGTTCATTGGTGAGTGACATTATCAAATGGGTGGAAGGAGAGTGGAGCCTATTTTATATCATGTAGTGGATATGTCAGTGGAATATTAGGTTGAAAATGTTCCTAGGTTTATGGAATAGTTCCTGAATATTTTTCCAGATGATTTTATAACAATACCCCTTTAACTCAATGATAAGTTTAGGATAGAGCTGAAATAGGGAGCATCTAAAATTTCAATGGATCCCCATCGAATAGTGCCTATAGAGCTATGATAGTTGAAGATACATGTTAATGGTATGATATATAGGGTTTTCATCTAGCCAAGTGTGTCTCTTTGGGGTGCTCCAATGTTATTCACCAAGATGGTAGATGGTAGTATGAGGTTGTGTGTAGAATATTGGAGATTGAATCAAGTAATAGTCAAGAACCATCAGCCCCTTCTAAATATCAATGATCTGTTCGACCCGATGAGGGGTGTCAGTTGGTTTTTGAAGGCTGACCTACAGTTTGGATATCACCAGATATGGGTGAGGATATCCTAAAGACTACCTTTAGGTATAATTATAGGAACTTAGAATATTTGGTCATTTCATTTGATGTCATGAATGAACCAACTGTGTTCATGGGGATCATGAACTTAATATTTTGTGAGTTCCTGTATTAGTTCATTTCCATTTTCAATGATGATATATTGATCCACTCAAACTTAGAGGTGGAGCATGTCGAATATCTCAGAGATGTCTTGCAGGTCCTTCAACACCACTAGCTCTACAAAAAGCTATCCATGCACATTTTTTGTACACAATAGGTGTTTTTACTTGGCATGCAGTGTCTTAATAGGGTGTTTCCATAGACCCATTTAAGACTAGGGTAGTTATTTCTTGTATTTCACCCAATAAAGTGGTAGAGTTTCATAATTTTCTTCATTTTTATGGTTATTATCAGAGGTTTGTGTCTAAGTTCTCTTAGGTTTCATCATCGTTAACATATTTTTATAGTAATGACCAAACCTTTGTATGGGATGAACAGTTTTGGGTAACATTTTATTACATGAAGAATAATTTGGTTAGTGCTCCAGTGATTCAGTTTCTCAAGGAGGGTGTGATGTTTGAGTTTTTTTGTGATTCTTTCCACATTATATTGGGATGTGTCTTGATAAATTAGAGGATGGTGATCTATTATGGGTCTAGTAAGTTATTCCCATACAAGTGTAACTATGCCACACATGATCTAGAGCTAGCGATAGTTGTGTTTTTGATGAAGCTATGGTAACATTAGCTCACCAATCGAAGATTTGTGGTTTTCAAGGACAACAAGAGGTTTGAATATGTATTATCTCAGTAGGATTTGAATCTACGCCAGTATAGGTGAATGAAGTTACTTTAGGATTATGATTTTAAGATCTATTACAGCCTGGGAAAGGGGAATGTTGTTGTCAATGCACTGAGTTAGAAGTCCCAATGAGACGTGGTTTGAGAGTCTTCCAATGTTTGGAAAGGTATGGATGATATTGAAGTGATGTATATTGTATTGGGGGAGAGTAGTAGCCAAGAGGATCTTCATCAAATGACTTTGGATTCATCCTTTATTCATTAGGTGTAGGAGTCTTAATGGGGAGACTTAGAGGAAAAGTTTAGAACTGAATTCTATTTTAAGGAGTTTGTTTGTTTTGTTGGGAATGTGTGAAGAAGTTTTAAATGAGTTTCAAAAACCTCATTTAACGGTTAATCCCAATATAAACAATATTTATCATGGATTTAGGAGATAACTTTTGTGTTCTGAGATGAAATGGTTGGTGGTATAGTTAATGGATAAGTGTTTGTTTTTTCTATTAGTGAAGGCGGAACACCATGTTCCTTGAGGTTTGTTACTTCCCTTAGATATTTTTGAGTGGAAATGGGAGTAAATTTCAATGTATTTTGTCACTAAGTTACCCCTGGATTAGGGAGGATGTGATTCATTTTGGGTGATAGTGGACCGACTGATGAAGTCATCTCATTTTCCAGTGATCCATGAGTCGAGTGCCATGGATATATTGGAAAGGAACTATGTGGATGATGTGGTTTGGATTAATGGGGTATCAAAGACCATCATATCTTATAGAGATACTCATTTTAACTCATAGGTATAGAGTGGATTATAGTATGACATCAGCTCCCAGTTATGCCTTAACACTGCTTTCCACCCCCAGATGGATTGACATACACAATGGACCATCTAGACACTGGAGGATATGTTATGAACTTACATCCTAGATTATTTTGGATCATAGGTAAACCACCTTACTTTGGTTGAGTTTTATTATGATAATAGATTTCACTCATCCATTTTCATGGATCTATATGATGTGTTGTATGAGAGGCCATTTTGTTCCCCATTGTGCTATATAGAGGTTAGGGAGTTAGTAGTTATTGGTCTTAATGTGTGCAGAGCATGAACAAGATAGTCTAGTCATTCTGAGTGGGGATGTGTTCAGTGTATGATCATAATAGGGTCTATGATAATTGCTGGAAGAATGGAAGAAAACCCAAGAGTTCGAGGTTTTTGACCATGTTTTCTTGAGGGTTTCCCCTCGATAAGGGTAGAAAATGTTTTTCAAGGGGAGTAATATTTTCCCCCAATTCATTAGGCATTTAGAGGTGTTGGTGTATATTGGAAAGGTGGAATATCAGTTGTAACTCCCACCATGTCTAGATAGGATCCATGATTCATTCCACATGTCCCATATTCATTGGTATCTTTAATATGTATCCCCCATTATTTACCGGGGATAGTTGGATGTCAAGGATGATGTGATGTTCGTGGAGTGACTTGTAGATATCTAGGATCATCAAGAGAAGGTGTTGTGAGGATGATTCATCTCCTATATTTTCATGTTATGGAGGCATGATGTCCTATAGGAGAGTACTTAGAATCATGATACGTAGATGCATGCCCAATACCCACATTTTTTTGAGTTTTTCCATGATTTATTTTCCTTTGATGATGTGATGTTTAAACCCTGAAATTTATGTCATGTGACTTCTTTTTCCTTTTTGGTGTTATGGGTTATGGGTTTTAGTATATGAATAAGGGAAAAACTTTTCCTAATTAAGAAGTGTTATGTTTATGAAAAATTTATAAACCTTTTGGGTGAGTCAGTTCCATCCAAATAGGAAAATATATTGACATGGAGGGATAATTTCCTTGATTCGTGTTCCCAGAGAAGTGTTATGTGATTTTTGAAGAGGTTGTTTGTGAAGAGGTTGCTTGTGAAGAGGTTGAAATGGTAGTGTAGATGGTCATGCATAAAAGTGGTGGTTTGTGACAGGTTCTAGATGATTTTGTGTTGTTCTTGGTGGGTGAATATTGATGTAGTTTTAGGGTGTTTTGTAGAATTTTTGGGTAGGCATGCATGGTTGGTTGTAGTGTTTGGCATGTAACGATATCCCTAAGAGGTATATCAATGGGTAGTTGTTTGGATAGTCTCCTTCTTTTGGGTTTCTTTTGATTCTCAAGGATGTGAATTTTTTGATAGGTACCTAATGTAATGGTCCATTCCTTCTCAGTCCATTACTTTGCTGGTTTTGAAGTTGGAGGTGTTTAGAGGATCCTTAAGAAGGATTTAGTGAAGTTTGGAGCTATAGTTATGCTGCAGTAGGTGGTTCATGATACGAAATTAGATTTCATAATGTAGGTTTATGTTTTGAGGATTGTGAGGCATGTAGTTCATGGATTGTGTTTAGGCGAGGAGTTGTGTGCAGAACGAACTCACAATGTAAAAGGAAGATTCACGACATGTATTAAGATGGGTTAAGATTCCATGAATTTCATTGGAAGTTTGTCAGATTTTAGTTTTGAGGGTATCATGGCTTAAATCAGTTCCACTGATTGAATTTATAGGCTATAAAAGAATTCACATATTTAATATTTAATTCATGATGTGA
Organism: Viscum album; assembly: GCA_963277665.1. NCBI lineage: Eukaryota > Viridiplantae > Streptophyta > Magnoliopsida > Santalales > Viscaceae > Viscum > Viscum album. The sequence continues at coordinate 537,499,466 of OY728150.1, forward strand.
ATGAGGTGAGTTTCAACCTATCTATAAATAATAGGTTTAGATGAATTCTATCATTCAAATCTCATTCCTATTAGTTTTTGGGCAAACCATATGAATTTTTGGAGGGTCTTCCATCTCATTTTCTATAGATTTGATCCTTGGGTTCTAGAGGTTGATCATTGGGAATATGAGGGAATTTCTTCCTTTTATCCCCTTCTTTCCTTTCATTATTCTGTTAGGGATTCATAATAGTGGTGTTTTTCTAGTCCAGGGAGAATTTTGGATGTGTTTTGATGATCCCTTGGTTTGATCTTGGTTGGTTCAAGGTTTTCCTCATACAGTTTTGGTTTCAAGGTTATTTTCCCTTCTCTCTGTCATGTGCAATAAATCTAAAAGCTTCTATGATGCAGGGGATATAATTCTCTCTCTATTTATGTGCATGTGTGGGGATTTCATGACTTTTCCTTTTAGTGGAGATCAAGGGTTTGATTAATAAAGATAAAAAATTATAATTATTTTAAATTGATGTGGATGGGGAGACATCACATGTTTTTTTACTTCCATGATGATATTGTTAATGAGGTTATGTATGTTTGTTTCCATTCCAAAAAATCATGGCTGTTGGGATCCTTTATTGTGATGTAGTTTATATGTATGTGAGACCCTTGCTGTGTTTATTATTGATATAAACTTGAATGGAAAGTATAAGTACCTATATATGGATAATGAATTGGTTTTCCTTGGAAATCATGTTTGTGTGATGATACCCATGCTGAATAATTAAGTTAAGAAATATAATCCCCTGAACCTAATTTGTGGAGGTTAGTATGTGATGCTATGTGTGGTTTTTCTTGTTATGTTTCCTTGTGTGATGTGTTCTTTTGTGAAGTGATGGTGGTGACCAGATTGGCTTTGAAATGTCTAGGGTAGATATGTGATGGTTAGTCAGTGTGGTATGTTATGTGGTAAGTTGTGTAGTGGTTGTGTGGTGTAGTGGCTAAGATGGGTGATTGTTGTGATGAGATGGCTTGGATGATGTGGTGTTGTGGAAATGGTTGATGTGATATGGATGAGATGTTTTTGTGGTGTGGTTTTGTTAGTTGACCTATTATCCATGGAATAAATTATAATGCTTAAACAAAATGAAATGAGTTGGTAAGTGAATAAGAATAGGTTATATTTTTCATTTGGTAATTGGTTTAAATAATATGAATGATAAACCTATGGGATGCATAAATGTGAAATGAATGGAATTGTAAATGGGATTTCATTGAAAATTTTTAAATCTAGAAAATTTTGGAATTTTTAATATAAAGTGGGGTTATGTCTCTTTATGTGGTGGTTGTCTAGTGTAATGCATTTAGTGGTGGAAGCAGTTTTGGCTGATGTTGTGTCATGTAATGGTAGTGGTGTGGTGTACGCTAGTGAAATTGTTGTGAACTAATAGGTTGGGTATTGTGTGCTACATATATATCATTTATTTTATTTATATATATGCCTCATACGAGTTATATAAACTTATAAATGCCCAAAGGTTTTTGGATTTTGGGTGTTTTCATCAATATCTAGGATGGTGGCGATACAGATGGTTAGATACCCCCTCTTCCTCGCTCCTTCTTCAGTGGTGATGATATGAGTTTGTGTTAGATATTACCCAACAATAATGAGGTAATGATGTGATGTGATGTGGTTGTGATATGATGTGATAATGACTGATGCTAGCATCATATGCTAGACCTTGTGAGGGTGGGGTAGGTAGAGATGCATCCTGACACACATTAGATATGGATGGATTTGCGATGTGATATGCATGGTAGGGATGAGAGAACAAGATGTTTGATGTTGGTGGTGTGAGAGTGTAAAATCAGCATAGAATAAATAATAGGGAAACTTTGTTCTATTTTTGATACTATGTTACTAATTTGGATGGATAATTTGGTGAGCGATCCATGGTGAGGCTGAGATTGGATAGTTTACCTATATAGGTATTGGTTAGTTCTATTGTTTATTCACTATCACATCAACATTCTATTTTCACATGTGGACTTGAGACACTAGGTATGATCCTACTGAGTATACATGTATTCTCACTATATGTATATATAATCTTCTTTTTAGGTTTCTAGGAGGACTTTGGGGACCAATTTATGCATTACTAGCTTAGGATTTGGAGTCTCTATTGAGTCACTACCATAGGATTTGTGTTCTGTTATTTTCTTGGAGACTTTTATTTATATCTATTGACATTGTTCATGCATTTTTGTAAGGTTTTGGTTTTACTTTTGTTTTATGTGTTGGAGTTTATTGGTGGTCATTTATCTTATCTCAGGATCATATTTGTTATAGAGGGTAATGCCTTCCATATATAGTATTTTTATATCCTTAGTTCCAACCTAGGGCCTACTGGAGGTGGGACTTGAGGTCCATGATCTTTTTTCCTTTATTTCTAACCTAGGAGGGGTACCCATTAGAGGTAGGGGGTTATGACAATAAGTTTTTTCCTTTTTCCCCTCATTATAGAATTAATGAATTATATATTCTTATTCAATAATTCATGGATTAGGTTTAATCCTAATATTATTAGACCCTCAGTTCTTCTAGGCCTGTGGAATCCATGCGAGTGTTGATATTTCAAGTGTTTCAAGGTAGGTGATTTCATAAATTGGGTTTGTTCCAAAAACCTTGGTTGCCAATTCCTTGAAAGTAGTTTTTAAAATGGTTGGAAAATATGGTTTATGACTTTATCTTGAAAATTTATTTTGAAATGGTTTTAAAGTCACGAGTTGTGAAATGTGGTGATTTTAGTTATATTTTTGAAAATGGATTTCTCCCCTTGGTGTTTTTAACATAAATGGTTTTAAATCATGATTTATATAGTTCAAAAAATTAATTTCCCTATGAATTATTTTGATATAGAAATCATGACTCTGATCAATGATGAGGTGGGGATCCATCCTCTTGGATGAACTATTACCCCCTTGACCTCTTCTGTTAGGATAGTGTGTGCACTGGTTTTCCTAAGTTGTGCCAAGGATCCACCATCGGGAGTGAACCCTTACCTCTAAGACCCTTTATTCTAGGGTATTGTGCACACAAGGTGTCTTGCCTATAACATAAACTATACAAGGATCCTCACTGATTGAGATTTGATATTAACCTAAGGAAAATTTGTACCTATTGATTATCATTTAAATGTTTGTTTGGAATTTCATGGAAATTCTTTGAAATCCAGGCTTATTAATATGATTTACAAACTATAAAAGGGGTTATTTTCTATGTTTTAGTTTAAACTATGTAAATTATATATCATTCCTTGTTTTAATTTATTCAAGCATAATTGGTTTATTTTATAAAGACTTATTTTAAAAAACTTAGTGGGATCCTAGTAGTCTTAATTTCCTCACACCCTGCACACACCTTTGGGTGTATTTAGATCTTGTTTGGTATAATGTAGGTAAATTAAAGGTTCCATAGGGAGGTGGAAGTTTTTATCATTAGCAGGTCATGGGAGTCTGGAGGTGACTATATATCACATGAATTTGGGATTTTTAGTACTTTTACTTTGGTTTGTTTTTGTGTTTTTTGTACACATATTTTTTCATAATTTTTTTATCTTTTTATTATGGATTTTTATTAACATACCAATATTTACTCTATTTATGTTATCCTGTTCATGTTCAATTGTTGTAAAATCATTCCCAAAGGCAGTTTTTAGTGCCCAGGCACTTGTCACTAGCCTGTGGGGATTGGGAATTCCCTTTGGGTCATGTCAGGATTGGATAAAGTTTCAAATAGTTGGATAATCTGGGTTGGTTCATGAAAAATTATCATCAAAGAGTGTTTCATTTGTTTTCGTCATCGGTATATATTTTTTATATGACTTAGAAGATAAGAAATAAGAATGTGAGGACTTAAGGGGCATGCTGCAAGTGATTTCTTGGCCAGATATCATTGTGATGAGCCTTAATTCACCACATGTGGTTAGAAAATGTGTCTTTTGGGATTTAGAGTGTTTTGATCCTAGTATCTCTATTCCACATCTTCTTATAATTTTAGTTGAATTCTTCTATTTTAAATCGGTATTAATTATTTGATCCCATGTCCTTGCATCTCATTTCTTATGATGTATAGTACCATTTCCCCATAAGATATCTAGTGAATCCTTAGGAGCGTGTTAATGATGAACTATGATAGAGAAACCCTGTAGTTAATCAGAATATCATCAAAATAGTTGGTCATATAGTCCAAGCTATGAAATAAGTTGTGGAACCTACCCCTGTTCAAGTTAGAGAGGCAGAACATCAAAGGGAAGTAGATATGAATTGATCCTATGAAATTATTTACCATAAACCATCATCTTTATAAGTGAAAAATGATCCTCAGTAGGTGGAATATTGGCTAGGAAATATTGAAAGACTCTTTGAATTCCTAGAGACCCATGATTCCATCAAGGTGTGGCATGTCATCTTCAAGATAGAAGGTCCAAGTAGAAGATGATGAGACACATTTGTATTTTAATAGAAGCATTAGGTCTTGGAGCTGAAAAAATTCAAGGCCATATTCACCATGAAATTATAATTATAGTTATGACCTTGGAAAAACTGATGGAGTTCCTCAACCTTGAGATAAGAAATCAAACAGTGATGAAGTATGTTAATCACTTCATTGAGCTCCCTCTATTTTCATCTGAGGCTGTGTCTAATCATAAGAATAATTCATAAATATTTTAGACTGATATTCTACCTGAAATATAGTCACATGTATTCATGTTAAAGTTATCTACCAATGTATAGGCGGTGGATATGTTATTAATGGAAGAAATTAACTTGGAGGGTAAGTCAGGGTTGACTGGAGTTTCTCATAATTCTAATGGTAGCTTCAGTGGTTCCTATAAATGGAATATGAAGTAGAGAGAGTTTAATAGAATAAATAATGGTGGTGATTATCATAATCCTTTCCCTACACCATCATCAGTGGTTTGTGAATTGACTTGTTATTGGTGTGGTCATACAGGACATGAGAAGCATTTTTTTATTGTTCCTCCAAATACTTGAAACTTGTGTGGAAGTAGTGGTAACTTATAAACGTTACTTTGGTATTTTTCATATCCTCACATTGGAATAGGATTTTAGAACCTAGAGGATATATGGTGTATTCAGGGGCTTCACATAAAACATGGTTCCACCTATAGGCTACCAGAATGAAGTAGTTTCACGTAGTTGAAGAGTTTATAATGGAAGTTGATATAGGTCCTAAAACCATATGAGGTAATATTTCTATTGTTTATACTTTATTTTACACATGTTATTCTCAATAATTCATATCTATATATATTATGGATCTCTTAAATCATATAATGGAACTCATTTCATTCATTATGGAATTGGTGACACATCTCGGAAATATGGAGCATGGTTTCTGATTCCCCTCACATTGTTTATTTATATGAGAAATAGAATTGGTTTGTTATTTTATAGTTTTTAAATTCTACTTATTATATGTTATTATCTGGATATATTGGTTGATTACTAACAAATATTTAAATTATTATTATCATCGGTGGGTGTTTTCTTACTTCCCTTGACGAGAACTCCAATGTGTTTGAGGGAGAATGGGACCCAAGGTATAGTCAAGGAGGACCTGCTCTTCCAGAGCATGGTTTATTAATGTCTTTATATATGGTTAATATAGGACAACAATATTTGAGTGGAGAACTTTCCTTGATAGTAAATTATTTTTAGAAGTTTTTCCTAATGACTTTTCTGGTTTACCTTAGAGAGAGAGGTGGAGTTATTGATTGAATTAGTGTTAGGAACCTAACTGATATCAATCCCATCTTACCTCAAGGATCTAAATAAGTATAAAGAGTTGAAATAATAAATGGATGATTTTATATCCAAGGGTTTTATATGCCTAAGAGTATCACCTTGGGAATCCCTAGCACCCTTTGCTAAGAAGGATGATAAAAATCTCTACTTATGCATGGACTATCAAAATATCAATAGAGTAATAGTCAAAAATAAATATCCCTTTCCCAATATTGAAGTTTTTTTCAACCTATTTAAGGTGGAAAAATATTTTTATAAAATTTATCTTTAGTATGGTTATAAATAACTTAGAATCAAGGAGTCACATATTACAAATATTGCCTTCAATAGTAGGTATGGACACTTTTAGTACCTTATGATGGTGTTTGACCTAACTAATGCTCCTACAGTCTTTATGGAATTGATGAACACGTTTTCTACCAGTATCTTAACACTTTTTCCATAGTGTTCATGGAATAAATTCTAGTTTATTTTAATATAAAATAATATCATGTGTTTCACTTAAGACATGTTTTGGGAATCCTAAGGGTTCACCACCAATATGGAAAATTATCTTTTTAGGGAGAAGTTTATCATTTAATCTGATCACAACAGTTTGGGTTAAATCTTTACTCAAACATATTTAAATATTTAGTAGAGATAATGGATAGGGTAACTAAAGTCATTTGAATTTGACATTACCTATACCTTGGGAAGAGGCAATGTAGTTACTGATGCTTATAGTAGGAAGTTTCCTTCTAAAACTGTAAAGGAAGCGAAGGAGGAATAGAACTTAATGGGATCTTTTATCAAATGCACTTGGGTGTCAGGGATGAGGAGTCTGGTAATGTTCTAGCTAGTTTTATTTTGAAATATTATATTCTTAATATGATTCTCTATGAGTAGTAGCAAGATAATGAGGTCTGGAATATCAGGGATTATTTATATGGAAGGGAGACCATCAATGAGCGGTATCTCTTAATGGATAATATTATTTTATTTAGAAATTAGTATGTTTTTCTATAAACAATAAGGAAGTTCATGTTAGTATATTTTCATCCTTATTTGTGGGCTATCCACCCTATCATTGCAAAGATGTTTTATGACATGAAGCATTAGTTCTAGTCGGGTGGTATGAAACAGGACATAGCCTACTTTGTATCTCGATATTACACATGCCAAAAGATTATGGCCGATCACCATAATCCTTTGGACATGCTTTAAAATTTTCTATTTATAACATGGAAATGTAATGATATTTCAATGTATTTCATCACTGGTCTACCTCAGAATCCCTAAGTTAAGAGCACTATTTGGGTGGTGATTGATCGGTTGACCAAGTCAACACATTTCATACAGATTCAGGACACAACTAATGTGAAATACTTGAGGAAGTTATATATGCAATATATTTTAAGGTTTCATAGTATTCCTATGACCATTGTCTCATATAGGGACCCTTATTTCACCTCACAGTTTTGGATGGGTCTTTAAGAGGCATTGGGGACTCAGGTCAAGTTGATCACGACATATCATCCCCAGACAGATGGGTAAATAAAAAGAGCTATTAAAATTCTAAAAGATATACCATGTGCATGTGTCTTGTACTTTGGATGTAATTGGGATAACCATTTGTGTTTCATTGAGTTTTCTTATAATAAAAGTTACCATTCATCGATCAAGAGGGCACCTTATGAAGATTTATATGACTACCCCTACAACTCAGCTCTCTATTGGTCTGAGATTCGTAAAGTTTCCTTGTTAATACATAGCTTTATTTAAGAATAAATGATAAATATTTAGATGATTCATCAGTGTTTGGTGATGAATAAATAATGGTACAAGTCTTATGTGGATCACTATCATCATCCTTTGGAGTTTTTGGTTGGTGGTTAGGTGTTATTAAAAGTATCACCCCAGTTGGGTCACCGAAGACTTTAAAAATAAGGGAACTGTAGTAGGCACTGTTTGGCACTATAGTAGGTACAGTAGCAGGAACTGTGAAGTACTGTAGCATATACTGTTAAGGAACTGTAGCAGGTACTTCTTAGCACTGTAGAATCCAGGAATATTCCCCCGTTTGGGCCTTTAGGCCACTGATTTGATCCCCGAGTCCTTTAAGGCCTTCGGGCCACCCAGGTCTTCGGGTCAGTAAGGCCTTCGGGCCACCTCAAGGCCTTCAGGCCACCTTAAGTGCAGATGCAAACCAGACAACCTACAAGGAGCAAGCTTCAGATGGAGGAGCAAGGAGCTTTCACCATAGTAGAAGCTAAAAAGATTACAATAATGAGAGGGTATGAAACCTGCCATCGGGACAAGCCTGTGCATGAACGGGAAAGACTTGATGAATAGCCATGTGAAGGTGGAGAGCTGATTTCACGATGAAGATGCTGGGGAGGAGCAGTTCCAAGTAGTTAGTCTAGGTTGTATGTAATGTTTAAAGCCTACGGGCAATGAATTCCTCTAAGGCCTATGAGACATATAATACTTATGCCTACATGCCTTGTAAGGGTTCCACCTCACCCCTTGAAAGGCGGATTATTAAAATCAATAAAAAATGAAGGCCTTTGGGCCATTGGAGGTGGGGACATTTGATATCATTAAATGACTTGGAAAGGTGGAATATCATTTGTATTTACCACCTCAATTGTCTTCGATCCATAATTTTTTCCATGTGTCTCAACTAAAAAAGTATCATCTTTACCCATAGCATGTTATGAATTGGGAATAACTCTACATAGTACTGAATATGTCAGTGGCCAAATGACCATATTGATTTTTGATTCTCAAGTGAAGTTTCTATCAGTATAATAGATTCTATCAGTCTGATTTCTATGGCAATATGGTTATGATATTCAATAGACTTGGGATCCAAAGACTTTAATAAGGGAGAAATAGCCTCATCTCTTTTTGGATAATTCTTCTTTGACATAAATTTATAAGGGAAGACAAAAATTTGGTTGGGATAATTTTAAAATATTAATGTTTCTTTCAAATACTTACATCAATTTTTTAAACATTTTTTCATTTGGGACTTTTCTCGGGTCATTTTATGCATAGTTAGAGAATGGTTAAGGAAAACCATGCATTTCTATCCATAAAACCATGCATCTTGTTTTGGAGTCCTAGAGGAGGGTTCATGGTTATGTGCAAGGTTGGTCCAAACATTGTGGCCTTCCCCTAAAATAGTAATACCATAATATTTTATGATATATTTATCTTTAAATAAATTTAATTTCTTTGATAACTTACTTTACACACAACATTGAGTTTAAATGAACAAAAAAACTATCAAAATATTTTTATGTGAACTTTATATCATTTTTTTCATCATTTTATTATTAATTTAGGATGATATTTCTAAAAACATTTGTTTTTCAATAAATAGGGAAAACACATATTTTTGTAAAATCATCATTTCGTTTATTTAAATCAAGTAATTTAAAAAGTATAATTCTATTTTGGATTTGGTATTAAAGTGATACAAGATACATTTTATTTATAATAATATAATTAATTCCATTAGGATCATCATTTTTCATGATTTTGATATAAGTTAATTTTTAGGTTTAAAGTGAATTTTTCTGGAAAACCAATTTTCATCACATTTTACAGGTTTATTTTTAAATTAATTTTTAAAAAATAAAGGAATTGAATTTGATAAAATAGATTCCATATTTGAAATAAATATTTTTAAATTTGATAAATATTTTCCTTTTATTTTTAGGCATTATGAATAGTAACCATGGTAAAATTTATCACCTTGGTAAAGGGTAAATTAGGCAATTATGGTAAAACAAAACATGATAAGGCATTTAAAATATATTGAAAACTTTTATTTATTTAATTTGATTAGATTAATTCTCCCATATCTATCATAACTTGAAATATATTAAATTTTTGTTCCATTTTCCTTTGATAATGACATTTATATTATTTTAAGTAAAGAAAAATACAAAATGTTACTATTTTGACTTTAAATTTATTTTATAAGTTCACATAGGGATAAAAATAAATTGTGAATGAAAATTAAAGTTTTTTTTATGAATAATGAATATGTTTTTATAACTGTAATTTATTTCTAATTTTTAATGATTAAATAATTACTTTAAATGCTTATGAAATGTTGACTTAGTGCTTGTGAAAATAGTGGAAAAACCAAAGTAAATAATTTTAAAAACCTTAAAAGTATTGTTTTTGGGATTAATTATGGATAAAAAAATTTTATAGTTAACAATAATTTATTATTGATGTTTAAATTGATTATATTTCAATCCCATCTTTGTATTGATGTCTTTAATGTCAAATTAATTGAATAGTGTAAAAAATGACATTAATGATATTTTATGAAAAATAATATCTTATTAAATTAATTAAAAATAATAAAAATATTTCAATTAGACAATTAAGATCCTAAATAGTTGATAATTTAATTCCTTGTCCATTTATGAGTAATTTTTTTACCTTATCAGCAAAATTATAACCCTTTAAGTTTGAATTAGTCATTACCACAATTAATGTTAAAATAAGTTCACTGAGGAATTAAATAAAGGGATAAGGATAAGTTTTCCAATAAAACATGTATAAATTTTTTTTGTGGACATATTTAAACCTAATAATACCCCATATTTTAATATATATCTATTTTGAATAATTTTTCTTGAATATGACATTATTATATTTTAATCTTTTAAGAAATTCAAAGTGTTTCCTTTCCCTCCCTTGTAAAAGGACACCACTTCTCTTTTTCTTTACAAAAAATTGAGCCATCTATATTGACCAAACCATGCCTAATTACCTTATAAAATTTAATATATATGAATTATAGGTTCTGGTATTCTTAAAATACCATTCTAATGGTCCTTATGAATGGTTCTAAAAAAGGGAAATCGAAGGAGAGGTGATCATTCCACTCAAACTATTTCAAATTATTTATTCTTTTACCTACTCTAAATTTGTGTTATTCATAATAAAATAATAAATTCATTATCCTAAATATAATTAAATTTTATTATTATTATAGATCAACCATTATTCTCCCTATTCTCCATCAAATTGTAAGTGAAAGTTTTTCTCATGCATACATGTGGACTACCGCCTCCACGTAGCGATACAATTCATTTTCCATCACCATATTTTATGGATGGTTATTATTATGGGTTTAATGGTTTTATATTATATTTATGAAATAATTATTCTTTTTTAATTATAATATCATATCTACCTTTTTACCTTCCATTATGTTGGAAAAAGATAACGACACTCATTTGTATGTGTGGACTACCACCTCCACGAAGAGATATGATCCATTCTTCATTTCCAATTTACATGGATGGTAATAAGGATAGATTTAATGAATATATATATTATATATATGATATTTATGATATACTAATGATTCTTTAAAGGTGAATTATTATTTTACTTTCTTTCATTCCATCCATCAAAAAGTAAAAACTATGTTCACGCGTGTATATGACATACCGTCTCCATGAACAGTGTAATTCATTTTTATATCTATAACTTTTATGGATGAATCTAAATATATATATATATAATGAATATATATTATATTTATATCATTATTAATTTTATGAATATTATTTAACCATAATTAAATTACAAGGAATGAAACCACCAAACCAAAATTCTCATAAAAAATGAAATAGTTAACACCAAAAAACTGTAATTTTAACATGGAATTATTAATAAATAGGTGTTGAGATGTTATAAGTAGAACATATATGATATTATAAGTATTAAAATTAATCTTTTATAGATTTATAATTAATTAAAATTTATTATATAGGATTTTAGTTCACATTTGAAGTAATTCAAACTTGAGGAAGGGGATTTCATCTTTATTTCCACTCCATTGAGACATATTTGGTATTATAGACCTAATTTTTTATATTGTTTATATAATAACCCATTAATTAATTTAACATGAATATATATTTATTAATAATGATTAAAGTTTCAATTCAATCTTACTCTTTCAAGGGGTTACAATTTTAAAGTTACTAAAGAGGTAGGAATTTATTTTACAATCTCATATTTTTTTGGGGTTAATATTATTTTCATTGAAGGAATATTATAATATATCTTTCATAAAATCTATATGTTTTATCATCCGAAATATATTTAAGTATGTTCCATATTTTCTTCCAAATTTTCCTCTCTTTGGAACTTGAATCAATCTATTGAGCTCAAGTATTTCATTTTTTTGTCAATGAGTCAATATGTGTTAGTGGATGAAGTGGTGATGCTTAAAGAATTTATATAGATTCATTTAATGGAATTGGATTTAATTATTGATAAATTATCCATGAAAATTGTGATAATTTATTAAATCATTATTAAATGAAAAATACATGTGCAAAGTAATTTGATTAAGTGCACAATGATTGTAACAAGTGAAACCATCATTATTTAGGTGAAGAATAGATTTAAAGGACATGAAAAAATGATTTCATATTTTTTGAATGAGTAATTTATTTTTGGAGACTTTGTTTTGGAATGGTATATTTCAATTATTTACATTTATACATGTTTGAGTAGAAAAAATGGGGCTAACCATGGCCACCCAAGGAGGCCAGCTCAACCACAAATGGGAGTAAGGATCAAATGCATGGGATCCAAACCATGCATGAGAATAAATGGTTTAAAGATGTTTCAAATCACTTTCATGGGTATACATAGGTTCACATTGAGCTTCAAGGGTGGAAGGAAGGTTCAAATCCCCTGTAGGGTGCACAGGTGGTACACAAGGGGCAAGTGGGTTGGCTCATCTCATGTGGTGTGTGAGTGTTGTAGGCACTAAATCCCACTACCATCTCTAGAAGCTAGTGGCATGGAATGATTTTTTAAGTACACATCAACCAAAGTGAAAGTAAATTCGGTATGGGATAAGCACAAATATTGTTCCTATGTTTAAAAATTTATACATATAAGCACGATCATTAAACCTATTGCATCATGGATGTTGGATCAATGTTGTTGATTGTATTTAAACTTTATCCATTTAATGGACCTAAACAAACTCAAGGAAACTGGTGATCACTATTATTCTTAACTCTGGCCAACTTACAGTTATCACACCAAGTGAATGATACTCTCTCAATATTCTCTACACTATGCATGCAATCATAGTCCTTTATGTATGTCATTACTTAAAGAACTTGTTTAGATGAGGAAAATCCAAGTTGTGTATGAGTACATCTCTAGAAGATATTTTGTGATGATCAATGGATCATGAAAATGTACAGTGACAATTGACTAAGGCATGAGTATATTCACTAATTAAATCACATGAACACCAAGCCATTATGTGATTCCATTACATGAAGAACATGAAGATTCTATCATACGAAGCTTCCATAATTTACAACCTCTATCATGTAAATATTTCAGTGATTATCAATTGGGTGTACACTAAGACATTTCATGTAGAATAATCCAATAATGAAAATAACTAAGGTGTCACAAAATCAAGAAAAGTGATCATGTGATCACATTATCACCTTGACATATCATTAAGATACTGATAGTTTTGAAGTTTCAAAATAAATGAGATCATGAGATCTTTGAGCATTAAAATTACCTTGACTCACCTTAAAATTTGGAGAACAAGTGGTATACCATCCTTTATAAATAACAAGGCATGGGAAATTAAGTTTTCTACTACGTCCATTTTAAATATTTGAGAGAGATCTCTTAACTGGAGAAACAAAGCCTCTGTGTATATTGATACTTGAAGTATAAAGTATTCACATAATCCATTCACATGAAGGAAGAAAATATCATATGACTTGTTCATAAGAAGAAGCACCCATGGAAAACCCTTATCACATGAAGTATAAAAAGACAGTCGTAACCCCTTGTTCATGCGAGGTACTGATCAATGGGATACCTAAGTCTTTTTAAGGATATATAATATATTTTCATTAAATGTTCATGAAAAATAATTACCTGAGGCTCATTCATTCAAATAGAACAATAATACCAGTTGTTCATGAACTCTCATACATGAAGATGAAAACTTTCATGATTTCATGCACATGAAAACATGTGGAATAATGAATAAGGATTAAGACAACATAAGCTAGTGGCTACCAATTGTGTGAAGACAGTGATCTAGAAGGTAGTGAGATATTCAAGATAGTAAAAAGGAATATTAAATAGACCTAATTAAACACACATTAAATAATAAGAATATTATTTTATATATTCTAGGGTTTTCACAAATATTATACACTAAGAAATTATTGCGATTGAGTTGAGAATAATTTGAGCAGTGAATGATTCAATCTTGTATAGAAAAATATTCAAGATATTGTGTGAATCAATTACACACATCAAGTGAGGCTGTGACTTCATCAGTTGAAGGAGGAATTTTATGAGCATTTTTTCAGTGAGGAAATTGATCTCACACAGGTGATTAGATATCTTTGAGCAAGGATAAAAAGTTTAAAAGGTTCTTAAAGTGTATATAAGTAAGTAATATTCAACAGGGTCATAGAGGAAGATCAATAGATAATACTATAGTGGTTCAAGCCATATAAAGAAGAAGGTTGTAGTTGGGGGTCTAACTAGTTGCTATAATTTTGTGATTGGGGTGTATAACCAATCACTAGATAAGGAGGTGTAGTTGGGGGGTATCACCAATTTTTGAAGTTGGATTAGAACTGGGGGTATAACCAGTTCTTAATTAGGTGGAATAACTGGTTACTCTTTGTAATCATCTTCTAATATAGTGGAGAATCTATGTTGGGGAGACTAACCAACATAACAAGGAGTATGTATTTATACTAAACCTTGTAAATCCATCTGCTTGGTGCCTTTGAATTTATAGTATTATTCAAGGTGAGGATTATATACACAAGAATATTGGATCAAGGTTTTAATTTTCCATAAAGGATAAATTAAAAATAAATAATTTGTAAAAGAAAAGGGATCACTGATCCACCCCTCCCCCTCTCAATGATCTCACACTGATGCAAGTATTTTAAGTGGTATCAGAGGGAATTCCACCCTTGAAAGATAAAAAATAATTATGAATATAGAGAACATGAATTTAGTAAACAACAGGTGTGTTCCCATTTTCAATTGTGATAACTATCATGTATGGATAAGGATGATGCTCTCGGACTTCACTATTTTTTCCCACCATGACTTTTTTGGGATTTTCCCCCCTTTTCTCCATGAAATCACTTAATTTTGGATGGATATCATGTATGGTTAAATAGGATGATATCATATCTCTTATAACTTGGGGTATAAGTGAGAGATGTAGTTATAGCAGGTTTTTACCCTATAATGAGAATTATCCTTTGGATTTTTTATATAAGAGGAACTTGAAGATGGATGGAAGAACTCAAAATTCATTTTTTATGGATTTATCAGAAAAGGTATAAAATAAAGTGATGGATCTCCAAACCACCAAAGAGACATGGGATAAACTAAGAAGAAACTATAAAGGAAATATTAAAGTCAAAGAAGCTAAGATAAAAATATAGAGAATAATATTTGAAGATATCAAATTTGGTAATGATGAAAGTGTTGATGACTAATTTATATGAGTAAATGAGATTTTCAGTAGCATTAGATGTTTTGGTGAGAAGATGGACAACTCAAAATTTTTGAAGAAGTTGATGAGAAACCTTACAGATAGATTTGATCTAAAGGTTTCTTCACTATAAATCAGAGAAGATCTATCATTATATGAACTTCACAATATTCTCATAATATATGAAATGAGAAAAAACCAGCATTCAAGAAGAAGGTGAGAGATGATCTGGATTTTGAAGCTATAAAAGGGGTAAAGACATGGTTGAATAAGGACCATAATCAAGCGACTCTAGAGATGATGAAGTTAAAGAGGACTTCAATCATATTATTTCATTATTTACAAGAATATTTAAAAGGGATATGTGGAAATGAAAAGGAAAACAAAATATCAAATAATGGAATTTCCAAATAAGTGTTCATTTTTCTAGTAACTATCCAAAGTAGAAGGCTATTGAGATTAACTCATATGAAGAAGATAAGAAGTCCCAAAAAAGGAAGTGGAAGAATCATAATATAGGTTTACTTCCAAGAATATAAATATGAAGAGTATAGAAATTGATAAATTTTTATTGAAAATTAATGAGTCCAAAGATGGAAGATCTTCTAAGAATATTATGTGTCTTATGGTAAAGTCAAGAAATATAAAAACAAATTTGAAGGTGATGATATAAATAAACTAGAATGGATGTTAAAAAAAATATAAGATACTCTTATGAAAAATATTGAACTCAAGAAGGAAAATAAAGGGTTAAATAATGATATTGATAAGATCACATTTGAGAATAAAGAGCATGTAAAAAAGGATGAGGAACATCTTAAAGAAACAAGGGAATATAAGATAAAGATGAATAATTTTGAAGGAAAGTTGAAAACATAGAATAAAAACTAGTTAAAAATGAGGATCTTGACTATAAAGAATCATAACTTGTTAAAGTAAATAAACAATACAGATTAGAGATAACTGAATTTGAGAAGATAGTGAACGATCTAAGTGAAAATAAGGATGTGAAAGAGGAATGATTATCTAGGAAAAAATAATCGTGTCTTAATACAAAAAATTATTTAAAGATAATTATAGAAGACTTCACCAAGGCTATTGATATTAAAGGTGAATCATCACAAGCTACCGATAAGAAGGGTTTATAAAGATATGTTGTTTCTACTTCTAATAAGTCCCAATGCATATATATTTTCTCTAGTAGTGTAGGTTTGAGAGGGAAGAATAAAAAAGTCAAAACCAATGGAATAAATATGAAAAAATCTTACAAAAAGGAAGAGTGGAGTGATTTAGGTATAATGTTTCCTCCCAATTAGAAACACTACAAATCTATGAAAATATAGCGAAACAAATCTTCAGAGTAGAACTACTATCAGTTTGGAAGATCAAGATTCAAAGCATAATATTGGTGTTATTGAGTTTTTGGTTATAAATATTATTCATTCAAGTATAAAATGTCACTACTAGGAATGAGGCATAAATCAAGGGGGGAGAAATGCTAAACAGATGAGATCAGATTATCATAAAGAGAAGAATGTTACCATGAAATCATATAAACTATCATCAGATAAAAAAATTCAATCCTTGAAATAATTTTGTGGCATATGTGGTCAAGAAGATCACAAATCTGAGAAATTAATCATTTACTTACCAAGTGATATTTATTATAACATAAATGAGAAGAGAAGTCAAAAAGTGAAGAATTTTATAGTCAATAGTAAATTATATGAGAATCTTAAAAAATAGATAACATTAAGATAGAATGTTTAGACATTTGGCTTGATCAACTTGTCAATATTTTTTTTGAGAAAGATCAAAATCTTGTAGATGAAAAAGTTAATAAAGTGGTTATAGTTGAATTTAATACTGATGAGAAGTCATCTATAAATTATGACTTAAAACTTTTGAATTGTGAAAGGTGTGAACTTGGAATGGAATAAAATATTTCATGATATTTCTACCATCCCATGAAGATGTTTCTAGTAATGAAGAGGAAAATACATCCATATCAGAAGTGTAAAATGATGATGAAAAATCAATCACACAATCTAATGAAACTAAGAAAGAAGGAACACCTCATGTTGAATCTATAAAGAAGAAGAAGTCTGGATTGATGAGAACCCCTCAGTTAGAATATTTTTTATGAGAAACCAAAAGGTCCATCCTTATCCCCTTATTGTTTTATATAAGATAAAATGAATATAATTAAAGGAGAAGAGATATTAATCATGAATAACACTTATTTCCATGATAATAAATAGAGTCTAACAAACACTGAACCTGAGGTACGATCACCACAATTGAACATTTTCCTTGATCATAACAAATTACTTCTCAAGGAGGAGTGACATATCATGAGAAAGATGACATAATTGTGGAGTATTATTATATACACTTGGACCATTTTAATGTGTTTTTTAATATGTGTGTAATATGTCTCCTTAAAAACTTTCTCAAATTACCCCTAAAATAAATAAGTTGAATGAGTTTGAAATTGATCTCACATTACTAAATATTTCATAGATAATTTTTATTCTTTGGTGACATCACTCTTGTTTTCTACAAAATTTTATCCCACATAGACTTATATTTGATTAACTAATATTTCATTGATTATTGAAATGCATGATTCCATTTCTTGAGTTGAGATAAAATAAAAATGAAGTTTCTAAAGTTGCAGTTGAAGTGAAGGCCCAGACTTACCTTCTTCATTTTTTTTGTAAATAAAGTAGAGAAAGTTTGATCACGCATATTTAATTTTAAAATGTGAATAAATATTGAAAAAAATACAAAAGGGGATATTGTTGAGCCCATGTGTTATATTTTTTAATGAGTAAATAGTGGATGAAGTGATGATTCTTGGATAATTTATATGGATTTATTTAATGAAATTGGATGTCATGCATGAGAATTTCTTCCTAATAATTGTGATTATTTATTGAACTAGTATTCAATGCCAAATACATGTGAAAATGAATTTTATTAAATGAACAATGTTTTAAACAAGTGAATCCATGTCTATTTGGGTGGAGAATAGATTTGAAGAAGGCCCTTCAAAAATGTATTCATATTTTTCGCATGAAGAATTTATTTGCAGAGACTTTGGTTTGGAATTTTTTATTTCACTTAGATAAATTTATAAGTATTTGGGACAAAAAAGGGGCTAACCCTGGCCACCCAAGGAGGAAAACTCAGCCACATATGGGAGTAAGGCTCAGCCACATGGGTGTTAGACCGATTATTGGAATCCATAGAGGTAGGTGGTTACAAAGCACCTACATGGGTAGGAAGAGGTGTGAACTAAGGTTAAAGGGTGAATGGAAGGCGAATAGTTCCCGCAGAGTGAATTGGTGGAATGAAAAGGGGATGGCTTGTCCCATGTAGTGTATGAGTGAGTTGTGGGTGATAAACCCCGATTCAAGCTCGAGAAACTAGTAAAACTGAATGATTTATTAAGCATGTCTCAAATGAAGTGAAATTGTATGTGGGATAAGATACACATGGGTACTATTCCCATGTTTAAAATTTATGCATGTAAGTGTAACCATATAATATGTTGCATTTGGGCTGTTGGATCTACACTATTGATCATCTTCAAACTTCAACCCTTTGATGAACCTATGAATGCTCAAGGAAACCGATGTCCACCTCTATTCTTAACTCTAGCCAACTTCTAGTGATTATTCCAAGATAACGAGACTCACTGAATCATCTCAACACCATGAATGAATCATTTTATTTTATGCATGTCATTACCTCAAGAATTTTTTTAGATGAGGAGAATCCCAGTTTTGGATAAGTACATTTCTAGAAGATATTTATTGATGATCATTGGATCATAAGACTATATGGTGATAATATACCAAGGAATTAAAAATATCTCCAAAATCATCACATGAACACTAATCCATCACATGATTCCATCACATGAAGAATGTGTAACTTCCATTATGTGAAGCATTCATCACTTACAACCTCTATCACGAAAATATTTTAGTGATTGTCAATCATGTGTCCACCAAAGACATCAAATAAAGAATAAGTCAATCACATGAAGCATAGACATGTCACATGATCAAGTTAAGTGATCATGTGATCATATATTCACATCGACGTCACATGAAGATATCGAGAGTTTTAGAGTTTCAAAATGAATGAGATCCCAAGATCACCATGCATTTAAATTACCTTGACTCACCTTAAAATTTATAGAATATGGAGTGTATACTCCTCTATAAATAACAATTTAGGGGTGAGGAGGTTTGATACTTATATCATATAAATATTTTAGATAGAGCTCTCAACCATAGAAATAAAATATCCATGTATATTGATACACGAAGCAGAAGACAATCGTATGATCCGTTCATGTGAAGGAATAAAATATTGCATGACTTTTCCACACAAATAAGCACTTGTGAACAACCCTTTTTAATCAAAGTAAAATAATATAGATGAATCCATTTACTCATGAAAAGTACAAACTAGTGGGATACTAGAGTCTTTTGAAGGATACAAAATAGATTCATATGAATTGTTCACATAAAACCCTTACGTGAAGTTGCTTTATGAGAAGAGAACCATAGTTACAATTATGAATGAATTCACATACCTAAATATGAACACATACATTACTTCATGCACATGAAAATGTGTTGATAAGTGAATAAGGATTTATTCACCACAGACTAGTGGCTACTAGTTGCATGAATAAAGTGGGATAGAAGGTAGTGAGATATTCAAGATAGTCCAAAGAACCATTAAACACACCTGATTAAATTCACATTAAATAATAAAAATATTACTTTATATGTTTTATGGTTTGTACCAATATTATATAGAATGAAATTTGTGTGATTGAGTTGAGAATAATTTGATCAGTGTAAGATTTAATCTTGCATAGAAAAATATTGAATATATTGTGTGCATCGATTGCACAAATCAAGTGAGCTGAGACTTCATCATCTAAAGGGGAAAATGACCAATAATTGTTTCAATAAGGTAACTAATCTCACACAGTTGATTAGAAACTTTTGAGAAATACCATACAACTATAAGGGTTCCCAAAGTGCGCACGTTCAAGTTAGATCTAGCAATCTCATGAAGAAAGATCAAGAGATCATCCTATAGTGGATTAGTCCATCTAAAGAATAAGGTTATAACTTGGGGGGTCTAACCATTTTCTAGAATATTGTGATTTGGGGGGGGGGGGTATGAAAAATCACCATAAAATAAGGCCCACTCAGGTAGTGTAACCAAATAATGAAGGTGGATTAGAACTAGGGGTA
Organism: Viscum album; assembly: GCA_963277665.1. Taxonomy (NCBI): domain Eukaryota; kingdom Viridiplantae; phylum Streptophyta; class Magnoliopsida; order Santalales; family Viscaceae; genus Viscum; species Viscum album. The sequence goes on from OY728150.1 coordinate 537,520,108, forward strand.
TAACTAGTTTGTAATTAAGGTAATAACCAGTTAATGTTTGTAATCACCTTCTGATATAGTGGAGACTTAGTGTTGGGGATACTAACCAATATGGAAAAGAGTAGGTCTATTTAATGAAACTTTAAAATCTGTATGTTATGTGCCTTTGAATTTATAGTATTATTCAAGGTGAGGTTGAGTGACACAAGAAGAGTGAATTGATGATTTAACCAACCAAATAGATTGAATTGAAAAGAAACAATTTATAAAAGGAAAATGGATCACTAATTTACAACCCCCCTTATTAGTGATCTCACACTGATCTAGGTATTACACAAGCAAAGAAATGTTTAAAATAAAGGTCTATCTTATTTCTCATTTAATAATATATATTTTTCTTCCATGTCTATATTTTGAAAAATTGTTTTACAAGAGTCCTCTTTATTTACTCAAAATATCTATTAAATAAATTTTATGTTATCTTTGAATTTTTAAAAGGTTTGAAAGGAATATTTGTAATATTTTCCCAAATGGTCATTTCAACTTTCTTTAAAAAAATTATAAAGGAATATTTCTTTTTAACATATAATGCATTAACATAATTTCCTGCTGCCATAACTATTTTATGATATTTAACTTCTTGTAAAAGTTTATAATGGTTTCAAAAAGAAAACTCTTTAATGAAATATTATTTTAATGTATTTGTTAAATTTTATTTTATTCTAAAAAAGACAATAATTTATTTTAAAACCTATATTTTTATGAATTTCTGGTCATATTTTATATCTTATTAATTTTATGGTCATTAAATTTCTCTTGAAACATTCACTTTATTTTGATCATATTTTATTGGACATTACATTTCTTTTAAATATCCATGTTTATTATATCGTGGATATGATTATTAAATAAACCATATAATATTTATATATAAGATATTTTTCTATGAAATGGATTTAATAGACTGGGGAAATATTAATATTCCATATTCTTTACACAATATTGATATTTGTTGTCAAGACATATAGTTTATGAATTAAATTAATCTTTCAATTTATGAGGAATACATTGGAAATGAAATGATGGGTGGGGCCTAGTTATAGATAACCCCTCTATGCATTGATAGGTCTTAGAAGAAAAATAAGTTGGATATCCTTATTAAATGAGTTTTTTGGTGTATATCTACCCATTGATTAAACAGTCATGGAACAAGGACTTGATAGTAAAGATATCATCATGTATGAGATCATGACATCTAATATTATCATTTATTTCATTGAGAATTCATTTATTAAAATTCATGAGATTACTGCATTTATATTGTCCAGGGATGTATTTTGTGTTCAAATTATTGATTAAATGACACGTGTTTTCAGTTATTTACCTTTCCATATCGATTATACCTTATTTAATCATGATATATTCTAATGTACATAACCCTTACCAAGATTCTGAGATCACCCTTTATTTTTTTCCTTTCCTGAGGGTATGGATAAGGATATTATAAATAATTTAAACGATGGAAAATTTTTCTTATGCTATGTATTTATATTTACAATGTAATATGGAAATCATGTTTGTATATAGTTCTTAAAGATCATTACATTGATCAATTATTGGTGATGTGATCCCTTATATCTTATTCCAATGTAATAAAGTAGACACCGACACTGTATTACTAGAGTTAGGGGTTGTTATAGTTGGTATCAAAGGAAGTTTTCAAAAAAAAAAACATTGGAAACTAGATTATAAATGAACATATCTCACATAAGAATTATGACAATCCCTTATAGAATTCGAGAAATTTTATCATTAGAGGGATCTATATTTTATGGTTGAATATTCATGATGATTTTGGGATAACTCCATGTATGCCATTATTTAGTGATGAAACACAACAGAATAGAGAGAATAAACAATATTAATCAATGTAGGGATTTCCCTATTGAGAAATCCAATGTAGCTAATGTTGGAACTGAGAAGATCATGGCCATATTAGGGAAGCTTACTCAAGTTATGAAAAATAAACTTTCTCATATAGAGAAACCAATTGTTCCACAGTTTGATTCACCTATGTTGGATATATTCAAGTAGTATAAGCCTCCATTTTTAATGGAACTACTAATCCATTGGTAGATGCGCAATGGATTAAGTCCCTCGAAAATATATTATTGGATTTAGGAAGTAATTAAAGTGAAAAGGTTATTCTATCTGTGTATTATTTGAAAGGATATGTTGATCAATGGTGCTCATTAATCCAAAACACTAAAGAGGTTGAAGAAATAGAAATCATAGAATGAATAAATTTTAAAGTGATATTATTTGAGAAATACTTCCCCTAAGAACATTGAGTTGAAATAGAGAGAAAGATACACACTTTAATGAAAAATGAAAAGAAATTGTTGTAGAGTATGAGGCTTAATTTACAATATTATCTAAGAATACTTTAGACTATATATGTAATTTGGAAAAGGAATATTGATTGTTTATTTGATGGACTAAAGAAAAGTCTCCAAAGGTAACTAGTTTAACATTTTTTTCATTATATGATAATATAGTATCAAGTAAAATTAAGACAAAATAAATAATTTTCTAGATCCTATATATTCAAGGAAAATCAAGAGAAGAAGTGGTTTGCTGAGAACCAAGAAAAAGGTAATAATTCAAAAAAGAAAATGGAATGAATATATTTCTATCATGTAAAAATTATGGATAGAAACATTTTGGAAAATGAATGAAGGATATGGGAGTTTTTATAAGTTCAGAGATAAGGTTCCTCAAGATAATGAATATAAGTAAATGAAATAAACTACTACTATCATGTGATTAAACTATAAATATATGTAGAATTATTTGAACTTATTCCCTAAATGTCAAGGTAACTTACTATAAAATAATAAAAGGGGAGAATTCCAAGCATTTGAAATTACTACAACCAAAGTAGAAGTTCTAAGAGATGTGGTGAAAGGTACAATTATCATACACTCAAGAAGATTTTTTTTATTTGATTCAGGTTATACCCTTTATTTTATATTTAAAAAAATTTCTAAGGGTATCACATCATCGCCACAACAATTAGATGTTGAGTTGGTAGTGGAAACTTATAATGGAAGGATGATCGCATCTCAAGTCTATAGCTCCTCCCTGATAGAAGTTTGTGGAAATGTGATTCCTAAAAATATTGTTATTCTTCCTCTAGTTTAATTTGATTTAATTTTGGGAATATATTGACTCTATAAATATAGATCACATACCAATTGTTGATAAAGGGAAGATACATTTTATATTCTGAATCAAACTATGATAGTTTATCAGTGTGAGGATGAACCTGAACTCCCAAGGGAAATTACTTCCATCATATGGGGTTTACTACCCATACATGATAGATATTTATCTCATATTTATGGGTAGAAAATCAATATTGATGATATTCCTATTGTATGATATTTTTTTGATGTTTTTCTAGAATATTTTCCTACTCTTCCCATGAATTATGAAGTTGATTTATTATTATAAATCATACCTGGTGCTACACCTATTTCAAAGACTCCATATATAATAACCTCAATTGAGTTATAGAAATTAAATAATAAATTCTAGTAGAATATAGATAAATGACTCATTTAGCTTAATTCTTCACCATGGGTAACACCTATTCTTTTTTTAATAAGAATTATGGGTCAACAAGCCTTTTCATTGATTACCAGGAACTTTATAAAATCACAATTAAGAAAAAGTATCATATAGCCTATATCAATGATCTATTTGATCAATTATGAGGAGATCAAAAAAAATTTAAGATTGATCTTTGATATGAAATATCATTAGATAAGTTTCAGGAAAGAGGATATACCCAAGACATCCTTTCGTATGAGGTATTGCTATTATGAATTTATAGTAATTCTATTTGAACTTACCAATTATCCTGATATCTTCATGGATTTAATGAATAGAGTCTTTAGATATTACCTTGATTAGTGTGTGGTAGTATTTGTAGAAAATATTCTTATATATTCTAAGATAAAAGAATAACATGAATAACATTTAAGGATTGTATTAATGAAACCAATGAAGGAGAAGATATATGCCAAATTTTAAAAAGTGTGAATTTTTCCTATAAAAAGTCTCATTCTTAGGTTATATAATATAATGTAAGGGTATATTAGTGGATACTTCAAAGATGAAAGTTATTGATCAATGTACTATAATAACCATAGTAACTAAGATCCATAGTTTTATTGGGTTTACTGGATACTACTAACACTGTGAGATATTTCTCATAACTATCTAATAATTTAATTTAATTGACCCAGAAGGGATCCAATTTATTGTGGATAGATTAATGTGAGAATAATTTAAAATAACTAAAGAGAAGGATGGTCTGTGCATGTAATGTTCCGACCTAGGTGTCACTAAATAGTGACCCGAGCTGATGGGTCACATGGCCTAAAGCATGTCTCCCTATATGACAGAGGATGCTGACTAGCAGCAAGGGCCAAGGGTGTGTCTGTGGCGAGACTATACCATCATGTCAGAGTGTAACATAGTAGATTAATCACAATAATCAATAATGTTAGAATAATATAAACCACTGACAGAAGATAAAAATCTATAGGACTCTAATAATAAATAATCTAAAATTAGTCATATACAATATGATGTGTCATGTCATGTCTCTACAAATTAGGAAAAAAGGTATACATACATCCAGTACAATACATGTATCAAAAGGTACAAAAAGGCCAAAAGAACTATCTCTAGATAGCATCATGATCCTAGCTCAGTCTTGTGATCCCCTGCTCCTAATCATAGAACAAATCAAGAATCGTACAATGGGAGATTTCCTAAGTCCCTAACTACATCTATGAAGTCTACCCAGGTACCCAACAAAGGCCCCAATAGGATATGAGATAACAATTAGTAGGCTACCACCAACAGTTTCTTTAAAAAATCTATTCTATGTAATACAAGATAAGCAATGTTCAATATATACAACATGTATAATAGTACTAAAAGTAAAGTGCCCAGGGAATATGTGATGAAATCAAGTGATTCTATCAAGAAAAACAAGTCTCCCTACAAATAATGGTAAAGATATTATAAAAAGGGTAGGTTTAAACAGAAATAATAGGTGTGATATAGTCTAGTCTATCCACTGTAATCTGATACCCATACCAAGGATATCTATAAAACATTCCAAAATATCCCCAATGTCCTTGTCATGTAATCATGTGTACAATATCCATCATGTTCATGTTGTATAATCAAAATCTTCCATAACATCCATGCCACATAATCAAAAGTGTAAGAACACGAAGGGTTGGATCCATGGTATAGGAGACCAAGCCATCCACATCGAGTCCTAGGAGCATCTAGATGGAAACTTGGTAAATACTTGGGTGGAGTACAAGGAGAATGCCAATAGATTACGTCCACCATGATTCCAAGAAAGTTGGATCCAAGGGGTAGCAATTCCCTAGTAATATAATGAAATCAGGATCCAAAACATCCAAGTCATCCACTACCATAATCAATACCCATAGATTAGAAATGTCCATGGAGTCCTATTTAATCAGGATCCAAGGATCCCATCAAAGGTATCCACTACCATTTCAATTAATCATCTCAATCCATTCATTATTTCATAAAATTTCACATCCCATGAATTATTCCAACTCATTTCCACAATTTCTATTCAAACAATTTAATCAAAACAACATAATTTAATCACATGGAAAAGGAGGAAAAAACCTTTTCCTATCAATTCAATTCAATTCCATTTTAGTTAAAAAAGGACCCCTCTACCTATGTGAGGTCACACATTCCCAACAAGGTGGTATAATATCGGGAAGATACAAAGTCACACCCCATGGGTGGCCTAGATTGAAAAAAAAAACCACCAATGATCATGAAGGTACTCAAAGGGAAACCTAATAGGTTCCAAATTATCCACTTCAAGCATTTAATTAATTTTAGGGGTGATTCCTGAAATTTCAATGCTTGGAATAATGGAAAATATTCCTATAAAACACCAAACCTTGAGGGAAATGTATAGAACACCTACCATAGGTCTATATTTATCACTCATCCAGTATCGACCTCTCATTTGGTCCAAATTAGAAGAAAAAAAAATTAATGGATGAAAATATTAGAAATAGGAATAATTATCTTTCAATAAAATAACTCTATCGATATAAAGTTAAATAAAGAATGACAAAAGAGGAAACAAGTACTTAGTGGAATATATCCAATGAGACAAATGGTGTTCGAATCCAAGTCTGGATAGATAAATGGTGGCTAAGCCTATGATTTGAGCTTAAAGGGATATCCCCACACTAAGGTGTTGTACACTAAAAAAAGGAGGATAAATAAATAGGTTTTAATAAAATTTTAAGGGAAAAATGGTCATTTCTCTTATTTTAACTAGGTCACACAATTTATCCGCACAATTTTCCAAACCGTGCACCCCTTACCGCCTCAAGGGGTACCTCACACAGTTCTTGTGCACAACATGACTAACCATATGTAAACTATGTTGCATGAATTTTATAAAAGTTTTAGATACCCTACATGGGAATGCACCCTAGGATACATGGTTTACTCAAACCATGTGGCCTTCTACAGTCCACTATCTAGCTTTTGCATAGTTACTCCTAAATGTACGGTTTAGGTCACACAGTTTCTTCTAACCGTGCAACCTAGATATTTTCTCAAAAAGGCAGGATTTGGGATCTAAAAAATCCCCATACACTCCTAAAACTCCCATGATCTCATTATTCACTCACATCAGGTCACAAACAAGGATTTAAACCGAAAAAAATACCCATAACTCATAAGAAAACCCAGGATCGTATAGTACACTTGTGTTTAAACTATCCTATAGTGGAGAAGATTTTGTGATATATAGTGATTAATCAAATAATGTACTAAGATTCATCCTCATGCATAATGAAATGGTGGTAGCTTATGCCTCTCTCCAATTGAAAATTCATTATAAAAATTACATGACTTGTGATTTGGAACTGGTAGCGGTAATTTTTTCATTGAAGATATGAAGATATTATTTATATGGTGAAAGGTGTGATATATATATTGATAAAAAAATCTTAAAGTATATATTTAAAAATAAATAGTTGAATATTATCCATATTATATGGTTTTATTTGATCAATGATTATGGCCACTCAATGCATTACAACCCTGGGAAGGGAAAAAAGGTGGAAGATGCTCTGAGTTGGAAAGACCATGCTAGTTTTTCTATGATGATGATTGAAAGTGATCCAGTATTTATGGATTTTCAGAAGTAGGTTATTGAAATATTTAGTAAATAGTACATATATTATATTTTTTAGATGAATGTTTAACCATATATCCATGAGAGGATTAAGAAGGTGTAGAATGAAGATGTGGAATTATAGAACATGAGGAATATTCTTGAGTTCAACCATGATCATTCTAGAATGATAAGGTATAAAAAATGAGTATGTGTTCCATCATCACTAGATTTGAAGAAGGAGCTATTGGATAAATCTCATAATTCATTATTCACTATTTATCCATCAAGTATAAATATGTATAGAGATCTGAAAAATTATTTCTAGTAGGATAACATGAAAAGGGATACTATAGAGTATGTATCTCAATGCCTAGTTTGTCAAAAATTTAGGGCTAAGAGATAGATGTTTAAGGGGATATTACAACCATAACCCATACTAGAATAAAAATGGGAAGACATTACCATGTATTTCATCATTAGACTCCCTAAAACATCTAAAAGGCATAATTCTATTTGGGTTGTAGTTAAAATCCTTATGAAATCAGCACATCCTATCACTATTAGAGAAAATTTCTCTCTTGATCATCTTACTCGACTATACATTAAGGAATATTTGATATTTCATGGTGTAATACTTTCAATAATATCTAATCAAGATCCGAGGATTACATCGATGTCTTAGAGAATTCTTAATTAGGCTCTAGATATAGAGTTGAGTTTCAATATTACTTATCATCCTTATATTTATGGTCAATCTAAGAGAACCATTCAAACTCTATAAGACATGTTAAGATCTTTCTATATGGATTTAAAAGGTGGGTGGGATCAACACATTCCTTTTTTATAATTTTAATACATAAATAGCTTTCACTCAAGAATTTAGATGGCTCCTTATGAATCCTTATACGGAAGGAAGTATAGAACTCCAACATGTTGGGATGAATTTGGAGAAACAAAGTCATTAAGACCTAATTTAGCTAAGTAAATGATAAATAAGGTTAGATCCATTCAACAACACATAAGGGTGTCTCAGAGTTGAAAAAAAAGTTATGTTGAAAATCATTAGTGAGAACTAGAGTTCAAAGTTGTTGACAAGGTATTCCTATGATTATCGACTTGAAATAAGGTTATATGATTTTGAATGAAGGGAAGATTATCCCTAGATATATCAGTCCCTTTGATATCTTATCACCTGGTGCTTCCACCGAATATATCTCAAGTTCAATATATTTTATATGTATATATCTTGAGGAATAACATACACAATCCTTAAAATGTACTAAAATCATAGGTTATAAAACTGGATCAATATCTATATTATGAGGAACAACTGGTGGATATTCTGGATCATAGAGAGAAAGTTCTATGAAACATGACCGCTCAGCTGGTCAAAGTTTTGTAGAGAAACCATAAATTTGAGAAAGATATGTGGGAACCTGAGGATGTGATGAGGTATAAGTATCTTTAGTTTCTTCTATTAGAGTGACATAATTTTGAGGGTGAAATTTCTATAAAGGGGTATAATGTAACACCCTAATATTTTATGATATATTTCTCTTTAAATAAATTTAATTTCTTTGATAGCTTGATTTACATGAAATATGGAGTTTAAATGAACTAGAAAAAACCATTTAAATATTAAAATGTGATAATTATATCATGTTTTTATTTATTTAATTATTAAACTAGGTTTATTTTTTGGTATTTTTCAAAAAATATTTATTTTTTAGTGAATAGTAAAAAATACCAATTTTTATAAAAATGTTATTTATTTTCTTTAAATAAATTAATTTAAAAAGTAACATTGCATTTTGGATTTAGTATTAATGTGATATAAAATCCATTTGTTTTAAAATAAACTAATTAATTCCATTAGTATCAATATTTTTCATGATTTTGATATAAGTCATTTTTTGGGTTTAAAGCACATTTTTTTGGAAAAATGTTTTTCGTAGCATTTTGTGGCATCATTTTAAATTAATTTATTCAAATTATACGAAATGAATTTGATAAAATGGATTAAAAATTTTGAATCAAGAGATTCAAAATTTTAAAATATAATCATTTTATTTTTAGGAATTATGAATAATAACCGTGGTAAAATTTACCACCTTTGTAAAGGGTAAATCTGGAAATTAAGGTTAAAAAATGTGATATTGAATTATAAATCTATCAAAAACTTGAATTTATTTCATTTAATGAGATAAATTCAACCATATCCATCATAAATATGAATATATGTAATTATTTTCTATTTTCCTTTGATAATTACATTTATATTATTTTAAGTAACAAAAAATAAAAAATTTCACTCTTTTTCCTTTAAATTTATCTTATAAGTTCACATGGGGATAAAAATAAGTTTTCAAGAAATAGTAATGATTTTTTAAGTATCCTGAAACTATTTTTATGATGGTTTATTATTTATAATATTTAGTTATTGTAAAATATCTTTAAACGCTTATACAACGCTGGCATAGTTCTTATTTAAGTAGTGGAAAAATCAAAGTAAATAAATTTAAAAACATTAAAACTGATGTTTTTGGTATTAATTATGGTTATAAAATAATTTAATAGTTAAAAATAATAATAATTTATTATTAATTTAAAAAGGTATTATTTTCAAATTATATCTTTTTCTTGATGACTTTAAAGTTAAATTAAATGAATTGTGTCAAAAATGACATTAATGATATTTTATGAAAAATAATATATTTTTAAATAGATTAAAAATCATAAAAATATTTCAAGAGGAAAATTAGGATAATAAATGGTCTAAAATTTCATATCTTTCCCATTTATTATGAAATTTTTACATTATAGGAAAAATCATAACCCTTTAATATTGAAAAAGGTGTTATTATGGTTAAGGTTAAAATAGGTTCACTGAGGGGTTAAACCAAGAGATAAGGGCATTTTTTTCAAATTAAACTTATATAAATACTATTTTATGGACATATTTAGACCTAATAGTATCCAAAATTATAATATATATCTGTTTTTAATCATTTTTATTGAGAATGACATTATTATATTTTAATCTTTTAAGAAATTCCAAGTGTGTCATCTCCCTCCCTTATAAAAGGGAACCCCTTCTATCTTTTATTTACACCACTTTGAGCCTTATATATGAACAAAAATGTACCCAATTATCTTATAAACATCCATATACATTATTTATAAGTTTTTTATTCTTAAAATTCCATTATAATGGTCTTTAATAAAGGATTTAAAGGAGGTCAACCGAAGGAGAGGTAATCATTCTACCCGACCTCTTTCAAATTATTTCTTCTTTTACATCCTATAAATTTTAAGTATTCATAAAAAATAATAATTTAAGTATCCAAAATATACCAAAATGTTATTATGATCATGTAATCACCATTATATACTCTCTTTTCCATCAAATGGTAAGTGTAAGTATCGCTCGTGTGTATGTATAGACTACTGCATCCACATAGTGATTTAATTGATTTCTCATCATAATTTTTAATTGATGGTAATTATGATGGGTTTAATTATTGTATATGATATTTATTAAATATTTATTATTTTTAAATTATATTATCATATATACCTTCTTACCTTCCAATCCTTTGGAAAATGATAACATCGCTCGTGCATATGTTTCGACTACCTCCTCAATGAAGTGATGTGATATTTTTTTCATTTCCTATTTCTATAGATAGTAATAAGGAAAAATTTAATTAATATATATGATATATATGATATAATAATGATTATTTAGAGGTTAATTATTATTTACCTTCCTTTCTTTCAATAAATCTTAAAGTGAAAACGTTGTTCATGAGTACGTATGACATATCGTCTCCATGAATGGTGTAATTTATTTTTTATCTCTACATTTTATGGATGAATATATATATATATATATAATGAATATATATGATATTAAAATTATTATTAACATTACGGAGATTATGGAATCATAATTAAAGTATAAATACTAGAATTATCAAATCAAAATTCTCATGAAAAATGAAATGGTAAACACCTGAAAATGATGACTTAATAAGGAATTATTAATAATTAGGTATTTAAATGATATAAGTGGATTATATATGATATTATAAGCATTTACATGACTATTTTACTATTTTTGACACTTTCTTCAGGGCCCACACACACTTTAATGTATGATGTATCTCTGTTTCCCCACATTCCCACTTTATAATGGTGGGCCTCTTTCATCAATTTCAACAGTGATGTATACTCCATGATTTAAATAGGATGATGGGATTTAAGTTCCCACTTACATGGATTCCTCCTTATATATTTTTTCCTAGTCCGAGTCTACCTCATAGATTTGGGTCATGTTCGTGGAACTCATTCTCAGTGCTATCTCATTGTGGACATCGGTTAATTACACTTCTTCTATCTTGACAGGACATCAATATTCAGTCAGGAGAGTAGACTCATTTCAAATCTCTAGGAATGTATGGACATTAGGCACATTGTTTACCTCTGTTCTTCATATTAGGAGGGTATCTCATATGAGGAATGTTAGATATGAAACTCAAGGCATCCCATGTTGATAATGAGGCAATTGATAGAATGGGCGTAATTCTTCCAAGGATTTTTACCTCCGACATCCCATAATTATGCATGTGGTAGGTATTTTGGGTTAGGTTACAAGTTATATATCCATTAGAGACAGATCAGAATGTATGTTTTAAATGGATTAGGGAATTAGTTTAACATCCTATAGAGATGAGATTGGTTGATCAGAATTCCCTATGGAGGTGGATCAAGGAGGTGAATCCCTAAGAGGGAAGATGTTACACATGGATAGTTTACTATTGGGATTTGATGCCTTATGAGGTGGATCTAGATGGTGCATACCCAGAAGGGAAGATGTCGCACCAATATTATTTACCATTGTTGGGATTGAAACTCAAGGAGGTGTCCTACATATCATGTTTAGAAGACAATGACAACAACCCATGTAGCTCAATGCTGTAGTTTAAGGTCATGTGATAGGACCGATCCATGTAGTTTAATGTCATGTGGTAAGGATGATCATGTCATGAAAGGATCATTGATGAGGGATGGTGTGTGGATTATGCATATAATATACCCTATAAGGGTGTATTATACTCCTTTGGGGGTGGATTGTACTCCACGGTAGGAGGGGGTGGCATCCCATGATGATCATACATGGGGAATCCTATTCCTATCACACAAGGTATAACTACAGTTTTACATCATGTGTTGATTACATTGTCATGCAGTTTAAAAACGTACAACTAGGACATGGAACTAGGCAGTTTTATTTAATGCATCTCAGATGTGGGTAGGTTCACTCGTTACCCCTTGGGATTATGTGGCCACCATGCATGCACATTTGGGAGAGGCATGGTGTTGTCACTACCATGGATGAGTGTTCAATCATGAGTTCCACAATATGGTCCCTGATCTTATAAGAAAAATGGGTTATGGTACATATGATTAAAAGTAATAGGCAGGGTAATGATTTTACTATAGGTATAGGGGATGTTAATTAGGGGACCAGGAAATTGTTTCATGCAATTGGGTTGGGTTGTTTGAAAAAGTTTTATCAGTAGAGGGCCTAAAAAAAGAACAAATTATGGAGTCAAGAGGCATGGTTGTGGACATGTTTTGGGGATTTCACACAAATCAGGGTTATGAACATGTAGGTTCTTTGCGTTCACCCATCTAGCCTTAGGGTTAGTTGCATGAGGATTACTCTACAGTAGTCCAAGTCAAGGTTGGGACCACATGAGGCATGTTGTGAAAATTTCCAACCTTTTAAGTTCTACGGTTAGTGTTTTTATGCACTATCATAGAATAATGGGAGTTTCATGAAACAGAGAATCAATTTATCTTCTATGGAGCCTCTCGAGGGGGGGGGTGAGATTATATTTATAGATAAAATTATCATATTTTTGCGTGCAATTAATTAGTGTATAACTTGATTTGTGTGCACATTCATCCTTTTATATCAGGGCTTGGATGTGAAACATTCTTGGATGGACATCACCTTTATCACGCAAAGGGGTTGGTTGTGCATAGGTATACATGCAATGTTTTCTTCTTGTGCACAATTAGTTTTTTTTCACACATATGCCTGAGGTGCTTCACCGAACCATGGGGTGGCCACGGAACTCTATGTCACCTTTGGGGCATAAGTTCAATGTGCGTTGAATTGTATCTTTGTGCACACTCATTGACACTTTCATGTAACCTCTTCACTAGGACCAAAATGGTCCTTCGGTGTAGATTGCATACTAAATTTACCAAAAAAATGTCTATTTGAGTCCTTGTATGAGATTTTAGTGCCAAAAAATTCCCCCCTCAAAATCTGAGTTAATAGTGGATCAGATGGTGGGATTCCAAGGGAAATTCTAAGAGAGTGAACCATTTTCATTGATGCGTGAAAAGTCTAGTTTTAGTTAACCAACTTTGGTTTCATGCTATGTGAGAATAGTATACTTGACCTATATATATGAAAAGGGGGGACTTTTATTATACCTGGACTTCTTGGGTGACAATCCTTCACTCTCGTGCATGTAAATACATCTCTGCATGAAAATCCGATCCTTTGATGGCCTTTTTTTGTGCAAGTTAACTTTACACCCAACTGCTTCCATGATAGAGGTGACCTTTTTAAAAAACATCTCCCAAGTTGCATGCCAACTCGCTCTTTGTGCACCAAAATAGTGCATTTTTATGCACCTTCCTTTGAACCTCCAGATTCATTCGAAATGTACAATTAACTGAGTCAAGATGAGATCAAAGAAGCTATGCCCAATCAGAGGGACAAAATGGTGGAAAACCTAGATATTCTATGATCAAGGAGGGTTATCTCAAATAATCAGATGCTTTTGAACATGCTGACTGAAGATCAAAGAAACTACATGTTGAGTGACCACATTCCATTATGGAATTTCAAGTTTATGGATTAAGTGAACATCCTAATCATCTAAGTCAACATTTCACACTCTTGGTTCATGCATGGGGATGAGATTACCCACTGGAACATCACTTTACTCATCCAACCTACTCGAGAGAATGGGGACATCATTGTCTACATGATGAGTTGACGAAAGAGGATAGTTATGTGGGAACAATTGGAGGTAGAAGAATTATCATCCCGATATGCTAGTATATTCCAGAGCAGTGTGCAAGAAAATATAAAAGGCTGGAACAAGGACTGGGGATTCAGGTCAGTAGGAAACATCATAGATGAGTGGGATTGGGCATACTAGGTACACTACACCTGTTTGGAATATGGGGATGAGCTTCATCATATCAGCTTATATAAATCAGTGTGGATGTCTTAATTCTACACCTACCATTAATAAGAGTTGATGCTAGAGCTCCTCATCTATCGGTCCCCAGACACTAACACATTCCACCTTCACCATGGGGAGGTGGGAATCAACTTTTGGGATATACAATAGATCAGTGGCATCCAACAAATGGGTTTCAATACAATGAATTCCTTCTAGTGATGAATGTTTGGTCAGACATACAGAAGACTCCTCACCCATCACAACATCTTCTGGAGGCTTTGAAGGAAAATCTAGGTCACACTACCACTCTAATAAGGATATTTCATTCAAGACTTTACTAGGAATATTATTGAAGAAGGGCCCAAATATCAGGATGTCAGGATGACCAAAGTAGTGTTTGACGGAACAAAATATGTGGAGGTTGGGGTTGTACTGCCTGATTTTGGAGGAGGGGCAGTACGAGCGGTGGGGTTTCATCATGGTTGAGGGTTGAAAGCCACTGGTCCACTAATTCATGTTTCTCACCACATTACTTAGAAGCTGGTTGAATCCATTCTGAGAGACCCACATGGGTATGTGCCTGAGGATTCTAGTGATGGAGGCAATCATGGCAGCCGACAACATGGTGAACTTGGTCGTACTAGTTTTGGATCATCTTTATAGCTATCTAGGGAATGTGGAAAGGGGATAAAGAAAAAAAAGACTCTGTGGGATATTATTGTTCCTCAATGGATGGATCATGGAACATTTTAGAGGCTATGAGTTTCCTAACACCATTAGACCACCGAATTCCTGTCTGTATCCTTATCTACTTAAAATCACTGGGGTCAGACCAGTGACTCTCAATGATAATGGGGTCATAATGGGAATTTATTATTATGAAAACTTTAACTTACACCCCTTATAAAACTCATTCCGTATGATGGTGGTGACCTTCAAGGAGAATTAGAGAAGAGAGAGTAACTACAATCCTTCTAGGGTGGGGTGTTAGTGTTTAGGATTAGTGAAATCATATAATACAATTCATACATTCCATCCCAGTTCTATAGGAAATTTAGGTTCATCTAGTATCCAATGAGGATATTTTACATGGGTTTATGTTAAGAGAAGAATCTATGTATCCTTTTTCATTTGTGGTGGATGCTGATAGGAAAGGGATTATGAGAGATGATCATGCTGCCACCCACCAATGTAAATGCCAACATGTCTCGGGATTATGCCAACAACTGGGTGGTATCGTACGCTGATTCAATCTTTCAGAAGTGTGTAAGAGTGATCACACTGGAGAGAAAGGTACCAAAGAAGTAGGGAGACAGGTAGGCTACTATCTAAAGGGAAATCCAGATTTCAGGAGAAGCCCATGTTGGAGCTACAGCGGGGGTGACACAAGGTGCTACTGTACCCCACCTCTTAGAGAGGAGGGATCCTAGAAATGGTCTTGGGAGGAATAAAGGGGATCTTAGGCTAGAACAAGAAGATCCAAGGAGGCTCATGGGAAGAAGATAAAGTACATGATATAGATTAATGCTGATGCTATCTTCCCCATGATTTGGATGGCTTGTAGGATTCTACGAACCTCCATGATGATGAAGTACCTGTGGCAGAAGCTGATCTAGGATTGAGTCAAGCTACCATAGGTTAAGCTCACTCATATCATGGTAAAGGTGAGATTCCATGAGAAGAACGTGTACTAGATGACCTTGAAATCCTTCATATACCAATGATGGGAACCTAATCTCCCTACCACCTTGGTATGAGTGATGTTTAGTAGTGAGCCGAGACATGAGGAGACACCACTTTTTGATGATTCTAATGAGGAAGCATCAATGGAAAAGGGTGAACATGGCTCCAGTGATAAATAATCATAGGGGTTAACCACTGATCAAGAAAGACCATGGGAGAGTGATGAAATTGTATCCTTAGATGAAGACATGGTTGTACTTATCGAGGTAAGCCTATTAACTTACCTCCATCCTTCAGTCCTTATCCTTTTTTATTTAGAATCAATATATGAAATTTGTTTATAGGATAAAATAAAAAATGAGAAAGGGATATCTACTGGAGGTGGTGAGGTCACTCCATTGGATGCTAAGGGGAATGAATTGGGGTATGTGCCTAAGGGTAAGGCAACCGGTGGGCCTACAAAGGAAGTCAAAGTGGAAATCTCAGAGCCTAAAGTACTTCCTATCATTTATGGGAGACTATGACCTAGTATTCCAATGGTATATTCAACTGTGAGCGAAGCGACATGCCTGATGTGGCTTATCATAAAAATACCTCTACCTCAAAGTAAGATCAAATATAAAATAACTTGGCCTCTTTTGAACTTCCATAGAGCTTTCACATCAATGTGTCTATTTATTATCATGAAGCTCCTTCTCAACCAATGTCAGGAGATCAGCTGCCAGCTATCGAGGTACCAACTATAGTTGAGGGGTATCCTATGGTGGAACTTCTTTCCAAGACTTAGGGACTCAATCTATAAATTCTTGGCCTCTGTAAGTCTTTCACTGTTACACGAGCCCTACTTGTCATTTTATTTTCAAATGGAATGGTGTGTTTTTATTTCAAACAATGATCGAAAGGGCGTGTTCCCGGCAAGAGGATGATGTTAGGGAATTAATGGATCCTTACATAATGGTTGTTAAAGCCCTAGAGTAGCCAATAATTCTATCTGAACTAGCCTTTGTCCTGAGGGAATAGTCTTCTTCGATCATGGGTGATGCCACAGGTGGGGCAGAGCATGACACTAGCGAAGACCGTGCTATCAAGGAAGGGTAAATAAAAGATGAACAACCTATTGACATGTAACCCAAACTATCTTAGAGTATCTCAAAAGAGGAACCCACTGCTGATGTCCTTGTGTCTTTCCTCAAATATGAGCCTGGACCACCTAAAGTGCCATAAGAGTCCAGGTTCGATTTCATTGGGGAAAACTTCATTTTTCGATGCAGACCATAGAGAATCATATAACATTTCATAACCCAAACTCCAAAACTACACCTAGTGATCCTTCCGGGGTCCCTCTACCACTGGTTGTGTAATTTGGGCATTAGAGGGTTGTATGATCACACTATCCACATACTGGTCTCCAACTTCCTTTTAAGAGGATGCACGAAGGAATCCATCATTTGGACATTTCTCAGAAAAAGTTGAAATATGAAAGTACATAGAAGCTATAGAAGGCCAATAAAGAAATTTTATGATTAGAGGAGTAAGGTAATGAGAATTATACCTTCATTAATTCTTAAGAAGAGGTTATCATCCAGTTGAAGGCTCATTTGGCAGAGGCTGAGTACCATGAAAAGCAGGTGATATCTCAGATGTAATAGATCCAAGATGAGTAGGTCCAGATGTAGATTAGGGATAATAAGATTCATCATGTAGATTAGGATGAGGAATAATAGAATATAAGGAAAAAGTAGGTCCTTGAATCCTTACACTAGATGATGGAGGAATTGGAGCACTCAATTGATGGGGTAGATCTATAGGGACAATTTTGGATAGGACTTAAAAGAGGATATGGTATGTGGATGAACCTTTCCTATTACTAGAGTTTTCTGTTTAAAATTATCTACATGAATGGACATATTTATTTCATCATATTCATTATCACATATTCATCATATTTGTGAAACAACCAATGACCAATCCCTAAGATCATGTGAGTCATTCTCGGTGTGAGAAACACGGTTCAACCATATGATTGCTCATTTAAATGAGAGTGTCGGATAATCATAAAGCACTAAATGGTTTGATATCTTTAAGTAAACAATGAGGGATTTCAGACCTAGAAGAGCTATGTCTGAAGAATAAGTTCACTCCAAATAACTAACTTGATTTTTCTATTTGCATTAGTGTATGAATGGGGTAATGCCAGAGCTGTTGAATTCTACTCAAACAAAGGGAAATGGAAGGTGTGAATCATAATGTGCAAAACATGGAACACAATGAGACTATCATGATGATAGAGGATAACTTCTGATCAAGCTCTAAACACACATCCATATTACTTAGCTGAGAATGAAAATAGAAAACTGATGGTCAACCACCGACCATGTTCGAAGCCATAGGACCTGTCTTAGAATGTTGTCCAAAGTCATCTGAGGCATTGTCCCATGACAGTAGGTGAACCATTTTGGCTAGGTACCCTTTCCATTAGGGGGTCCCATTAGACATGGAGAAGGATGAGGATCCAAATAGGGGTCACACAAATCATGGAAATGAAGTGATATATTTTTTGAATGGATTCCAACACTCTTAGGATTAATCCACCGCGACTTGAAGAACATTGGGTAGGCATATCAGTTAGAATGAATGTCAAACTCATCTTCCAGGGAGAACATCTTCTCTAATTTTGAACAAAATTAAAAGAAAATGAATGATGTGGTAGATGAAAAACACTAAAGGAAAGGGATTATTGGGTGAGGGCCTAAGGAACCTTGCATTTTTATGTTGTGAAACAGGGATGATGAAAACACAGTTTACCATCATATTATGAGGATGTTGGACATGCATTTTAACATAATATGATAAGGATGTTGAATTTCATAGTTAGACTTCATGTGACTAGTGTGCTAATTAATGTGAATAATTACTACCCAACCATAGGGGAAAAGGGATTAGGGGGTAGCACGATGGGCATGCTCTCTGAAAAGGCCTATAAGGAAAGGAAAACTTTGGTGACCCTATGCCAAGACAAGAACCTGGAGTGAGTTTCACACCATTTAAGGTTGTGATGATAAAACCATGGGTGGAGCCAAGGGTCCAAGGGACTTGATAATTTTTTGGTTGGGCCTAGAGATAAAAATTCTAGGTGTCGCTACATATCCCATGAGGATGAGAATCAAGCCACACATAGTTCTGGAACAAGACATGGTAGGAGACCAACATCGATAGGGGTAATCCTCTCTAATGAGGGGATTGTGGTATCTCACAAATGTAGTGGAGCATCCCATGTCCGAGGTATAGGGTAAGGTTCATTGACCAACCCATACCTATCATAGGAGTAATCTTGGTTTTATAATGGGTAAGAATCATCTATTATTAAGAGGAATCCTAATTTTATATGGGGTAAGACTATAGTTTAACATCATGCACTGATGAAACTTGTTTTTTGCATCACATTTTATATGAGGCATCCACATTTTATATGGAATAAAAATCATCTCTTATTAAGAGTCATCCCCATTTTATATGAGTTTAGACCATGGTTTAACATCATGCATTGAGGACACTTATTTGTGTTCATCTTATATTATATGAGGTATACCAATTTTATATGGGGTAAAAATCATCTCTTATTAAGAGGAATCTCATTTTTATATAGGGTAAAACCGAATTTTAACGTCATGCATTGAGGATGCTTGGATTTGGAGTTTCAAGTCAAACAACTAAGACTCTAGGGGATGTGAGTAGTTTAATTCCATAATGCTTGGACCTATTTCAACTAGTTTAAGGTCATGTTTCATGAACAATAGGGTGGATATTAGCTTAAGGTCTTATAGCTCAGACCACGGGATCTTAGTTTAAGGTTATAGAGTGTAAACCACAAGGATTGAGTCTCCCAAATGGATATGTGTAGCATGTAAGAGTGACAAACCTGACTTGATTGGAGGGTCAAGGGTGCCCACCGCAAAACAACACATTCCTAAAAAATCTTGCATACAGTTTAAAGTCATGATGCTTTGATAAATAAATCATAGTTTATGGTTATAGAGTTTAGACCTATTTACCTCCCCACATGAGGTAATTTTTGAGAAAATTGGCATTTATAGGAGGTTTGATACATTCTACATCCATGGAGATCAAAGAGTATTCTCTATTAGCAAAGAACTTATGAATTATGTATGTACCTTCCCACTTGGGATCCAACTTTTGTGGCTTCTTTTCAGGTATCATTGGTGTTACAAGGGCCAATACTGTGTCACCATAGAGAAATAAGTAGAGGATAACCTTACTTTTAAGTGTTTTCACTATCTTTTTTTGGTGCTTCTCTATATTTTTTAAGTCCTAGAGACTATTCTCTTCAAGGGATTATAGATAAGCTAGATGGAATTCTACTATTTTCTAATGTCTACTGGTCATAGATAACTATTTAGAGTGATAGAAACTAAAACTCAATGGGAAGGACTACCTCTGTTCCATACACCAGAGAATATGGGGTCACCTGGGTTGAATTTTGAGTTATCATCCAGTAGTCCTAGAGGGAATTGGGGGGATTATCTATCTAACTCTTCATGTTTTGTCCCACCATTTTCTACAAAATGTTAGAGAGGTAACTTTTGAACACCTTGATCTATCCATTTTACTATGCATGGTAGTAGGAAGTATTATTAAAATGAATTTTTTATTTGACATAAAACCAATTTAATTTGGAATCTTGAAATTTTGTGTCATTGTTAGTGAGAATAACATGAGGGAATCCAAATTGGTGGATGATGTTGGATATCACAAATTTTATCATGGATCGGGCCTTGACTTCCTTAAGGGGAATCACTTATTCTCACTTGTAGAAGAAGTATGTTATGATTAGGATGAACCTGCATTGGTGAGATGTTACTGGTGGATATGGACCCACAACATCAAGTCCCTATACAAAAAAGGTCCAAGAATACTTGTTGGTATGGATGAGTTCCTAAGGCCGATTCATGAATTTGTCATGGATATGAAATGCATGAAACCTCTTGGCATACTTGATGTAGTCATGGACCATGGTGGGGCAGAAGTATCCCAACCTCCAAATATAGTGGGAGAGATTCAATCCCTCCTCATGGATTCTATATTACCCAGTGTGAAATTCTTGTATAACCAAGGGAATCTCATATCCTTGGATGAAATGGTGAATAATTCCATCAAATACACATCTACAAAGATTTATCTTGAGGTTATTCCCACTATGAAGTGTGAACTATGTTGTGCACTAGTAGAGTCTCTCACACTCAGATCGATTTGGTGGGAGAGAGCCATGTTGGAGATACTTGATGAAATGAATTGTCTAATCAAGTATTTCTTCTATTTTTGGGGAACCTGAGGGCCCATACACAGAAGCACCAATAACCATATGATTTATTTTCTACCTTTCATCATCAATTGACATTATGGGAGTAATAACCCCTTGATGCGCCACATGAATGAATAGGTAACCCTGGTCAAGATCTACAAGAGACATGTCTAAATTAGACAAGGCGTCATATTGACCATTCTGTGACTGAGGTACGTGAGTAACTTCTAAATGATAAGGGAACTGGACCATTAGATGACGAGTGCACTCTAGTAGGGGCACAAGATCTGTCTTTTTTAAAATTTACTCACCATTAATCTATTTGATGACCAGCTCGAAGTATCCCTTAATATGAAAGTGAGGGACATCGATCTCGAGGGCCAGTTTAAGACAAGTTATGAGAGCCTAATAATCCACCTCGTTGTTGGTACAACTTTCTAACAACAATAATGTGTATTCTAGGATGGCCTGTATTGGGGTGATTCCCCAGGCCTACTCTATTGAGCTTAGGATTGCTGAGACTTCTACTAATTGGGCTTAAGGAGGAACCATCAAAATGAATTTTCTAATAAGGAATAGCTTGTTCTATTGATAGGATATACTCATATGGTAAAAATAACATCTATAGGAATCTATTTAGGGTTTGGATGGGTGTCCATGAATTATTCCAATTTCCAACCCTTGATGGATTTCCGTGGAATGAAAAATGATGTCAAACTGCTGGAAGATCACTTCCTAGTGTACCATCCATCCCTTCAGTATGTGGAAATTCAAGATATACTTTAATAGGTCCACATGGGACACCACCTTTATCTCATTATGCTGTAGTTAATGCCATAATTTTTTCACTATAAAAACCAGCATGAGGAAACTCTCCTCTATGGGGGAGTATCTAGTCTCTTTGTTGAGGAGTATGTGATTGAGATAGTATAAACTATTTTATATGACTTTATTGTTCTTATAGGAAATAATGGAACCAATGGACCATTCCAAGGTGGTCACATAGAGAGATATAATCTTCCTAGAGAAAGGTGGCATAAGGACTAGAGGATGCATCAGATTCTACTTGATTTCCTAAAATATGTTTTGGAACTCCTCATCCAACTGGTAGATAGTACCTTTCTTCATGATCCTTGAGAAGGGATTACACTTTCTTGGTAGATTTAAAATAGATTTTTGTATGTAGGAAAAGTGTCCTTGGAGGCCACACAACTCTCAAAGGTTTCTTGGGGGAGGCATTTGGATGATGGAATTGATCTTTTCCAGGTTGATCATGATGCCTCTATACCTTACAATGAATCCAAGAAACTTCCCACAGGTAGCACTAAATTCAAACTTCAAAGGATCCATCTTAAAATTCCAAGAGTAGAGAAATATAAACACTTTATCAAGGTATCTAAGATGATAATAACACTGGTGAGATTTTACCACCAAGTCATCTAGGTATAATTCCACCAATGTCTCGAGAATCAGTTTGAAGATGTGGTGCATGGCCCTATGATAAGTGGCTCCTGAATTATTCAGGATGAATGGAATTACCTGATAACAGAAGGTCCCTTGTTATTCCTTAAATCTAGTGGACTCTTCATACACAAGGTTCATCTAAATCTTATTGTGCTTAGAGTATCCATTAATAAAGGAGAGGGCCTAGAACCTGGTTATAACATCAATCAACAACTCCGTCACTGGAAGTGGAAGATAATCCTTCGAGAAATGGAATTTTTGGTCCAGGAAGTCGATACAAACTCTAATCTTCCTATTATTTTTCCTATCTGGGAAGATGTTGGATAGCCATATGGGGTACTAGAATTCCATGATGAATTTGATTTTGATAATATTATCAACCTTGGCCTCAACCATTACACCATGTGAAGAGTTCATCTTTCTAGGAGGATGATTGAACCCAAAATGACTCACTAGGTGACCAAGGTGGTGGTTAGTGACATGAGGGTATAGTCCTAGAATCTCATCATAGATCTAGGTGAATACATCATAGTGATACTTTAGAAAGGCCAAATACTACTGCTGCTCCTCTGGAGACATAGTTTCACTGATCAATGTCAGCCTCATGTCTTCTACAATACCTATGTTTACCTGAATCATCTCATCAACAGTGGTGGAGATACCCTATTCAAATGAAAAAGGGGTTTCCTAAAAATATCTTTCATCATATGAGGTAGGATAACCAGTAAGGGGAGATGGTTCATCCAGGCCAACTGTTTTGGGGGGAGCATTAGTTCCCGCTTGAGTGGACACAAAATCCTCACCAAGGGGTTCCTGCTCTATTGATACAATGGACACATAAGTGGTTGAACTAATTCTATCTAGCATCCTTCTTCAAGGGAAATTATTGATGTAAAGTTATGGTTTCAAGTTAGCATCCATCAATTCAAACCTACTTTACAAAACATGTTTTAATACCATGAAATGGTGTCCATAGGTCAAACCTATCGGTACCTTATATGAGTGGGGTCTTATGGTATCACCTAGTCTTTTTCTATATATGAGTATGAGGTAATATGTGGACATTAATTATTTTTAGGGACATCAAATCCCTTATTCTTGGAGATGAAAAATCAGTCTCCTAGATATAGGATTATGGGCTCTAGCTGATGGGTGGGGAGAATGAAAATATCATCTAAGTCTACCCATGAGCTAGATATGGTGGTTGTTAGGTCATTGGTGTGCTCAAACCCATAGTTCTGAACCTTATTCCCTTTTATCTTGTAGTAGACTATGTATATATAGCATGTTTCATAGGATTCAAAGGGAGATTCATCACCCTGGAGTACCCATACTCAACCATTGAGGGAGTACTTGAGGCACTATTGATATGAGGAGGGGACTACTGTATGTGGATGAAGCTAAGTACTACCTGGAAATGTATTATAGGTGGTGTCTTGTAAGACTACCATAAATTCAGTACTTTATATCAATCACCAAAATGGGTCTTCAATTGGAACTTTTCACATGGTTTCTACTTGGTCCTTTCATAACCCTGAATTCTCAGGTTGGAGGGAGTTAGATCTGCTTTGTTCAGTCCAAACTTGTGGAGAGTCTAGGTTAGGATGAGGTTAATCCTAGAAATTGTTTTAAATAGGTAGTGGAATATCTTAACATCTTTTAACTGGCTTGTAATGTATAGTGTTCATATGTGCCCCTATATGAGGGCACACTCATCTTCTCTGGAGAATGAGATAATGTCTTGGAATTCATCTTGCTCAACCTCCTCTGCATAGTAGATCTATGTAGAAGCTACCTCTACTTTTAATTGGAGGGTGATTTTCAAGGATTCTTCTAGGTCCTCACACATTTATTTCAACAAGTGGAGGGTCTCAAGGATCAAGTAAATTGTGGGTATGCTGGTGAGGTTCTTTAATGTGTCGTATTTCTATTCCAAGGCACATTTTTTTTCTATAGGGAGTTTCTACTTATTAGGGGGTACAAAAAATGATACTAGCTATACAACTGGGATCTGGATGGTATTGAAAATATCCTACTTTTGACTAGATAACATACTCTAAACTACTACTGGCTAATTGTCGGCCAACTAAGGCCTTGTTGTGGCTAGATGTGACTGACTATGATGTGGTCACGACTGATCCTCTTGGTCAACTAACACCATTGGATAAATAGGATCACCAAAAGGAGTAGTTTGTGATGATAATGACTTCTATGATTTTCAAAAAACCTACTACCTGGTCTCAGTGGAATCAATGTCTTGGTTTGGGGAACCAATCTGACCATTTTAGTGGTTCACATGTCCTCGGCCTTTCCATTAACGATGTTAGCTGGAGGAACCCAGGGGGGTTTCCTGGTATTCCTCGCCATCAAATACCATGAAGGGATAAACCAACTCAATGGTTTTCCCAGATTCATACTCTTGATCTTCATCAGAGGGGTCTTTCAGTGCTGGGTGGACCCAAGGAGTGACTCTGAACTCAGGGGGCATGAAATTTATAAGGGTGAGAGATGGTTTTAGCACTGGCGGGGGAATATATTTTCCCTCACACCATCATCACCTATTATTTTGAGACTTGTATGGATATGATAAATATGTAGAAGAAGTAACTAGAGGATGAATATAAATAACAGGACGTTCTAGCTGGCCTAAATGGTCTCAGATGACACCATGGGTGTGGATAACTGATATGCAATCCAAATAGTCATCAAACTTCTGGGTCCTGTGGTTGGAGACCTACTTACATTCACCTAAACCCTCACTTTCACTACCAGGGTTGGAAGAGATATGAATTATGTATTCTGAAAATTCATCCAACTTGACTATGACATGATCCACTTGGTCTTAGATCCAATCCTTGAACACATATCACTCCTTGATTGTATGTTTGAGGATCCTATGATATGAGAAATTGTTAGGGTAGTCAGTAAGTCCGGCCTCCTGGGGATTCTTTCACTCTAGAAATTTTAGAATTCCCTTATCCAAGGCATAGATAAAATACCTTGTGAACTATTTATCTTTAAAATAATAGGTTTGATTACTTATTTTTGTAAAGGGTGATCAAGGATCCTGGACTTGATGAGGGACTAGAGCCTCATTTTCTTATCTAGGTAGTTGTGCTTGGAAAGGCAGCGCCTGACGGTTCTATGTTGGGAAAGTCTGTACTTAGTAGGTCTACTACACTCGGTGAGGATCTTCAGGTAAATGGTCCAATAAATCTATTATGTTGGGGGACTCTACCTATATAGTGAAGATAGTCTATTTTTTGGTGGTCCTTGTAGGAGATGGAAGAGGCAACGAGCATGTATCTTTAGCATGTCGTAAGGCTTCTTCAAGATGATGGGACTTATCATAAAACTCTCAAAAACCACATGGAAAATTATAGGTGATGAGGTTAGGGACTAGCTCAGTATTAACATTCACCCCGCACATTGTTAGTAGCTACTCTCAGGCCAGTGACATGTCAAGTGAGTACGTGAGGCCTTTCCACTAGGTGAAAAAAATTCCCAACTCAATCATCATAAATTTTCTTGTACTTGAAGAGGTCATAGATACTTTTATTGTGCATGGTGGATCAAAACTATTAGAGGAATTATCTAAAAATATCCTCCCAACAAGTGATGGACCCTAGAGGTAGTTGGATTTACCAGATAAACATTGGTCCTTCTAGTGTATGAATAGAACACCAAATCTTGAAAAATTCCTACTGTTATGGGGTTCTCAACATTGGTACACACCTTGAAAGTAATTGGTCCAAGTTATATAGTAGTTCACCCATCCTATTGAATGGGGAAAATCTAGGGTTACCAAACTCTGGGGGTGCTCAGATGTCGTCATCCCATGTCAAGTACAACTTTCTATCAGGTGAGATCACCACCCGTTGCATCTTTAGGGCCTCAGGGAGAGTGGTGAGAGTGTCTATCAATTAATATTGGTGTGGATATATATATTTATGAGGATTAATTACCACCAATGTGTTGATATGCTCATCAACTCAGTAAGAAGGTTCATCAACTTGTGGAGCAGCATGACCTAGATCTTGAGGAGTGTAATGACCCTTATCAGGTGGATTTGGAGACTCATAACTCATCTTATTTCCATATACTATTTTATATAATTTTTATGGATGTTTAGGATTACCGATCTCGACTAGGGGAATCTTTCCAAGAAGGAATTGTTGTCCTACTATAGGGGAAGTGGGATCCTATCAGGAAATGCCATAGTCCAAGAACTGATTAACAATGAGCTCGCTGATGAATCTTTTATGATCTTCAAGATAATAGAGAAAGGTGGATACCATGGAATTTGCCTCTATTTTTGGTGAACATTTGATAGTATTGGAGGGTTCAACATGCTCCTTTACCTTGTTGATGTTTCAATAGACAGACAATGAGGCCTTAATGGAGGGATCTCCAAGGATGCATGCCTACCTTTGCTTAAGAGTAAGGACACCTGTCTTAGGGTCTTTCTAGTAATATACCACCCCTGGGGGTAGGTTTTAAATATCATTCCCAAATTCATAGCCCCTATTATTAGGTATATTAGGAACAACCATTTTCACTATAATGGTATCTGGAGGGGAACTGTCATCGTTGGCGGATAATTTGGGTTATTGCAAGACAGAGATAAAGTGGAGAGTAGTGCAATGTCCCCAACCTTTGATATGGACATGAAGATATGCATCTTCCATAACCTAGTTAATCACTATGAGTATATTGATACAAGCCTATTGGAGCATCATTTGGTAGTCCAATGAACTGTGGCACTAAGCCACTGGGAGTTCCATAATCTCAACTATTTGGAACTATTGGTCAATGGAATTGAGGTGATCCTATCTTCCAGGATAGGAAAACTAATTATAACTAAGGCAGTGAAGTTTATCCTAGATAATGTGGTGTAAATACATGTCTTGGCTCTCAATAAGGGACTCTGAGATTTCTAAGTTTGTAGTTGTAGGTGGCCAAAACACCACTGAATGCTGGTCAATGGTTATAACCTCCCACATGACCTATTACTCATAGGAAGGATCATGTTCTTGGTTAGACCAAGATTTGATCATCATTTTCCAAGATATAGGTATAAGTATTTATTTGGATCAGTTATGTGGTAGGTTTTCCAATAGAGGAGCCGTTGTGTGAGTCAATTTTTCACTGCATAGTGGATCATCTCTCAGGTACATCACTAACCACATCATCACATCCCTATAGGATGGGGTGTTCACCAGTTCCTCATGTGTGAGGGTGGAGACATACTTATGTGTCTTATAAGAGTTCTTATAATCTAAATAATCCAATCCATATTTTGAAATCCCTCCCACATCTTATGTAGAGGTATAGAGGAAAGAAATTGGAGGTGATAGAGATGATTGCACTGTGAGCCCCTAGAAGGGAACAAGAACTTCCTCCACCTGCAAGTACCTATAGAGGGATATGGGGATCCTATGGATCTCATCTTTTGGGATGGTGAGCTTAAATTTTTGGGATCCTTACCTAGAATCTAAAGGCTAGGGTGAGGGATCCATATTTGAGTTGTCTACTCCCTCATAATTTGAAAGTTCCTTGATGTCCATGTTAACTTGGTGTTTCTCGGGATTTCTCCACCAATAGGTACTATTTTCCCTTCTTCCCCAGGATGGTTCTTTATGGAAGGGTACCTATTATTCATGGGGAGGACCTCTATTTTGGTGGGTGTTAATGAGGGGAGGAAATCCGATTTGATAATTTGGGACACTGGGAGGGCCTATCTATCGGCTATTCTCAAAGTGGGGAGGACCTACACTTTAACCAGTGAAAGAGTACAGAGGACCTACACTCTAGTTGGTAATAAAATGGGTAGGAACTTCATGTTGAGATGCATGAGTAAATGAAGGAACTCTATACTAGTTTTCTAAAGAGTGGGGAGGACCTCCACTCTGATTGTTGATTAAGCTGGGATGACCTTTTCTTGGGTTGGTGATGACATGAGAAGGACCTTCATGATAGTTTTTGAAATAAGATAGGACCTACGCACCAAGTGTCATCATTACAGGTTGAACTATAATAGATTTTAGTGATTCTAGTGATTGTAAGAGTCAACTTGGCCTGCCTATGAGGAGGATGGGGTCTCAACATTAATCAGGCGAATACGAATCCCTGTTTGTCTACTATATGGATCTAATAGGATGTGCTGGTGGTTGCAAGGGGAAATAGAGCCATAGAAAATTACCCTTGTTGGAAATTATCCTGATCCTTCCCCTAAAATTGTCATCAAGTTCTTAAGACTTGGGCCGATAGAACAGGGTTGAATTCTACCTATTCTTCTGCATGAGGGACTGGTCATTGCTTGCATTGATGAGGCCTAGTAGGAGCCTTCCTTTGTGGTTCCTTGTCAATAGTCGTAGCCGGTGTGACTCGAGCATCTGCCACATCCTCGACATAGGATAGTGATTCATTGGAGAACTCTGAGGAGAGATTCCCTAAGTGGTTTATTATTGGGAT
Organism: Viscum album; assembly: GCA_963277665.1. NCBI lineage: Eukaryota > Viridiplantae > Streptophyta > Magnoliopsida > Santalales > Viscaceae > Viscum > Viscum album. Next base: position 537,549,581 of record OY728150.1, read on the forward strand.
GGGGGGTGTTTTTCCCCATCATGACCCTTAGGGGAGGCGATGTTGATGAGGTGTTGATGCCTCCAGGTCTTTGCGGGATATGTCCCTAGTGGGAATGACCCCCTAATCATACTGTCATATAAGGGTGTCAATCAACCTCATCTGAATGATATAAAAGGGTGACATAGTTAATGTATTCACAATATATTAATTCATGCTGTAAATAATGGTGGGAGCATGGTTGTACATGATTTACGCATCAATGTTCCTCTTCCCTCGGTACTTGAGAGCACTGGGTTATTGATTTCCTATACCCAGGGTCCTGTAAGGGAGATGGATTAATCCATCAGTATAGGTAGAAGGAAGGTGATTCCCAATACCCCAAAATCATTTAATCTCCCATAGATGAAAATGGATCTATGATGATAAAGTCACAGACCAAGGATTCCCAATGCTAACAACCCCAATGTGTAGTTGATTTTTATGTCAGGTCCACCATTTTCTTGGTGGGACCTAGCACTATATATCTGTATCTGGTGACATGAAAAATATACTGGTTCCCTAACATTACTATTCCCTATATTGAGGATAAGAGTTTCACATTGGGTTCACCATTTCTGTTTTCAATGCTTCCACCAAGGCTCGCCTGCATGTTAATGTTTAATGGATCTCTATTTCCCTGCATTACCACTTTTGAATGGCAGGAGTCTTTATTCAATTTAAATAGAGAAGTTTTATCCTTACTCAAAATGGGATGATGTGATTTCTGTTACTAATTCCATGGAGTCCTCCTTGGAGATCATTTCCTAGCCTAGGTATCCCTCATAGATTTGAGTCACATTCATGGAACTCATTTCCAAAGCCATCTCTTTCTGGACACCAGTTAATTATACCGCTTCTATCTTGACAGGGTTGTAACCATTGGTTAGGAGAGTAGTACCATTGGTAATCTATGGGTATGTCTGGACATCGATCACATTGGTCACCTGTATTATTCCTCTTTAGAGGGAATATTATATGAGGCATCTTACGTGTGGAAATAAAGGCATACTGTATTGATCACAAGGTAATTGACATCAGGGACATAAGTATTCCAAGTTTTTTTACCACAGGAATCCCATACTTACATATGGGGTAGCTATTCTGGGTGATGTCACAAGTTCTACAACTTGTGGAGACGGATTGAAAAGTCAGGTTGAGACTGATCAGGGCATGAGTTTGACATATTATAGATATAATATTAGTTGATTAGAACACCCCATGCAGGTGGATCAAGGAGGTGCATCCCTAGGTTGGAAGATGACACACCTAGATTGTTTACCATTTTCAGGATTGAACCTAAGGAAGGAATCCTACATACCCTATTTAGAAGATAGGGATCAAAACCAACATAGTTCGATGCTCCAGTTGAAGGTTTTGTGACAGGACCAATCCATGTAGTTTAATGTCTTTCATTAAGTATGGTTGTGTCACAAAAAAGAGCATCAAAGAGGGATAGTGTAGGACTTATGCATAGAAGATACTCTATGAGGGTGGTTTTTACTATTATGGGGGTGACTTGTACTCCACGGTTGGAGAGGGTGGCATCCCATGATGAGAATACATGGGGCATCATGTACTTATCACACAAGGTAAGACTGCAGTTTTACGTCATGTGCTAAGAATGTTGTCGTGCCGCTTAAAGTATCACGGCTAGGATGTAGAACTAGATAGTTTTTCATCATGAAACTTAGATGTGGTTAGGTTAACTCCTTACCCCTTGGGCTTAAATGACCACCGCTCATGCACCTTTGGGTATGGAATGGTGTTGGAATTTCTGTGGATGAGTGGTCAATCATGATTTCCATGTTATAGTTCATATATTGAGAATAAAAAGGGGTTATGATACCTATTATTAGAAGAAAGGGGTAGGGTAATGATTTCATGAGAGTCATAGGGGATGTTAAGTAAAGGAAGATTAAATTATTACACACAACTAGGTTGGGTTATGTGAAAAATTTGTGCGAGCAAAGGGACCCATCACAAGAACAACTGATGGAGTCAAAAGGCATGGTTGCATGTAGGTTTTGGGAATTACACATAGATCAAGGTTGCACGAATAAAGTTTATCTGTGTGAACCCATATATCCTTAGGGGTAGTTGAATAGGGATCACTATAAAATAGGCTAAGTCAAGGTTGGGACCATATGAGGTCTTTCATGAAAATTATATACCTTTGAATGTCCATGGTTAGTGGTTTTACATACTCTCATGGAAGAATGTGAGCTGCATGCAGAACAAACGTTGCTTTGTCTTCCGAAGAGCCTCTCAGAGGGAGGGGGTGAGATTCTATTTATATCCAGAATCCTCATCCATTTGTGTTCAAGTATTTCTCATAGAACTCAAGTTGTTCACACTTTCATCCTTTTGTGTAGGGGCTTGGATACACAACATTTTTGGATAGATGTTGTCTTTAGGGCGTAAAGGGGGTGGTTGAACACATGTTTACATGAGATGCTGCCTTCTTGCACACAGTGGCCTAATGTGCATCACTAGTCAATGGAGTGTCCTTGAAACTCTATGTTTTCTTTGTCACATAATTCTATTATTCATAGAATTGTATCATTGCATGCACTCATCAAAACTTGCACACAACCTCTTTATTGGGCCCGAAATGGTCCTTTACGGTGGTTTGTGTGTTTGGTTTACTAGAAAATGGATATTTGAGGCCCTATATGTGATTTCATATCCAATCATTACATAATTATAATAAATCAAAATTTATTATAATGGAGGATATATCACTTTAGAAGCAATTCGAACTTGAGGTAAGGGATTTCTTCTCAATTTCCACTCCATTTAGACATATTTGGTATTATGAACCTATTTATTTTCATGTGGTTTATATACTACCCCTTTGATATATTTAACATGAATAAATATTTATTAAATATGATTAAAGATTCAATTCAAGTTTTCTATTTTAGGGGGTTAGAATTTAAATGTTACCAAAGAGGTAAGAATTTATGTTACAATCACATTTTTTGGGATTTATCTTATTTTCATTGAAGGAATATTAAAATCTATACTTCATATAATACATCTATTTTATTATCATATGGATATTTAAGTATTTTCTATATTTTCTTACAAATATTTCTCTCTTTGTAACTTGAATCAAGAAAAAAAGTGTTTAAAAGAAAATATGATCTTATTTCTCTTATGATATGATATTTTTTTCCATATCCATATTTTGAAAAATTATTTTAGAAAAGTCATCTTTATTCACTAAAAAATATTTATTAAGGATATTTTATATTAAATTCTACTTTTTTACAAAGTTTTAATGGAATATTTATAATGTTATCCAAATGTTTTATTTTTGAATTTCATTATAAAAAGTCAAAATAAATGTTTCTTTTTAATGTATATGACGTTAAAGTATTTTCCCACTACTATAACCATTTTAAAATATATATTTTATTCTAAAAGTTTTCAATAGTCTTAAAAAGAAATTATTTTAGTAAAATATTAATTTAATTTTTTTTCATTTTATGTTATTATTTAAAAGATGAAAATTTATTTCAAAACCTATATTTATGATGAATCTATGATCATATTTTATTTCTTATTAATTTTGTAGTCATTAACTTTATCTTGAAAAATTCATTACCTTCTTATCCACTTTCATTGGAAATTACATTTATCTTAAATATCCATATTAATTGTAACATGGATATTATTATTTTCTAAACCACATACTATCTCTACATATAGTGTTTTTTATGAAAGCTATCTAATTGAATGGAGAAATATTAATATTCTATGTTGTTTACTCAATACATATATTTGTTGATAAGTTATATTGTTTATATTGAATGTATTAGAAATGAAGTGAAAATTTGTTATATCATGAATTGGGTTCCATATAACAATGCCCCAATCCAATTTATTACATGACTTCAGGCACAAATCCCCATACGCCAAAGGCTATTGACCAGGGGATGTGTGCATAATTTAAAATGGTGAATAAAATCTTGGATTAAAACCAAAGAGAAGGTGATTGTTCTACTAGATATTTAATTCAAAAAGGAAGAGGTTCTAAGAGCCTAAGAATCATATCAGAAGTCTCCAAGAGCAAGTCAAGCCATATTAGGTAGAGTGGGGTGATTAAGTGTATAAACTTGTAATTTTAAATTAAATTTTTAGGGGTTTAAAATTCCACGTACACAATTTCTAGGAAGGTTTTCATGGTTAGAAAAACCATTTTCCCTAACTGTGTGCCCTTCCTTTTTATGGTTCACAGTTTACATTGGGTGGCCACATGGTTTGAAAAACCAAACCATGAAAACCCCCTCTTTCCAAGGGCACAAGGTTGGGGGGTTGTGGCCACACATTTTAGTCAAACCATGAACCCCTTATAATGGATCAAAATGGGGTGTACGGTTTGCTGGGGAAAACAACATAGTTTTCTCTAGCCGTGCGCCAACCGTGTACAGCCCCATGGGCTTCCAAAATTCTCCAAATTCACCCTATACAACCCCGAATCAATACCCAAAAAAAATTATGATCAAAATAAGGGTAAATAATACTTGAAAACAAGTAGAAGATATCTCTAGAAAGTTTAAGGTCTTATAATCTCCTCACCTTATAACAACTTGTCCTCAAGCTGTACTCTCAAGAATCACTAAGCCTCCAAGGTAAAATGGTCGATCCACTAGGCCTTTATTTCCATTTATATCTCCCATGTTTCCTCCTAAAAATGTCCATGCTTCCATACCACCCATACCAATGACATAGTCTTTCCCCACAAAAATTTTTCACTACAATTCACAATGCCAATCAGATGCTCCTCAAAGGAAGCACCATCCTCAAGTTTAACATCATAAACATTGTTCACATGAGAAGGGTCGAGGTGATACCATTGAAGATTGTTCACATGAAAAACATCATTTATTAAACAATACCTATGTGGAATATCCTATCAACATGCCACCAGTTTGATCCTATCCAAAATCTCACAAGGTCCGAACAACTTGGCCGCCAACTTTCCCTACTTCCAAATCTGACAAAGACCCAATCTCGGTGACACCCTAAGGAACACACATTCACCCACTGTAAACTCAAGAGGTTAACAATGTTAATCTACATAAGACTTATGTCTACTCTACTCCATAGGTATACATTTATAAATCAACTGAAAGTGTTCTAAAATCTCCTATATGAGACTCAGTCCCAATAACTTTGACTCACTTTCATTTATCCAATATAAAGTTGATATGAATGGTCTACCATAAAGAGCCTCATATGGTTCCATCTATATATTTTCCTAATAATTGATGTTATAGAAAAACTCAAATAGTTCTAAGTTCATCTCCCAAGATCCCCCAAAGTATAGGATGAATGCTCACAATATGTCCTCTGGAACCTGAATAGTATGATCTAATTGACTGTCTGTCTATGGGTGAAAATCCGTACTTAGAAACACCTGGGTACCCAATGCCTTATGTAAGCATTTCCAGAAGCACAAAGTGAAATTTGAATCATGATATGAAACTATGATCTGCAGAACCTCATGCAAAAAAACTATCTCCAGAACATACATATCTCTTAACTGATCAACCATGATAGTTTCCCAATTTGGTAATAAATGATCCACTTTTTTCAACCAATCCATAATCACCCATATTACTTCATTCTTCCGAGGCATCCCCATGAGACCCATAATGAATTACATGGTAACATCATCCTATTTCCATTCTGGAATGGAAAATGGTTTTAATAGACCACCTGGATGCTAATTATCACCCTTCACCTGCTGATAGGTGTATCATTAGATGATGAAACCTACAATATTATCTTTCATTCTTGAACACCAATTCTACCTCTGAAGTTCATGGTTCATTTTGGTTAAACAGGGGTGCAATAACCATTTTGATGTATGAAACTTATGCATCAAATACTCTCAAATAAATGTAGGCACAACAATGGATGATCTTATCCTCATCTATAGTCCAATTGGAAGGTGAATCCCCACATTCAAGTATTTCCCTCAGGGATGAACACTTCATATTCTCATACTACCTCTACCTAATCTATCTCAAAAGTTCAAATACAACTGATAATTATACGAGGGTCATCTTCTCCTGAACCTTCTGATCCTCTATATGTATCCTAGAAAAAAAACATCATCTTCCACTTAGAACTAGATTCCTGGACTGCCTAAGTCCGTATATTTCATACTAAAGCATTAGCAACACTATTTAATTTCCCATACATATATTCTAGATCAAAGTCAAATGACTGCATATAATCAACCCACCTCCACTACTAGAGATTCAAATATTGTTGTGAAAAGGTCTTCTTTAAATTTTTTTGGTCAGTATACACAATGAACCTTTCCCCCCACAAGTAATGCCACTAATAATTTAAGGCACAAATCACCACAACCAAATAAATATTGTGATTAGGATAATTCAGTTCGCGTGGCATCAACTATTGTGATCTATACACCATGATTAGATCAATATGCATCAACAATTCCCCAAGTCCAATCCCATATTCTAAAAAAATAAGCTATAATTATCACCTAACTCAAGTAGAATCAAAATAAGTATGGTATTCAAATGATTATTTAACTATTTGAAATCATTATAACATTTTCTAGAATATTTAAACTTTATACCCTTCTTGGTCAAACCAGAAAGTGGCACTACCAAGTGAGAAATGTCTTGGATGGATCTCTGATAACACCCCACTACACCCAAAAATCATCAGATATCAAAAAACATCTTCGTAATCTCCCAAGAAACAACTTCTTGTAATTTATTTGGGTCCACTAAACCACCTTCCTCAGAGAAGATGTGACCCAATAAATGTACCATGTCGATCCAGAATTAAAACTTATATATTTTTACGTATAAAATTTTCTCTCATAGTGCACCTAAGACAATGTCAAGATGTTTGGAATGATCATCATGATTCTAGGAGTACGCCAAGAGTTCATCAATGAAATAACCAAAAAATAATCCATTTATGGGGGGAATATTTGGTTCATCAAGGTCATAAACATATCTAGATCATTTTTTTTAACCCAAATAACATCACAATGAACTCAGAAAGACCATACCTACTCCTAAATACAATAAGTGATATATCACAAGGTCTCACCCTCAGCTGACGATACCCTAAACTTAGATCTATCTTGGAGAACACACAATTACCCTATAACCGGTCAAAAATATCATCGATACCTAAATAATGATACCGATTCTTAACTATCATTCGGTTAAATTTCCAATAATCGACACATAAGTGAAATGTACCATCAATATTCTTAGAAAAAAAACCAGAGAACCCCAAGGTGACATAATCGAATAGAAAAATCCATTATCCATAAATTATTCTAATTATGTTTTAAGATATATAATATATTTTGGTTCCATCTAGTAAGGATGAATGGAAACTGGTTCAACCCCAAGAATTAGCTCAATTGTGAACTCAACATCTCTCCCAGGTGACAGCCTTAATAAGTCTTCAGGGAACACGTCCTAAAATAGATTCACTATGAGTGTAATGAAACTATGATTTAAACCCCCATCATCCAATAGAAGAATCACAACCTAGGTAGCGATCTTACCCAGTTGCTGATGAATTGTCCCCGCACATCCTACTCGAATATCACATTATCCCCGATGAACATTTGTGTCACCCTCAAGAGATGTAAAGGTTACTCTTCTATGGTAACAATCTATGTGGACTCGGTATGATACCAGCCAATCCATAAAAAAAATTAAGCCAAAAACTAACATTTCAAGTATGTACATATTCCAAACTAAGAGATACTCACTATACTCAAGGGAACACACCTCATATAGACTGATTTCCATTGAATATACACCCAACAATATGTCAATCATCACAAACCCACTTAAAAATTCCACCATCATACTCAAACCATTCACAAGTTGAGTAGATATAAAAGAATGTGAGGATCCTATTTCAAATTAAGAGCTAGCAATAATATAAGATAAAAAAAATATTACCTCTGACTATTGAAAACCCAACCTTTATATCAACAAGTACGGGATGAACTACATGTAAATGAACTATCCATCTTCCATGTGCTTCAGTTTGAGTTCCCTATACTGCACTAATTTTCTGATATGGGTTATCTTTCTCCAAAGTACCACATTCTCCACCCTGACCAACACAACCAGTAGAACTCTAACTGCCTGACTGATATGGGTTAGAAGATACCATTCCAATTCTCTAGTTTAGACAATCTCTTCCATCACTATCCATATGTTGTGAGATCCTACAATACCTCTATAAGTTTCCTACCCTTATATAATATCAAAAGTCCACTGGTGGTCTAGGTCACTGACTATGAATGTGTCCCAGTCTACCACACTTATGACAGAACACTCGATTACTTCCTTGAGTAACTGATCCTTCTACCTAGATACTCTATCTACTACTACCCTAGTTAATTTTCTCATAGTGATGTTTCCTACCCTCAAAAGGTGTACCTCCTAGTAGTCTAATAGAACCCAATTTTATTCCACTATAATCACCATTTAGGTTCCCAATAGAAATGAGATCATGATTCACCACCACATAAGTCTTCTTCAATCAGAATATGTTAACATGAGACTTAATCTCACACATTATTCCATCCTAAAACATCTCACCATAGTTTCCTAATATTCTACCAATGCTGGAACAAAGCATTTAAAATCGGTAAAGTGACCAGAATAGTCCATCACTGGAATTCTCCCCTAGGTCAACCACATACACTCTATTACCCTCTCCATTCTTAGAGTCTCCAAATAAAAGTTCTCAAGGAAATTCTCCTAGATTCCCTTACATACCATGAACTCCAACTGATCATCCTAAGGTTGAATATCCCACCAACACTTTTCATGAACTCATAACATATAAGTATCCAACTTGAGTACTTTCTTTGGATGAGTCTCTAAATGGTCAAAAATTGTTTGGATAGAATCAATCCAAAACTCATCTTCCTGATGTTCACCCTCTCCGGTGAATGTTAGAGGGTGTTGAAACTGAAACTCCTAGGTCAAATAATACATATTCCACACAACCCACCCGAGGTCTCTCTCCATGAACTGCATAAAATGTGCAAAGTTCTCATGGAACTTCTCTTTCACGCCTTCACATGGAACTATCGGGGCCTCTTTTTTTACTGATAGAGGATCATTTCTAGGAATGACCTATTGTCGTCCCTCCAACAAATTTTTCCATGGAGGAATTTTTCTATAACAAAAAACACACATCTTAAGAAACATTACACATCATTAAAAAGTTTTAATAAGATAGATTCATATAAAGTTATAAGAATTAATACCTCTTACACCAACCTATGATAAAAACTGAGGAACTATCACTACCCTCAACCATCCATAACCTGAGCTATGGTTAACACAGGGAAACAACATTTCATATTCATAGGTTTACCATTAGACACACTTTTAACCATTTAAAATTACAAAATTAAACATATTTTCACCATTATTTTTTCATTATTAGTCACCATTTCTTTTTGTTTACTCAAATAAATAAATTAATTTTAATTTCCTAAAACTCACTCATAACTTGATTTTCTATATGTGCCTAAAATGATGCATGCCACATAAAATATGGAGTTCCTAGAATGATGCATGAATACTCAACTCTCATGTCATACTGGTCCATGAGTAAAATAATATAAAACCATAAAATCACACAACAAGTGAATCAACCAAATTGAAATATCATTCAATGATAACAATAAACATTAAGAACAACAATCCTACCCTCGGTACTTGGGTTTTCCCCAACACATGGGTTAGATACTCCCATGCATGATCTCATGACCAAGGTTTGACTCATCCTAGTCTCATGTTTACCTTACCCAAATAGTAAAAAACTAAAATAAAAGAAAACATCCCTTGATACCACTTTATGATGTCCTGATCTGAGTTCCACATACCAGTGCCCCAATCTAGTTCATTAAATGGCCTTATGCGTGCCTTACCATATGCCAGAGGCTACTAAGTAGAAGTGAGGGTCTGATATGTCATATGGGGAGACTATATCTATTTATAAAAGTGTTACCATAATAGTAAAAATTATAAAAAACAACCAAGATAAGACAATAAACAATAACCAATATAAACCAAACATCACATGAGGAATCCCAAACCAGGGAAAATGACCGAAAACCAAAGTCGTTGATATGTCATTACATATAAGTGAAAAGTGTAAAATGAAAACCCAAAATAAGAACACTCTATCCACTCCCAAGTGGGTCCCTACACCCTTTATGGTTCCATCATCCATGATCCATCTCTAATCCCAACTCACCCATCTAACATAGGGAACATTCCCTTATTCTCTCCTAAAAACATGAAGTCTTTTAGGGTACCAAATGAGGGCCCAAGTTGGGTGTGAGTAAAACTCTATAGGCCACCAACAATGATGTATAAATTAGTATCCAGTCTATAAAAGTGTATGAAATTATATAAATAATAAAAATCCAATGAAAAAAGTAAACATGTTTTACATTTATTATTCTTTAGTCAACCACATCATACGTAATTTTTTCCATGTTAGAGTCTGAACTATACACCATAGGAATTTCACATTTTATATTTTAATGGAATTTAATTATTAATTTAATTAAAATTTTATTTGGTACCCTAGAGTGTTAGTTCGAGTACCATTATCACAGATACGTGGAGCGTCCATCCAATATCAATTCACATTCATGCATTGGGGGCCTAGAGCATCAATCTAGCACCCCATGAGTACTTGGAGCATCTGTCCCTCACCCAAAACTCATTATTAAAATTTATATATAAATATACATAAGAGTTCTATATAATCAATCTAGAACTCATTGGGAACTTGGAACAATAGGACCTCACCCACAACTAATTGTCCATAATTACATAAAGCTATATATATCATGGTTCATGACCAGTGACCTTCTTTTCAAACATTCACAACATGGTGAACCATTTAATTCATCAAATACAACCATGGATTCATTAATTTCAGTATAAGGAATAAAATTACCAATCCACCATTAATCCATTTATCATCAATCATTACTCATCTCATTAACCCTTCAAGGTTAAGCCTATAAACCCTTTAAATCCCATTGTCAAAACCATCCAAAAAGGATTTAGTTCAATTAAACATACCCATTATTCCCATTTTTACATTTTAAGAATCATAACTTCAAGGATATTGAAACAAAAAATGGGTTTTCATCATGCTTGGTCTCATAATCTCTAATGGGTCCAATGAGACTCGTGAAGGGTCTCACAATTACATGTGAATCAAATGATTTTTGTAATTTCAAATAAATTTTCCAAAAATAAAACACACTAATACAACTACAACAAAAGATCAATATCATAACTATGGGATTTAGCATATATAACACCTACCTTGGGAGAATTGATGAATGATCACCCAACCTTATCCCTTAATATTAGGTATAATGACTAAATTCACAACATCTAAGAATATATGGGATCAAAATCGAAGAGAAGTCAATTCTTACACTGGATCTTCGATTCAAAAAAGGAAGAGATTCAAGGAGAAGAAGAATCATATAGGGAGGATCCAAGATAAAGGAAAACCATATTAGTATGAGTGGGGTTATGAGGGATATAAATCGGGGTGTTTGGGAATTTTTAATTAAATTTTAAAGGGTTTAAAAGTCTACATGCACAGTTACCTAGAAGGGTTGCACGGTTATAAAAAACATGCACCCTAACTATACACCCCTACTATCTAGGGTGAATGATTTTCATTGGGTGGACACATATTTTGAAAAAATGTGCAGTAACCATGAAAATCCACTATGTCCAAGGGTGTACAGTTTATGGGTTGGGTGTGGGGTGGCTGCACGGTTTGGTTAAACCGTGAACCCCCTTCCAATGGCTCGAAATGGGGTGCATGGTTTGTTAGGTAAAATCGCATGGTTTTCCATAACTGTGTGCCAACCATGCATAGCCCTGTGGGCTTATGAAATTCTCAAAATTCACCCAAAATGACCCTAAAAGAATACCCAACCAAAGTATGATCAAAACAATGGTAATGAGTACCTAAAAATGAGTATGATAGATCTCCATAAAGGTCATGATATTATACAGGATGGTCCTAATTATATATCAGACCTCAATTAATTGAAATGTATCATGAGATAATCGAGTTGGATAACCTTATTAAGTGTTTTTTTGGTGTATACCTACCTATTGATTAAACTTTCTTTCCACAAGGCCTTGATGGTAAATATATCATGATGTATGATATAATGACATAAAACATTAATAATTTCTTTCATTGAGAATTTAATTATTATTATCTATGATATTACTACATTGATATTATCCATGGATACATTGAATTATAAAGTTATTTATTAATTGAATTGTGTATTATTTTATTTACCTTTCCATATTGATTATGCATTATTTAATAATTATAGTTTTCATTATACGTAACCCTTACTTAGAATATGATATCACCCTTTATTTGTTTTTCTTCCACTAGGATATTAATAAGGATATTATGAATTATATAAAGGATGTGAGAATGTTTCTTATGCTATGTATTTTATATTTACAAGGTAATATGAGAATCATGTATATATCTGGATCTAAAAAACTACTAAACTGACTGATCCTTGGTGATGTGATCCCTTTTATCTTATTCCATTTTAATATAATATACATCAACTCTAGGTTCTAGTGTTAGGGTTTTTTTATTAAAACCATTCAATTTGGGATAGATATGTTTAAACTGTATGATAAAACTGTTTAAATCATCCAGTATCCTAGAAAGGGATGCACATTTTTTAAAAATGCGTAACAAAATAATGAAAAATGACTTAATTAAGCTATTTTTTGAGACATGAATCACATTTTATTTGCCTTATTCTTATTCCAGTGGAATTGGCTCTTGACAAGGATACTCCTATTATATATTTTGGATATTCTTTACCTTACGTTGTTCTTTTTCTATGGATCCTTTGGTTTTGGATAAATTTTTTTAAAGGTTTGTAAACATTATTTGTTATTATTCATTGATCTTATATATTATATTTTCTATCCTTGAATAGAACCTCAAATCATGGATATTGATTATAGATCTAAGGTTTTTGACTTGATCTAATTGGATTTATTATATATCTATAAATTAATTTGGATTTATTATCTTAATCTTTATTAGTCATTGTACACACTACCAGAATTCTGGTTGAAAGTTTTCCTTTTTGTTTCATTCATTATAGAATTGATAAATTGGAGATTATTATTATAGAATTCATGGTTTAGGGTCTCTCCATGTCTTATTAAACCCTAATTTCTTCATGTATTGTTGTATCCATTTGATTATTGATATTCTAAGTGTTTAAAGTTAGGTGGTTTCAGGAATTAGATTTTATCCACAAACCTTGGTTTCTCATTCCTTGATAATTGTTTCTAAAGTTGTTGGAAAACATGGTTTATGAATTTATCTTGAAAATGGATATTGAATTTGTTTTAAGGGAATGAATTTTTAAATGTGGTTGTTTTGGTTATATGTTTTAAAATGGATTTCTCCCTTTAGTTTCAATTATTGAAACTATTTTAAAGCATGGTTTATATGGTTCCAAAAATGAATTTCCCTTTGAATGTTTTTGATATGAAAATACTGACTATAATCAATGATGAGGTAGGGATCCATACTCATATATGAACAATTACCCCATATACCTATTCTTATAGGGTAATGTATGCACTAGGTTGCCAAAGTTATGCCATGGATCCACTCTTGGGATTAAATGCTTATATCCTAGACCCATTCCGCTAGGGTAATGTGCACACCAGGTGGCCTACCAATTACATAAACTATATAAGGATCCTTAATGACTTGGATTTAATTTTAACATAAGGGAAGGTTTTTCCTATTGATTATCATTGAAATGTGTTTTTTTAATTTTATGGAAATGCTTTGAAAACTGAGCTTATTAGTCTTTTTTAAAAACTATGGAAAGAAGTGATTTTCCATTTTTTATATTAAATACTGTAAATTGTTTTTCATGCCTTTTATTTATTTATTAAAGAATAATTGGTTTATTTTATATATCCTTATTATAAAAAACATAGTGGGATCCTATTTGGATTGTTTTCTAACATCATTCATACACCTTTGGGTGTTTGAAAATATTGTTTGGTCTGATGCAGATAAAAAAAGGTATCAAAGGGTGGAATTAGTTTTTATAATTAGTAGGGTGTAGGAGTCTAGAGGTCAGTACATGTCACATGGAGTTGGGGTTTTGTAGTACTTATTATTTGGTTTGTCTTTGTGGTTTTTGGACACATATTTTGTCTTTCTTTTATATCTTTTCATTGTGGACTTGTATTTTCATACCAAAATTTCCTTTATTTATGTTATCATATTTTTGTTCAATTGTGGAAAATTAATTCCCAAAGGTAGTTATGGATTCTAAAATTCTTGTTTCCAACCCATGGTGATCGATTTCACCCTTTGGGTCATGTTAGTACTGGCTTAGGTTTCAGACAATTGGGTAATCTGGGTTGGTTTATGAAAATGTGTTTCCTCGTTATTGAAAATTTCATACAAGATAACTCCAATTGAACTCATTCACCATGTCAATCATCAGGATGTGATATCATTTACCAATAAATAGTGTACATGGTCACTATAAAAGACATTATTTGAAACCCCTTATTCCATGACATGTTTTATCATTCCTGGTTGTGGCATCTGAATGAGTCATATTTCTTTCTTCCATGGAATCATTAGGCCATTGAAATTTTCCCACATACCACAGACCATAATGCAGCACTATAAACCTGAAATAGTCTTGGTCTTCATTACCAAACATAAATTATAAACTTATATAATTATAATTAATATCTAAAAATAATTTTTAATGACATTATGAAACATTTGTATAATATTATTGCTAAAAAACACAATATAAAATCCAAAACAAATTGCCTAAAAAAACCCCTTTTGGGTTTTTTGGAAACAATGTTGTAATAGTGGGTGACCTAAACCCAACTATGTAGTGATTTTGATTACCATATCATGTATACAGTTAGTTTTACATAATTTATTCTTACCATTAGTGTATACTTTTCTATATACACTATTTAATGGTAATGTCCATATATTTTATTATCATATCAAAAGGTTATAACAGATCCCATGATATATTGGGGACCTCAAGATACTATGATATTAATCTTAAACAAATTTACTATTGTCTATATGTATCTTACCGATTATACAGTATAGATGTTTGATAATCAAGTGTTGGGGGCTCATAATCATTGAGACTTATTCTCATGAAGTTCTCACTTGGTGATCTCTAGTAGTGAGATCATGAGGATAGTCCTGCCAATAGGAACACCACATGTTTTGGATGTCATTAGATGTTCCTATCTATAGACATGTGTATTGGTCTCCTGACATGAGATCATTACCAGTGTGTTCCATTTGATTGCATAGTTTTATGGAAGCCAAAAACCACGATAATGAAATAATGGTGAGGTAGCTTATGTTGGGTGTGTCATTGGTGGCATGAAATTGGTTGAATGTTAAAGAAAGTATTTGTCGATTCCAGGTTAAGGAAGTTATATATATCTCATGTCACGTTGATCAGGATGAAAGTACCTTCATTAGACCATGTCCATGGAGGTTGAGGGTAAATCCATCCAATTTGATCAAAAAATAATAAATCAAGAAAAGGGAGATGGAATAAGTGTGAATCCTTCTTTATGAGATATTAAATACAAAGAGATTATATTACGTAGTGCATGTTCATAGGTTGGTTGTCACTGCTGTGAAAATATTTATCTCTTTAGGGTCCATGATGAGTTTCTAGATTATACTCTTGGTCTATGAATAGTATTCACTACTATCGAGATAAGGTCCTAGATGGCCACACACAATATCATATTCAAGAATCTTCCCTATTCAATTGAATAGGAGTTTTGGAAATAGTGGGCCCCACTAATGGGGTTCGGGATGTGTCCAAGTAGATACGATCACCAAAACCATAAATATATTCAAATTATTCAAGTTGAGAATATTTGGCATTGAATTTATTTATTAAATGTATTTACAAGTTTTAAAGTAAATAAATAAAAATATTAATTAAACGAATATTAATTTTATATATTCAAGTTTCAATTAATAGTTTTAGGAAGTATGAGCCCGACCCAACCTGCACAGGCCCTACCCATGGTTTTTGGGGTCGAGGTAATTTTAATTTAATCAAAAACTAATTAAAAATTAATTTTTTCTTTTAAAAAATTGTTGCAGCTTAATTAATTTAATTTTTTGTTTTAAAATTAAATTAATTAATAGGACCGAATGATGAATATTATTGAATTAAAATTATATTGAAATTTTAATTCAATAAAATTCCATCAAGAAATTATTTAATGAAAGTTTAATTTTAATTATGAATTTATTTTTAATATGTGAGTTAATGCATATTGATTGGTCATGTTCCATGGACTGACCAATACATGTTTGGTGTGTGATTAATTTATTTAATTTATTATTACATTGGTTTTGTGATAACTAGCTCAATAAAAGGCGATCTGTGTGTCATCTTAATGTCATTATATGTATATGGGCCTGCACGTTCACTTCAGAGTTGTATTTTATACTCCCTAGTTCCCCTCACTAATGAGTGAGCACTATTTTATAATGATGAGATAAGGAGTGACTTACATTGTATTGAGTGATGGTGATGCACCAGACAGGAGTTGGATGCATCAGATGAGCAAGTGTTGAAACTCGAGGTGTAAGTGACATGAATCAAGGTATATCCCCTAGGGTCTAGGTTGATCCATTATTCACTCAATGGATCAAACATTAGGTTTTGATCATGATTAGGTCATCAATTTATTTTTCATGGTTTATTATTTTTGTAAATGTGTAGTTTATACGTGATCACATAGAAATAATAAACAAGCATGCACAGATAAAATGAACATGTGAAACTATAGATATTTTCTATTTATTGCATGGTCAGTTGTGAGTGAGATCACATAGTACATTCTAGAAAATAAAAAATTATTTCTTTTATCAAACTAAAAAACAAAACCCTCAAATAAATATTAATTCGTAATCGAATTCCATCATTCAAATTTGGACAAAACCAGGTGTTTGGGGTGCCACTCATGTCATAACTGAGGGTGAATCTTACTACTGGGAAGTTATTATGAGAGTGGTGGGTTTAATTGACTAAATTTTTATCAAGTATTATTCATATATAACTTACTATTATTTTAGAGGCTAGTGTTGAGTAAATCAATTAATGATTTTAGAATTTGGGAATTTACTCAATAGATTAAGGAACTACGAGTTAATGTGGTTAGCCATCCAAAAGACTATCTTGAACCCTCATAGTAGTGGCATAGACATAGCTTGTAGACTCTGTGGGGAGGTTTAGGGATCCTTGCTACTAGAATACTCTAGTGATGGAGTATTCAAATTCTAGCACATAGGGTTCCTAGAATTTGATAAAATAGTGGGATACATTTAATGGTTTAATCAATCAATAAAAATGTCTAAATTGTAATTAGATAAAAAGTACTAATCTATTAAAATTTAATTTTTTAGATAAAATGGAAAGTTATACCACATGTAATACTGTGATAATATTAAAAAATTGAACAAATTGAATGTCTACACTAACACGAGAATCCAAGAATAGTACGGGTGCTTGCACATAGTACTATAATATATGAAACTCAAGGTTCTAGTACCCCCAACACATATTAAGTAAACTCATGAGGTGAGGGTGTAATATTTCTTAAAGGAGACTCATGTATAGAGAATATGATGGTCATTTTATAATTATTTCATTAGCGCTCGATGCTAGTTGTGGTCTCTACATTAGGGCATTGGTGATATAACATGTTGTCTCATCTCCAAGAAGTATGCAAGGAGAAAGTAAAGCAAGATATGAATGGATGATTATTATAGCAACATGTGAAAACTGACTAATGGATCACAATATTTCATTGGACCCGTTTCTTATATCATTTTACCCATTTACTCAAGTCTTGTTTTAGGCTAAAAAATAGATAGTAATTGAGTAAATGCTTTATTACCTATTTAGGTAAGGTTTTCTAAGTAAATAAGAATATAAAATACAAATTAATATTTAATTCTTATAGAGAACAAATTGAATAAAAAGGTGAAATAGGCCAATGGAATATAACTCCAAAATCATATTCACCATATCCTTCAAAAAAAGAGGTATTAACAGAAGGTTATTTTCATTGCATATTATGAAATAAAACTGTGGAAGTTTAATCGCAATAAACTGAATTAACAAACATTTTACCACTTCTTATTCAGGAATATTCATCAATTTAATTCTTTGGTTTTACTTCTTGGGTATTCAATACAATATTATTTTCACATATGTGTATTGAAATACAATAACCAAGTATATAAACATTACTACAATTCAGGTGTATTCTCCAAATACCTAATAAAGGGTGATTCCTAAGTCAGCGGTGTGAAGTATATGACTTCTATATTACCAAGTTAATGATTCATGTAGAAATATTATTGAGTATAACCAAAATTTTTTATCTCATGTGTCTTTGTAATCAAGGATACATTATTCCAGGTTAAAGAAATAATGTTATTTTGGTATCTAATACTCATCCAATAGTTCAGTAATACTAGAATCATAGGCACTATCTTGATGAATATAATATATAAGACTTAATTTACCCAGTTGTGTAAAGATAAATCTTCTTAAAGAAAATATTAAAGTATACATCATGGATATTCCTAGTTTGGTATTTAGTCTTGTAACAACTAAACTCATTTGGTATTATCAACATATATACTTATTTTTTGGCAAAGGATCCGTTAAGATTAACGGTAAGCCACAAGGCTATTGAAACTAGTTCAATAAGTGATCATGAACTATTATAATGCATAAGTTAGTGGTAAATATAATTTATTAGATTACTTTAAGTAATTAAGGAATGGAAAATTGAAGTATGATATTTTTATGGTTAGAAGATATGAGTTGTTTTTCACCGGCATGCTGAAGAATATCTTAACCAAACTTTCATCGATTAATAAAATGTAGTGTGGAGTAATTTCTAAATGAACATTAACTTATCTATATCACGACATTGATGTTAATGAGGAGTATCTATGATGAAGTCTTTCATGTTAACATTGATCGAAAAAATGTAGCATGGAGAAATTCATAAACACTCATTTTATACATCAGAGTTATGATGTAAGGAGTATCAATGTTGTAACTTGAAGAAACTTCCATTATATTTCATGACATTCTTTTTAAATAATGGTGATATCCCATAACTATATTCCAACTATAATGACTAATAGATATCATAATAGTAGAATTATTATTGACATCCATTAAGTTATAAGGACATGTGTTTAGATGCAAGGAGTTTTGTTAGGATGTAAACAAACTTTCATTAAGCTAAACACATTGTGCATCTAAGTAATTATCCTAATTTTTTTAGGATATTACATAAATACATAATATAGAAAAGTAGTAATCAAGTGATTGACTACATTTCTATAAGGTTACATATCTCATTAGAGATAGTGGGAGCCAGATTGACTTGGGTCTAGACAATGGTGGAGATGCACATGTATTTGGAATAGGAACTAGTTCTACAAGAACATGTGGAATAGGAATGTTACAGAGACACATACTACGTAGGAAGGTTAAAAACATGGTGACGGTTTTTGTATTCACCACGTTCAATGATCTATTATTCATTATGAATAATATTTCCCATAGGTAAGAAGTATATGGATATTATCTAAGATTGAAAATACTAATTAAAATTCAATAAATGGATTCCATGTATCAAAGTGAAAAAGTGGATAATTATAATGAATACTGCCATGAGTATTCAAATGAGATGATACATGTATGGTATAGGTGTAGTCCCAATAGGGATCAATTGGTTATACCAAGTTGGTATGACTAAATCTGTTAGAATTTTACTTATCATAGCTAATTTCTATGATCATTTTATATTGAGCATTTGATTTCATGGCCACTGAATATGGAATGTGTCTATACGAAACAACCAAAAAGGATGGTAACATCACAGAATGCTAATAAAGGTTTCAAGTTACTGAAGTCTAGTTTTGTATTGAAGTAAGCAACAAGATCATATATTATACATTTGGAATAAATTTTTTCCACGTGTCTACCTGATGTTAGTGGGAGTGCCATAGTTTTCCAAATGAAATATGTTCGGAAACATATGGAATATGAATATTGGTCTCCAAGTTAGTTTAGACTAGGATGAATCTTATTCTCCAGTGATTGACTTAAAGTAGAAACCTAAGTTCTAGGGAACAGGATCTACTGAGGTAGATCTAATAGTTTCTTGGACCTATTCAATCGTACATATAGTGACATATTATTGAAAAAATACAAGTTGGAACAATTCAATAGATGAATTATTGTCAGTGTCACAAGGCATTATCTCTTGAGGTTGATATATCTAGGACATGGTAGGAGAGTAACATGGTTAGTTGGATACCATACACTTAAGTGATGGATTAGTCACATATTGCATGATATGTAAAATAATTTATATTGTTGAGATATACTTTATAGTAGGAAGATATAAATTATATCCAGGAGAACGTTAATGGAATTAGTTAGTACTATTTGATTTTACTTCAGAAAGTACAAAAGATATATACCTGGAAATTGGAGAAGGAATGATTCTAGTTTAGAGGGAACAAAAACTAGTCTTCATTAGATCCATGTGATACAATATTGCAGTTAGGATAAGTTGATGAGTGATATCAGCTCATATAATCCAGTGGTAGAAATACCTACAAATACTGAGTACGTTTCAGCTTCTGAGGCAGCTAAGAAGCAGTTATACACAATGATTTGTAATAGTTATTGGAATCACACCTAGTAAGTAAAGAATTATCATTATGTAAATTATGATATTCTTAATAGACAAGATGTCAAGTTATAATAGTGAAAAAGTGGTCCATAATCATGGATACCATATCATGAGAAGTTTTACTCAAGGAGGTGAGGTCGAAAATAGCAGAATAGCCATGTGATGGAATCATGGTAGGCCTAGTAGATAAATTCGTGACTCAGTAGAAACATGGTTTTTATCATGTGAGAGATATCAAGTCTGGTTAACATGTTAGCTCTAGTAAAAGTGGGAGTGTTGTAATAGTGGGTTCCCTAGACCAAACTATTTATCTATTTTGATTACTATATCGTGTATACAGTTAGTTATACATAATGTACTCTTACCATTATAGTGTAGACTTTTCTGTATCCACTATTTAATGATAATGTCCATATATTAATTTTAGTATCAAAAGGTTATAACAGATCCTAGGCTATAATGGGAACCTAGAGATACTATGATATTAATCTTAAACAAAGGTTCTATGGTCTAGATGCATCTTACTGATTGGAAATAGTAGATGTTTGACTATCAAGTGCTTGGGGATTATAAACATTGAGACTTCTTCTCATGAAGTTCGCACTTGGTGATCTCTAGTAGTGAGATCATAAGGAAAGACCCTCTAATAGGAACAAAAAATGTTTTGGGTGTCATTGGATGTTTATATCTACAGATATGTGCAGTGGTCTCCTGAATTGAGATCATTACCAATGTGTGACATTTTCTCGCATACTTTAATGCAAGGCAAAAACTGTGATAATGAAATTTTGGTGAGGTAGCTTGTGTTGGGTGCATCATTGATGGAATGAAATTGGTTGAATGGTCAAGAAAGGATTTGTTGCTTCCAGGTTAATGAGGTTATATATATCTCAGGCCATGTTGATCAGGATGGTATTACCTTCATAAGACCATGACCATGATAGTCAAGGTTAAATCCATCCAATTAGATCAATAAATAATAATGAAATAAAAGGGTGATGACACAGGTGTGCGTCATGATTTATGAGATATTAAAGACAAAGAGATTATATTACACAGTGTGTGTTCGTAGGTTGGTTATCACTGCTGTGACAATCCATATCACTTTAGGGGCCATTATGGGTTGCTGGATCCTGCTCTAGGTATGTGAATAATATTCACTACTATCAAGATAAGGGCTTAGAGGGTCACACACAATAGTGTATTCAATAGTATTTCCTATTTAATTTAATAGGATTTTTGGACATGGTGGGACCCACTACTGGGGTCCAAGACTTATTCAAGTAGATATGATCACCAAATAAATAAATAAATTTATATTATTCAAGTTAAGAATAATGGACATTGAATTTATTTATTAAATTTATTTACAAGTTTAAAGTAAATACATAAAAATATTAGTTGAACGAATTTTAGTTTTATATATTCAAGGTTCAATTAATATTTGTGGGAAGTATGAACTGAGTTAATAACTCGGGTATTATCATGTAATATATTTATTATATTACAAAAAAAGTGATAATAATAATAAATAATATTTATGACTCAGTTTAGTAGTAAAAATATTATTTATATAGTGTGGTAATTTTTTGGGGGTCGGGTCAGCATTTCTGGATGATTCTATTTCACACTATAAATTGAAGAAAAGAGGGATTTTCAAATGACTATTCATGGCCTCTCTATCTACATATCTCTCTAACATTATAAAGAGATAGGCTCTAGATCTAGGAGCTTAGATCTAGATCTCTCTCTCAGGCATCACAAGAAAGGAGATGCAGTGATCATCAGAGCATCAAAGGTGTTATCAGACTCCGTGCTAGCACTCAGATTTCAATGGTCGGTGCTCCTGCAGATTTTTGAATCATGTGTGGATGATCTAGAGGAATTTAGATTTGGATGATTCAAGCAGAAATTGCTAATGAATATAAGACATCATGCATGAATTTATATCCAAACCAGGTATTTTATGGTTTTAATATTGTTCTTAATATCTTTCACGCATGATTCTATGGAAATAATCGGGTATCAATTTTACAACATTGACAAGTTCATGTCATTAATCAGTGAAAAACTTTTAAATAACATTTTTGGGGCTTCCTATACATGCCCAATACCTTCAAAAAACGCCTTGTTACCTCCTAAGAATATTATTTTTTTGTGATTTATATGAAAAAAGTTACAAAGAAATTATATTAATTTATTCTAATCCCATGCGAGTTAAATTCATTTTGAGAAGAAAGAGTAAACAATGTATTTCAATAGAGACACTGAGACTCCATATCTTAATGATTAATATAAAATATGATATGATTTATTCCATATCATTTGTGATTGAAATTTTAAAACAAAAATTTTTTATCTGCATAATTTTTTTGATTCCCCTCATCATCTCCCTATTTTATTCATCTCTATTTTTAACTCTCTTTTCCACTCTTTTTATCCCTATTTTAAAACAAACTTGAAGGTTATACATTCCATATGATGGAATATGATAACTAAGATTGTACATATCAATAATTATTATTGAAAACATATATCTTGAAGGTAATGGATTTTTTCATTATTCTCTCATGTGAAAGGAGATGGGAGAACTCTAAGATTCATATTATGTACCCCACACATATATCGAGAGTGTTTCTTATCACATATTCTATTTGATCCACTATGTATAAGTACTATGACTTTACAATAACTAGATTTTTATTTTTATTAAGGAAATGACACTTAATCTCAATATTCTTCATTCTCAATTAATGAACTAGATTTCTGATAAGATTATTAGAATTGTTATTGTCAAATATACTTAATACATGTGTAAAAATTTTTACTCTAACATCCTCTAGTTTTTATTTCATCCAAATTAATTTGGTGAATGATTGAGTTATTAAAATCTACCACATTACCACTATAATTTAGGAAATATAATATTGATTATTACTAATCCATGAGGTACATTTTATTTCATGATAGAAAGCTCCTAAAAATATATATTTTTTATCATCTAATAAACTATCCCAATATGTCACATCCTAGCATGACTCAATCTATAAATAGTATCTGAACCTATTGGAAAAAAGGCCTCAAGTGATCCTTCCTATATTCTAGAGGCTGTCTATTAATAGTGAGGGCCTAGGGTGTGATAGTGGGGAAACTATGACCTCATATCAAAGTAATCAACATTATAAAAATAACTACAAAACATAATCATATAAATAAATAATTAGAGAATGGAAACAATAAATATAAACAAGGTTTTAATAAATGAAATGTAGTAAAGACCCAAATGAACAAGTAATACATACTATAACCAAATTCCCACTGATCTCCATATACATATACAAGCCATTCTACTCTATAAGACCCAATATTTAGCCCTACTTGTTCCTACAACCAAGTGAACATCTTCCTGGGTACCTAAGTGAAATGGAATCCCAAGAAGGGTGTGAGTAAAAAACTCTATAGGGAACCACCAACACAGTTCCGTACATATCCAGAAAATGAAAAGTATGTAAATGTGAGCTACTAATCAGGATAAAAGTAATAATAATAATGAAAAGTTTATAAAAACTAAAGTAAAATGGTAATATAAGTCCACAATTGATTCCAGTGTCTGTGATCTCGGATGACTAGACATCTAGGTAAATAAGGCATTGATATGGTTTCTATACCACTCAAGATATGTATAATAAATTTGATCTATGATTTATTAATCCCGATGAACAATAACTACTTCATACAATGATGAAAATGTCTCTAAACCACATATCATAAGGGTCTCATATTTTAAATAAGGGTGGCATCAGTCCAAGAATCCAGACTAGGGAAACTGAGTGCCGTGTATGACAAAACCAATCCATGATGTAGAGTTCCATGTACAATAACCTAAACTAAAATGGAATATAGTGTCATTTCCAACAATTATCAATTAACTATGAGGAACACCATGTTCAATAATTCAAAATAGTAATGAGGAACACCATGTACAATAAAAATCACATCAAAAATGGGGAATTATTTATTTGATAATTCCAAATAACAACGAGAAACACCATATATAATAAAATTAAAATTAATGATGATGAATTTCATGTATAATAATTTCAAATAAATGATGAATAATTATATGTTGAATAACATTAAAATAAAAAATTATGAATTCCATGCCTAGTAACAGTCAATCAGTAAGGTTCAAAATCTGGATCCTAGGAAGTACCTCTAGGTATCCCCATCATAGGATAACATCGCATCAGGCTCATAGTCCAAACACTAAGAAGCATGTCTGGTAATAATAGCTGCATTCAAAGTAACCTTGTGAAAGCATAAAATAAGAGTGAGGTTATATGAACGCCTAAAAACCTCACCATTTACTCAGTCTGTTATGATTAAATGTTTGACACGAGTTCTAAGGTGACACCCACTACCATATATACCCAAACCCATGATGTACTCATTCAGGGCCGGTCAGCCCTCAGGGCACCCAATGGGACCCCTAAGTCAATACTCTAGAGTGGAATCCCTAAAGGGATCCTTAAGGTCAACATATAAGAAAAGGAATCCCTATTGAGATACTATAAGTCAAAGATACTCTATTTAGTTCCCGATGCACTAGGACATCCTATCCCTTAGAATTGTAAATAGGGTAGCACGACCTTTCTTGATACATGGGGTATTTCTACAATAAAAAAAATCATGAGATTTCTCTTGAACCATCTCAGTACTCAAGGTCACTCTAGAACAGTCTACTCATCCACCTTTCTACTGGTCCATCTATGGTTTGTCCAAAAAGGCCTTCACAAGGATAACATGCCTTAACTAGTGTAGTCTCACCTCCCAAGTGATCTGGAAACCACTTGGTATTCTAAGGAATCTCAGTCTCATCCATCAAGGCCAAGACATGAAGCTAGCAAACAAAGGTTGTTAGTGATCCCCATAATTCATCCATTTTAATTAACTAATTTAATTTATTTAAAAATATCATTATAATTAATTTAAATAGAGTAATTTCCATCAGGAGAGATCCTAAAAATCCACATACCACCATAAAAATTCATAAATAATAAAGGGAAAGTATGAAAAACCGCCTACATTTAAGAAGTTTCTCATTTAATTTTCCAAGGGTGGGAAGCAATTACCAAGGACCATCCAAGCTCATCAAAGACATGAAAGGTCTTGTCTCACAAAAAACTATTAAAAGTTAATTAATTATAATAAAATATAATTAATTCATTATACTCAAAAAATTAATCAAAATTATTTAATAAGATATAAATACTAAACCTCAATGGACAATCATGTTTCACCAGAACCATGACTCAACACCTACCAACAACCCAAAACACATCTTTAACCTCAAACTAGGCCTAATCACTAAATAGTTTTGTAAAAAATACCAAAAAAATTAATTTTAGGGATTACAAATTTATAAATTCATCACATATACATACCTCAACACAAAAAAACATGATGAAGAGCATGCATCCTCTCACATCACCCTCTTCATAGGTCGAGAAAAAACCTTAACACTGATATTTGATTCCACTATGATTCAGTGGAATTCAGGAAGAAAAACACAAATCGCAGAATCTATTAGAGGAAGAAAGTAAAGAACATAATTGAGGCCAAAAAAATTAAATAATTACCTCTAGGATTCCAACACATCCTATAAAATTCTATTATGACTAATAATGTGGGAGATCTCCCATGGAGTAAGGGAGAAGGAGGTAGGCACACATAAAGGAGGTTGCTGGGAGGATAGAAAGAGAAAAGGGGTTAAGCACCTTAAGGGTAAAAGGGGGAAATGGTCATTTTTGCCTTTTTAACGGGATTCATGGTTTGACTACATGGTTGAAAAAATCATACTCTTATACTATCTAAGGCAGACCCTTCTCGCATGGGAAAGACACATGATTCAACAGACCATACACTAACCATGTGACATGTCTGAAATAAACTATAGACACCCGCAAAGTGTTCCTTAGCCTTATGTATAGTTTCACTAGCCCATGTTCCTATGAATACCGGGTCACATGGTTATTACACATAGTTAGCACTGACTTTGCACCAACCATGCACTATATAATGCTCTTTTACAAAACTTTAACTTTTGATATTGATCCCTTGAGATGATCTTGAAACCTCTAATATACCTTTCAAGCCTCATTATTTATCTAAAAACATCACCTTGAGGTATTCCAACCTTTTTAATTCTATTTAGAATCTCTAATCATGATTTGACCCATACAGTAATAAAAAAATTAAAATTCCTTCTCAAATTTACATCTCAAAAAACATGGGAAGTTACAACCTACCCACCATAACACTTACCATCCTCGATAATTCTTGGTGGGAATAAAAAAAAACCCGACATACTTGGGTCATAAACTCTACTCAAATGATTGTATTGCATTTTTTACTGCCCAATTCTCTTTTAACACCTCTTTAACAATATGATGATAAAACACTAAAACTTGACCTAATTCTCACAACTAAAGCTGAAACATTATGATAACAAATACTCATGCCCATCTAAACCAAGACATGATCACTTATTCATCTCTTCCATTATCTGGTCTTTGGTGCTTCCCACCATGGGTTCTTACGTTAAATGGACAATTACAAGCCATGATACTTCTACCTTAATAATTTCCTAATAAAACACACCCCAAGTATCCTAACGATGCTCCCAAAACATATCAAAACTCACTATACCTTATCACGCAAAAGGAAACTACCATAGGTCCTTGATTAAATCTAACAATAAAATTCCTAATTGACCATGATCAACCTACTCACTCTATATTTTCCATATAAATTTATGGCCGACATTTAGATTACACTTATTTTATCCCAATGGTGTGCTTGATTCAATTATTCACCCAACATATTATTAAAGAGAATTAAAGTTGAAACACCTCTGGAAGACTGTTCCCAAAATGCCTGGCCTCGGTAGATGATGCATCACTAAAACTCGAACCTGATGCCTTTATCCCAAGGCACATCAATATCATTCTAAGAACACTCACCAAAGACCAAAACTAACTTTTGGTGACATCTGTGTGATGAAACATCCCCTTTCCAAAACTATTGTCATGTTGTAACATAAAGACCAACTGATTCCAGATCTGACATCCTTGGATCATCACAAGCTATCCTAGGCCTAATGCCCACACTCAGATTCCACTGAAGTCTATATTCAAACTTGTACATGGGATTAACCAATGAATCCAGTCGTATATGGTTCCATTTACCCAACAACATTAAAAATTCAAGATGACCATACAACAACCAATCTTATGGTACCTTGACCATTTTCACAAGAGGTTTACCCATCAGTGACTAGAACTCTCCTCTCCAACCTAGGAGTAGCATATTCATCATACCAACAAAACTAAATTTGATTACTAAATCTCATCATCTATCCATTTATGGACATATCGATCAGTATGGATAAAAAACTACACATTCCAGAGTGCTAACGAGACCTCACCCATCACCCATTCCCACTTATCAATAATAGTTTCCATAGAGTTTTCTGAGTTCAACTCACAAAGAAGGTCACCACCCTCAAACCAAAAATGCAAAACAGCTTGCGTTGTACGCAACTTCGAGTTATAGCACACCATGACCAATCAAACTAGCCTTTATGAATTTTAATACCCAATTTTTAAAAATTTATAAATTTTATTTTTCAAAATAGACTTCATTTTTGGATTCGGAATATAAAAATTATCTTAGGGTGAATTCTTGGTATTTTTCTGAAAAATTTCAATTTTTAATGAATAGTGAAAAACACTACGTTATTGTTTAAAACCAATTTTATTTAAATAATAATAATAATTATTTAAATTTATTTTAAAGTAAAAATAGATACATAATACCTATATTAATTCAATTTAATTAGTTGGAGTAATTTTATAATAAGATTAGATATATAAAATTTTATTGAACTATTTAACGCCTTTTACCCACCTTCTAGGCACATTTGCAAATTTGCATAAAATGAAATATTACCACTTTTTTGAATTGAATTTAAAAAATCTTAGAGACACGGTTGACATCAATAAGTAAAATGTGGTTCAATAGGATGAAAATAATTTTTGGTGAATAGTAACTTTTGAATTTTATTTACCACAGTTAAAAGTAAATAGGGTAATTAAAGGTAAAAATGGTATTATAATTACCCTAACACATGTCTTAATTATATTGGATAAGTTTATTTAGACCAAAATAAACCTTAGTAATAAAATATGATCCTTTTGATCCACTTTTATTAGATTAGGAAATTTGTTATTATTTTAATTAAAGAAGAGTTAAAAGTGTTAAATTCAAAGTTTAATAACTATTTTTTTAAAAATAGAGTTATACATAAGATAAATTCGAGTATAAATATTCATTATAAAGATAAAAATATTTCCTAAATCATGGTATTTTATTTATAATTTTTATAAATTAAATAATTAAATTTATTTATGACACAATGATGATGTAGTAATTACCTTATTAATGAAAGATTAAAATAATTGATATTATAAATATCAAAATAAATTTAAATTGAGACTTTTGATGCATTAAAAGAATTTAATAGGTTAATATAACATGTTAGGGTCGATTTAATTTATTTTTTATAAGTAATGAAGTTTTTTTGACTTTCACAAAAACCAAATTCTAAATAATGTCAAAATTGACATAAATGAGTATTTAAAACAAATAGTATATTATTAAATGATATAATATTACTTAAAATATAAGGTTTGGACAAAGGAATTATATAATGATATATATTTCATTAATTAACCACTTAAGGTTATTTTGGCAATTTATAGTAAGTTTATTAACCATGTATTATAATAATACAAGAAGACATGGTAAAAGTTAAACTATTTAACTATGAGTTAAATCTAAATGATAAGATTAATATGGTGACCCGAAATTGTCTAAAACCTATTTGTTGAGAGATTTTAGCCCCATAACCACCTTATAAACGAAATAAATTCATTTGGATCCATTATAAAAAGAATATTATTTTATAATAAAATAATATTTCAACCTTTTCCTAAAGTGACCCTCACCTCTCTTATAAAAGGGTACTTCCCCTTATCTAAAAATAACACCTCCAAAGCCATTTAGATCAGGAAAAACCTACTCAAATACCCTCCAAAATACCCTAAATTCAACCTATAATCCTTAATTTGATCACAAATCCAACTCAAGGATCCCTTTTGATCAAATTAAAAGGAAGCACCCGAAGAAGAGGTAATTATTTCATCACCTCTTTCAATATTTTTTTCCTTCCACTTCCTCTTTAGTTGTTGTTTACACACCAAAATAATAAATCCAGTAACTTATACATAATTTGATGTTATTATAAATATGGTACAACCATATTCAATATTTTATCCATCCTATTAATGAAAAAGTCACCATACGTGTGTACGTATGGCTTACCGTCTCCACGTCGTGGTGTACTTTGTTATTCAACAATTCATTATTTGGATGGGAATAATAATGAGTATAATTGATGTAAATAATAAATATAACACTTTAATTATTATTGATATATGATATACCATCCAATTATATACGCCATCAATAGAATGATATTGTCGCTCGTACGTACGTACAAATTACCATCTCCACGAACGCGATGAGATTCATTCCCCATTGTAACCATTCAAGAATAATTTTAATTTTATGATTAAAAATAATTTTTAAGAACTTAATATCATTATGGATATGAATCAAATACATCTTATCCATAAAAAACATGACTTACATAACAAAACTTATAATGGAAAACGAATCAGTTAACACCCGAAATAATGATACTACTAAGATATTATTAACTAAGAAATATTAGAAGATCATATATGATATCATATTTATGTATTTTGTTCTTTTATAATTTAATAAAAATTATTTAACTATTATATAGGAGGTTAAAATACCCTCTACCAAGGAAAGTACACGATAAGGGTTAATTTTACAATCTCTTTATTATCCGAGGTTGTTTATACATAATCATATACTTGGAATTCTTTATCATCCACATCCGTGTTTCTTAAAATTTTTTTTCAAAACATTTTTACTATTTACTAGACTATGGGTTAAATCCATTTATAACCTCTTTTGAATTTTTATAAAATGATTTCAAAGGAATATTTCCATCGCTTTCCAAACAAGGTAATTTATGACCTTTTCGACAAATTAAGGTAAGACTGTTTTTTACCTTATACGGTGGGTGCATATATTTTCCACCATTATAACACCTTTGAAGCTTCCCTTACAAGCTTATAAGAATATTTTTAAAATAAATTTTTTCTTTTATAATTATGTGACTTTTTAATGATTTCAAAATAGAAAGAGATATTTCTCTCCAATAGTTTTGATTTCATCTATGTTAACATCCTTTGATAGATTTTACACTTATTTGAAGTTGATTTATTATGATACAATATTCCATATTATATTGAAGGTTTTGTGATATGTTTGACTCTAGATGTGTTATTTTTATACCATTCATGGTTTATGGTTAAAGTATTAACATTTTGTATGCTAGTTTTAATATGAATGTTTATGTTATGTTTCAACCTTTTCATATGAGGAATGCATTGGACTTAGTAAGTGATGGGTGGAGCCCGCTATAGCTCCTCGAAGCATCGGTAGGTCTAATGATACAACCTAGTGTCTTGGAACAAGGCCTTGACAAAATCTTATTTTTAGTCTTGTCATGAGGCCTTGACTATGTGGTTATGATGTCTGTCATTATGCATTCCATCATTATGAAATTAGCTATTGATATTACATGTGATTATTCGACTAGTAAAATATCCATGTTAATAATTAAATGGAGTTATTTGATTTATCTTTTCCATATTATGCTGAAGTTTAAGTTTAAAAGTCTTGTGTTTTAGTCTTATACATTACCTTAAATTTTTTCTCTTATTTATGATTGTTTCCGCTATATTGTTATCCTTACTGAGAATTTGAGCTCACCCATTTATTATGTTTTCTTTTCCCATGATGTGAAGAAGTATATTATGATTGACCTGTAGGTATAGGCTAATAGATATAAGTTTTTTCAAAGGGGACATGATTTTGTTTTTTTTTTATTTCATGATGTAATGTAAAACTTATGTATTTATCTAGTACTTCCAAGGTTACTAAAATAATCAGTATTTTGAGACTTGATCTCTTGTGATCATGCCAATGTTATGTAATAATGCACTGACTCTAGGTAACTAGGGTGAGGGTGTTACAAATATTATTCAAAATCTATCATATTACCTGTACCACAATTTATTTCACGACCGCCTATCACTTGGAGTCATCCCAGCTCAACAACTATACATCCTCATCCTGAATCATGTCAAAATAATCCATATTATTATCCATAAACCAAAACCATTATAGTAACTAAAATATAAACATTCTCTAAACATATTACTAACCACAAAAAAAACTATTCAACAAGGCTAGGCACCCCAATAGTTCAACCCTTCAAACTCATTCTCGACACCCAAACACCATAGGTTCTTCCTCAGAAACCAAAGGCTTAATTATTACTATAAAAACCTGATCACCACCTATGAATCAGTATCAATACAAGCATATAACCATGTTCAAATCCTAAAATGAATCCAAAATGCATAGACACTAGGTGTAACCACCTATCCCAAAGGTCAAACCTCTCAACAAGGTCATATCTCATGGGGAATCACCCACTCCCCCATCGCAACACATGGAATGTGACATGCCCAAAAACCATATCTAGGAGAGGTATGAAAAAAATATACCTACAAGGTTCAAAACCTACCAACATTGGTTAAATTATACAGGTTGTCAATTCCAAGTTATATAGGCTAATTTCTTATAAGTTGTAATTGGAAACCCATTTAAGTTCAATGTATTAATAACTTATAACTAAGGGATGATTATAATTTCTTAAATATTTAAGGAATGACCTAAAGGTAATCAATCTACCAAGACCTAATACTCTCCGAGCATCCTCATAAGGGACTACTCTATGGAGGTTCATGATATCACATAAAATGATAATGAACAAATGCTCATTGGGAATCTGTATACGGTAATACCCCACAGGGTTACAATTTAATAAAAATGCTCAGGTACCTATCAACATTGTACTCAATGATCCCACTATATACCCATAAATAAAGGTTATTTAAGTTAAATATCATATAAATCTATATGAAAAAACTCTATGTATGTTTTTATAAATATTTAGTTAACCAAACCTAAAAAGGATACAACCAAAAAGGGTTTACTAAAAGAGAATTATCTTCCCAGGACAATATAGTTCAGTCAAGTAGAATGTCATTCCAAGGTATGTGAGAAAACACCATATAGGTTGTTACTAGTACTTTAAATAATCAAACCTAAGTATCAACACCCCAAGAGGGTTCCAAAATTTGAAAATCATGTGTCCTATTGACCCATTAGGGTCACTATACCTCTTGTGCATGAGGAACGAGTCATCATCCTCATCATCGAGCATATCGACATAGACCCACACGACCTTCCCTAATAAAGAAGTATATATACATTTCGGTCTAACTGAGTATAATTAAATCAATAAACTATATGGAATAACACCATTTAGGACGTTTTTGACACTTTAAGTAGTTGAAATCCACTATTATTAATAAAATCACACACTAATAGGCATATAACAATAGGACACTATGTTCCAAATATGATGCCTGGGAAAATACCTCTTATATCTATCATCCAAGAGTGAAAATAAATCAATGGCCTCTCACCAAAGGGTTGAGAGAAAAAAATACATAATAAATAATAAAATTCACACCACATTTGTGTCTCCCAAAGTAAAAATCATGTAAAACTATAATAACACAAACTAAGAACAACAAAACCATATCCCTAGCCTTTATGATTTCTTAATGGAATAGGTGTTGTTGAAAAACTAGCCTGATATACATATCAGACTTCGTCACATTCCCAATACTTATATCTACCATATACCAAATAGTACTATAACAGGAAATGAAAAAACTTTAATACCACTTTGTCATGTCCCACCCCAACTCACTCTTTAAATAGTAACCAAACCAGTTGATAATAAGGACTCAAGCATAACTCCCTGTATGCTAGAGGCATCCGATTAGTAGTGAGGACTAAGGGTGTGATAGTGGAGATACTATACCATTATATGATAGTAACAAATAATAGAAAAATAAAGACCAAACATAATCTAATAAATAAATAGCCATAGGTTGGAAACAAATATAAATAAGGCTGTAATAAATGAAATGAAATAAAGGCCCAAATGAAAATGTCATACATACAATAACTGATCTAAAATGGGGCCTATCACATATACACGAGTAAGTAAATGAAATATAAATAAAAGTACAATGATCTATTTACCACACCAAGAGAGAATACATACCTGATGTCCACATACATATTTGAGCTATCCTACTTGATCAGTCATGGGACTCAACCCTACCTATGCCTGTAACTAAGGGAACATCTACTCGGGTACCCCAGTATAATGGTATCCTGATCAGGATGTGAGCGAAAAACTCAGCAGGTCACCACCAATATAGCCCCATGCATAGAAAGTAAATGTATCATATATAAATGTTTGATACTCATTAGGATAATAGTAATAATATTAAATAAAAGATAAGAAAAACTAAAGGAATCAAGATAATATAAGTCTGTAGTCAATCCCAGGGTTTGTGATCCTGACCATATAGATATCCAGTAAAATAATGCATTAATATAGATTTCATAACACTCAATCCATGTATAATAAAATCGATCTGTATGTTTATAATCCAAATTGACCAAAACTAATTTGATTAGTTTTCAAAATGTCTTTGAACCACATATCATAATGGTATCATATTTTAAATAAGGGGGGAATTAGTCAAAGCATCCAAACCAAGGAAAAAAATGGAGTGACTGAAAAAACCAATCCACGACAAGGAGTGTCATGCTCAAAATCCTAAACCAAAAGGGCATAGAGTATCATGTATAACAATTAACAATAAATGATGATGAAAACCATGTCTAATAATTACAAATAATTATGAGGAACACCATTTCCAATAATTCCAAAATAATGATGAGGAACACTATGTCCAGTAAAAATCACATTAATGGTGTGGAATTACATGTCCAATAATATCAAATAAAAATAATAGATTCCATGTCCAATAACATTCAAATTAACGATGATGAATTCCATGTCCAATAATTATAAATAAATGATTAGTAATTCTATTTACAATAACATTCAAATAAATGATGAGGAATTCTAGGTCCAGTAACATTCAATCAGTAAAGTTCAAAATCTGGATCCCAATAAGTACCTCTAGGAATCCCCATCAAAGATTCACATATCAGCAGGCTCATAGGTAAAACACCAGGAAGAACATCTAGAAATAATAGTTGCATCTAGAGTAACCATGTGAAATCATAAAATAAGAGTGTTTTTGTCCAAATAATTAAACCCCTCACCATTTCCATAGTCTCTTAGGCTTAAATTTTCTTCACGAGTTCTAATATGAAACCCTATACCATCTCTACCCAAACACATTATGAACTCACATGGGTTTTCTAATGACCTAATCTTGATGTACACAGACATTAAATTTATTTTTCAGAATACTTAATACATTACAAAAAATATACTCTCAAATAACATATTAGTTTAGTGTCTTTGGAAACTCGGAACATAATCTTCTAACTTGGTGAAAGATCTTCAAAATATCCCATAGTGGACAAAGTCCATTACTGAACCGATTTTACTTGTCATTCCAGCCATGTATTACTAAACTAGATTTACTTTTTATTCCAGTCATGTCTATCTCATGAGATATAAATCTTTATCCAATGCACTAGAGGGGGATATATGTCCCACCCATCTCAAAATGAAATCATTCTTACATGTTCCACAAAAACACAAATCATTCATCATAGCATAACCTATGAAATAAAATAGGTTTCTTAAACATCATTATATCATAATCCATATAAAATAAATGTATTTTATAACAATAATTCCATCATAAATATAATAAAATTAAGGTTATAATAGGTATATTCCATAAAACTATGTCATCTTATATGGAAAATAATTTTGATAAAACACTTGAACTTAATTCTTGAGAAAAATATACTTTCTTTTTCAGAAATGCTTTCTTTTATCAAAATGCCACCCAATTTTAAAAGAAAATAATTTAGTTTAAAATAATCTTGAAATCATGTAGATTAAGATTCATGTAAATAAGGTTTCATGAAACTATAAAAATCCATTCACGCCTTATAAGTAAAAAAAACATTCTCCACGTACTTTTGCTGGAAAAGTTAAAAAGTACCTCGTATGGTAAACAAAAGAAAGATTACTTCCATACCATGTAGTAAAAGTAAAAAATGGGTAAAAATGACTTTAAACATAAATATAATAATAATAAAATTTTTATGATAACATTATTAGAAAACATGGACATGGATGATAAATATATTCCCAGTAAATACTTACGTATAAACAATCTCAGATAGAAATGAGATTGAAAAATTATCCCTTACCTTGTAAATTTCCTTAGTTTAGTGCGTGGTAACCTCATTTATAATGGTTAAATCATGTTATTAAATTATACTTGTACCATTTACATATTTTTGATATCATATATGATCCTATTATATAATTTTTTTAATAGTATTTCAATATTACCATTATTTTGAGTGTTAACTACTTTGTTTTCCCATTCCCATTTTGCCATGTAAGTCATGTTTTTTTATTAATAAGATGTATTTTATTCATTAAATTAAGTTCATAATTATTATTTTCACTCATCATATAAATTTTATAATCATTATTGAATTGTTAATGTGAAGAACGAATCTCACCGCGTCGTGAAGATGATAGGTTGTACGTACGCACGAGCAACGATATCATTCACTTGATGGTTAAATGGTATGTAATTGGATGGTATATTAATTTTAAAGAATAATTATAATGTTATATTAATTATTTAAATCCATTATACTCATCATTATACCCATCCTAATAAATTATTTTTGAATAACAAATTACACCATGGTGTGGAGACAGTAAGCCGTACGTACGTACACATGGTAATATTGTTATTCATAGGATAGAAAAAAAGATGTATAAGGTTGTCCCATAACTATAATAACATATAATAATGTATAATATACTTTATATGTTACTTTATTATGGAATCAAAATAGAAAGATTAAGTATAAGAATAAAAGAAATTGAATTGAATTGGTAAAGCAATTACCTCTTCTTCGTTGGACTTCCTTTGGATATCTTCTTCGGGACATTAGTAATGGAGTTTTTGGAAAACCGAGACCCCCATAAGTTAACTAAGAATTTTTATAGGAGAATTGGGTAGGTTTTGGTCTAGATATAAGGCTCAAGGAGGTGTGAGGAAATGGTAGAGGAGATTCCTTTTTATAAGAGAGGAGAGGGGCACTTTAGAAAACTATCAAAATATTAATTTATTATAAATTTAATTTCAATTAAAAATAGTCCAAAACTCATTTAAGTAAAAGATAATATTATTTTGGTTCGAATAAACATAATAAAATAATTTTTTAGACAATTTTTGAACATTTTTTTATCCTTATCTTTTTGGTTTAACCCTAAATTTACCCTTTTTAATCTTACAATGATATCATGTTATTTACACATTGTGGGTTAATGTAATTACCATATCATGTCAAACGACACACAAAAAGTTATTTATGAAATACTTGGACTTTTTTTAACCATTTTTTATAATCATATATTTTTAGTAATTTAATATCATTTAATAAACTATTTTATGTTTTAAGTTACGAATTAAGTCAATTTTGGACATTATTCATACTTGAATTTTTTACAAATTCATAACAACCTGATTACTTAAAAGCAAAAGAATTAACTCAAATATAATATGTAAATATAATCCATAAAATTTTTGGATGGCATAAAAAGTCAAATTAATTTTATTTTAATATTTATAATATCATTTAGTTGAATCCATTATTAATGAATCAATCACTGCATCATCATTGTGTCATAATTAAATTTATTTATTCAATGTCTAAAAATTATAAATAAAATACCATGTTATAGTAAATAATTTTATCATTATAATGAATATTTATAGTTGAAGAGATCACTTATATAACCCCATATAATTTTTTTAGTAAAAGATATATGTTTATGTTATATGTCTCTTTACTTTAAATTAATTCTTATAAAATATCATTTTCACATCCATGTGGATCCATGGGGCCCGAAAATAGACTCAAGGATTCCCATGGTTGGAAATATATCATACAATAGGATTAAGACATGTTTTAAGGTAGTTTTATATAATTAAATTATTATTTGTTTACCCTTATTTACCAGATCTACCCATTAACCATGGTAAATAAAAATAATTACTGAAGTTACTATTTATAATGTCCAAAAATAAAAGTTACCTATTCACATATTTTCAACCCTCTGATTCCAAATATGGAATATATTTTTAAAAATTCCAAACATAGAAGTTTCAGTAATTAATTTAAAATTAATTCCCGTTGTCAAAACCAAAAAGCGAGTTTTTAAGAAGCAATAATTATCAAAAGATTGAGATGTGTTTATGCCCAATTTAAATGGAAAATTACTTAAAATGACCAAAATTAGATTAAATGATAAAAAATTAATCTAATTAAACTTTAAAACCAATTAAAAATATAATCTAACTATATAAATAGATTAGATGAAAAGGTAGTTTTGAATTAAAATGTAGTATTTTTCACTATTCGTTAAACTATGAAATTTATCGAAAAAATACCAAAAAATCATCATAAGTAAATTTTTATGTCCCAATTCCAGATAAGAAGTTTATTTTTTCAAATAGAATATATAAAAGTGTTAAAAACTATATTTTAAATGGGTGCACCATCAAAAGACGACAAAACGACATTTTTTGAAAAAAACTTATTTTATCCGAAAAAAATGAACTTGTTCTTATATAATGTATTGAAAATACATAACATCAATGTTAATATTATATAAAATTAAAAATTTGGTTAATAATATTTATAACGTCTAGTTTATATCCCATAATAATATTTTAACAATATATCATTGTTTAGTGAAACTCAGTATGGCGTACAACGCAAGCTATCGAGGAAGGTTGCTCTTGCATGTGATGAAAGCCAAGAATAGTGTTGTGTATAATAAAAGCTAATAAAGTTTTGTGTACAGTGCAAGATAATATTGGTGTAGTGTACAACACAAGACATCAACGAAAATAAAACGACTCTATCCCATAAAATCTCGGGGTGTTACAGGTTTGGTCCACCACCAGGGTATCTACTGGGCCCCTAGGTTAATACTATATATTGGAATACCTAAAAAGATCCATAAGGTCCAAATATAATCAAAATAATCATTATTGAGATCGTATAATTCATTCCTTGGTCTCTGGTCAACACCTAATGCACTAGTAAATCGTTTCCCCTGGAATCATAAATAGGGCAGTGCGACTTTCATGGATACATGGGGTATTTACAAAATGATAACGATAATGTGATATCTCATTTCACATCTCAATACTCAAGATTGATCTAGGATGGTCTACTCATCCACCCTTGTATTACTCCACCTAAGGTTCATCCATCTAGACCTGTATAAGGTTAACATGCCTTACTAAGTATAGCCTCACCTCCCAAGATATCTGGATTTCCCTTGGTATTCCAAGGAATCTCAGTCTCAACCATCCGAGCTAAGACATGAAGCTTGCAAAAAGGGGTTGGTAGTGACCCCTATAGTTCATCCTTTTTAATTAAAAAATTTAATTTATTCCAAAATTTAATTAGATTTAATTTAAACAGGGGAACCACCCTCATGGAAGAACCATAAGAATGAATAAATACTAAAGTGCTGGTATAACAAACCACCTTCCTTTAGAAAGATTACCATTTAATTTTCCTAGTGTTGACAATAGTTTCCAAGGCCAGACTAAGCTCATCCAAGACATTAAGGGACTTTTCTAACATAAAAGCATCAGAAGATAATTAATTATAATACATTATAATTAATTAATCAAATCCCCCAAAAATAAAACAATTAAGCTAAATTGTTTAAGAAGTAATAATTCATAAAACCTCACTGATTGATCCCATCATTCCAGAACTATGACTAAACACTTTCCAAAAACCCATGTCACATCCTAAACCTCAAACTAAGAATAATACCTAAAAATTAAAATGAAACAAACACCCTAACAATTTAATTTTAAGGATTAAAGATATATAAATTATCTATAGCTACACACCTTAATGAAATGGCATGCGTAAAAGAGTAGACAACCTCTTGGGTCACCCTCTTCATAGGCCAAGAAAAATCCCCGACTCTTATATCTGATTCTTCCATGATCTAGTGGAATTCATGATGTAAAACCCTAATTGTAGAATTGGAACTTAGAGGAAGAAACATAAGGACATAATATAGGCTAATAGAGTAGAAGAATTACATCTAGGATTTCAACATATCCAATGATGTTCTTTTTCGACCAAGAATGAGGGAGATATCCCATAGAGGAAGGGATGAGGAGGAAGACATGCATGGAGGAGGGTTTTGGGTAAAAATAGGGAGAAAAGAGGTTAAACACCTTAAGGGTTGAGGTGAAAAATGGTAATTTTTACATTTTTAATGGGATGAATGGTTTGGATACACAGTTGGACAAACTGTACACTAACCATATATCTCTAATGTTAGAGGCACACCCCTCTCACATAGGAATGACACATGATTTAATAGGATATGTGAAAACCATGTGACCTATAAAAATAGACTACAGACATCCATATGGTTTTCCATAGAATTCCACATGATTTCTCTATCCCATACACCTATGAAAACTAGGATATATGGTTAGGATGCTTAGTTAGGCACACTAGGTTTCAATTTTCCAAAACTTTGACTTTAGGTATCGAACCCCCGAGATGGTCCTGAAACCTCTAAGATACCTTCCTAGCCTCATTCCACATCTACAAACATTACCTTATGGAATTTAAACCTTTATAATTCTATTCCACATCTCCAATAATGATTTGAACCATCTAGTAATCAAGAATTCAAATTACTTTTAAAATTTCCAACTTAGAAAACACAGGATCTTACCCAATTAGTTTGAGTAAAACCCAAAAATCACTACTCATTTTTTCCATTATAGAACTAGATAAAGTACCAAGTACCATTGTTTATTTGGATGTTATAAATTGAATTTCATTGGGTCAAATTTGACACCCTTACTCTTGACACATAGAAAATATAATATTTATTTGTGTTAATTACATATAGAATAAATTTCTAATGATTCCTCAATACTTTTCCATATTGGTCAATTTTAAACCCTCATCCTTTGATAACTTCCCCCTTATTGAAATAGGTGTTGAAATATGTTTGATGTACTCCATCTTACAATGTTTCAAAACATATTTAATATATTTTAGTCAATAAATAAATGTTCTAAAATAGATTTTATTAACTATTATTCCAATAAAAATTATAAGTTCACCAACCACATGATGGGTTTTGTAGGATCAATTCATGAAAATCATAGTGGAGGAAAACCATTTGTTTCTTGATTTATCATTTGAAAATCAACATGAAGTGAATAACATAAAATATAAGACAAGAATACCTAAAGTGTAGTGAAATCTATCTCAATCGATCACGATGGAGTTAGCCTAATGGGGATCACCGAGTGATATATTAAGGACTCTCACCCCCATATGGATGACATCATCCCCTAAAATCCTCATATGTTATGAGAGGATCCCTCAAAATATAAATGTGTATTAACTTATCCTTCATGAATATGAATAGAGAATATGAGTTAATAACGATCTTCAAAAATAGCTATACATAGTCTTATATGAACTCATGCACCCAGTAGGAGAATCTCCTATACTTTATATAGGATCCCTTCATTAATTAAAATGATTATAGGTCTTCCTAACAATGTTTGGAAACCCAAAAACATTACTATAACATTTCCTCGATGGAGTGTTTATGATTATCATACATTGAAACAATTTTAACATGTCATCCATGCCATAAATGAATCAACTAGTTGATTACTAACTGAAGAAAATCATGTAGAAGACATGGAAGTATAAATGAACCCATATAATAAACCCATTATCTATGATATGAATCATGTGGATATCACTATAAAATATTTAGGCAATTATACAAAATGTTATACATATTTTAGTTCATATCTTACAATCTCCCACTTTTACTAAAATCCCACATGTTCTTTATGTAAAACATAAAAAATATTTTTGAATTTATCCAATCTATTTTGGATATGGTTTATAAGAATATCTTCATTTTGGGACAAACACTATGTTCAAATTTTAGTCCTTATTTTAAGGCCTAACTATATACCCTATCAGCCCGTAAGAACCCGGTTCTTATTCTTGAGGTATGGGTTTCTTATTTTCCTTTTTCCTTAAGTGTTTTTGAGAAAATAAGGAAAATGGTGAAAAATCCTAAAATTTGTGACTAGAAACTGTGTACTTTTCCAAACGCTGTATACTTTGGCCGTGTGGGATGGGTACACAGGGCGTGAAGGCCTACCGATAATGAAGGGTGAAAAAACTGACTACACGCTGTGTATTGGGAATTTACACGCCGTCTATTCAGTCGGCAGGTGAACAGTAAGGCGGTGGAGGCAGCCGACAGCGGAGAGATAGTACACGTAGTGTAATCGAGAATAAATGCCATGTACTCATGTCGATAGGTGAATAGTTCAGCGATGAAAAATTAGCCACTAGAGGAACAGTTAAATGAGAAAAGTACACACCGTGTACTTGAGAGTACATGCCATTAATTTGTTTTTTCGCTTAAAAAAGGTAGTATCCTCCTCTTGAAAAAGGAGGCCTTTGAGGCGTTAGAGTTTGTTTTAGAGGGATAAAGCTTTGGAGATCTCCCGATCACTCACCGGGAACCCGATTTCTACGTCGTCGATCATGTTTGGACCACGCTGGTAATCCATTCCTTCTTCTTGAGTAGTTCTTACAAATTCTTTATTGAGGGAAAGTTATTTAGGTTTGAATATGTTGTTGTTATTCATAGATCTACATCGTTCTTGGGCGTTTATGGAAGCTTCTTTCATTGATATCGATCAGGGGCGATCGAGGTAGGTGGTCTGGTGTTTAAATTCCAACTACTGTATGTTTGTGTACCACTGTGCTCCGTGCCCATGTTTGGGGTGTCATATGGTTGAGGCATTGCATAATTAAATACATATAATTGCATAAATAGTTTAATAAATATGTATAACTATTGGTTGAGATCACTACTTGGATCCAAGACCACCCTAGGGGTGCCTTCCTCTGTTTAGCCATTTTTCTTGGATACCCAAGGGTATGCCATGTTTATATTGTGCGTTTCATTTTATTGAGAAAAAGTGTATATAAATTATTTTTTATGATTGGGGCTCAGCCCGGTTCCTTTAGCGTGGGGGTAGTGTTCAATTAGCCTGAGGGCAGTGTTGCTTAGCCTGAGGGCAGTGTTTGGTTGGCCTGAGGGTAACCTTTGTTTATACCTGAGGGCAGTAGTCTCTGTGCCTGAGGGAAATTTCACGTATGCCTGAGGGCAATGATTGCTATTCTAGGGGGAAATCACCTGTAGTTATGGGTTTTGTTACCTAAGGGTAAGGATAACATGTTTGAGGACTCGGCTATTTAAAATATTCACTGAGGTGATTTTCTATTTATACCTGTCAAGCCAAATAACAAGCTTGGAGGTAATAAGTAATAATTAAAATGGAAATGAAACTGGTAGTGATAGTTACTTTTGAGTACTTACTCGTTACTACATTTACTTTTGCACACTGCTATTGCACATTTTCACTGACAGTTGGGTACGGGCCTTTGGTGGGTGACTACTTGGATTTATTTCTCACACCCTATTTGGGTCATGTCTTTGGACCAAACAGACTATGTTGTTGCAGGTGTCGACAGGGGAAAGGGTCCCTATATAGGTACATGATTGTGTAGAGGAGTAGGAGAGCATGAGATCGAGCTTAGGATTGTGATGCTGTTGTGTTCTGTTTACTTTTCTTTGTCTTGTTTTGCTGTAGTTGTACTTTGTGCTGTATTGTATGGTATTGGAGTGTATCCAGTTTTGGCTGCTTCCATAGAATTAGTGACATGTTGCATCCTTATATATATATGACTAATGATTCTCTTTTACTACAGTGGTCAATTTCAGTTGTATATTATTTACTGATTCCACTGTTGTATGTTTATATACTTTATTCTTCTGCGCTACACATTGAAAAATGAGGGAATAGTTTCCCCACTATCAGTCCTTGTCCCTCACTACTAGTCGGTAGCCTCTATCATCTAGGGAAATGCGCTTGGGGTCATGTAACCAACCGGGTTTGGGGCACCCGCTGAGTGGCACCCGGATCCAGGACGTTACAAAGTGGTATCAGAGGGGTTTATTTTCTTTGACTTACTATTTGGATCCTTAGTCAGGGATAGGATGGAAAGGGTAATTGGTAATAAGTTGTGCCCCAGAGTAGCTAACATGTGTACATGGAAAATCCAGTCTACCTCGGTTATTACAATTTTTCTAATTTTTCAATTTTACAGTTGATTTGATTTTCACCATTTGGTGACACACTTGTGGTGTGCTGTTTATATTTTATACATGGGTT
This sequence comes from Viscum album, assembly GCA_963277665.1. Classification (NCBI taxonomy): domain Eukaryota; kingdom Viridiplantae; phylum Streptophyta; class Magnoliopsida; order Santalales; family Viscaceae; genus Viscum; species Viscum album. Next base: position 537,594,267 of record OY728150.1, read on the forward strand.
CTATTTAGTCGCAACCCGATGAGATTAGGGTATTCCATCTCATGCATCATTTAGGAACATGCTAGAAATCACATTCCATGCATTATTCCATGCCATGTAGGTGCATTAGAAATTTCATGTTGTTGTGATAGTTGTTGTGCTAGAAAATCATGCTGTTGTGATAGCTGCTTTGATAAATACCTGCTATTCGATAGGGTATTTTTGTTTGAGGTTTTGATAGAATGAATGCCAAAAGTTGGTTTTTGGGGAGTATGAGCCCTCAATAACCGGAATTTGGTAGATCATTGACATGTTTACTTTGTTATAACATGTGTAAAATGCCAAGCTTTGATTCACAGAGAGTATGGGCCTTCACGGATCAGAATTTGGCACTTAGGTGTTGTATTCATTCTTCCTAGGTTCCGGAGTAGTTTCTAAGGCTTGCAGTCTGGAAAAAACTAGAATAAACGCTATCTAGTTTTGCCTATATGCCATGTATTCTTCTGTTCGGGAAGAAAAGAAAAAGTTTTGCGTACACACTGTGTACCCTAAGTACACACCGTGTAGTAGCTAATTGTGTCATAGGCCGTATGGGTAGAGACACGAGATGGGGAAGTTCTAGAGGGCACACACCATGTAGTTATTTCACACACTATGTTGTGTGGACCCTGTGTCCGCCGTGTAACTAACAACACAGATAGAGGAAATATTTTCTTGTACACATCGTGTCAATGATGAACACACCGTTTAGTGTGACCTGGGGACCTGACCATGTAGCTAACAAACACGGGTCGGTGTTACCTCTTCTTGAACACGTCATGTACCTGTGGGACACGCTGTGTAGTCTTGACCAGGGAAAGACCGTGTGGACTTGACTATGTGGCTGGGCAGACAGAGTTGTGTACACGCCGTGTGCGAGTGTAACACGCCGTGTAGTGTCAGTTGAGTAGCCGACCATGTCACTAATGACATGGGAAGTTGGAAATTAAGCTGTACATGCCGTGTCTATCTGGGAAACGCCGTGTAGTTTTGTTTAAAAGAGAGCCGTGTGGATAAGCCATGTAGAGGGACTCAGGAAGGGAGGAAAAATCCTATACACGCCATGTGTGTGGACAAAACGCTGTGTGTTTTGGGGTGTTACATGACCAGTTTTGGAAGAGTACATGCCCATGTGGAAGACTTCAGAAAACACGCCTTGTAGTTATTATAAACATTGTGTAGTCTTATTTTGTAATATTTGAAAGTTTTCTTTTCCTTTTTCCCTTATTACACCCCTTTTTTTAGTTCCTGATAAATCTTGATCTTAGGTGTGCGTTTGAACTTATAGAGTCATGACACCGAGACGACCACCAAATATTTTCTAGGAGAGAAAAAATGATTATACTATAGAGATGGTAGGCCATGATCTACCAATGGATCCTCCAGCAGATCCAAATGCGGTGCCATCCATTATACCGGACACAGGCACTGAGGCGCAGTTCCATGAAGGATTCATGCGGTTTATGCAAACCTTCCAGGGAGCACCGCAGGCCGCCACATCTATGGCAGAGCTAATTCATATCTTCCAGCAGCAGCATCTGCCTACGTTTTCAGGGGATGGCAGACCACAGGCTGCGGAGTCATAGCTGGATTCGATGCAGATGACATTCGAGCATCTTGAGACACCTCTAGGGAAGATGGTTAAGCTTGCTACATACATGCTGCATGATTCCGCCAAGAGATAGTGGGATGTTACCACCCAGTCTGAGCATCATCGTGACATGGCGTGGGAAGATTTTCAGGCAGCCTTCTATGACTTCTTCTTCCCAAAGATTCTAAGGGAATATCGAGCTCAAGAGTTCATGAATATGCAGTAAGGCGCTATGTTAGTGATGGATTATTCTGCTCGCTTCACCGAGCTTCAGCATTTTGCACCCGTTCTGGTGGGTGATGAGGTGTTGATGGCTAGACTCTTTGAGGATGGTATTCGGAGTGACATCCGAGCACTAGTGAATGTTTTCAGGTTGCCTACCATGCACGGTATTGTTTATCAGGCACTGATCACAGAGAATAACCTGTGGGAAGCTAGTGGTGTGGGCCATGGCGGTTCGACACCAGTTTTGGGTACTCTTTTGACCGACAAGAGGAAGAGGTAGATGAGTTTCTCTCATGGTGGAAGTACTAGTCAGCAAAAATATTTAGGTGGCCAGGTCATTTACTAACAGTGTGTTAGAGAGGGGTACGAGATACCTCAGTGTCTGTGTGACCTAGTGGAGTGCCGATCTTGCAGCAAGATGGGTTATCTGTAGTGCTTTTGCAGGGAGTTCCTACCAACGGCTAGTGAGAGGAGTTCTTTGCAGACTCCGCGTGTGGTAGCAGGACCAACAACTTCTTACCAGTCGGGAAATTGGGATATGTCAGGGCGTGCAGGCAGAGATGGTGGTCATGGTTGTGGTAGCCAGACACTAGGATCTTAGAGATAGCAAGGAAGGTCAGCTCAGGGTAGCCAGGCTGTGTCATAGGGCCGCGACACTGGACAGGCATATGCAGTGCAACAAACCCAGATGGAACCGGAACCTGGACCTTCTACAGTCAGATGTACTATTCTAGTTGCTTCTGTTTTTTGTTCTGCACTATTCGATATGGGTGCTACAAATAGCTTTATATCTGTGCCCATTATGGAGAGCCTTGGTATCTGTGTTTCTACCTCTTCTGATGTTATGACTCTAGGCACTCCATTGGGAACTAGAACGGCTGGTGCGCGTCAGTGTAGGGAGTGCCCCTAGAGGTTGGGGGGTTTCACTTTCTATTGGACCTCTATGTCTTAGAGATGACGAGGTATGATTTCATTTTTGGGATGGACTGGTTGGTACCCTTTCGAGACTTTGTGGATTTCTATCGTCGTAGGATGGGTTTCACGTCACCAGAGGGCAGATAGTTTCTATACAATGGTGAATGGGATGTCTAGGCGAGCCGAACGGGACCTGAGCATCGTGGGTGAGGTGGTGTGACAGCCCAGATTCCGATTTTATATCTGGATGATCAGGAGACTTGTCAGAAGGATATCCCTCCAGTGGTTGATCGTTTCAGGTATGTCTTCCCGGATGATTTTTCAGGTCTACCTCCGGAGCGAGAGGTGGATTTCTCTATTGAGCTTATTCCAGGAGCGGCATCAATGTCTATTCCTCCTTATAGGATGGCTGCACCAGAGTTGTAGGAGATCAAGAGGTAGTTATAGGAGTTATAGGAAAAGGGTTTTATCTCACCCAGTACTTCTCCTTAGGGTTCTCCAATCCTTTTTATGAAGAAGGCAGATGGTACTCTCAGACCCTGTGTGGATTATCGGAAGCTGAACCAATTGACGATCAAGAACTGATATCCCTTTCCAAGGATCGATGATCTTTTTGATTAACTTCATGGAGAACGAGTGTTTTTGAAGATTTCCTTGAGGTCTGGATATCATCAGTTACTCATTAGACCATTCGATATGCTGCTTATAGCTTTTCGGAGCAGATATGGTCTATATGAGTACTTGGTTATTCCATTCGAACTCACCAATATGCTAGCGGTTTTCATGGATTTTATGAATCGTGTGTTCTACCCTTATCTGGATTCCTTTGTGGTAGTCTTCATGGACGATATCTTGGTGTACTCTCACACTCAACATGACCATGCTACCCATCTTGAGATTATTTTGAGTACACTAAGAGAGCATCAGCTATATGCTAATCTCTCGAAGTGCCACTTTTGGATGGACCAGATACACTTCCTGGGTCATATCATCTCAGTGGAAGGAGTTGTGGTAGACCCAGAGAAAGTGAGAGCAATAGTTTCCTAGGAGAAACCTAAGTACGTGTTTGAGATACGAAGTTTCTTGGGGATGGATGGTTACTATAGGAAATTTATACATGAATTATCCCACTTAGCAGTGCCGTTGATAGGTTTAACTAAGAAGGGTGTGAAGTTCATTTGGTCAGAAGCTTGCGAGACAGCCTTTCAGGAGCTGAAGGGAAGGTTGACATAAGTACTAGTCCTGATACTTCTAGAGAAAGGGAAGAGCTATACAGTTTACTGTGATGCATCAGGTATTGGGCTGAGAGATGTGTTAATGTAGGGAAATCGAGTAGTTACATACATGTCTCAGCAGCTGAGGCCACATGAGAGGAATTACCTGACGCATGATCTCGAGTTGGCTGCAGTTGTTCATGCGTGTGCTGTTGGAGACATTATCTCTTAGGGGAGCATTTTTTAGTTTTCACCAACCAGAAAAGTCTCAAATATATCTTTACTCAGTGTGAATTGAACCTGAGATAGAAAAAGTCGGTTGAATACCTTCATTCCTTCTATTTTGAGCTTACCTATACACCTGGTAAGGGTAACGCAGTTGCTGATGCACTGAGCAGGAGGACTCAGATACAGGCAGTGCAGGAGGCCAATGGTGAGTGGCAGCTTATGGCTTTGTTCTTTGAGATGCATTTGAAGGTGCATGATAGTCAGGGTAAAACCTATCTTTCTTCCCTAGAAGTGACTTCTACCCTTTTGGATAGAGTGAGGATGAGACAGCTATCAGATTCAGAAGGCCTAGTGCTACAGGAGTCGGTGGAAAGTGAGGACCCTCCTCCTAGATGGACGATAGGCAATGATGAGGTACTGCATTTCCATGGATGAGTGTGGGTTCCTGGGGATATACGCAAGGATCTGATGCAGGAGTTTTATGCTTCAGCTTGGGCTATACACCCCGGGGTTACCAAAATGTACCATGACTTGAGACATCAGTATTGGTGGCCGGGTGTGAAGAGAGAGGTAGCTGGGTTTGTTTCAAGATGTTCCACCTGTCAGCAGGTGAAGGCGGAGCATCAGAGGCCAGTCGAACTATTACATCATTTTCCCATCCCAGAGTGGAAATGGGATGATGTCACGATGGATTTCGTGACTGGGTTACCGAGGTCACCTTGAGGTAATTATGTAGTGTGGGTTGTTGTGGACAGACTCAAGAAGGTAGCTCACTTTTTTCCAATCAAGGAAACCATCGGTGTTGACGAGCTCAGGAAGTTGTATATCCGAGAGGTAGTACATCTTCATGGGGTTCCTCATTCTATCATTTTTGATAGGGATGCCCACTTTACGTCTCATTTCTGGTAGAGTTTTCAGAGGGAATTGGGTACATAGGTGCTTCTGAGCACAACTTACCACCCTCAGACCGATGGCCAGTTAGAGCGTACAATACAGGTGCTTGAGGACATACTGCGCGCATATGTCCTAGACTTTGGGGGATCTTGGGAGAAGCATATACCCTTGTCTGAGTTTACCTGTAATAATAGTTTTTAGGAAACTATTGTGATGTCACCTTATGAGGCTTTATATGGTAGGCCATGCCGATCACCCTTGTGCTGGTTGGAGGTAGGTGAGGTAACTTTAATGGGACCACGTCTCATGCAAGAGACTTCTGAGTAGGTCCAGTTGATTCAGAAATAGATGACTACTGCACAGTCTCGTTAGAAATCTTATGCTGATCGCCACAGATGACCCTTGGAGTTCATGGTCAGGGATCAGGTTTTCTTGTGTGTTTTGCTGAGGTTGGGACACATGCGGATCAGGAGATAGGGTAAACTTTCACCGAGGTATGTGGGGCCATTTTAAATTCTAGAGAGATTCAGGACGGTTGCCTTTCGGTTGCAGTTAACATAGAGGTACCAATCCATGCATGACATCTTCCATGTATCTCAGCTGCACCGTTATCATTCAGACTCGTCTCATGTCTTTCAGCCCAAGGAGGTTGAGCTGCAGATCAATGCATCCTTTGAGGAGCATCTGATTTGTATTTTTGATAGGAGCACAAAGGGTCTCTGAGGCCAGATAGTTCCTCTTGTACGGGTACTACGGTAGCATGGCCGAGTACAGGACGAAACATGGGAGCAGGAGACCGACGTACGAGCTTAGTGTCCAGAGTTGTTTTGAGCTTTATCTTCGCCACCCTTGGAAGGGAAATTCAGGGAAAAATTACTTTAAGGGGGGAAGTTTTTAAGAACCCAGTTCTTTTTCTTGAGGTATGAGTTTATTATTTTCCTTATTTTCCTTAAGTGTTTTTGAGAAAATAAGGAAAATGGAAAAAAAATCCTAAATTTTGTGACTACATGCCATGTACTTTTCCACACACCATGTACTTTGGCTGTGTGGTATGTGTACACAGGACGTGAAGTCCTACCGGCAATCAAGGGTGCAAAAACTGGCTACACGCTGTGTATAGGGAATTTACATACCGTGTATTCAGTCGGTAGGTGAATAGTAAGGTGGTGGAGGCAGCCGCCAGAAGAGAAACAGTACATGCCGTGTAATCAAGAATACATGCCACGTACTCATGTCAATAGGTGAACAGTTCGGCGGTGGAAAGTTAGCCGCCAGAGGAACAGTTAAATGAGAAAAGTACATGTCGTGTACTTGAGAGTACACGCTGTGTAGTTTGTTTTCTTCACTTAAAATTGGCAGTAGCCTCCTCTTTCAGCAGAGGAGTCGTTAGAGGCGTTGGAGTTTGTTTTAGAGGGCTGGAGCTTCAGAGATCTCCTGATCGCTGACCAGGAACCCGATTCCTATGACGTCGATCTCATCTGGACCGCGCTGGTAATCCCTTCATTCTTCTCTAGTAGTTCATACCAATTCTTTCCTGAGGTAAAGTTATTTAGGTTTGAACGTGCTGTTTTTATTCCCAGATCTACATAGTTCTTGGGTGTTTTTGGAAGTGTCGTTCACAGATATCGATCAGGGGTGATCGAGGTAGGTGGTATAGTGTTTAAATTCCAACTGTTGTGTGTTTTATGTACCACTATGCTCCATTCCCATGTTTGGGGTGTCGTATGGATGAGGCCTTGTGTAATTAAATACCTATAATTTCATATGTAGTTTAATGAATATGTATAACTGTTGGTTGGGATCACTGCTTGGATCCAGGACCACCCCGGGGGTGCATTCCTCTATTTATCCATTTAGCCAGGATACCCGAGGGTATTCCATGTTTATATTGTGCGTTTCATTTTCTTGAGAGAATGTGTATATAAATTATTGTTTATTCTTGGGGCTCGACTCGGTTCCTTTAGCCTGAGGGCAGTGTTCCATTATCCTGAGGGCAGTGTTGCTTTTCCTGAGGGCAGTGTTTGGTTGGCCTGAGGGTAACCTTTGTTTATGCCTGAGGGTAGTAGTCTTTGTGACTGAGGGAAATTTCACACATGCCTGAGGGAAATGATCACTATGCATAAGGGAAATCACCTGTGAATATTGGTTTTGTTACCTGATGGTAAGAAGAGTATGTCTGAGGACTCGGCTATTTAGAATATTCACTGAGGTGATTTCTATGTATACCTGCCAAGCCGAAGCACAAGCCTGAAGGTAATAAGTAATAATTAAAATGGAAATGAAACTGGTAGTGATAGTTACTTTTGAGTACTTACTAGTTACTACATTTACTTTTGCGCACTACTGTTGCACATTTTCACTAATAGTTGGGAACGAGCCTTTGGTGGGTGCCTACTGGGATTTATTTCTCACACCCTATTTGGGTCATGTCTTCGGCCCAAACAGACTATATTGTTGTAGGTGTCGATAGGGGAAAGGGTCCCTATATAGGTACATGATTGTACAGAGGAGTAGAAGAGCATGGGACCGATCTTAGGCTTGTGATGTTGCTATGTTCCGTTTACTCTGCTTTGTCTTTTTTTATTGTACTTGTACTTTGAGCTGTATTGTATGGTATTGCAGTGTATCCTGTTTTGGATACTTTTATAGAATTAGTGACATGTTTCATCCTTATATATATATGAAAGTTTATTCTCTTTTACTACAGTAGTCAATTTCAGTTGTATATTGTTTACTACTTCCGTTGTTGTATGTTTATATACTTTATTCTACTATGCTACACTTTGACAAATGAGGGAATAGTTTCCCCACTATCAGTCCTTGGCCCTCACTGCTAGTCGGAAGCCTCTGACATTTGGGGAAATGTGCTTGAGTTGATGTGACCAACCAAGTTCGGGGCACCTGCTAAGTGGCACCCAGATTCGGGACGTTACATAGCCTATCTATAATTAACAACAAATATTAAATCATATTTTCATGGATATAATCAAATAGTGGCCTTCGAAAAAATGTATGTGATGCTAAAGCTACTAAGGGGTATGGTGTGATCTTGATCAAACATACTCATATCTCAATGTGAACATTTTCACCACAAGATATATCATATACATTGTATGTATACCTATATAATCACTTTATCCATGACATCGAGTGAACGCTAGATATGAAATACTTCAATATAGAAAAATATATATATATATATATATACATATTTAAATTTGGGGTCAGATCCTCTTTTTATTATTCAAGAAAATACCTAGTTTTATCTAGGTAGAGGGAGACCCATTACATAACCCATAGGCCCAAGGGAAAGTGGCCCCTGAACATGGCTCAAAAGCCTAGTGCAACGTCATGCCTGCACCATTCTACCCACATCACCGTCTGCCTGAATCACCACTTGTGATATAAATCAACCAAGGGGATTGTAAGGAATCAAACCTTGGTCTTTTGGATGTAGGATTACGAGTTTTACCACTCCACTTGTAGGTAAAATTACATTAAACACACACACACACCACACACACATGTCGAAAAGTTAGGCTATAGCCCCCAAGGGATTTTCCACCCATCAAGCCTTATTTATTTTTTACATGACTCGAAGTCTAAGGAGTCACGAAACCCATTACATGGCTCAAAGGCCCAAAAATTGGCTTGAAGGCCCAATCCAGCATCATGCCTACATCATTACTACATCACTGTTTGCCTACATCATGTCTGCATCACCGCCCACCAGAATCACACCTCCATCACCACCCACCCGCGTCATGCCTGCGTCATCGCCTGCCTGCATCATGCATGTGTCACCACCCCACTGTGTCATGCTTGCGTTACTGCCTGCCTACTTGATACCTACATCACCACATGCCCAGGGAAATACACTACCACTCATATTTGAACTCGGGTCTGATACAAGATTACGGGGAGCCTTTACCACTTGGGCAACCCCCCAACTACATTTCAATATAGTATAGTCCAACTCATACACTCAGGATTATCTGAAATAGTATGAAAAATTTGAATGAATACATTACAAGTCATTCATCTATATAGATGAACAAATCACATATCACTCAAATAATCACATTCATTCATTTTTCTAATTATAATTAAATTAAGGGCCCAAATGTCTTCACACATTATATGAGTGAAAAAAATCCTATATTGGTTGACCTATAATTAATGATATGATCAACAACATACCCAACCACCCATGATTATCTAAGCTTCCATCCTTAAAATATAAAGGTATCAAAATATGGATTTTATCATGATATGTATCTCATAAACCTCATGTAATGGGGATTAATAATTTTTATACATAAGTATGTTAATAACTACATGATATTCCATTTGATAAACTTTGGTGGGTTAATCCAAATAACATGTCTTGACTTATTACCTCATGTGTCTATTCTTTGTATCACGTAAAAAAAATATGTATCAAGTATAATATAATAATCACACTAATCATAACATATCACCACAACCCAAAATACTTCTTTATGATCATCAATTAGGAATAATTCAAAGCCATACTTTAAGATGATATTATCATTCCGTTGTTCATGTAATCAAAATGCAACACAAATGAATAAATGATAAAAAAAGATTCAATTTATTATAAAACCATGATACATTTTACAACCATCACATATAATATATTGTTTATTTAATACCAATAGATTCAACATGTCCATCATGAAATTTTTGTATTAATGTTTTTGTAAAAGGATCAATTACATTTTTATATGTAGCCACCCAATAAATATTTACCTCACCCATATCAATGAATTCACTAATGAGATTATATTTGTGAAGGATGTGTTTGGTCCTTTTGGGAGACCAATGTTCCTTAGCCTAAGTAATAACTCTATTATTATCATAGTAAATATTAATTTTTTCCTTTATGTTGGGAACCACCCCAAGTTCAAAGATGAACTTCTAGATCTAAACTATTTCTTTCACAACATTTGATGTAGTGATGTACCCTACCTCTATTTTCAAGTTCTTGTGGTGGATTACTTAGAACTATTACAATTAATAGATCTTATATTTAGGTAAAACATGAATCCAAATCAATATATAATGTAATATTTTTTGGATTAGAAACTATAATCAGTGTAACCCCTTATAATGAGTTTATCTTATCCCAAAAAATGAAGAACATTACCATACTCCTTTTTAGGTACAATAACTCTCACTAGGATTGGAGTGGTATTTACTAGTTATGATAAAATTATAAGTGACATATGAATGAGTGAACAACATGGATTACATGATAGACCCTATGTAAGATACATAAGGAATTAAATCCATTCTTTATAATTATTTAGAATTATTTTAAACATTATTATAATCCATTCCATGAAAAACTAGTAAATACCAATTCTTGGAGTTTCCCATGATAAAAAACATTATAACCTTACCAATATACACCGCTAAAAAATTGGCCTTTAACAGCACTAGTAAAGGGGATTTATCAGCGCTATAGAATCACTGATAATGCGAGTGATGTTAAAGGGTTGTCTTTAACAGCGCTCATAAAAATCTCTGTTAAAGGACCACTTTATCAGTGTGTTTTAGCTTTGTTAAATTCCCCCTTTAACACCACTAAAAAAAGTACTAATAAAGGGGGATTTTTTTTATATGAACCTCTTCCTTCCCCACCTTTTATTAGCGCTACCCACCCCCTTTATTAGTTATTTAGATAATTCCACCCTCTCGTGCGTGCCCTTGCCTCTAGTGAGTTTCAAAATTAAGACCTCCTGCTCATACGCTAGAACCTTTTCCACTCCTCTATATTGTTTTTTCCATGTTATGATATATATATATATATATATATATTTCATTTAATTTTTATCCATATATTTATATATATGTTTATATATATATATATTATTAAATACATATAAAAAATATGTTTTTCGTGTGTGCGTATGTGTGTGTTTATAAATACATATACATATATATATACGTGCATCTATAAATATAATTATATATATATATATATATATATTTATGTATATTATATATTAATATTCATATACATATATTATAATATATAGATAACTATATATCTATTTTTCAATAGACACACACAAATATAACATTATATATATCTTAATTGTATAAATATATAAATATTCATGCATTTGTATTTTAAATAAAATGGATATTAGTTTTTTACTTATATAAGGTTTATATATTGAGAGATATATTTTATATGTAAATATGTTTAAATATTTATTTATAAAATTAAATTTTTACATGTGAATATATAAAAAATATGTATATATTTTTATATATATCATTATAAATAACATTACAATTTAAAAATGATAAAATCTAAAAACCTTAATATCAATATTATTTTAATCCCTTGGAATAAATTCATTCCCCACTAAAAAAGGAAAAAAATACCACCTTAAATGAGGCTAAAATTACATATAATGTTAAAAAATTTGGGTACCTCAACTAAAAACACATTTTTAGAGGCATTCTGAGACTTTTTTGGCCTAAAAAATGTTAATGGTATTCCCTCACTCACCAAGGCATTGATCTCATCACAAGATTCGATTTAATATGTGGTATAGACCAAAGAGACACCCATATAAAAAGTTATGTCCGTTTGAAGTTCGAGTTACGTATTCAAATTATTTTAGATCTTTTATTAATCTTTTTATTTTTTATCTTTAAATTGTTATTAAATGATTATTACTTGATAATAATTAGAAAATTATTAATTAAAAATATTTTTTTAATTATTTTGTATGCCATTTTCACTAAATGATGTAATATATTAAGTGTAAATGCCTATTTAGACTTATCTAAAACATATTTAAAAAATATATATTATATTTATATCAATATAAATATATAAATATATAAATATATAAATATATAAATATATTTTTTAATTTTTTTGAAATATACCTTTTATCAATGATTTTTACAAGCATTGATAAAGCCCTACTTTATCAGTACTTTTTTACTAGTGCTGATAAAGGACCCCCCTTTACCAACACTTTTTTAATAGCGCTGATAAGGGGTGGGGGGGGGGGGGCTTTACTATCACTTTTTTTACAAGCATTGATAAAGGGACCTATTTAAGAGTTCATTTTCTATCACTAATAAAGGGGTCTTTAATATCACTTTTATCTAGCACTCTTAAATCCCTAGTGCTGGATAAACCTAGTTTTATAGTAGTGATAAGTGTTTTGACTTAGTCAAAGTAACCTCTTTGATCTATCACTATAGATATTAATACCCAATATGAAATATACTTCACCCAGTCCTTCAACAAGAAGCATTATCCAACCAAAACCTTTAGAGATTGTAAAGATGGGTTATCATTTTTGATAATTGGTATTTCATTCACATACAATATCAGAAATATCAAAACTCTCCAACTAATACACTTGTATATAAAACAATCATTCACATGGTTGATGAAATTGAACACTTTGATTTCATTTTAAAACTAGATATTCCAACTCTAAGAGAATTTATTTAATCCATAAATGGAATGTTGTAACTTTTAAACGTCAGTAGACACATTTGAAACTTCAAAACCTTCAAGTTATATCAGATAAACATCCCTGAAAATATTATCTTTAATGAAAGTGGTTTTGACATCCATTTTATATATCTCATAATCATGTGATCTATTATGGAAAGAAATATCCAAATAGAATTTATCATTATAACCAGGGAAAATGTTTTTTCATAGTCAATACCATGAATTAATTTGAAAACATTTACCATAAGGTGACTTTAAAACGTAAAATATATAATATACATGTTAGTTTTCTTGTGAAAACCCAACTTAAACCCTATAGGTATCACACCTTTAGGTGCATCTACCATGTTTCGAATGTGGTTAGTGTATATGGAGTCCATCTTATATTTCATATCATTTAACAATTTCTTAGAATTAAAACTCTCGATAGGTAGTAGGTTCATCATTCATGAAAATTACTTCATCATCATTTTGCACTAGAAATCCACATCTCCCAATCTCCTAATGAATCTTATTTTACCTTCATGGTTTATGTGTAACCTAATTCAGTTATTCTTCCATAACTCTTTGTGGATCCAACTCAATTTACATATTAGGAAAATTTCTTATTTTTTAGTATTAAACTTCTATAAGATTAATATTACCCCCACCAACTCCTTAATTCAAGTTTTTTTTTCTCAAGGAAAACACCATATTGGACCACAAACACTTTGTGTTATGTAGGATTATATAAATAATATCCTATAGTCTCCTTTGGATAACTAATAAATAAGAATTTATTTGGCATAGGTCTAATCATATGAGAATCCATGTTTCATATGAGTGATTCACAACCCCAAATCCTTATAAAATACATATTGGTATGTATTTTAGTCAATATATCATATGATGTATTTATAAATGCTTTATATAGAATGTAGTTAAGTAGGAATGAAATTTTTCCAATGCATATCCCCAGAATGAAATAAAATGGTCACACTAACTGATCATTGATTAAATCTTGTCCAACAAGGTATGATTCATCCAATAAGATGAACCATTACATTATGGTGTTCAATTATGATTTATTTATGAAAAAATTCCATAATCTCTAGGAGGATCATTGATTTATTGGATTAAGTATTCACCACCCCAATCTAATTATAAAATCTTTATACTTTCACCTAGATGATTATGTAATTTTTTTTTCTGAAACTACTTAAACTTTAAAAAAAATTCAAACTTGTGAACCACCAGAAACACATAACCATATCCACTAAATTCATTGATAAAGGTGAAAAATTACTTATAATGAACACTTTATTGAGTAATCAATGGTCAACATACTTCACTATTTATAAGATCCAACAGTCCACTGGCCATTTTACCTTTTCTAATAAAATATTCTTTTCTCAATTTCACTACTAAAAAATATTCATAGTTATCAAATAATTCGTAATTTAATGATTCCCACAATATATCCCTATAGATTCGTTGAATTAATTTTTCATTTATATGTTCAAGATGATAATGGAAATGGTAAGTGGCATTAAAATCAACCCTGACCTTCTTATTTTGAATGTTATATATATATATATATATATTATTTTATATTTTTATAATATATAAACCATTTACCAAATTCATAATTTCATAAAACATTTAATTTATGGATATATAAAAAATATTTTTCTTAATAATGAATTAAAATCCCATATTTTCTAAACAAGATAGAAAAATCAAATTTTTGTTTATGGTAGGAACATAATAACATCTTTCCAATTCCAAAACTAATCCACTTAGTAGACTTAGGTCATAAGTTCCAGACTCTAATAAAAAAACACTTACTCTATTCCTAATACATAGATCTAATTCCACTTCCTTCAAATATCTCTTATCTCTAAGTCTATTTTTATTAACCCAAATGTGTGATGCACACCCATAATCTAATAATCATGTTTCAAACTTAGAGAAATTGATTTTGGTATCATTCACATCCCTATGCTAAAAATGATTCTCTTTGAGAACACTTCTCAAACATAGAGACCAATATAGAATTGTTTTATAGGTTGTGCCTATAAGAAAACTCAAAATTATAAACATGAGACATGCCGAAATCTATAAAAAATTCATATCTATGGGTGAGTATCATGTTTTATATCTTTCTATCAGAGACTTTTAATTAAAGTAATCCCACTAAAAATGATAAACCTATAAATCAAATTCATTTAGTGAGAAAAGACCCATATTTCATTAATTTTTGAGTCCACTTTAGTCTTTATATAAAATATTATATATTTAGTTAGGATATCATGCCAATCATATCGAATATGAATCTTTGATAGTTGAGTAGAAAAACCTTTCCCCAAATCCATAATATGGATAAAATAAACTATATTCCTCTAGTATCATATATGATATAGTTTCTTAGCTAAGTGTCACTGAAATCTTACATCATTATTTGGTTATCTAACTATTATAATTAGGAATTTACACCATTTCTTACACAAGATAATCCATGAGAACCCATCTTTAGCATAAAACTGCATAGTTGGATGATTTATGTCTTGACAAGTTCTTGATTTTGATGTAATATAACACTTAGTATTTAATTGGTTTTCTTTAAAAGTATCATCGATTTAATATAAATCACATGCATATTAAACTCGTTACAATTGTATCCCCTAAAATATTTATTATATCATGATTTATTCATTTTTATGCATTCCTCTAGAAATTTTGTTTTCGAATCCTTATTTAATAAACAAAATTTATATGTGCAGCCTATATTAATGTATAACTTTTTATAAACTCAATGTTTTGGTTACTAAATCAAAAATAGAAAAAAAAATATATTTACACACATCCAAATTCATCTCATGAATAATGTACATGACATTTTAATATAAAGGATTAAAATTATTTGAAATATAATTAGTAAAATTACCGATGGAATGAAAGTATAAGTAAATAAAATTGCTACATGGTTGAAATTATTATCATCTTAATCTTCCATGAAGATAATATCACTAATGATAACTATAAAAATAATAAAAAATGGTATAATTATGATAAATATCTTTAAAAAGAAATTAGATAATAAGATGAATGACTTTAGATATATATTTAAGGTTATATATAGGAATTTAACATGATAGTTATATATATGATCATTGAAAAAATGGTCATTTGATATATGGTCGTTGGATATAAGGCTATTGGATATACTTGTAGGCACATTGAATTTGCGTAATTATTAGTAACAAATTAAAAATAATATAATTCACATATGATAAATAATTATATAATGAAATAAAATGATAATAATTAATTAAAATGATTTATTAGATATTTTTTTTATTAATTACATATTATTATTATTACTACAAATTTTTAAGAAAGATTTAACGTGTTTTTAATATTAAATGAATGATTCTAATACCAATGGATTAATAAAATTTAATTGTTAGAAGATAAAATATGGAATTCAATTAAAATCATTTAATGTTAAAAAGGAATATTTTTCATTGAATTGTTTTTTCTAACTGTTATATATATTTACCATAATGAATTAAATTGATCACTTTTAAAATATGATTCCAATAAATTTTATTATTTCAATGTAAAAACTAATATATTAACATTGAATTAATTATTCATTGATTGGAAATAATATTAATAACACTTTAAGTTTAAAGAGTCATTTTTTTTATAAAAATAGTTTTTTCTATATATTTTATGTGTTCATTTAAATGTTAAATTTATCATATTTAGAAATATAATAATATTAAATAGAGAAAAAATTTATAATAAGTAAATCAAAATTAGTTAATAGTTCGAATTTCATTTTTTGGAATAAAAATAAGTTACCTAGATAAAAGTTAATCACTACGGTAAAGGTAAAATGTGGAAAAAGGGTTAAATTAAGTGGAAAAGTCTTATAATATCACAAATAATAATATATAAATGAATTTATGAAGTCATTATTGAATTTAAATCATAAATTTTCCATTATATTTCCACTTTTTGTCCTCTTTCAATGTAAAAGACATTCCTTACACATTAAGGAATGTGTATTCAAGAAAATTCCACTCATGCTCACTTATAAAGGGACCCCTACTCTACCCACTTCAAACCAGACCTTTTTTTTCCTCTTGAATCCCTGATAAAATTCAATCTCAAGAAGACACTACCATATTTTGTAATCTCTATGAATAAACCAATTTAATTTTTTAAGAAGTTTTTATTTTTTTCAAATAAAAGTAATGTAATGACCCGAACTGTTATGAATACAATTCTTTTTTTTTTATTTAATTAAATGTATTATGGTTATTTAAAACAAATGAACTTGTTTTTTTAGGATTTATATGACCATTAAGTATCATTATCATTGATAATATAACTGTTTAACAATGATCACATGGCTAGTATAAATATAGGATTTTAACAAATCAATTTGACACAGACAAAGAAAGTGATAACCTCAAATAGTAGGATCATACCCTATGAAGCCCATTTATCAAAGCATATGAGGAATATAAAATTTCAGGGATTTTTACTATACCAAGACCAATCCAATATCCAATAACTTAATCATGATAAAAACCATTTACGGGAGAAGTTCAAGCTCATCAAGATCATGACCCAAACCATGTTTTTCGAACAGCTTCATGAAACCCTCACTATCACGCACCTTACTCTTAGGGAGTATGTTGGTGTATTAAAGGGATATTTATTAATAACCTAGCTATATGAGTATGTACTTTATTTTTTATAGAGTAATGAATATATTTTCATCCTATTATCGTTACTTTGTAAATTATTTTTAATTTGATAAAGCAAAAAATTATATTTTTGGTTAATATTAAAATTAAATAAATTAATTTATGAATTAATGAATTTTTGAAATAAATAATAATTTAATGTAATATTATTATTAAATAACATTCTTCAAATATAATAGATCATATAATTTTTATGATGTTAAATTTAATTTTTATTAGGATTCGAAAACTGCTATTTTCAAAAACTCATCATTTTCAATAAATGTCAGTCATTATTTTAAAAGTGAAAATTCACATATTTAGAAAATTAGTTGGATAAAATGAATATTTTTTTTAATTATATTGTTGAAATTATCTAATGGTGAAAGTTTCATAATTTTCCAAGATAGTCTATTTTTTGGGTAAAAATTAAATGCCGTATAAATATACTTTGTGTTTTATGACATCATAATGACCCAAATGTGATGTAATAAGTAATATAAATAGAATCCATAACCAAATATATTTTTTTCCTTTAAAATAATGTGTTTTTAAGTTTATTTTATTTATTTTGTAAATCCATTATGAATCCTCCAAGACTTAATATATTTTATGATTTTAAAATCATTTCTTTAAGAGTGTGACTCACCTACACATCACCAATGGTATTATTTTAACAATTTAAGACCTTTTAATTATAAAATAATGGAAACCTTGGTAGAAACCATGGGAAAAAACCATGGGAGGGTATTCAGTTTTTGATATTTTATTATGTAGAGTCTAAAACCAAAATAATAAAGCAGTCCCCCTCATTTCCTATATAAACCCACACAACATTCCATTTATCTTCACTAAAACTTCTTGGAGCACATCCAAACCCTGACATAAACTCCCAAGAGTCCTCCCAAGGTTCAACTGAGCTTTCAAGAAGCTCCTTCCAAGACTTTTAAGTCACACACTCAATTAAGGTATCTTTCACTCTCCTCATTTATCAAGAACTCCTTTTTTGTTATGTATTTTAATTTACATTCTATTATGTTGGGATATGTTATTATATATCCACCTTACTTTAAATTTTATTTATAAATTATTAGATCCCATTTCACTCTCATTTAGTCATCCTATGAACCTTTATGTACACTTGTTACTATTTGAAATTTCATAAGGGATCCTCACATTCTCTTCTTTATTCAAGATCCTTTTCGAACTTATGCATTCTATTTTCGTTTCCTAATGTTGGGACATGTATTTATATGCACCTAGTACTTATAATTTGATATAAAAATTATGATATACTTATTTCACTCTCATAAACTATTTTTATTAATTTTTATGTAACATCGTTATGCTGTCGAAATTTCACCGCGATTTTCCATGCTAAAACAATTGTTTAGTGAATACCATACCCATTTTTTTATGAAGGGTATTAAAATTTATGAACTTATAATTGTTGTTATAGGGACTTTCATGTATTTATTCCACATTACTTGTTCATTGAATAAATTATTATGATGAATGAACCTATATTATATGATATATTTGGCACACTTAAGCATGAGAATGAAATGATTATGATGGGTGTGCCTAGATAGAATTCCAATGCATTGGGTAATGTTTAGTATCATGATATGCCATGTTGGGACAAGGGTGTATGTCACGAACCAAGATGGTTCTCCATCTGACCCGATGCCTAACCTGGTCTGCGACATGTCCTGAAGGGCATTCCCGATCCCTATGGGCTAGCACAAGTGCCCGGGTATCAAGAGTATCATGTGGGAATGGTTTACTCGAAATAAGAGACAGAAGAATGACTAACAATATAAATAAACAAATGTTGAAAAAAACCAAACAAACCCTGAACATTGGACAAAACTAAAAGTTTAAAATTTAAACCAAAACTCCAAGAAGACTACAAATAAAAGAAAACTAACACATCTATTCTCACCTTCAGGAAACATGAGGATCCACCTCCTCAAAAACCACCATCATCAAACCTGCATAGGAAAACCATCGATAACCTGAACCACCATCACTTAGAATGATGCCTCAAACTAGAACACACAAAGGACAAGATCTACATAAACCCAAGGGTGTATGTAGGGTGTGAGAAAAGGGACCAGTAGGATACCACCCAATAAAAAGGTTCCATGCCACAACATCAAAAATAAAATTTAAAATGCTTATTTAAAACCATACTTTTAAAACGATTTTAAGGAAAACATTTAAAATCTTAAAGTAAAAAAATAAAAGAGTGATAGAAGAAAACCATTTAAAAAATAATACTTTAAAATGGAATAGAAAATTCATAAAGAACATGCACATACTCAAGTGGTATTCCATATGCTCATGGAAGGCACCATGTCATGAATTGTAGAGCACTGCGGGTAAATCCCCTAAGGTATCTAGTATGTGTGGGGCTCTAGAGACATCGTACCTCAGTATAAACATGGAATAGGAACCACAATAATCAATGCTCTCATGCACGAGCCACATGTAGGGAAACACATACATAACCTAGTGGTATCCAATCATCACAAATGTTTAGTTAGTGTTGTGATGTCAATCCTTCCAGATGAAACAAGGATGAACCACTTACATGTCATCTAGTGTACTAGTCCCAATCTGCCCACCTAAGTACCCAGAGTTTTCCTGTGTGCTCAAAAAAGTTCCACATTCACATGTCACAAACCAAACATGACATTACACACAAAAGACACCACTTGCATACCCAAGCACCATTTCAAAGACACACACACACCAACGACATGTCTCATTTTATGTAAATATACCACTTTAGAAATGAATGTGTATTTATCTCTTTCAAAAGACCACTTTCGCGCCATCTAAATGAATCAATAAATCATTTGAGGTATTTATGAAATAATTTCAAGAAGAACCAATAAGACTTTACACCCAAAACCACTTAATTCCATATAGAGGCAACAATTTAAAATTTGATACACCAAGTAACCATATCAAAACACGTTTTTATTATTCAAACATTTTTTCATTTAAATTTCAAAAGTAAACAACAAGGTAAACTTGCCCAAAGTGATTCATTTCCCTTTGAAAATCTCTATTTAAATACACACACACCTAAAGTGACTTGAAAACCCCTTTCTCACCTACCAAACAACCCCCAAAAACCTTTCAACCATGTTTCAAATTCCAAACACCACTTAAATAAGCAATTTATCAATTTATAAAACCTATCACATGCATACCATATGACCTCGCTTCAAAACCCACGAATTTTTACATGAAAAAACCATTTTAAAATCAATTGCACACTCAACTCTTCTAAAAACTCATTTTCATCACATAAACAACTAATTAAACACTTATAGAGTTTACTGCAACAAGGTCAAAATGAAAAACATTACCATTTCTAAAGAAAGTGCAATTTTCATCATGTATGCATGTCAAAACATTTATAAAATGCATTTCGCACAACCTATAAATAACTACAAAGAATTTGTACAACAACACACATATAAACGACAAGACTGTATTATTATTCCGAAAATCCAATTTCAACAAAGGAGCATGCCAAAACATTCTAAACATAATTTTCATCATGAAACTAAATCATGGCACATATTAAAATTAACTAAAAAAACAAATTAAATTATATAAAATATGAAAAGGCATGGAATCACTGACCTCACATGAAAATTATTCTGGAAAATGGGGAAAAACAATACCCACATCTCAATCTCACCAAAAAGAATCCCAGAGGAGCCCTAACCAAGGAGATCGAACCCAAAAACAAGAGGTTAAATCCCAAAATATGACCTCATACCCATTGAAAAAACCAAAACTCAAATAAAAAAGGGAGAGACCTATCCAGAGGGGTGAAAAACATGTTTAATGAGAAATAGGTGTTGGTGTGGGAGACAGAGTAGTGCCGGCTAGTGAGGAGGGCATGTCAGACCAGTCTGTGTCCAATAGGAGAGGCGTGCCGGGTAGCCGTGCTGGAACCGGGACACACTGGCAGGGGGCTTTACACCGGATCAAGTCTTTCTAGAATGGGGTTGACGACGGTGAAGGGAGGCTGCAAGACAATAGCATTCAAGGAAGAGGGATCCTGCCAAGAGCGGTGTGTACAGGAGGAGGACAACGGGTTCGTTTCGGTGAAGGACCATCCAGCACGGAAGGGCAAGCGGAGGTCGGGGAGCAGGCTGGCCAGGAGGGGACGATGGTATAACATCCCGCCTTTTTATCACATAAACGTTTATTACATTTTACAAAACCGAGGATCTTTAAGGTTTAGTGTCTTGGAAACCAGGAACTTAAAACATGAAACAAAAAAAAAACATTCTTCATAAACACTTGAAAGGCTTCTCCTTATGTTCATCTTAGGTTCATTACTGCATCTCATAACCTGGGGACATACATCAAAAGAAAGGGTGAGCAAAAGACCCAGTAATGGAAACAAGAGAAACATTTTACATGTGAACTTGAGATACTTAAATAAGGCCATGAAAAGAACTTTAAGGCATGAGAAAGAAATTGTGAGGCATATCATAATAAAAATAACATTTTTCATAACTTTAAGATGTGGCTACATCATTTAATATAGACAATCATGAAAATATCACCAAGGTCCATCCCCAAGGTGTCTTTAAAAAAATTTACCAAGGTTATTCACCAAGATATTGTGAAAATTGTAATCTATAGTGGTTACATCATTACCCAATGCAATGGGGCGCTATCAGGGCGCACCCTTAAATTGTAATCTCTAGTGGTTACATCATTACCCAATGCATTGGAGCGCTATCAGGGCGCACCCTTAAATTTGACTTTATTATAATGTGAGCCACATATATCATCATCAATCATTTAATAAACAACCCATATAGCATAAAAGAAATGGGTTTCATTTCATCATCATAACGTTTTAAAAACTGCTTTTAAAGACACGATCTTTATGTCACTTTAAACCCATGAAAAGGGAAAGCGGGTTTCATGTATGTAAATCCCAGAATTTAAAATAGAACATTTTGATATATATGTGAATAACCCTGTAGAAATAATATCTTTGAGTATTCACCTAATAACATAAAATAATTTTGAGAAAAGAGAGAGGCATTTTGAGACGAAAATCCTACAGCATAACGGCTACGTTTCGGGGTTTTAGATAACATTGAAAGAGAGGGGACATGGGTCAAACATTCATAAATGACCCATAAAACAGTAGAGGGACAGAATATGAAGGATTTATGAACATGGTAATGATATTTGGAAGATGTACCATATGAAATGAAGAACATGAAATGAAGACAAATTAATATTTCTCTTATGAAAATTCGGCTGCCTAACGGTGACACTTAAACTTCAATAAAAATGAATTGACGAGATCAAATAGGGTCTCTCATCATATGAACATAAAAGATCAGTATGATAGATTTAGATATCATACACCAATATAATAAAAGCAACTTGAAAGAATTGACATGAAAGTAGAACTTCAAAATGAGAAGGGTGAAGAACCACTTAAAAATTCGGCAGCCAAACGACGTCACTTAAAACTTCAAAATACTGAATTAAAGAGATAAAATGGGGTCTCTCATCATTAGATCATAAAAGATAAGTATGATAAATATAGAGATCATACCCCAACATAATAAAAAGTAACTTGAAAGACTTGACATGAAAGTAGAACTTTGAAAAGAATGAAGAGGGTGAAAGAATCCCTTAAAAATTCGGCAGCATAACGGCGCCACTTAAAACTTCATAAAATGAAATGATGAGAGTAAGAGGGGGTCTCTCATCATATGAACATAAAATGGAAAGTATAATGAATATAAAAGAACATCCTCCAATATAAGAACATGGAGTATAAAAGAATTGACATAAAAGAGATCACTTGAAAAGAAAGAGAGGGGTCAGATCCCTTACCTTAAAATGTAACTCTTAAACCTCAAAGGTTGGGACCTTGAGGGCTTGGGGGCACCTTGGGAGGACTACTTGGGATGTAATGAGACCAGAACTTCGTTGGGGAAGAGTGGGGAGTCGAATGGATGAGAGGATGGCTTGGTATTTATAGGGAAAGTGAGGGGACAAGGCATTAATGGCCAAGGGACACCTCATTAGTGGTTTTGGCAAAGCCATGGGCTTTCCCATGGTATTTTCCCATGGTATTGGCCACTTGGGACACCTAATACCTTATCTTACTATTCATAAGTCGACCATATTGATTACATACTTAATACATCATTTAATGATGTCATTAAACACCCGTAACTTAAAAACTGTATTTTCACTATTCATCGAAAATTCAACTTTCTCAGAATAATCCCAAAATTTCACCTTAACCAAATATCAATGCTATGATTTCAAAAATGAAATACATTTTATAAAAATAATTTTCTAAATATTTTTAATTAAATTTTTAATTAAAAACACTATTCATCGAAAATTTATTTTTTTCAGAAAAATCCCCAAAAATTACCTTAACATAATATCGATGCTCTGAGTTCAAAAATGAAGTCCATTTTATAAAAATAATTTTATAAATATTTTTAAATAAAATTTTAATTAAAAAACACTATTCATCCGAATAAACTAATACTTGAATAATAATTTATGAAACCGTTATTTAACCATTTTATTGAATCACATTACTTAATCAAAGTGCCTAGCTTATTTTAATACTTTCTTTAAGTGAGATTACTAATCCATTTGGACACATTATTAATCCTAATAATAAAATTACTATTCATAATTTACTATTCATCAAAAATCAAGTTGATCTTATTAGACTCTAAATTTCTTACTGAACATAATTGTAGAAGACCATTTTTTGCAAATCATTACACATTTTTAATTATTTAAAGTTTACAAAAACATTTTTAAAATATAATTTTTCTAAATTTCATCAAAAATATGCATACTATATTTATCCGGTCATTTGAAAATTCATAAACTTCATTATAAGAAGAAATACCAATTTTTATTTAAAACAAAGGATTACACAAGGCAGTTACGGTCTCCTTACATAGCCCCTTATCACACCAGCATATGACCTAATTGTAAGGTGTGCTATGGTGAGAGAATCTGAGGGAGGCTCGGCTAACATCGCACGAGTAGTAATTTCTATCAGTTTGAACTTTTTGCGAAGGCGGTCCCGTTCTAGCTTCACACGATGAAGTTCAGCTTGGGTTTGGTCCAGAGCAAAGCCCAGTGGTGCTACCTCCTTCCCAAGTTCTGTTAGATGGGCTTCGATCGGTCCAAGACTACTGGGTGAGGCCATCAAATCTTCTTTCTCTATTAATTAACCAAGATTACTTGTATTTAGAGACAATAATCGAAACATTTTGTTCACAGCGGTCATATTGACCGATGGTCATATAACAGACAGAACCCAATGGTCTCATTTTAATTATAATCATGTTTATCAAATAAAACATTTTTGTTGAGTATAAAAATAAAATAAAATAACACATGAAATTAGGAAACAAGATTTATTCAAAATTTCGTGCCGTTACAATCTTCCCCCCTTAAGAAATTGCGTCCTCGCAATTTAAAAAATTGGGTTTTGAAATTTCATTGAAAGTCCCACATCGGAAAAAGAGTTAGTGACACCATTACTTTAAAAGAAAGAAAATGAAGTACAAAGGCCACCCGAGTTTACTCATATTAGGATTCCATGTAGGAAACATGGACATGGAGGAGAAAACAATGGGTCACGTCCTAAAGGAGAGTGATAGAAAACATGATTAGGAGGAATTTAACCACCAGAAAATCCAAAAATTATGATGTGTGCAAGAGGTCTTTGATTACCTAGTAGGAAACGTAAACCAACAACATTTTTGTTTTACGTTCCTTTTCATAACTTTGAGGAATTAATTTACAACATAGAACAAAAACATAAGGAAATATATCTACCTTCATGTAGAGTTTCATCCTTTAATAAGTTTCTACCCAAAACTAATCTTTTCTCCAAACTATGAGCATTCAAAACTACTTGGTCTCATCAAAACACAAGAATCATCTTCTAGAGAATCACATAATCCACAAAAGATTAACTATATATTTCTTTTATCTTTAAACATTATCCCAAAAATAGAAAGGTTAAGGTAAAACAACTCTTCAAAAAGAAATAATCCCATAGGAATGGAAACTACTTTTAAATCTTCAAAGATCCATGGTACTACCCAAAGTTCATCATAGACCATTCCATAAATAACGGTCCTTAAAATTCCTCAAAATAAACCAAACTAATATTGAAACCCAAATACAAGAAGGATTTGATAACATAGTCTTCCAAAATAAACTTCATTGTTCATCTCCAAACAACATCAACCACTCCTAACATCTTATAACAAAAGTATCTAACCTAATCATATTTTACTCAAGATAGGTTAATCATTCCCATAAGTAACCTAAATTACTATAAGTCCACCTTAAATTCATCAA
This sequence comes from Viscum album, assembly GCA_963277665.1. NCBI lineage: Eukaryota > Viridiplantae > Streptophyta > Magnoliopsida > Santalales > Viscaceae > Viscum > Viscum album. The sequence goes on from OY728150.1 coordinate 537,620,034, forward strand.
TTCTTCAAAATATAAGTCAACCTTATTCCTCAATGAAAATACCATAGTAATCTATTTACCTTGATCATATAGGGTCCTCAAAATAGTAAACATATTCTAAAATAATAATCATCTTTTAATCCCCTAATCATCTCTGTTGTATTAATACGGCAATCGTATCATTTCCTATCACATTGGTTGTTGGGACATGTTCTTCCATTTCCCGCCATTAACTAAGAAAGGAAGCTATAATTAGGGGCTTAAATACTTAGCCAATAATTATGAAAAGAAACTTAAAGAATATAAGGATAACTTGTAGAAGAAAATTATACCCTAACTTGTGATCCCCTAGGTTCCCATCTAGGTTATCCATGATCATATATTCTTATGTGAACCTTTATTTTATTTTATCTTTGGTCCTTTAACAATGGTTCATACTAAGCTTATGAATTTACCAAAGCATATCCCCTGGGAGTGTCGTAACCAAGAGTGCAGCAAGGCCCATTGTCGTGTACCAGTTCCCGTTCAAGTCTAACTCAAAGCGGTGTTTTCAGGTTTTACCCCTATGTACATCTGTTCCAGACCCACCTCTACCTGCTCGTATCTAGACAGTGATGCATTTTCTTGGAAACCCCTTACTCAATACTCACCAAAATACCAGGAAGATTTCCTATATTTAAACTTTTCTATAGGGTTCTTCCTAAAGTTTTCATATCCTAATTTCCACAAATAACTAACCCATCCTTTGATACCAACTATAACATCCTGCCTTTTTATCACATAAAATTTCATTACATTTTACAAAACCGAGGATCTTTAAGGTTTAGTGTCTTTGAAACCAGGAACTTAAAACATGAAAAAAAACATTCTTCTTAAACACTTGAAAGGCTTCTCCTTATGTTCATCCTAGGTTCATTACTGCATCTCATAACCTGGGGACATACATCAAAAGAAAGGGTGAGCAGAAGGCCCAGTAATGGAAACAAGATAAACATTTTACATGTGAACTTGAGATACTTCAATAAGGCCATAAAAAGAACTTTAAGGCATGAGAAAGAAATTGTGAGGCATATCATAATAAAAATAACATTTTTCATAACTTTAAGATGTGGCTACATCATTTAATATAGAAAATCATGAACATATCACTAAGGTCCATCCCCAGGGTGTCATTTAAAAAAATTACCAAGGTTATTCACCAAGATATCGTGAAAATTGTAATCTATAGTGGTTACATCATTACCCAATGCAATAGGGCACTATCAGGGCGCACCCTTAAATTGTAATCTCTAGTGGTTACATCATTATCCAATGCATTGGAGCGCTATCAGGGCACACCCTTAAATTTGCCTTTATTATAATGTGAGCCACGTAAATCATCATCAATCATTTCATAAACAACCCATATAGCATAAAATAAATGGGTTTCATTTCGTCATCATAACGTTTTAAAAACTGCTTTTAAAGACATGATCTTTATGTCACTTTAAACCCACGAAAAGGGAAAGCGGGTTTCATGTATGTAAATCCCAGAATTTAAAATAGAACATTTTGATATATATGTGAATACCCATGAAGAAATAAGATCTTTTAGTATTCACTTAATAACATAAAATAATTTTGAGAAAAGAGAGAGGCATTTTGAGACGAAAATCCTGCAGTATAACGGCTACGTTTTGGGGTTTTAGATAACATTGAAAGAGAGGGGACATGGGTCAAACATTCATAAATGACCCATAAAACAGTAGAGGGACAGAATATGAAGGATTTATGAACATGGTAATGATATTTGGAAGATGTACCATATGAAATGAAGAACATGAAATGAAGACAAAATAATATTTCTCTTATGAAAATTCGGCAGCCTAACGGTGGCACTTAAACTTCAATAAAAATGAATTGATGAGATCAAATAGGGTCTCTCATCATATGAACATAAAAGATCAGTATGATAGATTTAGAGATCATACACCAACATAATAAAAGGAACTTGAAAGAATTGACATGGAAGTAGAACTTCAAAATGAGAAGGCTGAAGAACCACTTAAAGATTCGGCAGCCTAACGGCGTCACTTAAAACTTCAAAATACTGAATTGAAGAGATAAAATGGGATCTCTCATAATTATATCATAAAATATTAGTATGATAAATATAGAGATCATACCCCAACATAATAAAAAGGAACTTGAAAGACTTGACATGAAAGTAGAACTTTGAAAAGAATGAAGAGGGTGAAAGAATCCCTTAAAAATTCGGCAGCCTAACGGCGCCACTTAAAACTTCATAAAATGAAATGATGAGAGTAAGAGGTGATCTCTAATCATATGAAAATAAAATGGAAAGTATAATGAATATAAAAGAACATCCTCCAACATAAGAACATGGAGTATAAAATAATTGACATAAAAGAGATCACTTGAAAAGAAAGAGAGGGGTCGAATCCCTTACCTTAAAATGTACCTCTTAAACCTCAAAGGTTGGGACCTTGAGGGCTTGGGGGCACCTTGGGAGGACTCCTTGGGAGGTAATGAGACCAGAGCTTTGTTGGGGAAGAGTGGGGAATCGAATGGATGAGAGGATGGCTTGGTATTTATAGGGAAAGTGAGAGGACAAGGCATTAATGGCCAAGGGACACCTCATTAGTGGTTTTGGAAAAACCATGGGCTTTCCCATGGTATTTGCCCATGGTATTGGCCACTTGGGATACCTCATACCTTATATTACTATTACTAAGTCGACCATATTGATTACATACTTAATACATCATTTAATGATGTCATTAAACACTCGTAACTTAAAAACTGTATTTTCACTATTCATCGAAAATTCAACTTTCTCAGAATAATCCCAAAATTTCACCTTAACCAAATATCAATGCTCTGATTTCAAAAATGAAATCCATTTTATAAAAATAATTTTCTAATTATTTTTAATTAAATTTTTAATTAAAAACACTATTCATCGAAAATTTATTTTTTTCAGAAAAATCCCCAAAAATTACCTTAACATAATATCGATGCTCTGAGTTCAAAAATGAAGTCCATTTTATAAAAATAATTTTCTAAATATTTTTAAATAAAATTTTAATTAAAAAACACTATTCATCCGAAAAAACTAATACTTGAATAATAATTTATGAAACCGTTATTTAACCATTTTATTGAATCACATTACTTATCAAAGTGCCTAGCTTATTTTAATACTTTCTTTAAGTGAGATTACTAATCCATTTGGACACATTATTAATCCTAATAATAAAATCACTATTCATAATTTACTATTCATCAAAAATGAAGTTGATCTTATTAGACTCTAAATTTCATACTGAACATAATTGTAGAAGACCATTTTTTGCAAATCATTACACATTTTTAATTATTTAAAGTTTACAAAAACATTTTTAAAATATAATTTTTCTAAAATTCATCAAAAATATGCATACTATATTTATCCGGTCATTTGAAAATTCATAAACTTCATTATAAGAAGAAATACCAATTTTTATTTAAAACAAAGGATTACACAAGGCAGTTACGGTCTCCTTACATAGCCCCTTATCACACCAACATAGGACCTAAGTGTAAGGTGTGCTATGGTGAGAGAATCTGAGGGAGGCTCGGCTAACATCGCACGAGTAGTAATTTCTATCAGTTTGAACTTTTCGCGAAGGCGGTCACGTTCTAGCTTCACACGATGAAGTTCAGCTTGGGTTTGGTCCAGAGCAAAGCCCATTGGTGCTACCTCCTTCCCAAGTTCTGTTAGATAGGCTTCAATCGGTCCAATACTACTGGGTGAGGCCATCGAATCTTCTTTCTATATTAATTAACCAAGATTACTTGTATTCAGAGACAATAATCGAAACATTTTGTTCACAGTGGTCATATTGACCGATGGTCATATAACAGTCAGAACCCAATGGTCTCATTTTAATTATAATCATGTTTATCAAATAAAACATTTTTGTTGAGTATAAAAATAAAATAAAATAACACATGAAATTAGGAAACAAGATTTATTCAAAATTTTGGGCCGTTACAGATGGTGCGGTAGGCTGGCCAGGAGGGGCGACGACGTGACAGGATGGATGGAGAGCTAGGTGGTGCACATGGTTTTGGGGGGAGGGGGGATGTGCCGCGATGGGGAGAGAGAGGGGTGGGGGAATCCCTAACTAAAAAAACATTAATTAATTAAAATTAATAATAATTAATAATATTAATAATAATATTAATATTCTCAAACAATGTTATTATCATTACAGTATTCCCTTATATTTTATTACACTTATCATTTTTATTTTATTTTCATTTTACTATTCATTATATTTTATTTATTTGCCTTAAACATCAAGCGGGTCATACGGTGAATCGGGTGAGGTCGCATGATGACTCGAGCAAGGCCACATGGCTTTGACTATGGTCTGCAGAACACTTCCAAGGCCAAAACATGCATTTTTAAATAATAACTCATAAATTTTAATTCGGGATTCAACCCAAACTACCCGACACAAAGAAAATTAATAAAATAAATAATTCAAAAACGGTGGGTGTAACAATTCTCCCCACCATAAATCTTTCCGACCCCAAAAATTCATAACTAAGATTGAACCCCAAAGTAGAAAATGAAACCCCCTTTAGGTTCAAAGAGGATACCTACAAAAATCAAGTGAAAAGAGGAAAACACATCATGATTAGAGAAGGTGACTAAAATGAAAAACTCAAGAAACTAATAAAAAGAATTTCCGATATGTGCCACCCGCCCCAAAGAGCTAGAACACCTCCAGTTGATTGATCAAGGAAAGAAACTCTCACACCCGTAGAAACCAACTTCAAAAACTAAAACAAATCAAGCACCACTAAACGAAAACCACACCATTTTACTGGAATGATCAAACAAGACCAACCACATCCAAGGAACACTCTTATCACCTACCACAAAGTCATCTCTAGGAACAGAACTAAAAGCCAATATGGGAAAGCCCGAAGGGGCTCCCAACCATTAGAAACTTACTGAAGCCCAAGATAAGATTAGAAACTGACATGGGGAGGCCCAGGCAGACTCCCCACCATTGCGAAGAAAGGACAACACCGATTCATTCCAGAGACATTTGTGCGAGACCCATAATGGGTCTCCCCATCATTAGAACTGACAGAAGATACAAAACTTCTAAAAATTTTCTGATGGTGACCAAACACCCCACCACAAGTGTAAAGGAGGGTAGGGTCCAACCACTGGGTATTCAAAACCATAGCCCAAGACAAACCAACATCTTCATATCCTTGGATGAGTACTATTCAAATTTGAGACTGATTTATCTAGAAAACCCCATAAGGACCACTAAAAGCGATTACACCCGGTGGGATTCAACCCATATGACTTTAAGGTATGAGATGACCATTACCACCCATAGCTACATGAAACCTCACACACCCGAATGGGTCATTCAGAATAGGTCATCTATAGGAAATGATTTAAACTCCCTTCACCTTCAATACCAAAGACATAAATAAAGTTTTGGTCTCATACACTTCTGAGGTTCCTGACCATGCACTAGCTTCAATCTGAGGCCTATGGCTGGAGCCTTTATTTTTGAAGCATATCCCACCTCGCATTCAGGCATTGAAGACTCCCGAATGGAGCTTCTCCTTTTGGTGTCACACACAACCACACTGCAACCAAGACAACACCAACAAACACAACACACCATGACATCCAACTACTCCCCTATGGAACACCACCAAAACAAGGGTTTAGACGATGCACATGCATCACCTATACACCTTAACTAAGAAACTTAAGAAGGAAATTCGCACGAAAAACACTCCCCTTTGAACCAAGAAAAGATAACTCCCTAAGAGGAGGCACACTCCTATGAAAATAGGGATTTTCGAAGGATTCTACGAAATCCACCATTTCTCTTCAAAGAGGACTCATGCTTCAATACGTCACCAAACATGACCCTTGCGGCTGATTAACTCACTACAATACTTTCAGGTCATTGGTCAACATTGATAATTCCGAACCGCCTTCACCCTTCCCTGCTGGAATTTATTTAACCATTTATAGAGGGAACCTTCAGACACAATGGTGTCAACTTCATACCTGATGACTCAGACAATTCAAAGAGACCAAAACACCCTTCAAATCCTCTCACATCTGTCATCCTACTAGGAGAGGATAAACTTAACAAAAAAGGAAAAAAAGGGATAGACTTAGCATTGAATCTCAAAAAAAGAAAGTCTGTACTTAGATCAACTGGAGGGTCGGTCAACGATGAACCATCCATGGCCTTACATCCTTCGCACGTTAACTCCTTATTGGGGCATAAAAAATCCAAGAGGGAAGACCTAGGACCCAAAAAATGGTCTTTTGGTCAAACATACTATGAGAAGATACTGAAATAACGGAGGAAATTGTTGCAAAGGCCTCCCAAAACACCTCTAGAAAAAGACCTCTAACCAACACCTCAAATAAACTTACCAACGGAACACAAACATGGAACATCATCCAAACAATAAAGGTTTTAAAAACTCAAAACAACCCACTTAAAGATTTACAAAACACAAAAAAGTCACCACACAACTACCAATTATTAAAACACAAAATTTTCCTTTAACAAAACTTTTTGAAAATAAGCATAGCTGTTGGGTTGTACAAACACCAATGGTGTCTTGTGGGCCTCACACATGCATGTTCCCATGCCACACTAGCACCTAAATCATGTACATTTAGGAACTCATCCACTCGTACCATTAACCATTTCTATTTCCATATACACTCATGCATGTGGTTTCCCATGAGAACACCAAGAATCAAAACCAGAACCTTCAATTTTTTCAAAACCAAACATTCAACCCACACTTCTCAAACATTACACATAATTTTCTTTTTAAATAAATTCATTCCAAAAAATATTCTAAGAACAAATCATTTTTACTTAAAAACTAGATTTCCATGATTCTAAAACAAAGTGACGAGGAATAATGTAAGAGGAAACTAGTGTCAATGGGTGACTGGGACATATGGTTGGTGGCCATATGCAAATCACGCCACAACCACAAAGGGTATTCTAGGATAGAATCCTCGGCTCCACATGTATTTCCAGACCCTACGAGCTCATTGGGACCACAGACCCTACTCCCTATTCATTTCCCCTAAACAAGATTAATAACAAGGACCAAAGACTCCGACAAACCTCAACTTACACTGGTAACTCGAGCCCTGCCATGAGGTGTGTTGGCCAGGAACCTTGCTCGTACCTAGAACATTGAGTTCTGACACCCTTAACTTTGGTCTACCATAACTCTATCCTAAAATAATAGGACCCAAGAGAGAAAACCTCCTCTGATACCATTTTGTCATGAACCAAGCTGGGTCACCATCCGACCCGGAGCCCGACCCGGTCAGCGACATGGACTAAAGGGCATTTCCAATCCCCACGGGATGCAATAAGTGCCCAGGTATCAAGATTATCATATGGAAATGGTTTACATAAAATAAGAGACAAAATTACAACTAACAAGATAAATAAACAAATGATGGAAAACAAAACCAAACAAACCCTTAACATTGGACCAAACTTAAAGTTTACAATTCAACCCAAAACTCCAAGAAGACTGCAAAGAAAATAAAACTAACACATCTATTCGAACCTTTATGCAACATGAGTAGACACCTCCTCAAACCACCATTGTCAGACCTACATGAAAAAACCATCAATAACTCAAAACACCATCACAAAGCACAATGACTCAACTTGGAACACGCAAAGGATAAGATCTACACACAAAAAAGGGTGTATGTAGGGTGTGATCCAAGAGACAAGTAGGATACCACCCAATAAAAAGGTTCCATTACAAAACATCAAAAAGATAATTTAATATGCTTATTTAAAACAATACTTTTAAATCTCTTTTAAGGAAAACATTTAAAAGATGAAAGTAAAAAAGAAAAGAGTGCTGGAAGAAAACCATTTAAAAAATAATGCTTTAAAATGGAAGAGAAAATTTATAAAGAACATGCGTATACTCAAGTGGTCCTCCCTATGCCGATGAATGGCACCACGTCATGAATCATAGAGCACTACGGGTAAATCCCCTAAGGTATCTAGTATGCGTGGGGTGCTATAGACAACATACCTTGGTGTAAATGTGGAATAGGTACCACAATAATCAACATTCTTGTGCATGATCCACTTGTTGGGAAACACATCCATAACCTAGTGGTCTTCAATCATCACAAAAGTTTAGTTAGTGTTGTAATGTCAATCCTTCAAGATGAAATCGGGATGAACCACTTACGTGTCATCTAGTGTACTAGTCCCAATATTCCCACCTAAGTACCCAAGGTTTTCCCATGTTCTCAAACAAGTTCCACATTCACATAGTATATCACCTTTACATGTCACAAACCAAACACAACATTACACACAAAATCCACCACTTGTATACCCAAGAACCATTTCAAAGACATACACACTCCAAAGACATTTTTCATTTTATATAAATATACCACTTTAAAAATTAACACGTATTCAAATATTTCAAAATACTACTTCTACATCATCTAAATGAATAAATAAATCATTTGAGCTATTTATGAAATCATTTCAAGAAAAACCAAGAAGAATTTACACCAAAACCACTTGATTCTATATAGAGGTGTCACTTTAAAACTAGATACATGAGGTAACCATATCAAAACATGTTTTAAATTATTCAAAAAAATTTTCATTTCAATTTCAAAAGTACACAGCAAGGAAAACACACCCAAAGTGATTAATTTCCCTTTGAAAATCTCCATTTAAATACACACACACACCTAAAGTGACTTGAAAACACCTTTCTCACCTACCAAATAACCCCAAAAATCTTTTAACCATGTTTCTCATTCCAAAAACCACTTAAATAAACAATTTCTCAATTTATAAAACCTATCACATGCATACCATATGACCTCACTTCAAAACCCACAAATTTTTACATGAAAAAACCATTTTAAAATCAATTGCACACTCAACTCTAGCAAAACCTCATTTTCACCACATAAAAAACTGATTAAAAACTTTTAGAGTTTACCAAAACAAGGTCGAAATGTAAAACATGACCATTTCTAAATAGAGTCCAATTTTCATCACACACTAATTTCAAAACATTTATAAAATGAATTTCGCACAACCTATAAAGCAATACCAAGAATTTATAAAACAACACACATATAAATGACAAGACTATATTATTATTCTGGAAATCCAATTTCATCAAAGGAGCATGCCAAAACATTCTAAACATAATTCACATCATGAAATTAAATCATATAACATCTTAAAATTAACTAAACAAACAAATTAAATTATCTAAAAGAAGAAAAGGAATGGAACCACCTACCTCACATGAAAATTATTCTAGAAAATGGTGCAAAACCACACCCTCATCTCAATCGCACCATGAAGAAGCCATGAGGATCCCTAACCAAGGAGATCAAACCCAAAAATAAGAGGTTAAACTCCAAAATCGGACCTCATACCCACTGAAAAAATCAAAAATCAAATAAAAAAAGGGAGAGACTTATCCAGAGGGGTGAAAAACATATGGAAGAAGAGCGAGGCCCTGGTGGGGGATCTGAAGCAGTGTCGGTTAGCGAGGGGGGGGGGGGGAGGGCAGTCCACGACCAGTAAGAGAGGTACGCCGAGTATCAATGCTGGAATTGGGCCACGCCAGTAAGGGGATTTTCATCGGATCAGGTCTCGCTAGAAGGGGGGTTGACACCAGTGAGGGGAGGCCGCCAGATAGTAGCATACCGGGAGGAGGGATCCAACCATGGGCGGTGTGCATAGGAGGAGGCTAGAAGGTTTGTTCTAGAAGAGGACCAGCCAACGCAGAAGGGAAAGCGAAGGTTGGGGAGCAGGCTGGTCGGGAGGGGGCGATGGCGCGACCAGCTAGCTAGGAGGGACGACAGTATGACAGACTGGCTGGGGAGCAAGGCGGCGCGTAGGGTTTCAGGGGGAGGGGGGGGGGGGTGTGATGCGACGGGGAGAGAGGGGGAGACCCTTAAAAAAATTAATTAATTAAAATGAATAATAATTAATATTAATAATAATAATATTCTCAAATAATATTATTATCATTAAAATAGTCCCTTAAATTTTATTACATTTCTCATTTTTATTTTATTTTCATTTTAGTATTCATTATATTTTGTTTATTTTCCTTGAACATCAAGAGGGTCTTGCAGTGAACCGGGCGGGGTCGTTCGGTGACTCGGGCAAGGCCACACAGCTTTGACTATGGTGCGGTGAATGCTGTCAAGGCCAAAACATGAATTTTTAAATAAGAACTCTAAAATTTTAAGTCGGGCTTCAACCCTAACTACCCAACAAAAAGAAAATTAATAAAATAAATAGTTCAAAGACAGAACGTCTGAGAGTGTACCTGATTCCTTTATGATAATTTTCCACCAAAAGGTCTTGGAGGATTTAGCCTTGACCTAAGTTTATGATTTAGTGTTTTAATTTATTGCCGCATTTCCCATGTTATGATTATCATGCTATATCATGCATGATTATTCATGTTCCTTTTATGATCTATTGATATTCATATTGTTAAAAATGTATTATCTTATTTATGTTATGCCATTTTTATTCCCTTATTGGGATTTATAGATCACCCCTTGCTTATTTTTTCCCCATGATATCCCCTGTAGTTTTAAGTTTGTTGGAATATTATGATCATGTTAAGGTAGTGTTCAATAATGTTTTGTATCCCATGTCATAAGTTGTTATATAATGTACCTAATTGCTAAATAAACTTTACTTATATATATTTTGGGTTGTATTAAGTGTAATTTTATGTAATAAAACATCTAATAATGTGTAATAAAGGGAAGGGTTGTTATAGTTGGCATCAGAGCAAGAGTTTAGTTAATTTTTGGATTAGGATTAGAAAACTCTATAGAAATCCTTAGCGATAAGACTAAGTATAAGAAAACATTCCTATATTTTGGTTAGTATAGAGAAAGTGGTTTATCAAGAAAATACATCCTTGTTTGGATACTACAAGTGGATGTAGTTCTGGAACATATATACCGATGAGTAACAACTCCGACAAGATGTTTCGGGCCTCACTCAGTGTAACATGATACATGAAAATGGGCCTTACTGTGCACCTGGTTGACACTCCTAGAAGATATTATTTGGTAAATTCATAATCTCATTACAATAAATTATTAAGGGATTAAAAAATGCCCCTAATAATATATGTTACAAAGCAGATCATGGATAACATATATTGAATCCTAGAAATTCATAAGTTAAGGAAAAAATTTAATTTATAAGTTATCCCTTTATTGTCATTGGATCCACCTCTATGTGTTTAATTGTTTACTATAATCATACCTAATTTTCGTTTTAGTCTCTATAATTCCCATAAATAGAAGTAATCAGGTTAACAACCGATGTAAAGGGAAATGTGATGACTGCCCCAAAAAAATGCCAAACCCAATGGGAGAAGGAATCACTAAATTCATGATTATGCTCTCTCAACTAACTTATGTTTTGAATAGAAACCTGGATCAGGAGGAGCATCCAAACCCCCCTAAGTGAGAAAAATATACAATCGAGAGCTTTAAGCAACAAAGGCCTCTAACATTCAATGGATCATCTAATCCCTTAATTGTATAACAATGGATCAACTCCATTGAAAATATCTTCTCCATCCTTCAATGTTACGAATAAGAGATGGTTTTTATGGTTGTTTATCATATGGAGGTAGAATTTTATCAGTGGTGATCAGTGATCAAGAATATGAAGCTTGAGGAAGAGATCAAAACAATGGAGAGGAAGTAATTCTGGAAAATATATTTCGATAAATATTTTACTCACACTCTATGTCTTAAAATGGAATGGTATTTCCTTGAACTCAAGAAAAAAAGATAATGAATCTATTGGGGAATATGAGGAAAACTTCACAAGACTAGTATGACAAAACTACAATTTTTTTCATTACCCCTGATTAAAAGGATGATCCTTCTTTAGTGGGTTAAAAACTAGTCTATGAAATAATCTGGTGATCCATGAATTTGATAGCTACGAGGAAATTGTCCAATGTTCTCTCAAAGTATAAGATAAGATCAAATAATTCCAAGGGTATTATGGGGATAAGAAATAGAAAGTGGAGTTTAATTCTGGTGGTCTAATAGATAAATCCAACAGTGTGAAGAAATTTTAGTATCACACTTGTCAATGGTGTAGAAAGAAGAACCCCATAAATTCCTAAAGGGGGGGGGGGGGGGGTGAAGAAATGCTTAAGGTGTGGGAAGGAAGGACACCTAGATAATAATTGTTGATAGGAGAAAACCATGAATTAAATTAAGGAAAGGAATTATTTGGTCAACCCTCAGTGCATTATCCATTGCTTTAACTACAAGGAACCGAGGAACATTCCAAATCAATTCCCTAAGCCAGGGGTTTTCAAAGGCAACCAACAACCTCCAAGGAAGAAAGGGTGAGCTTTTTCCATCACTACTACTATGGTGAATCTTGACAACTAAGTGGTGATAGGTATGCTAGATATTCATTAAATAATATAAAACTTACTTTTTGATTATGGTTCTACACATTCCTTCATATCATGAAAGTTTAATAGAACTATCTAAACACCACCACAAAGAATAAAAGTAAATATGTCAGTGAAAATAGAAAATAGGGTAATTATTCAATACCAAGTATATAACTACTCCCCTATCAATGCTTGTGGGATGTAATTTCTAATGAACCTCATCACACCCCCTTTGGTGGAATTTGATACAATTATGGGCATGGATTGGATTTACCTATATAGAGCCAATATAAATTGATGGGAGAAGGAAATAAATCTATGTATGGAGAGTCAACTCTTGATTATATACAAGTGAAAGGAGTAGTATGAATATTATTTAGCACCATTATATCAAGCATGAATATTACTGCCATATGAGCAAGTGTATATTTCTCAAATGATTGAGTCCAACGAAAGAACCATCCTTGAAGACATACCTATTTTGAGGGAATATGCTGTTGTGTTTCCTGAGGAATTTCCTAGTCTTGCTCCTAGTCTAGGGTTTGATTTTTCAATCAAGATTATACCTTGGGCATTTCCAATATCCAAGTCTCCATATAGGATGGCGATTGTGGAACTTGAGGAGTTGAATAAAAACTATAGGAGAATCTAGATAAAGGCTTTATATACCCAAGTGATTCACCATGGGGTGAACCTATCCTCTTCATCAAGAAGAAGGATAGGTCAATACGCATTGGATCAATTATCATGAGGTAAACAAGTTCATGATAAAGAACAAGTATCCTCTACCTCATATTGATGAATTTTTTGATAAGTTGTGTGGAGAAAAATAATTCTCAAAGGTGGATCTTCGGTCAGGATATTATCAAGGGTGAAGAAGGAAGATATTCTCAAGACTAATTTTCATACAATGTATAGGAACTATGAGTTCATAGTGATGCTATTTAGACACACTAATTCTCCATAAATCTTCATGGACATGATAAATAGATTCTTCAGAGATTACATCGACAAATTAGTTCTAGTTTTTATAGATGATATTATAATATACTCCAAAATCAAGTAGGAGTATCTGAACACTATGATAAAGACTATATGAAAGGAGAAACTCTATGAAAAATACAGCAAGTGTGAGTTCTGGTTGAAGGAAGTCTCATTCTTAGGGCATATCATCACAAGAAAAAAGGTCGCAGAAAAAATATCCCATACATGATCTACAATTGGTAGCTATGATCTTTATGTTGAAAATATTGTGGCATTATCTCTATGGGGAGAAGTGTGAGATATATACTAATCAAAAGAGCCTCAAATATATATTCACATAGAAAGAGATTAATACTCACCAGTGAATATGGTTATAGATCATCAAGGATTATGAGTGCTCAATACACTACCATCATGGTAAAGTAAATAAGGTGGAATATACTCTAAGTAGAAAGGACCCAACAATTCATTCATTGATGAGAATTGAAAAGGATATGATCTTCTTGGATTTGAATATGATGGACATGGGAATCATAAAGAAAGTAACACCCTAAATACTTTCACTATTTTTTGATCAAATGTCTCTTTTGGAAAGGTTAAAGGATGCTTAAAGAAATGATATGGGAATTTATAAGAGAGTAGAAACTATAAGGAATGAGAAATCCTTGGAGGTCAATGTTAATGAAGAAGGAATTGTGAGATTTGGGTTTTGACTATGTGTTCCTTCAAATATTGAGTTAAAGAAGAAATTATTGGATGATGCACATAGTTTAACTTTCTCCATTAACCTAGGAAACACAAAGATGCATCAAGATATCCAAGAGCACTATTGGTGGGACAACATGAAGAAGGAGATCATTGAATATACATCAAAGTTCCTAGTATGTTATCAAGTGAAGCCTAAAAAGAATAAGTACAAGGGGATGATACAACCATTACCCATACCAACATAGAAATGGGAAAAATCACCATGGTCCATTTCACCAAACTTATGAAGAAATACAAGGGAAATAATTCTATCTGGGTTATTGTTGATCATCTTACAAAGATTGCACACTTCATTGTGATTCGAGAGGATTTATCACTGGATAAACTAGTGTGGATATAAATCATACAATTGGTAAGGATTCATGGAGTACCACTATCGATTTTATTCGATTGAGATCCAAGATTCACCTCCACGTTCTAGAAAATTATCCTGTATGCTCTAAACAATGAGATGAATTTTAGTACAGCCTATCATACTCAAATCGATGGAAAATATGACCATACTATTTAGACACTAGAATACATGTTGAGAGAATGTTATATGGACTTTAAAGGAAGATGGGACCAACATCTTCCTTTGGTTGAGTTCTCTTACAACAATAGTTTCCAATCGAGCATCCAAATGGCTCCCTATGGAGCCCTTTATGGGAAGAGGTGTAGAACACTGACATGTTGGGATGAAGTTGGGGAATGAAAACTTATAGGTCATGAAATGGTTGAGGAAATGGTGTAGAATGTTAATACCATTCAGTATCACATAATGGATGCTCAGATTACATAAAAGAGATATGATTACAATCATTGATGAGACCTAAAGTTTGATGTTGGAGATATGGCATTCCTCTACATATCTTTATAGAAGAAATATTTGAGAAGAAGTTAAAGCTTAGTCCAAGGTACATCATCCCTTTTTAAATCCTTGATTTCATCGAAGTAGTGAATTATCGACTCAAACTTCCACCAAACCTATATCAAGTACATGATGTATTCCATGTATCCCTTTTAAGAAAGTAC
Source organism: Viscum album (assembly GCA_963277665.1). Taxonomy (NCBI): domain Eukaryota; kingdom Viridiplantae; phylum Streptophyta; class Magnoliopsida; order Santalales; family Viscaceae; genus Viscum; species Viscum album. Next base: position 537,635,331 of record OY728150.1, read on the forward strand.
ATATCAGACCCATCACTTGTGCTCAATCTAGAGGTGGTACCATTATAGAATGATCTTTCCTATAAAGAGCATACAGTGAAGATACTATATTGTAGAGAAAAAGTTCTTTGAAATAAGACAATGCCCCTTGTTAAAGTGTTTTGGAGAAACCAAAGGTTTGAAGAAGAAACATGGGAACTAGAGGAGGTGATGAAGCAGAGTTACCCTCATCTGTTTTAGAGTGGTAAAAGAAAAATTTTTAGGGGAAATTTTTTAAAGGGTGGAAGATTGTAACAACCCTAATTGTTATGAATAAAATTTCCCTTTTTGATTTAATTAAATTTATTATTGTTATAGAAAAAATATTCACTTATTTTATTGGATTTAAATGACCGTTAAGTATCATTATCATTGATAATATATCTGTTGAATAGTGATAACATGACTAGTATAAATATCGGGTTTGAACAAATCCATTTTACATAAATAAAGGAAGTGATGGCCTCAACCAGTAGGATGGTAACCTATGAATCCCATTTATTGGAGCTTTTAAGGGAGATAGAATTTCTGTTCTTTTTCCTAGACCAATACCAAGCCTATATCCAAGAACATAATCGTAAATGAAACTTTTTATGGGAGGTGTTCAATCTTATCAAGATCACGACCAAAACCATGTTCACTGAATAACCCCATGAAAGCCCTACCATCGCACACCTTACTCCTAGGGTGTATGATACTGTATTAAAGGGATTTGTATCAAGACCCTAGAAATATGATTATATAAATTATTTTTTATAGAAAAATGAATATATTTTCATCCTATTATTGTTACTTTGTAAATTATTTTTATTTTGATAAAGAAAAAATTATATTTTTAGTTAATATTCAAATTAAATTAATGAATTAATGAATTAATAGATTTTTTAAATAAATAATATTTTAATGTAATATTATTATTAAATAATATTTATTAAATATAAATGATCCTATAATTTTTATGATGTCAAATGTAATTTTTATTAGGGTTCGAAAACTCTTATTGTAAAAAAACCATCATTTTAAATAAATGTCAGTCATTATTTTAAAATTGAAAATTCATATATTTAGAAATTTATTTAGATAAAATTAATATTATTTTAGGAATAATAATGTAAAAATTATCCAATGGTTAATTTTTCATAATTTTTTGAGAAATTAAAATTTTCGTTTAAAAATTAAATACCGTATAAATATATTTTGTGTTTTATGACAACATAATGAACCAAATGTCATTTAATAAGTAATATAAATGGGATAAATGACTAAATATATTTTTAACTTTAATATAATGTGTTTTTAAGTTTATTTAATTTATTTTTTAAAGCCATTAGGAATCCTCCAAAACTTTTAATATATTTTAAGATTTTTAAATCATTTCTTTAAGAGTTCAGATCACCTCCACATCACCAATGGTAATATTTTAATAAGTTATACCATTGAACATATAAAATAATTTAAACCACTCCCATTTGGTAGAAACCATGGGAATAAAACATGGGAGAGTTTGTGGTATTGGATATTTTATTATGTAGAGTCCAAAACCTAAATAATAAAGAAATCCCCCTCCTTTACTATATAAACCCACAAAATCTTCAATTTATCTTCAGTAAAACTCATAATATAATATAAAAACTCTTACCTCCACTTATTATAGTCTTACTATGGTGCCCCAATTGTTTCAAGAAACCCCTCCCAATCCTTTGGAGTCACACACTCAAGTAAGGGATCTTCCACTTTCCTATTTTATCAAACACTCCTTTTATGTTATGTCTTTTAATTTCCATTTATTTATGTTGGTATATGTTATTACATATACTCGTTAATTTAAATTTTATTTATAAATGATTATATCCACTTTCACTCTCATTTATCTATCCCATGAACCTTTATGTACACTCGTTACTATACAGAAATTCCGTAAGGGATCCTCACCTTCTCTTCTTTATTCAAGATTATTTATGAACTTATGAATTCTATTTACATTTCCTAATGTTGGTACATGAATTTACATATTCATCATACTATTCATTTGATGTCAAAATTATGATAGAACCATTTCACTCTCATCTAGTATTTTTATGAATTTTTATGTAACACTGTTATGCTGCCGAAATTTCACCATGATTTTCCATGACAAAACAATTATGTAGTGAATATCATACCAATTTTTCTATGAAGGGTATTAAAATTTATACACATATACTTTTTTATATAGGGAATTTCATGTATTTATTATACATTCCTTGATCTTGGAATAAATTATTATTATGAATTAATCCATGTTATATGATCTATGTGGAACACTTAAGCATAAGAATGAAAAGATTATGATGGGTGCACTCAGATAGTGCTCCAATGCATTGGGTAATTTTTAGTACCATTATATGTTATTTTGGGAAGGGTTTTTACCTAATTCCTTTATTGGAATTTTTACACCATGAGGTCTTTGTGGATTTATCCTTGACCTAAGTTTATGATTCAGTGTTTTAAGTTTTTTCCACATTTCCTATGTTGTGATTATCATGCTATATCATTACTTATTATTCATATTACTTCTATGCTCTATTGATATGCTTATTTTATAAATTGTATTATATTATTCATGTTATTACATGTTTATTCCCTTATTGTGATTTATATCTCAACCCTTTCTTATGATTTTCCCTAGGATATCTGATGCAATTTTAAGTTCGTTGGAATATTATGATCATGCCAAGGAAGTGTTCAATGATGTTTTGTATCCCATGTAATAAGTTGTTATGTAATGTACCTAATTACAAAAGACACTGGACTTCTCTATATTTTGGTTTTTATTAATTGTACTTTTATGTAATAAAACATGTAATAATTTGTAATAAAGAGTAGGGTTTTTATAAGTAAGATACATGGAAATATGTTAGATTTTTTTTTGAGTTGTTTTAAATTAAGAATACTTGAGTAGATTAGAAGAGGATCATAGGTTATTTGATCTATTTTGGAATTGATAGAGTAAATATATCTAATTACGGTTTAATACATGGGATACTAGTTAGAGAGATATTTTAAAATGAAAATGGTAGATGAAACATAACAACTTTTTATGATAGATAATTGTTTTGATTAAATAGCCATGAATGTTGGAAGAGGAAAGTAATACAAATGATGTTTTATCATGACTTTGTTTTTTTATACGTGTTGTGAAATTAATAAATTATGGAATACATGAGATGTTTTCGTAATCCAAAGAATAAAATTTTCAAAGAGAATGTATATGTACGATGATTGAAAGATACTTAAGAAGTTGGTGGATTCATAAGAAATTTGAACTGGAAAATACTAATAACTTAGAAAAGAAAATGTGTTATTAAATTCATAATATGGTTTGGTTGATAGTACTTAACTTGTTTTTATGATTGATAAACTTTTATATTCATGCATTATTTTAAATATTTTAATATAATTTTTAATTGTTTTAAATTAATATTCCCATATAATAAATTATTTTATTAAAAAATCATAGTTCGTAATTAAGGAATTAAAATAGATTTAAATGAATAAAAATGATGAATTTGGAATTTGGAATTTTCTTGAGGAATTATTATTTGAAATATTTATAATAGTTTAATATTTTATAATACTATAATTTGAAATATTTCTAATAGTTTAATATTTTGATGGTTATTTTTTTTTCATCCATGAGCTAGCCCTCAACCAAGGGTTGAAAGCCACATATCAATCCCTATGAAGGATCTGAATGGCCAATAATGCCATAAAAAGGGCCTGGTCAAGAACTAGGAGGGTGAGTCCACATGGGGAGGATCCCACAGAGCATAGTTGGGATAATTCTTGAACATTCCATGTAGGTCAACATTTCCCATTAGAGTGTGTTAATATGTAACCAGGAGACCACCCTCAAAGAATGATTCTGAGTTGGGGATATAATGAATTTATTTATAAATGAGCGCACCCACCACACACTAGTTCAATGTGGGAAAACTTCTGGTGGGTACCATTCCCCACTTACAAATACGATGTTGTTGTGCCTTAGCTTTATGCACCCCACCCCCTAGACACATGCCACCACTGCTCTACGTCACTCTACCGCTCGATGCCACCAAATTGCTACTGAAACTCACCAAATATGACATGGATTCCACCTAAAAGCGTAGGATCAAGCTATTTAATCCCTTACCATGACCCATACTAGCATTAATCCCTTATAGAACCTTGGAAAACTTCAGCGAGTCTTAACAGAAGAAGTGTGATCCATTCATAATGAAGATGATTTCCATCATGCCACTATGTAGGCTAAATGGACTGAATGGGGAGCCACCATCATTCAACATATTGTATATAGCATGAGGATGTGATGACATGGTGAGATACCTTAAAAGTTCTTACCTTTTAGCGGTTCATGATCCACCATCACTGCATGGAGCGATGTGTGTTCTTCCATGGTGATCCACCATGCACGAGCTAACATTTCTAATGGTAGATGCAGCTATCATGTTGAAGTACTATCACATGTGAGCTACCATTGATGATTGCTAACATGAAGGGTTCCAGAATGGTTAATACTAACATGGTTGGCGATGGAATGATAACACATACTATTCTACCATGTGGTTGAGGAGTTAGATGTTCTATAATGGGAAGTGTAGTTTGGTGGTGGATATGTGGGCTGTGGGAGAAAAATGGATACATGCGTAAATTGAACAGTTTGAATACATGGAACCCATAAAATAGATTTAGCCATGTGATCTAAGGTTATGTATTCATTTACATTTCACGAAGCTTTGTGAATAGGATTTTCATAGTATCGACCCTTTGATGGAATAAAAATGGGGTTTTCTATGATATTAAGAAAATGTCGGTGTCATGAGTATTATCATGATGGTCTACCATTGAGTAACGATAGACGGTGCTACTATAATACAAGTAGTAGATATGCGTCTGTAGATGCTTCCACCATGAAGTTGTGATGGTTGACATAGAACTCTATCATAGGAAGTTTTATCATAGTGAAAAGTAATGGTAGATGCTGCTACCATCACTATGGAATATGAGTCAACACTGAAATTTGGAAATGTATAATAATTCAGCAGATTTAATATGGTAAATATTTTAATATATATATCCAGACTTTGAATCAAGATAATGAATATATGAATGAGAGAGATATAAGTGACTCCACCCTCTATAAATACAAGGCTTTCTACTATTGAAAAGGGATTGATAGACTGGGGATTATGAGAACAACCACTACTTCTACTTGCTCTATTTTTGTTTCTTTTATTTTTTTATATTTTTATCATGCCTTATACCCCTTGTACCTCCATTGTTTTCTATATTATGGATGGGTAGAATTATTAAGTGATTTGGTGAAGGGGAGGTGACCCGAATCAATAATTGATAAAGCGCTGTCGTGGGCGCCCTCAAATGATTAGTGTGATTTTGGGGTACTTAGGTGCAGCAGAGTGGCTGACCAAGGTCGTCTCTCAAAGGAGGAAGTGAATTAAAACAATTTTTAGAGTTATTCTAGAAATAAAATAAAAGATAATAAAAAAACTACATTAAAGGATGGGGGTGGTTGTTTATAGTTTATGAATATAGAAGAAGTTTGCTGGAAGAAGATTGTATAATTTTTTTGTTTTTAGTTTTGAAATGAATTTCGATTAAAATGACACGACAAGAAGATGTTTTTTTTAGAAATCTATTTTAAAAGGCGTAATCGATATAACTATACCTCTTCATTAACTTAATAATCATTATCATTTAAATCAATATCCACTTAATTATGATCCCCTAATTTGTTATCCCTCGAACCCTACGAGAGTTAACTTAACCACAAAGATGAAATTACTTAAACCCTAGGCTAGCTTCAGAACACGCAATCGTAACACCCTACTTTGTTTGTTGTTCTAAGGATTGATTATGGTCAGTGGTTAATTAGATCACATATCCATTATTTAAATGAGGATGAATTGTGTTTAGGGATTATATTTGAACTCTACAAATTTATCCCATGTGGTCTTGTATTACCGATTAAGATTACGCTCTCACAATTTACACAAAATCCCGACCTCGCATGTTTTTGTGTTAATTGTTCAATTGCTTACTTAGTTTCTTGTAATTTAAAAACACAATTCAGGTATCATATTATGTTAATTACAGTATCTCATTGATTCAAAATAATTAAATGAAGAGGGTAGAAGATAGATCGATTACTAAAAGACTACTCTTCCATGGGTGGCGTAATCATCGTAGAAGTGTTTTGCATGTGCAAATGTTTATAATGGGTATAACCCAATAACGCTTCTACTCAAGAATTACAGCCCAAAGAGGAAGATTAATATAAGAATAAATTTAAAAAAAAAACATAATAAAAGAGAATAAATAAAAGAAGAACAAAGAAGTTTATTACATAAATGAAAACATTACAAAATGAAGAAGAGAAGGAGGCTTCGATGAGGGGATCCTTGCTTCAAGAGCTACCCCTCTTACAATGGTTGGAGAATTTGGGTGAAACAAATTCTCCTCTGCCTCCAATATCCTAATTCACGTACCAACCCCTCCAAATAAGAAAAACTCCAATTTATATAGTGGAGGGGAGGCTAGGTTTAAAGAGGTTTCAAGTGTGAATGGAAAATCTCGGCCAAATATTTTAATACAAATTACACCGCCAATTTGACCTCTAAAATTCGTTACCCATATCTCCTTCCAGAAGGAAGATTTGTGGAAAAATGAATCCCCGAGCTCCTCCCAAAATATGGGCTTAATACAAGACCGGATGAAGAAGATATGTCCCAAATACAGAATCCATGTCCATTCTGCCGAGTCCAGCCCACCATTGGATTAATTTCCCATTTACTCCATTCAAATTCCCTTTTTAGCTATAGTGTCCTGAATGGAAGTTATAGAAAATTACGTTAGGAACACTCTTACAAAATTTCAAATTACAATGATAAATATACAAATATTTATCTTCGAAATACTACAGTGCACTATAAAGGGTAAAACTGGATTTTTCACCAAATTTTCAAATGAATGATCAAATCCCAAATATTTTATAAATAAACATATTTAGCACAATGTGGGGAAATTATATCATTTATTATCAATAAAATATTCAAAAAAATAGTGTTTTATCAACTCCACCACACTTACCCTTTTGCACTCCTGAGCAAAATCTCATATTAAGTAAACATCAATATCAAATCAAAACCAATTTTAAAACACATATCTTTGAGGTCAATCAATTTCACACCAATAATAAAAAGATATCATGCCTCATAAAAAACCTTATTTCAAGTTATCCATTTATATAATTCAATATATTTCCACTTCATTTATCCTCCCATGCACAAAACACTTACCTCGCTTGAATTTTCTCTAATCACTCAAATATCAATTTTTTTTGCAATGTCTTTCTCATCCAAACTCATACAAGGGTCACCATAGGCTTGATAAATTCCTACATTGCCACATGATGTGAGTCAAGGACATATGTTTATCATGAGAACTTTTCAGTGTTGTTCTGTGGCTTTCGGTTGGTAGGATTAAGATGTGAAAAATTCTGAGGCTGAATGAGGAGGGCTTGACTCTTTTTGAAGTAAAATTGCATTAATCTAATTTTCACTTAAATATGGTATTCTCCTCAATCCACATAGTATCAATTCAGCTCCATCATCATGAAAAGTCATGAATGGTTTACACCATTCATCATTTGAGCATAAAAAATTTCAATCTTCTCAAACATGATTTTCTTGAAAGCTCCAGATGGGCACAACTTTCCACCTCAATTAGAAGCTCTAGAAAAGGCACAACTTCACATGAAAGCTCTAGAAAATGCACAGCTTTCAATATAATGGTTTTCTTCATTAGAAAACAAATCTCTTCAGAATTTAATTTTCCACCCAAAGTATCACAGAATGTGGTGGCACAACACAAGACAACTTCCCCCACACTTAAGCTCAACTAGATTATGCAATTTCACTTCAAGAGTTGGATGGATAGGGAAAATTGGCTTGTAATGTGGCTAACCTAATAGGCTGTGCTTGGATTCTAAGGGCTACAAGGATTAAATATTCAAGGTAGGCCATTATAAAAAAGGATTCTTTGAAATAGGGGCTTTAATACCAAACAAATTCCTCAATCATTTAAACATATGCACCTCAAACCCTCAAGTTTTGACAGGAATAGATCAAATTCTGGTTAAATCAAGCATGGTTTGGTTCTCTCAAGAAGTGAGGTGAATGTAAAGAATATGAAAATAATGGTTCAGAAGCCTCACAGGAATGTGATTTCAAATATAAAGATAGTGAGATGTGGCATGGGATTCAAAATTCAGTGTACTTTTCATGAAATTACTAAATATTTGAACTTGAAACAAAGTCATTTCAGCATTCATTTAAGCTTAGTTTCAAGGGATAAATCATTTCACTCATTGATATGCATTTCAAAATTGTGATGAGAATCATTTCAGCTCAAAAATTTCAAAAACACAAAGAAAATTGAAAAATAAACACACAATTTTTTTTGGTTTTTTTTAAATCGGAAAACAATTTAAATTACTAAACTAAAAGGTTCCCTCCCCCACACTTAAAATATTGCATTGTCCTCAATGTGAACCCATGAGATGATATATGCACATGAAATGCAGAATTTTTAAATTGGACAAATAATATAAAAGTGAAAGGGTTAGGAACATCCTGATGTGCTCAAGTGATGATGGGGTCATGCAGTGTGATAAAATCCACTATATCAGTAGGAAGTCCCTCAATGTATCTATTCAATAGTTTCCCATTGAATGTAAAGCTCCTTCCAGTGTCCTCTTGTGTGATATCCACTGCACCATAAGGAAAAACATTAGATACAATATAAGGACCTAACCATCTGGAATGCAACTTACCAGGCATCAGCTTCAGTCGTGAACTGTAGAGAAGGACTTTCTCTCCAACATGAAACTCCCTTTGTTGGATCATTTAGTCATGAGATGCTTTTGATCTTTCCTTGTAGAGCCTTGAGTTCTCATATGATGACAATCGAATCTCCTCAAGCTCTTGAATTTTCAACTTTCTTTGAATTCCATCTTGGGCCAAATCCATGTTGCATTTCTTTATAGCCCAATATGCCCGATGCTCGACTTCCACTAGGAGATGACATGATTTCCCAAAAACAATCCTAAATGGGGACATACCAATGGGTGTCTTGTATGCTATCCTATAAGCCCACAATGCATCATCCAAGCGCTTTCTCCAATCCTTCCTATTTGGTTGCACTGTTTTCTCCAATATTTCTTTCAACTCACGATTTGAAACCTCAGCCTGGCCATTTTTTTGGGGGTGGTATGGTGTTGATGTTTTGTGTGTCACCCCATACTTTTGAAGGAGGTAAGAAAAATTCATATTGCAAAAGTGTGTCCCTTGGTCACTGATGATGGCCTTTGGTACTCCAAACCTGCAAAAAATATGTGCTTTGACAAAGTCCACAAAAAGATGAGAATCGTCAGTCCTGGTGGCCTTGGCCTCCACCCATTTACTCAAATAATCAACAGCAACCAAAATATACAAAAATCCAAATGAACTAGGAAAAGGACCCATAAAATCAATGCCCCATACATCAAAATTCTCACAGAATAGTATGGGTTGTTGGGGCATCTCATGTCTCCTAGAAATATTCCCAGTGTGTTGGCAACGAGAGAATGACTTACAAAACACATGGGCATCATGGAACAAGCTAGGACAATGTAATACAGAGTCCAAAACCTTCCTAGCTATCCTTTGGGGTCCAAAGTGTCCACCACAAGCAAGTGTATGATAGAAATGAAAAACAGACTCAAACTCATGATCGAGAACACACCTCCTAATGACTTGGTCACTACACATGCGCCAGAGGTAAGGATCATCCCACACATAATACCTAGACTCACTTTTTAATTTTTGGACTTGATATTTCTTTAAATTTGCAGGGATTTCAGAGGCAACAATGTAGTTCACTAAATCAACATACCAAGGATGCGTACCTGAGATGGAATATAGATGCTCATCAGGAAAAGTGTCCCGAAGTGGTACCTGTTCCAAGGTGTCATCCTCTAGTGTGTGAGTAAGCCTACTCATGTGGTTCACCACCAAATTCTCTGACCCCTTCTTGTCCTTTATCTCAAGGTCAAACTCTTGAAGAAGGAGCATCCAACGGATAAGTCGTGGCTTTGCATCTGGCTTCTTCAGGAGGTACCTCAAAGCTACATGGTCAGAAAAAACAACTACTTTAGAGCCCAATAAATATGAACGGAATTTATCTAAAGCAAATATGATAGTAAGATACTCCTTTTCTGTGTTTGTGTAGTTTGATTGGGCTGAATCCAATGTCCTTGATGCATAGGAAATCACATGTGAACGTCCTTCCACCCTCTGAGATAAGACTGCTCCAACCGCAAAGTTTGAGGCGTCACACATAAGCTCAAATGGAAGGTCCCACCGCGGGGGCTGTATGATCGGTGGAGTGGTCAGACACTTCTTTATCTCATCAAATGATACCCTGCATGAATCATCAAAATTGAATTCAATATCTTTTTGAAGCAATCGAGATAAGGGTAGAGCAATCTTACTAAAATATCTGATGAAGCGTCGATAAAATCCAGCATGTCCAAGGAATGATCGAACATCACACACACATGTAGGATATGGAAGGGATGAAATAATGTCTACCTTAGATTTATCATCTTCAATGCCATGTTATGAGACTATATGACCTAAGACAATTCCCTTTTCTACCATGAAATGACATTTTTCAAAATGTAAGACCAGATTCTTCTCAATACAACGATGCAACACATCACTCAAACTAGAGAGACAATCATCAAATGAGGATCCATAAACTGTAAAATCATCCATAAATACCTCCATGCAGGTCTCAATGAAATTTGAGAAAATATTCACCATGCATCTCTGGAAGGTACCTGGGGCATTGCAAAGTCCAAATGGAATCATTCTGTAAGCAAAGGTACTGAATGGGCAGGTGAATGTCGTCTTCTCCTGGTCCTCTACTGCAATGGGAACATGAAAATAGCCAGAGAAACCATCCAATAAGCAATAATGCATCCTACCTGCAAGTCTCTCAAGCATCTGGTCAATGAATGGAAGTGGTAAATGGTCCTTACGAGTGTATTGATTCATTTTACTATAATCAATACACACTAGCCAACTATTTTGAACTCTCACAGGAACTAACTCATCATTTTCATTTTTTAAAACAGTGAAACCAGTTTTCTTAGGCACAAATAGAATTGGACTTACCCACTGAGAATCTGAAATAGGATAGATTATACCTACCTCGCGCAATTTTTCAACTTCTTTTTTAACAACCTCCAAAAGTGTTGGATTGAGTCTCCTTTGTGGTTGCCTCACCGGTTTAGCCCCATCCTCCAAGAGAATCCTATGCATGAAAATGGAAGGGCTAATACCTGATCTGTCTGACAATGTCCAACCAATTGCCCTAATGTTATCTCTCAATAGATTTAAAAGTTTTCCTTCATGTTCAAAAGAGAGATTATTAGAAATGATAACAGGTAATCTATCACCACTCATCAAGTATGAATATTTAAGATTTGGAGGCAATGGCTTGAGTTCCAATGTAGGGGGTGATGTATGGATAGAGAAATTGATGCAACAGACATATCTGCACAATTAACATCAGTATCAGAATAAAAATCATCACAATCAGAGAATAAAGCGTCAAATCCATCAGCATACTCAACATCCATGTCATAATCAGAGTGAACATGATCAAAATTAGAATTTGAATCCACATCAAAATCAAATCCAAGAAAGGATTGTGTATCATCCACATGTGTGGAAGTGCTCATAGACATCAAACTCGAACCAATACTCATAATCTACCTAAGCATAGGACAATAAAATTCTATGGAGTTTTTATTTAGTGGTTCAAAATGGGAGATAACAAAAGCAGAATGGTCCTCTGAGGGGTACTTCATGGAATCCATAACATTAAATATCACAACTTCATCTCCAAATTCCATGGAAAGTGTACCCTCATTGACATTTATAATAGTTTTTGCAGTTTTGAGGAAGGGTCTACCTAAGATAATGGGGGCATGAGAACTTACCTGATCATCCTCCATGTTAAGCACATAAAAGTCTGCTGGAAAGATTATATCTCTTACCCAGACAAGTACATCCTCAAGGACTCCCGCTGGATATGCCGTAGCTATATTCGCCAATTGCACCACTACTCTTGTTGGATTCAACTCACTAACCTGCAAGGAAGAGAATACAGAGTGAGGAATCACATTTATTGAAGCTCCTAAATCACAAAGAGCATCAGAGAAGTGAAACTCCCCTATGGTACATGGGATAGTGAATGTCCCGAGATCCTTGCACTTTGTTGGCATTGCTAGAGTTGGTGTAATGAGTGCCGAGACATTCCTTCCAAGGTTGATCCTCTCATTTCCCTTGAGCCCTCTTCGATTGGTGCAGAGTTCTTTTAATAATTTGGCATACCTTGGAATTTGCTTAATGGCTTCAAGTAGAGGAATGTTGATCTCCACATGCTTGAATGTGTCCAAAACCTTCTTTTTCATTGCTTCTTCAGCCATCTTCTTGGTTTGAAAAAACCTGTTTGGAAAAGGAAGGGGTTTAGGAGGAACATCATCAATCTTTTTCTTACCTTTATCTTTCTCCTTGGATTTCTCATCAGTTGGTATGGAATGTGACTTCTCTGGAGTTTAGGTGAATCCCAGTGGAATGGTAGGTACAGATGTATCGTTCATTTGCTTCCCACTTCTCAATGTGATGGAACTAACATTCCCCTTTGTTGTTGTCCAGAGCCATACCTCATGTCCGACTGATCTTTCCACCCTTGGTTGTATGCTGGATCAAACTTCTTTTGGGGATATGGTTGTTGTTGTTGCTGCTGATATGGTCTCCCAGGGAACACTACTGCACAATCTTCTGTTTCTTAGAGTTGTGGGCAACAGTCAGTTGGGTGACTTGTCTCAGTGCAAATACCACAAGGCCTTGAAAGAGGGGGTAGAGATGTCTTTTGTGCCAAAGAAATTTGCCTCACCATAGTGGTCAATTATTCCAACTTGGTATCAATAAAATGACTTTCAAGAGAGGAAGGACTTACCTGATGTACTCTCCTGACATGTGGTGTACCTCTATCGCCAAATTGTTGGGAGTTTTGGGCCATCTTGTCGATCAACGCACTTGCAGCTACTGGTGTCTTGTCCACCAATGCTCCTCTAGCCGCAACATCCACCATGCTCCTCTCCATGGGTGCGAGTCCTTCATAGAATTACTGAATGATGAGTTGCTCACTGATTTGGTGATGCAGACAGCTTTCACAAAACTTCTTGAATTGCTCCCAGTACTCATACATTGACTACCCTTGTGCTTGCTTGATCCCCGATATCTCCTTTAGAATGTAAGTGGTCCTTGATGCTGGGAAAAATCTATGCAAGAAAATACGTTTCAAATCATTCCAACAAGTTACATCTTCGGGTTGTAAATAATACATCTAGTCTTTTGAAGCTCCATCAAGTGAGAATGGGAATGCTCTTAATTTGATTTGATCTTCAAAAACATTTCATGATTTAAGGGTTGAGCAAACCACATTAAATTCTTTCAAATGTTTATTGGGATCCTCATCAGAGAGTCCATGAAACTTTGGAAGTAAGTGAATTAACATAGATTTTAGTTCAAAGTCCGATTCAAGATTTGGGTATGCAATACAATTTGGTTGATAGTTAATATCAGGTGCAACCAATTCTTGAATGGTTCTATTAAGATCATTTCCATTGTTTTCATCCATTGGTTCTTATTTTATGTTTGAATTTGATTTGCTTCCAATTTTAATGTTTCCAGAATAGAGGAATTCACCAACTGGTTGAATATTGAAACTTCCCGTGGATTGATAATGTCTGATTCGTGCCCTAAGGCTACGTTCAATCTCAGGGTCAAGATCTAAGAGATCTTCAGGATTAGTTCATGTCATAGATCAAATAAAAATGAAAAGAAAGAAAGTGGACCATAGTAAAATAAAAATGAGAAGTTTGAGTTGATGGTCCAAAAAAAAGTAGAAGAAAATAAAAGAAGAAGAAGAAAAATCAGATTGGGTAAAGAAGGAAGAAAGAAGAGAGGAAGAGAATAAAATGTAAAATAAAATAAATACCTCTAATTGGTTGAAATGATTACTTGCCTCCCCGGAAACGATGCCAATTTGATAAAGCGCTGTTGTGGGCGCCCTAAATTGATTAGTGTGATTTTGGGGTATTTAGGTGCAGCAGAGTGGCTGACCAAGGTCGTCTCTCAAAGGAGGAAGTGAATTAAAACAATTTTTAGAGGTATTCTAGAAATAAAATTGTTGAGCCCTCTGGAAGATTGTTGATTTGATGTCTATGTTTGATGTTTTAATAATCACAAATCATCACATATCATTAATGCTTAATCTGGTTTGATTTCTCATAAACTTAATTACAATCTGTAAATGAATCTGTTATCATGTTTTTGTCTTTGCTTATTGACTTACAAAGTATGTTGGAAGTCTTCTGGTTTCAACAGACATCGGAAGAACTGATCCATTCAACAGACATCGGAAGGACCGATCCATTCAACAGAAATCGAAAGCACGGATCCATTCAACAGACATCGGAAGCACCGATCCATTCAACAGACATCGGAAGCACCGATCCATTCAACAGACATCAAAAGCACCGATCCATTCAACAGACATCGGAAGCACCGATCCATTCAACAGACATCGGAAGCACCGATCCATTCAACAGACATCGGAAGCACCGATCCATTCAACAGACATCAGAAGCACCGATCCATTCAACAGACATCGGAAGCACCGATCCATTCAACAGACATCGGAAGCACTGATCCAATATCAAAGGAAAACGGTCACACTGATCAAACTGACTCACCGATGCTGATCAAATGAGTCACCGATGCAAATGAGTCACCGATGCAAATGACTCACCGATGCAAATGAGTCACCGATGCAAATGAGCCACCGATGCAAATGAATCACCGATGAAAATGACTCACCGATGCTGATCAAATGACTCACCAATGCAAATAAGCCACCGATCAAATGAGCCACCGATCAAATGACTCACCGATCAGACTGACTCACTGATCAGATGACAGACCGATGCTGATCAATCTGATTCACCGATGCTGATCTATCTGAGTCACCGATCATTACTCACTAATGCTAATGACCTACTGATCACTTGATTCTTCAATAGTCATAAACAACTGTTTGAATTTCTTTATCTTTATCTTTATTTAATCTAACCAACGGTCATATTAGGTATATTTTAATGCTCTGTCAAATTATTAATAAAGGTTGTCGGATGTCAGGAAACCGTACCTCGTACCTGCGGAAAGGAAACTTTTTCTGTCTTCCGAAGCACGTGACATAAATACAAGAAGACTCTACTGAAGAGAGAAGAAAGAGTTGATAGAAGAACACAAGATATACAGAGGAAAAGAAAGAGAAGGAAGAACCAATCAGAACAGAACCTCATACTCAATCAAGCCTACTCAAGAAGAGTTCTGTGCATACAAAAGAAAATTGAAGAACTTCATTGACTACATCTCACTGCTTTTGAGCCTGAAGCATACGACACTCTTCCTCTCAAACAAAAAACGAGAAAAGGACTCAGAATAAATTCTGATCAAATACAAAAGAGTCCAGAGCTACACTGAAATCACCAGAGCCATTTCTAAACTCTACATCTCTTCTCTGTGATACATTTGTTTTACATTTTGAGCAGTGTGTGTTATCTGCTGTATTAAACACACACACTGACTCCTGTACTTTCACTGGAGGATCTGTAAATCCTCAGCAAACCTTTTTACACTTCATTTCCCACTGTGGATAGTGGTAGAGGTCGTATGAGACCTGGACAGCTCTAAGCTGTTGTTTGTTTTCCCACACAGAACTGTGGTATAGGTCTTGTGACCTGGACAGTGTGTTCACTGTTGTTAACCCCGATCCAGGGTGTGGATCATTTTTATATAAACTTTTGAGAGGACTAAGTCTCGGCTTGAGACTGAACCTCTTGGTTAATTCTCTGTGTTTGTAGCTACATACTTTATCCATACTACATATTTATTTCATATTCCGCTGCTATTACTTTGAAATATAATTTATTTTCAAAGCTACTTTGATAGTTAAACACGCAAGTTTTTATATTTATTATAGACCAGTAAGTTAGTTTCAAAGGTTAATTTAATCATAAGATTAAGTTAACTGAGAACTAATCAATCTTTGAGAAACTAATTGAACCTTTATAATTTGTATAAATTCACTACAGTTTAATCTGTTTTTGAAATAGGGGGGTTTTAATCAACATTGTTTTTAACAGAAAATTTTAATTGGAACTCAATTCACCCCCCTCTTGAGTATCCACTCCGACCAACACTTGGTATCAGAGGTTGTTAATATTTTCTAACCGTACTCTGTTTTCAACTGTGATTTTAGTTGTATTTTAAAGTTCTTAAATTTCTGTTATTTCTAAATTTTTATCTCTTTAAAATTCTTTTTGTAATATCATGGATAATAGACTTGAGGGTGCTGCTACTAACCGGCCACCTTTCTTCAATGGAAATAACTATGCTCAGTGGAAACTTAAAATGAAAATTTACTTAGAAAGTATGAGCTTTGATATTTGGACTGTCATTGAAGCTGAATATAAAATTCCCAGTATTGATAGATCTACTTGGGATGAACCTACAAAGACTGCTTACAATAACAATTGTAAAGCTATGAATGCTCTGTACTGTGCTCTAGGAGATGAAGAATTTAATAGAATTTCTGCATGTAAAACTGCATATGAAATTTGGGATACCTTAGCTGTTTCTCATGAAGGAACAACTAATGTTAAGGAGATGAGATTGAATACCTATACTATTAAGTATGATAATTTTAAGATGAATCCTGATGAACCCATTTCTGATATGTATCTCAGGTTCAATGAAATTGTCAACACAATGACTTCTCTGGGAAAGGATGTTCCAGCAAAGGAGCAAATCATGAGAATTTTGAGATGTCTACCTGAAAGATGGAGAGGAACCTCTGTCTCCATTAGAGAATCCTATGACATTGGAACACTGCCTGTCAAGGAATTAATTGGTAAGCTGATGATGTATGAAGAATAGATTAAAGTAAATAAAGAAGAAGATGATGAACCTAAAAGGAAGTCTATTGCCTTCAAGACTACAACCACAAAGAATAAGGATAAGGAAAAGCCTCAAGCTATCAATGAAAGTTCAAGCAGTGAGGAAAGTGAGAATGATTCTGACAGTGATGCTGAGATGGCTCAAATAGCCAGGAGATTCAAAAAGTTTTATAGGAAAAATAAATTCTTTAGGAAACCAAATTACAAGGGAAAGTATGACCAACAAGGCAAATGGAAAAAGGATTGGAAGAAGGCTGACAGAACTGATGAAGTTGTCTGTTATGAATGCAAAAGAAAAGGACACATAAAAACAGACTGTCCAAAGCTGAAATACAGAAAGAAGTATGAATACAAGGATAACAAGTACAAGAAAGCCATGAAGGCTACTTGGAGGGCTTCAGAAGACAGCACAAGTGAAGCTGAATCTTCAGACTCTGAAAGGAATCGAGCCAACATGTGTTTTATGACAAACACTTCTGAGGTAACATCAGAAACTCCTGCTTCAAATTCATATTATTCTGGAGATGATTCTGAAGGTGATAACATGTCTAAATCTGAACTGTTTGAATATTGTGATATGCTTGAAGAAACCTGTAATGAGCTTAAGGATAAATATAAAGGTTTAAAGAAACAGTATGCTTTAAGTGTTAAGCATAAATCTGATCTGGATATAGAAGTAGAAAAGAATGCTCAGTTGCTTAAAGAGAATACTGAACTAAAATTGTCTAATGAACAACTCAGAAAAGACTTAGAGAAGTTCACAAATGGAAAGAATACTCTAACACAGATTCTAGGAAAGCAAGTTTCACCTAGATATACTACTGGTATAGGATACCAACCTGGACAAAGAAAATTTGCCAAAACTAGATTCATTCCTAAATCTGGACAGAAGATAGTTAATTCTGGAACTTCATATGCCTCAACCAGTTATATTCATAGTTATGGATCTAATAAGGTTTATCTTTCAAAGAATGTTAATTCTACAAATTATATGAGACTCATTAGACAAATATGGGTACCTAAAGTATTATTGGCTAACATGTCTGGACCCAAGAAGATCTGGGTACCAAAATCATCTTCCATCTAAATCGGTTTTGTAGGAGACCTGCTTGAAGAGCTGTCACAAGAAGATATAGTACTTAGACAGTGGATGTTCAAGACATATGTCAGGAGACTTTTCATGTTTCAAGATCTTAGTAAAAGTTGATGGAGGCTTTGTCACTTTTGATGATAATTCAAAAGGAAAAATCATCGGCTTAGTCCATATTGGTAACACTGATTCAATCTTGGTTTCTGAAGTTTTATTTGTCGATGGACTTAAATATAACTTGTTAATAATTTCTCAATTGTGTGATGATGGTTTTTATGTGAAATTTAAAAATGATTCTTGCAATGTTTTTAACTCTAAAAATGTTTTTGTATTTTCTGCTTTAAGAAATGAAAATGTTTATGCTGTTGATTTAGATTCCTTAGCTAAGCAGAATATTCCTTGCTTAAATGATTTTCATAAAGAGTCTTGGCTTTGGCACATAAGATTAGGACACTGCAATGTACACTCACTTAGAAGACTTTCTAGGAAGAACTTAGTTAGAGACTTACCCAAACTTGAATTTCCAGCAGACAAAGTTTGTAATCCCTGTCAAAAAGGAAAGCAACATAAAGTTTCTTTTAAATCAAAGAAAGAAGTGTCAACTTCTCAACCTCTCGAGTTGGTTCACATGGATTTGTTTGGACCATCAAGAGTTTCTAGTTTAAATGGGAAGCACTATGTCTATGTTCTCGTAGATGACTTTTCTAGATATACTTGAAATATATTTTCTAGCTCACAAAAGTGAAGCTTGTTCTTACTTTGTTAAGTAATCCAAGTCTGTAGAAAATCTTAGTGGACTCAAGATTAAGACCCTAAGAAGTGATCATGGTCGTGAGTTTGAAAATCATGAGTTTGATTCTTACTGCTCACACAATGGCTATAGTCACAATTTCTCTGCCCCTAGGACACCCCAACAAAATGGTGTAGTAGAGAGAAGGAATAGAACCCTGCAAGAAATAGCTAGAACCATGCTCAATGAATATGAACTGCCTATTTACTTTTGGGCTGAAGCTGTTAATACAGCTTGCTATGTCATTAATAGAGTTTTGATCAGACCAGTTCTTAAGAGGACCCCTTATGAGTTGTGGAACCATAGGAAACCTAAGGTTAACTACTTCAAAGTTTTTGGCTGCAAAGTCTTCATTCTCAATACTAGAGACAATCTTGACAAATTTGCATCCAAGAGTGATGAAGGAATTTTCCTAGGTTACTCTATCTCTAGTAAAGCCTATAGAGTTTTCAATAAAAGAACCAAATGTGTGGAAGAATCTGTTCACATAAAATTTGATGAAACTGATCCACATGAACCTAAAATCTCTCTTGAATATGATCTCTCTGGTTTGAATCTCAATGATAAATACAATGGACCTATAGTTAAAACATCCAGCTCTGGAAATTCTCCAGAACCTGCTTCTGTTGAACCTCAATCTATAGATGAATCTGAAATCTCTAGACCTATCTTTTCAAGACCATCTAGGACTCTAAAGAACCATCCTTTAGATGATGTTGTAGGAAATCTAGATAGAGGAACACAGACTAGAGCTTCTCTAAGAAATCAGGTTGAACATCAAGCCTTTATTTCACAGTCAGAACCTAAAAATATCAATGATGCTATCAATGATGAGTTTTGGGTAATGGCTATACAAGAAGAACTAAATCAATTTGAAAGAAACAAAGTCTGGAAATTAGTAGAAAGATCTAAAGACACTTTGACCATAGGCACAAAATGGGTATTTAGAAACAAAGTTGATGAATCAGGAAACATCATTAGAAATAAAGCTAGGCTAGTTGCACAAGGTTACAATCAAGAAGAAGGAATTGACTATGAGGAAACCTTTGCACCTGTAGCGAGATTAGAGGCTATTAGGATCTTACTTGCCTATGCATCACATCTGAATTTCAAGCTATATCAAATGGATGTAAAAAGTTCTTTTCTAAATGGTTTTATTGTTGAAGATGTTTTTGTAGAACAACCACCTGGTTTTTTAAATCCTCATTTTCCAAATCATGTTTTTAAACTTTCTAAAGCTTTATATGGTTTAAAACAAGCTCCAAGAGCTTGGTATGAAAGGCTTTCAAACTTTCTTATCTCAAAAGGATTTACAAAAGGAGTAGCTGATCCCACTCTTTTTATAAAAAGGATTTCAAAAGATGTACTAATAGTACAAATCTATGTTGATGATATTATTTTTGGATCTTCTAAAAATTCCTTATGTACTGATTTTTCAAAGGTTATGCAAAATGAATTTGAAATGAGCTTAATGGGAGAGCTTAAGTATTTTCTTGGTTTTCAAATTCTTCAAACTAAAGATGGAATTATTTTAAATCAAAGTAAATATACAAAAGATCTTTTAAAACGTTTTGGATTGGATAGTATTAAGGAAAGTGATACACCTATGAGTACTACCTGTAAATTGGATACAGATGAAGCTGGGAAACCAGTGGATCAAACCAATTACAGAGGTATGATTGGGATCTTACTTTATCTTACCGCTAGTCGACCAGACATTATGTTCAGTGTATGTATGTGTGCTAGATTTCAAGCTAATCCAAAAGAATCTCATTTGCTTACTGTTAAAAGAATTTTTAAATATCTCAAACACACGGTTAACTTAGGTTTGTTTTACCCAAAAGGACAATCCATTGAGTTAATGAGTTATTCAGATGCTGACTTTGCTGGTTGTAAGTTAGATAGGAAAAGCACATCAGGAACATGTCATTTGCTTGGAAAATCCCTAGTATCATGGTGTAGTAAGAAACAGAATTCAGTTTCATTGTCTACTGCCGAAGCAGAATACATAGCTGCTGGTAGTTGCTGTGCACAAATTCTGTGGATAAAACACACTCTATTGGATTATGGATTTGATCTTAAACATGTTTCAATCAACTGTGACAATACTAGTGCAATAAATATATCTAAGAATCCTGTGTCTCACTCTAGAACTAAGCACATTGATGTCAGACATCACTTTCTAAGAGATCATTATCAAAAAGGTGAAGTTTCTTTGAAATTTATTAGCTCTGAACATCAATTATCTGATATCTTCACAAAGCCTTTATGCTCTGAAAGAATGAAATTTATTAAACAAGAGTTGTGTATGATTGATCTGTGAAACTGATCTGTGAAACTGATCTGTGAAACTGATCTGTGAAACTGATCTGTGAAACTGATCTGTGAAACCGATCTGTCACCCCGATTTTTTTATATATATATTGTAATTAATTAGTAAATTTCTTTTATACTTTTTATGGGAACCCTAAATGATAAAATAAATGATACGCGGCTATTTATCCTCCCTAAACCTTTGACCTTTCATTTCCCGCCGAACCTTTCAACCTCACTTCCCCTCTACTTCGAACCTTCGAACTCCTGCCTTCTCAAAATCCTTGAATGGCTAAGCAAAAGAGACCGAGCAAAGGACCGGATAGACCTGTACCTTCAAAGCGTGCTCGAGGCGAGTCGAGTAGTACCTCTCAACTATCAGTAAATCCGAACCTGGAAACTCGGATTGTTGCTGTAGAAAAAGAAGTAAACTCTGCCTGGCTTTTGTCAAGTAAGTCACTGTTGCTGCAAGTTCTTGAATCGCAAGGATGGATAGACTGGTTTTCTGAAAACACTCGAATAGACTACCCGAAGCTGGTACATGAGTTCTATATGAATCTGGAAATCACTTTAGATGGTGTGGAGGCTGCCAGGATGTCGTCTGTGGTAAAAGGAAAGAAAATATCCTTCTCATCTAAGCAGTGGGCTGAGTTCTTGAACGTACCTCATGAAGGTCGGTATGAGGATTATGCTGGGAATATTCCTCCAACATCTGATTACTTCTCTTATGAATTAGCTCTGGAGCTTCTGACAGGAAACAGAGAGTCACGAAGAATCACAGCTTCAGAATTAGATGGTGAGTGCAGACTTCTTTTCAAGTTTATTCAGCACCAACTTTGCCCTAGGAGAGGAGATTTTGCTGCTGTAAAGTACCAGGATGTTTTCCTGTTGTTTCTTCTGAAAACACATGAGAAGATCAATTTGTGTAGATATGTGATGGTACACATAGCTGGAATGATAAAACCGTCCAAGAAATCCACTTCCTTGTTTTATTCAAAGATGATATCTACCATGCTCAAGAATCTAGATTGTATTGATGAAGATGATGAAGTTAATGAAACAGATCATACCTTCTGTCTCAACAAAGAGATCTGCAAGAGGATGAAAATAAATTGGAATCCATGGCAGAAGTGCTGGGTTGCAGATGAAGATAAATTGTATGAAGCCTACAATCCCATAGATCATGGCAAGAGGCCAAAGGATTTGAGAGACCCTGGCTTGAAACCAAATGGGGAACCAATTTATTCTGATGATGATGAGCAAAAAGAAAGAAAGGATGAGGCCACCGAAACCCAAGAGCAAGAAGAAGCTGTGACTGAGGAAGGAAGTATGTCATCTCCTGATGATAGGAGTGATCCTGACACTGCCAGTCCGAAAAGAAGAATAGAATTTGGACCTGCTAGTCTAGCCTTAGCCCTACAAGAATCAGAACCTATTTTTGGTGATGAAGAAGATTCTGACACTGAAGAATATCACAGTGAATCTTTTGAGAAGAGTGATGATGGACGTGATGATGAAGCTGAGGCTGTTGCTGATGGTGATAACAGACCAGTGGATGGTCTTTCTGAAGATCAAATGGAACCACCTCAATCAGTACAAGAAATACATATCAGTGGCAAGGATGATTCCCCAAAAATCAGTGGAACAGCAAGCTATGAGAAACCAAAATACACCCTGTGTGCTGCTGTTTGGGATGACTACCTTGGTTATGCTGTGTTTGGCTTAGAATATTCTGAAGACGAAGAAGCAATGCCAGAATCTGCTGTAGATGTGAAGAGGAACCTCCCACGAGAAGCAAGGTCTGTTCATACTGTTGATCCTACCAATAATAATTTACCTGGTTCAGGAATCTCTCAAGATGATCTTGATAAGTTTAAGTTTGAATTGATAACTGCTGTGAGAACCATAGTTAGAGAAGAAGTTTCTAATGCTCTTACTCAAGTGTCTCTACAAGTTTCTAAAAATTCATTGGAAGCCTTCTCACAGAGAGTATCTAATGCTGTGAAGCCAGACCTCGCCAATACTGGTGAACTTATTGGCAGGAAAATAGCCTTTTTGAATCAGACTATGAAGGATCTTCACACCGGCCTGGTATCTCTATCAAGCGAATTCCGATCAACCATCTCTGGTATGATGGAAGTTTTGAGAAATTTGATTGAACATCTCAACAAGTCTGACCTGAGGAAGTTGAAAGCTGAGTTAACTCACATAGTTAGCCAAGCCAGTACAGGAAAGGTAACCAAGATCACTACCCGTGAGATAGAAGCTCTAAGAGAAGTTGTGCATGCTGAGTTAGCTGCTGTTAGACAAATTCTTGACTTAGAATCTTTGAGGAAGATGAAAGAACTCTGTGATAACAGTCATAAGATGGCATTGGTATATTCAGCAGATGCTAAGAAAGCCCTGCAAGAGATCAAAGAGAAAGTTGATAATTACTTTTCTAAGATTTATACAAAACATGAGATTACTGCAAGCTTCAAGGTGTTGGCAGAGAATCTGAAATTACCTCCAGTCACTCAGGCCTTCAAAACTCAAGTTCATCAGTTGCAAGATTTTTTCCCTTCCTTGGCACAGTTCATGGAGAATAAAGATGATTTTGAAAAAGATATGAAGTATTGAGCAGAAGTCATTCAGGACTTTATTCATCTTTTGAAGCCCTATTTGCATGCACAAGCCACTGCCATAGTACTTCCTACTTCTGAACCTCTCAGTGATTCTGATATAGCTCCAAATCAGCTATCTGTTGCTCAAGCTCTCTCTCAGTTAAGCCCAGTTCCTCAGCAAGATTCTCCATCAGCTCCTGTTTCTCAACAACAACCCTCTGTGGTACCTGCTCCTACACCTGCCCGAGTTTTCCTACCACCACTTCAGATTCGCCAAGACCAGCATGTCTCCAAGCCTTCAAACTTACCCACTATTGATCCCAAAGACAAAGGCAAAGACCCTTTGTATCCCACCAAATAGTTGTGTATTGTTTTTGATAGGGTGAACAATGTGCTACTTGTAATAATCTGTACTTTATCAAAATTTTTTTATCTCTACTCTCTGCTGACTGCTTTTACTTTCACCTTCTCTTATCTGTTTTCCCTCCTTTTTGATTATCCCAAAGGGGGAGAAGAACAAGAATACTTTATGGGAGAAGAACAAGAATACTTTATGGGAGAAAAGATGTATATATCTCAGGGGGAGAAATCTGTATAATATATATGGGTAATCTAAATTAAGGGGGAGATTTATATATCTCTTTATATTTATTCTTCTTATGGTTTAATTCTCATTATGTTTTTATTAATGATATATCATATTATTTATATTTAATGATAAAGATTTGTGATTATCAAAAAGGGGGAGATTGTTGATCCCTCTGGAAGATTGTTGATTTCATGTCTATGTTTGATGTTTTAATAATCACAAATCATCACATATCATTAATGCTTAATCTGGTTTGATTTCTCATAAACTTAATTACAATCTATAAATGAATCTGTTATCATGTTTTTGTCTTTTCTTATTGACTTACAAAGTATGTTGGAAGTCTTCTGGTTTCAACAGACATCGGAAGCACCGATCCATTCAACAGACATCAGAAGCACCGATCCATTCAACAGACATCAGAAGCACCGATCCATTCAATAGACATCGGAAGCACCGATCCATTCAACAGACATCGGAAGCACCGATCCATTCAACAGACATCGGAAGCACCGATCCATTCAACAGACATCGGAAGCACCGATCCATTCAACAGACATCGGAAGCACTGATCCAATATCAAAGGACAACGGTCACACTGATCAAACTGACTCACCGATGCTGATCAAATGAGTCACCGATGCAAATGAGTCACCGATGCAAATGACTCACTGATGCAAATGAGTCACCGATGCAAATGAGCCACCAATGCAAATGACTCACCGATGCAAATGACTCACCGATGCTGATCAAATGACTCACCGATGAAAATAAGCCACCGATCAAATGACTCACCGATCAGACTGACTCACTGATCAGATGACAGACCGATGCTGATCAATCTAATTCACCGATGCTGATCTATCTGAGTCACTGATCATTACTCACTAATGCTGATGACCTACCGATCACTTGATTCTTCAATAGTCATAAACAACTGTTTGAATTTCTTTATCTTTATCTTTATTTAATCTAACCAACGGTCATATTAGGTATATTTTAATGCTCTTTAAAATTATTAATAAAGGTTGTCGGATGTCAGGAAACCGTACCTCGTACCTGCGGAAAGGAAACTTTTTCTGTCTTCCGAAGCACGTGACATAAATACAAGAAGACTCTGCTGAAGAGAGAAGAAAGAGTTGATAGAAGAACACAAGATATACAGAGGAAAATAAAAAGAAGGAAGAACCAATCAGAACAGAACCTCATAATCAATCAAGCCTACTCAAGAAGAGTTCTGTGCATACAAAAGAACATTGAAGAACTTCATCGACTACATCTCACTGCTTTTGAGCCTGAAGCATACGACACTCTTCCTCTCAAACAAAAAACGAGAAAAGGACTCAGAATAAATTCTGATCAAATAAAAAAGAGTCCAGAGCTACACTGAAATCACCAGAGCCATTTCTAAACTCTACATCTCTGCTCTGTGATACATTTGTTTTACATTTTGAGCAGTGTGTGTTATCTGCTGTATTAAACACACACACTGACTCCTGTACTTTCACTGGAGGATCTGTAAATCCTCAGCAAACCTTTTTACACTTCATTTCCCACTGTGGATAGTGGTAGAGGTCGTATGAGACCTGGACAGCTCTAAGCTGTTGTTTGTTTTCCCACACAGAACTGTGGTATAGGTCTTGTGACCTGGACAGTGTGTTCACTGTTGTTAACCCCGATCCAGGGTGTGGATCATTTTTATATAAAATTTTGAGAGGACTAAGTCTCGGCTTGAGACTGAACCTCTTGGTTAATTCTCTGTGTTTGTAGCTACATACTTTATCCATACTACATATTTATTTCATATTCTGCTGCTATTACTTTGAAATATAATTTATTTTCAAAGCTACTTTGATAGTTAAACTCGCAAGTGTTTATATTTATTATAGACCAGTAAGTTAGTTTCAAAGGTTAATTTAATCATAAGATTAAGTTAACTGAGAACTAATCAATCTTTGAAAAACTAATTGAACCTTTATAATCTGTATAAATTCACTACAGTTTAATATGTTTTTGAAATAGGGGGTTTTTTAATCAACATTATTTTTAACATAAAATTTTAATTGGAACTCAATTCACCCCCCTCTTGAGTATCCACTCCGACCAAAAAAAATAAAAGATAATAAAAACACTACTTTAAAGGATGGGGGTGGCTGTTTATAGTTTATGAATCTAGAAGAAGTTTGTTGTAAGACGATTGTATAATTTTTTTTGTTTTTAGTTTTGAAATGAATTTCGATTAAAATGACACGACAAGAAGATGTTTTTTTAGAAATCTATTTTGAAAGGCGTAATCGATCTAACTCTACCTCTTCATTCACTTATTAATCATTATCATTTAAATCAATATCCACTTAATTATGATATCCTAATTTGTTATCCCGCGAACCCTACGAGAGTTAACTTAACCACAAAGATGAAATTACTTAAACCCTAGGCTAGCTTCGGAACTGGCAATCGCAGCACCCTGCTTTGATTGTTGTTCTAAGGATAGCTTATGGTCAGTGGTTAATTAGAGCACATATCCATTCTGGAAATTAGGATGAATTGTGTTTAGGGATTATATTTGAACTCTACAAATTTATCCCATGTGGTCTTGTATTACCGATTAAGATTACGCTCTCACAATTTACACAAAATCCCGACCTCGTGTGTTTTTGTGTTAATTGTTCAATTGCTTGATTAGTTTATTGTAATTTAAAAACACAATTCATGGATCATATTATGTGAATTAAAGTAGCTCATTGATTCAAAATAATTAAATGAAGAGGGTAGAACATAGATCGATTACTAAAAGACTACTCTTCCATGGGTGGCGTAGTCATCGTAGAAGCGTTTTGCATGTGCAAAGGTTTAAAATGGGTATAACCCAATAACGCTTCTACTCAAGAATTCCAGCCCAAATAGGAAGATTAAGAGAAGAATAAATTTAAATAAAACAGAAGAAAATAGAAGAAATAAAAGAAGAACAAAGATGTTTATTACACAAATGAAAACATTACAAAATGAAGAAGAGAAGGAGGCTTCGATGAGGGGATCCTTGCTTCAAGAAATACACCTCTTACAATGGTTGGAGAACATGGGTGAAACAAATTATCCTCTATCTCTAATCTCCTAATTCACGTCCCAATCCCTCCAAATTAGAAAAACTCCAATTTATAGAGTGGAGGGGAGGCTAGGTTTAAAGAGGTTTCAAGTGTGAATGGGAAATCTCGTCCAAATATTTTAATACAACTTTCACCGCCCATTTGACCTCCAAAACGCGTGACCCAGCTCTCCTTCCAGCATGATGATTTATGAAAAAATGAATGCCCGAGCTCCTCTCAAAATATGGGCTTAATCCAAGACTAGATGAAGAATATATGGCCCAAATACAGAACCCATGTCCATTCTGCTGAGTCCAGCCCACCATTGGATTAATGTACCATTTACTCCATCCAAATTCCATTTTTAGCTCTAGGGTCCTGAATGAAAGTTGTAGAACATTAAGTTAGGAACACTGTTACAAAATCTCAAATTACAATGATAAATATAAAAATATGTATCTTCGAAATACTACAGTGCAATATAAAGGGTAAAACTGGAATTTTCACCAAATTTTCAAATGAATGATCAAATCCCAAATATTTTATAAATAAACATATTTAGCACAATGTGGGGAAATTATATCATTTATTATCAATAAAATATTCACCAAAATAGTGTTTTATCAATAATGCTTCAGTCTATTGAAATTTATTTAAATATAATGATATGTTTTATTTATTTAAATGGTTTCAAATTATAAAGTCTAGAATTTTAATATGAATATGATTTTTTTTGTATTTAATTGTGTAATTTTAATATTTACTTGATTAAATAATTATTTTCTCCCTATTATTTTTTTATCACACTGATTGGTTGATTTAGAGTCAAGTAAAGAAGTGTTTAGTGATTACTAAACATGCGAGGAGGTAAAAATGGTCTTATTTAGATTCTTGGTAATTTCAATACTAGATTTGGTATCACCTAATAAATTCAAAGAATAATAATTGTTTCTTTGACACATTGGATGGGGAATTATCTAAGAAAGGAAATTTTGAGGATTGTTCTCATTAAAATCAAGACATATCAATGGTGAAAAAGGAAAGCGATGCTTTATCTATTTATTTAATCAATTAATTAAAATGGAAGATTAATTTCAAAGGGAATATTATATAATTACAAAAAGGGAATCCAACCCAAACACCTAATCATCTTTCTATATTATTTTTATTCTCAAAACACCTATTTATTTGTATAAGAGTCCTAGTAATTTTATTATTTTCTTTTACACCATGAAAACATGATTTAATCACTTCTCCTTGGAGAAAATTTCATTTATTACTAATAATAAATTCCTTATATAAATTAAAATATATTTTTTCACTCCCCACAATAGGTTTGTTTTCAAAACACTGCCTTATTTCCAAGGAGCTAGGTGTTGATATTATATTAAAATTTCATGAATAATATCTCTAATGAAGAACTATTTGTTTTTGATCTTAAGATAGAGAGGAATTTTCTAACTAGGATTATGAATATTAATCTAGAATTTTTTTTGAAGAAATAAATTTAGAAGGATCAAGTTAAATTTCAAGTGTTCACTTATATCCCCTAAACATGGAATTAAATCCAAAACAAAATTTAAGGGACTTGAATTCCTCAAAATTTGCAAACAAACCAAATCGATTAACAATGCCTATGCAGAAAAATGATTTCAAACTACATGTCAATATGATTCCTATATTACCCAAATTTCATGGCCTTGTAGGAGAATATCCTAATAAAAATATTCAAGATTTTACCTTTATATGCACAAGCTTTAAACTGAGTGGAGTATCTTAGGAATGAGTCAAGTGGAGGTAATTCACATTTTAACTTGAGGGTGTTTCCAAAGAGTGGTTGTAAAACCTACAACTTGGATAAATACATGACTATGATTATATCCAAATAAGTTTCATGAAAAGCTTCTTCCCAACCTCCTGGATTATAATAACAAGTAAGGAGATATATTCCATTCAGTTAGGGACTGGATAAACACTCTACAAATATTGGGAAGGATTAAAAAATGATGTGTGTAAGTTTTTCTCATAAAGACATGAAAGATCATCACTTTCTAGTCTTTCTCTAAAAATGAATACTAGAAATGAGATTAACCTCTTGAATTCATAATATATAGGATATTTTATTGATAAGTCATTTATGGAATATAAGAGCTTAATCTAGAACATTTCATAGAATTCACAACAGTTCAGAATAAGAGGCAAAAGAATAAGAGGTATCTATGAGGGAAAAAAATTCTAAATAATCACCTTTAATTGAAGCCGAACTTTAAGAATTAACAATAATTGTAAGATAGATGTTTGTGAAACAAGTTTAATGAACAACATTCCCCACCTCAGGTATGTGGTTTTTTCTCATCACCCCATCACATCACTGCTCAATGTACTGAGGTATAGGTTATGGAGAGTTGTACAACTACATTCCAACAAAGTAAAATTCAATAAAATCAACCATGGAGAGAAGGGAAATCCAAATAGTGATTTGGATTTCAAAAAAACAAGGATAGGCCTCCCTTTCATCCCCTTTCTAGCATTAATTCCATAATCCACCAAATTTCAAACAACAATAAAATCAACAATATGAACAATAATCTTATCAATAATCTCCTTTTAAATAAAATTCCTTTATAAAACCCTTGTATTATGTACCAAAAAATTGAAAAAAATTAAGGAGAATATATTTAGGAGCTTAAAAATAAAGTGAAGTATTTATCAAATAAATTTAAAAATATCATGGACTTGTTATAAAAAAACATAGGAAAACTTCTATCTTAGATCATCTCAAACCCAATGTAAATGATGAGAATTACCATCACCAAGAGTGGAATGGAGATCCATCCATTAGATCCCATTGAAGTTTATATTGAAATATAAGAAAATAAGTCTAAAATTTAGATAGACTCTGGATGCACAACCCACTTCTCCTAGTGAAGAAGGAAAAATAAGGAAGAATATCTAGGGAAAATATTTAGAAAGTAAAGACTTGAAACTCCATTAAAAAGGAAGAAAAGTGATAATAAATACATTCCCCTCCCATTCCTCTCTAGGTTTACTAAATAAAAGAATATTGAGAAAGAGGAAATCTAAAAAGAGATCCCGGAGACATATTAAAAGGTTGAAGCTAACATAACTATCTTGGAAATCATTTATAAAATTCCTAAATATTCCAAATTCATCAAGGAGATTTGTACCAAAATAAATATTTTTGATTGGAATGATAGGATTGACCCAAGGAGGAGTATTTCATCCATGATCACACTACCATTGCCTAAAAAATGTCAAGAAATAGGGAAATTTTCTATTGATTACACCATTGGATCTTTGAAATTCTATAATTATTTGTGTGATCTTGTTTCTTCCATTAATTTCATGTCTAACTGTATCTTTACATCATTAAAAATAGGTGAATTAAATCCCATAAGAGTAGTGGTATAAACAGAAAAAAGATCCCCTATTTTTCTAGTAGGAGTGTTGGAGTATATTCTTGAGGGAGTGGAAGGGATAATTTTTATAGAAGATTTTTATGTACTCACCATTGAAGAAGATAAATCCCCATTCCATTCACCCATCATATTGTGAAGACCATTCTTAAAAATAGACAAGACAATAATCAATGTATATGAAGTAACACTTTTAATGGAATGTGGAGATAAAAAGGTGAAATTTAGAATCCTTTAATACAAGAATAAAACTTCAAGTTCCCATTCCATCTTTGTAATCACTCATGAAAAAGGTAATGAGCCCATTGAAGACTCAAGTATGCTTAGAGAATTTTTAGCCTCAATAGATCACCTTTCTACTAAAAACAAACAAGAAAAGCTAAATAACAAAAAATATATAAACTCAATTTGTAAATTTCAATAATAAATAACACATAATTTCTTTTATAATTTACTGGATAAAACTAATATGATTTTATTTACTAATGAAATTCATGATTTGGAAGTGGGAAATTTGAATTCAATCTCATATCTAGAATAATTACAAAATATAGAATTAAATTCTATCCCATGTGATTTAAAATATGTGTATCTTATGGATAGATAAAAATATCTTGTAATTATAGATAAAAATTTGTGAAAATATCGAGAGAAAACAATAATTGAACTTATTAATAGAAACATCCAAGCCATAGGGTGGATATTATGAGACATCCCTAGAAATATCCCCAAGGCTTGTTCTTAAAGAATATTTCTAGAGGGGGATTCCTGACCTGTTAGGCATCCCCAAAGGAGGATAAACCCCACTAATATAGAAGTAGTAAAAAAATAGAGAATTTGAGAGAATATGAAATAATATAACCAATATATGATTCACAATGGTTTAACCCCATCCATGTGGTTACCACAAAAACTGTTTTGAAAATTTAACAAATGAGAATACTGAGTTAATCCCTATGAGAGCTCAGAATAGTTAGAGAGTATTTGTATAATATATAATGCTGAATCAGGTCACCAAAAAAGACCACTTCACTATCTCATTCATCCATCAAATACTATAAATGTTAGTAGGTAAGATACATTATTGTTTCTTGGATGGACTTCCTGATTATTTTCATGTACTAATTACCCAAGAAGACCAATACAATACAATATTAACCTTTAATTTTGGAACTAATGCTTACAAGAGGATGACTTTTGTGCTAAATAATACCCCATGTACATTTTAGATATGTATGTTAAGCATAATATCAAATCACATTAAGGATTACCTAGAGTCATTTATTGATGAATTCACTATATTTGGAAATTCTTTGATCATTGCTTGGGAAATTTGGAAGAAGTCTTAAGAAAATGAAATGAGAAAAAATTTGTTTTGAACTTTTAGAAGTGTCACTTTATGGTTGAAAAAGGAATAGTGATAGGTCATATAATTTCACAAAATGGAATTGAGGTAGATAAGTCTAAAGTTGAAGTGATAAATTATTTTCAATATCCCACTTGTGTAAAACATATTAGATCATTCTTGTGAGATGTGGGATTCTATAAAAGTTTAATTCATGACTTTAGTAATATTTTTCTTCCACTTTCTACATTGACTTTAAAAGAAGCTGAATTTGACTTTAGTGATCATTTTGGGAAGGCATTTGATGATTTGAAGTAGAAATTGATCACCCAACCAATTATGAAACCCTAAAATTTGGATCACCTATTTTAACTGATTTTTGATGCATTGAACCAATATGTGGTAAGAGTACTTTCCCAAGGAATTAAAGGATGACCAAAATTAAAAATATATATATCAAGAACCTTAAATTGTACTCAGATTAATTAAAAAACTACTGAAAAATAATTCCTGATTGATTTATTTTCATTGGATAAATTTAGATCTTATTTAATGATAACTAAAGTGGTTGTATTTTATTATCATGTAGATCTTAGGTACTTAATGAAGAAGGATTATTCCAAGTAAAGGTTGGTAATATGGATACTAAAATTTCAAGAGTTAAACCTAGAGATCAATGATAAAAAGAGAGATTAAAATCATGTGATAGATCACCATTGAAGACATCCAAACACTACTAAAATTGAAATTCTAGAACTGAACCCACTCAATGATGAAATAATGGTAGAAAAACTCTATATAATGTAAGGTTAAATACCATGGTATGTTGACACAATAATTTATTTGGCCACATACTAGGTACCATATCAAATTAACTCTCTTAAAAAGAATAAACTCAAGACTGAAGCAAGATTATATATTTAGGAATATCCAGTTCTATTGAAAATATGTAATGGTCAATCTAGAAGGAGGATCTTACTAGAAAAAGAAATAGAATATGTATTTGAATTGTTTCATATAGTTGATCGTGTAGGCC
This sequence comes from Viscum album, assembly GCA_963277665.1. Classification (NCBI taxonomy): domain Eukaryota; kingdom Viridiplantae; phylum Streptophyta; class Magnoliopsida; order Santalales; family Viscaceae; genus Viscum; species Viscum album. The sequence continues at coordinate 537,668,832 of OY728150.1, forward strand.
ACTTTGGTTCTCAAATAATGGCTATAAAATTCTTGGAATCTAGAATTTATTAGAAAAACTTATTTAAAGATGCTCATAAATACTGTAAAAAATGCGAGAAGTGTCAATATTCTAGAAATATTTTAAAAATAAAAGAGATTCCTCAAAATCCATCATTTTTATAAAATATTTAAAGTGTGGGTCATTGATTTTATGGGACCCTTCCCCATGTATTTTAGGAAATAGTATATTTTACTTACAGTTGATTATGTGTCTAAATGGGTGGAAGCCAAGGCCACTAAGAATGACGATGCTGAAGTTTTTTGGGATTTTTAAGGGCCAACATCTTTTGTAGGTTTTTATTTCCAAGATCTTTAATTAGTGACCAAGGGACCCATTTTTTCAATATAATAATGGTGGAAATGCTTAAAAATTATGGGGTACACCATAAGACATATAAAACATTCTATGGGCATACCAGACAACATATAAGACACCCATAGGTATGATCCCATACCATTTGATTTTTGAATTTGGCTGGTGGAGTAGGAGAACCAAGAATATTGAACTATCAAAAAGATTAATTTAGATTTGGTGAGTGTTGAGAAAGATGAAAAACTTCAGTAAAAAGATCTAGAGGAAATTATAATAGAGGATTTTGAAAACTCTATAATTTATAAAGAGAGAACCGTAGTGGAACATGAAAAACTAATTTAGAAAAAGACTTTTTAACCACGAGATCAAGTTATTATATATATAATTCCAAATTGAAGTTAATATTGAGTATGATTCATTCTAGGTGGGAAAGAATTTTTATATTTACTAATTTCTATCCTGTTGGTTCCATTAAAATCAAGAAATAAAGAGGAACCCATTCACTGTACATGGTAAATGGATGAAAAAGTACCATGGGAGTCGACCTCAAGAATTAGTGTGGGAGATCAAACTTCTCCAACCCATCTATTGATTTCTTCCCATAAAATTAGGTCAATCCAACTACATTTACAAAAGGAACTTCTAGGAGGTAACCTGAGTTTTAATGATTATGTAGGATTTTATAATAATGTTAAGTTTATCTTCATCCCTTTAACTTTAATAGAGTGGTTCTTACCATAGTATGATTTGTTTTATAGGACCATCATGAAGGAAGCCAATAGGTAGCCTCAATCTATGAGAAGGAAGTAGAGAATTTTTTTTAGGTAAATAGGGAGTTCATTATTTCATTATTTATATTTAAAACTCCCATTATTTTTTTTATAAAAATTGAGTTTTAAGCTAGAAATGATAGCAATTGTGCTAAATTGGAAAATGCATGCCCATACTTGAAATTATTTTTTTACTTGACTTATATAGGGGACATGAGTTTCTTAAGAACCATGTGATTCCTTGTTTTTTGTATTTCAATGATAATTAGATTAAATGAGTAAGGTGGAGAATTGAATTATTAGATTGAATCTTGGATATTTAATAATGACTCATGATTTGAGGTAATTGGCTGATTTATGTAAATGAAATTTCCCCATCATTTCTCATGATTTGAATTTCTAAAATTAAAATTAATTTATTTTTAATTATTATTCATTCCATGAGTGATTTTCCCAAATCATATGTTCCATTACAAAAAGGATTTCTAGAAAAAATAATTTATATTAAATTTTGAGAATATTTCTTGAGTGATCTTGGTGCATGCCACCTACAAGAAATTGCATTGGGATTTTTCAAATCTATGACTGTAAAAAAACCCTATTTAAAAAGATTGAATAATTTTTATTGATAATCCCTTATCCTTGATACCAACTTATAAATTTATCCTTGTTTATTCCATAGAGACCATGAATGACCTTGCCAGGAACGATCTATATTTGAAGCCATTTTTTATCCATTATTACCCTCCTCTTAGTATTTTACAAGATATTTTAAAGTTTAAGTGTGGGGGTGAGGGAATTCATGGTGAAATGGATATATTACATTGTGAGGAAAAAGTGTTTGGGTTATATTTGTGGGAGTTGAGAAAGGTTTTTAGATTCATTTATTGTACTTTACTATTTTCACTTTTTGAAAAGAATGAAAAAATAAGAATGGGTTGTGACTTGGAAGAATAAAAAATCCCCATTACTATAAGGATTATTTTTATCATATGTGGTTAGGTAATGGATGTTAGATTTATTCCAATAATATATTTTAAAAAAATTAAATAAATTTTAAAAAAGTAGTCCAAAAATAGTAAAAAAAATCTACTAGGAACAATTAATTCATTATACTTTCATTCATTCATAACATTTACTTTTAGCTTGGGAAGTGGGAATTTTCAATTTTAAGTGGAAATTTTCATTGAGCATTTACTTTTTGATATCTTGTTTTATACTTTAGAGATAAATATCCTCTTTTTAGCCTTATTTTTCACATCAATTCCTACCAACCTCATGACATATAATATTAAGAATATTGATTGAAAATCCGTCATGATTTCCCATGCCTTTTATCTTTACAAGGTGGAGAAAGTGGTTCCTTTCCAAGCTTGGGGATATAGGGAATTCAATCATGATATGAGTATAAATATAATTTAATTTGTATCATGTGTAATGAGTGAAAAGATTCAAAAAGTGAGGCAAATCATGACTCGTAATATTTAATTAATATAAATTAAGGAAATTGAATGAATGAAAGTAGATGTTCCAGCATTTTCAAACAGGAGTAAGTGAAATACATGGATTGGATGTTTCTTTGAAAAGTGGGAAATTAAATTAGTGTTTTATGTGGAACTTGAAAATTTGGTTTTACATGATAATAATTATGTTTTATTGCTTTTGTATTTAAATTTTGGCAACATTGGTTCCCTATTTGTTTCAATGTTGAGATTTTATGCTTGAGGAAAGACATAGTTTATGTGTGGGGGTATTTGATGCACTTATATTTTCATAAATTATTTTAAAAATTTTATAAGTATTTTTAATAATTTTAATAGAATATTTCTATATAATACATGTTTTTATTTAAAAAATGGTAATTTTTAATTAAGTAATTAAAATATATTTAAATAGATAAAAATGATGAATTCTGAATATGGAATTTACTTGTGGAATTTTGATTTAAATATTTCAAATAGTTTAATATTTTTAAGGAATTATTATGTGAAATATTTATAATAATTTAATATTATGAAGTATAAAAAAATTATACATCCATGATCTATCCCTTAACCAATGTTTGAAAGCCACAAAGCTAGCCCCATAAAAGAGTTGGAAGACCAAGAAATCCATTAGATGGGCCTTATTATGAGGCAAGAGGGTACAAACCCTTGGGGAGGATCCCTTGGAGAATAAGTGGGAAATTCCTGCATGGACCACATGAGTTGGCATGACCCATTTGAGTGGGTGAATGTGTAATTGGATCCCATCCCTGGAGTAGGATTCTGAGTCGAGGATGGAATGGATTTGTTTATAAATGAGCATGTAGACCACACTCTAGTATGATGTGGGATAAATTTCATAGGTTATTGTTCCCCACTTAAAAATATTATGTTTCCACACCTCAACTCCACGTTCCCCACCCTCATACACATGTCACAGCTACTTGACACCGCTCCACCACTTGATACTTCCAAACTGTCACTGTAACTCCCCAGAGACTCCATAGATTCCACCTAGAAGCGTATGTTTGATATAGTGAATCCCTTCCAAGGCCCCTTACCACCATGAATCCCTTATAGAGCCTGGGATGACCTCAGTTGAGCTTAATATAATAAAACCAACCTAGTCATGATAAAGATGATTCCCATCTGACCACTATAAAGGCTAGATAAATTGAAGGAGGATCCACCTTCATTTGAACTACTATCACTGGCATGAGGAGGCCTGACTATGGTGAGGTACCATTAGAGGTGCTACCTTCAAGAGATAGATGAACCACTATCACTGCATGTAGAAGTGCATGTTCTACCGTGGTTATCCATCATGTTTGATCTACCATCACCAATGGTAGATACTGCTACCATGATGAGGTACCATCATACGAGAGCTATTACTGATGCTTGATACCATGAAGGATGCTATAATGTTTGATGCTGACATGGTAGATGATGGAATGGTAGAACATATTGTGCTACTGTGTGGTCAGAGTGGTAGATGTTCTACCACAGGAAGCATAGTTTGGTGGTGGATACATGGGGAGCACGAGAAAAACAGTTATGTGCACACCTTGTAAAGTTCTGCTATGTGAATCCCAGAAAATTGATTTGTCCATGTGATCTAAGGTTACATATTTATCTATGTTTCATGAAGATTTGAGAATGATATTTTCTAAGTATTAAGACTTTGCTGGAATAGAAATTTGGGTTTATGTGATGACAATTTTTCTTGGTGTCATGAGTATTACCTTGATGATCGACCATTGAGGAATGATAGGTGGTGTTTTCATAAGATTGAGGGTAGATATGTGATGGTAGATGCATCTACTGTGAGGTTGTGATAGTTGATATAGAATGGTAGCATAATAAATTCTACTATTGTCAACAATAATGGTAGATGGTACCACTATCACTATAGAATACAAGTCAATGATGAAATTTGGAAACACCTGATAATTCAGCAGATTTAATATGATTTTTTAATAGATATATACAAACTTTGACCCAAGATAAAGGAGATACGAATGAGGGAGAAATAGGGAAATCCCCCATCTATAAATACAAGGTTTGATGCCACTTAAAAGGGATTGAAGGATCTGGGATCGGGAGAATAACCACTACTACCGCTTGCTCTAGTTTTTGGGCTTTTATTTTTCTTTGTTTCTATCACACCTTATAACCCTTCTACCTCCATTGTTTTTTCTTCTATTGAGGGTTAGAAACCATAAGTGATTGTGTGAAGGGGAGGTGAACTGAATCTATAATTCTTGAGTCTAGTTATGTTTATTTAAATACATTAATTTATTTTAATTATTTAAATGGGTTTCAATTCTAAATTTCTTAATTTTGATATTAATAAAATTGTGTTTGTATTTAATTATGGAATTTTATTATTTACTTGATTAAAGAATAACTTTATCCATCTTATTGGTTGTTTTATCACACCGGTTAGTTGATTTAGAGTTAAGTAGAGAAGTTTTTAGTGATTATTAAACATGTGAGGAGGTAATAGTGGTCTAATTTGGATGTTTTTCAATTTCAATACTAGATTTGGTACCACTTAATAAATTCAAAGAAGAATCATTATTTATTTCCCACATTTGAAGGAAATTTATCTAATCAAGTAAATTTTGAGGATTATTCTCATTAAAATCAAACTTGATTGAGGGTGAAAAATGGAAAATTATTATTAATATTTTCATTTAATAAGTTAATTAAAATGATAGATTAATTTCAAAGTTACTATGATAACATTACAAATAGGGAAGAAAAACTAAAACCCCAAATATATTTCTCTCTTATTTTGATTCTGAAAACAATTGTTTCTTTGAATAAGAGTCCTAATAATTATATTATTTAATTTTTCACCATGATAATAATATTTAAGTACTAATACTTGGAGAAAAATTTGTTTTACAACTCATACTGCATTCCTTAGGGAAATTTAAATATCCGTTTCCACACCCCATGATGGGTGTTTTTTCAATGAAAAATAATATGTTATCCTGATAAGTGATGAAGATTTTGAAATGGGAAATATATTACATAATATATGAGATGATTTATTCTCACATGAGTGGTATTTAGGATATTATAAATATTTTACATGTTTTCTATACTTGGTAAAATATTAGATTTCTAGAATAATTTGGAAAATGAAGATAAGAAATTATTGAATTGTAATTTTATGTTTTAAAGATCACACTATTTTTTTAGAGTGGTGACTCATGAAGAATAAAAGAAAAGTTGAGTTTAATAAGGGAAAGGTAGTTGCACCATGAGGAGGTTTTCATGACCTCAAATCTCTATGTATTCCATTATGGAAAGAATTTGAAATACCCTTAGATTCTATCAAACCTTTGAAGAAGAATTAAATCCAGAGTTTTGTGGGATTATTTTATTGGGGTTTAAATAAGAAGATTATGGCATGTAATTTTATCCAATTTCAAATTGAAATATTTTAAATTCATTATATCCATTAAAATTTAGAAATTCATGAAGGTTTTTGTGTATTGTTTATTATATTACTGCAAATCAAGGGAGAATTTCCATAAAACAATTTATGGAAATATTATTCATAGAATTATCTATGATTATAAAAGGAAAAAAGGTGATCGAAAATTGAGTGATTTAGGATTGATAAGGAGAAACATTAAAACATTATATAGCTACTGTATCGAAGAAAGTAAGAAAAGGGAGATAAGTTGAGGAAAATGACCTTTTTATTGACCATGTAGTGGATTTTTATTGAGAATGAAGAAGATCATGGTGTTAACATGCACTCTCATTCATAGTTTGATCATCTTGATGACTTGAGAAGGATGATTAATTATAATACACTTTTATTGATATTTATATATGTGTTAAATACATTATTTAAAAAAAGATCTTCTCTCAAATGTAGAGTCACCTTGATATACACTAAAGATATTGTTCGCATCGAAGAGTAGAACCTATTGAATACTAGTGGTTCCTATAACACCCTAAGATTTTAAATTATATATTCTATTAAAAAATAATATTTCCAATAGTGTGTGAGACACACAACATTAAACTAAAGTGATATTGTGACACATTTTTAATATTATCAATAAAACATAGTTATTGAGTAAGTCTGTATAAATAGAAGTAACCATATTCTAAAATCAATAAAGGAAGCCCAAGAAATAGAATTAGGTAGTGGATGTATTCTATATGAAGCTCGTTTTTTCCATCTTGGAAAGGAAGTGGCATCATTAGGGTTTTCCCTAGACTAGGACCAAGAAAAAAACAATTACGGTATGACTAAAATTGATTTTGAGAGAAGTTTAATCTCATATAAATTTCCACAAGATCTATGATATCAGAATCACTACCCATGACTTACACTATAGATTATATTATACTTAGGTCTTATGTGTTGATCTTGTGGGGGTTGTAAAAGTATAAATTAGGATAAAATAAATATGTAATTATCAACGTGATAAATTATTTATATGTAATGTTAATTTTATACACTTCGTATTTTGAATTTTAAATAAAAATAAAGTTCCCTTTTAATTAAAATGTATTAATTGAATTTAATTTTTTGTAGTGAAAGATTATTTTTAGGAGGAAGTTCAAAGATATATTTATAAACCCAAAATATAGCATAGTGTCTAACCTCGGGGTCACTTTCAAGGAAGTAGTGTCGAATTTCCTAGTGGTATTTCCAAATATATTTATGTGTTTTTAAATATTTCGAAATAAGGAAATGAAAACAGCTTGAAACAATAATAAAAAAATAGAGGCAGAAGGGAAAAAGTGAAACAGAAAAACTGAACACAAAAAAGAAAGAAAGAACCCAAGAGGAGAAAGGGTGAAGAAATTCAATGAGAAGAAATCCAGATCTAGAATGATCATATCTCCAAATTCCTACCATAGATCTACAGGAATAAACCACCATCACACAAAATTACTCAATTTTCACTTTATGTATCGATACAAACACCTATCTCTCCTTAAAAAATGAACAATCACGCATTGAATGTTTTACAGTACAAGAATTATTTCTTGATTGTGAAATGAATCAAAAGTTCAAATCATATTCTCGTAGAATGTCTTCTGTGAAAAATTTATTGTCACAAGTTCAAAAAATCATACAACCTATCTCAGATTATATGCCAATAATCTAGGAGAAGATGAGGGGAAATAAGTCAATGAGAAGAAAGTAGCAAACCATTCCTACTAATGATTGTGGAGTCGCATCACCTCACTTCATGCTCACAATTTACCAAGTGTACAGAAGATGATAACGATTGAAAAAATATCTGATCTCCAAGAATAATCAGAACATCATGTCCCAAAACTAGTCCATGGGTTATCCCTCCATTTCTAGAGATTTGATTTCATAACATGGTAGGAGGAGACACAACAAACCAATAATTTTTATTTATAAATAAGAGAAAATTACCAAAGAGGGAGAAGAAGAGAGAAGAGGGACAAACAAAATTCCTCAATGACATAAACTTCCTAGCCTATTTATTGAAAATAATAGAAAAGAAAAAAATTATTTTTAATGATTTTCTTTTTTGATGTGTCAAACATATTCCATCATCATAATCAAAACCACAACCCAAAATCCATTTCACCCATTATAATGATGTCATAAATATATTCTAACATGATTCTCCTTCAATTTCCACCAATTTTCCAAGAATTAATCTGAGTAAAAATTACTTAAATCTTACCACACATAACCCAAGATCCTTTGATTTCTCTATGATGTTTTTAGATCTAATATTAATCATGGATTCTATACTCAGAGCCTACAAATCACGATACCCCCCAAAACTAAACCTCAAACTATACATCAATTTGACCACCATCGACACACTCTTTATTAGGCCGATCCAGGTCTAAAACCATGAAATCTTGAAAATGCCATCTTTTCCAAAATTTCAACAAATAGTGTAAAACAAACTAAAAATAAAGAAAATCACTCAGATCTAGATCGATCTCTGCTTAGTTGACATATTTGGCATCAAATATTCATCATCATACTTCCCTGCCTTGGCCACACGATAGATTCAGTCGATATCTCGACTACCGGTGACCTCAGATGTTCTTCAAATCATAGCTCAACATCAATTCCGGAACAAAGGATCCCCTACTTCATCTCCCCCATGAGATTAATCAGGCCACGTTGTTATTCAATTTGAGAAAATGATTCATTAATTTCAATAGGCTCGGATCTAGATTATTCATGAAGCTTTGAGATTGAGGCTGTGGTATTCCAGTATTCAGTGGGTACGGTCAGACTGCAACAGGATCATCTTCTTCGCAAAGCTTGGCCTTGAATCAAATTTGACACACATTAGACAAATTCATTGACGATATGGAGTGGTGAGACTTCGAGTATGTGATAAGAGGAGTCTCAAAATCGGATACATGGGTCTTCTAAAAAAAGGATACATAGCCATTTGGCTATGTGAGTGGTTTCTTAGCTCCATCATTGGTGGTGTGGTTCTAAGAATTTAGGTGGGGTAAGGGGAAGGTCGTAGTGTCAAGTTCTCAAACCTATGATTTACTGCAAATTTCTTTTGTGTGTTGTGTATCTTGGTGACAGATGTAATTGACTTAATATGCGAGTGACTTCTTAATTCCCCTACATAGATCACCCACTAAAAAATTGGCTATGTGAGACACTGATAAAATGGATACGTGCTACTCCTATGAGTTTGGCTATGTGAGTGCACTTTTGGAATTGGGTGCATATGACCTGTCCAGAAATTAGCTATGTAGCTAGGTTGCTACCTCTACAAAGAGAATAAATGAATATAATTAATTAAAAGAATCCATCGAATAAATAAATTCAAATTCACAAAAACAAAATAAATAAATGTACTAAATGAAAAATAATAAATTCAAATTACATTAAACAAAGATTTAAATTAATAAATAATAAAAAAAAATTAATGTAACAAATTATTAAATAATTAAAATTATTAAATTAAAATATAATGAACAATTTAATAAATTAAAAAAACTAAAACAACGAAATAAAAAAATAGAATTTAAAATATTTATTTAAAATAAAAATCCAGAATTAATTATTATACACAAGACTCGACACATTAAAAATAAAAACACAAAATAAACATTAATTTCAATAATTTATCAAATTAATTGAAAATTAAAAATAAATAAATAAATTATTTCATACTTTAACATTATAAACATTATTTAAACACAAAAGTGATGTGAAAAAATACATAAAATTAAGCCCACTTCAAATCCCCCACACATAAGATGTTGTTTATCCTCAAACAACCCCATGATTTTTTTCTTTATAAAACAGAAAAGAGGATTTTTTGGAGGCAGCTTAATATGTAGAATTTTAAGACACTAATTACATTGAAAAAAATTATAAGGTGGGATAGGATTTTTTAATAATAATCATTGGAGGTCCTTCCTATGTTCGAATACACACTAATAATCAAGGGAACACAAATCCATTCATCACTGTAAAGGTCATGCCTCTTACATTAGTTATGAACTACCCTACTTCAATTCTGATTCAAGTTCCAATTCCAAGATTGATGATAGGTTATATTTAAGTATAAATAAAATATAAAAGTGAGACACTTTTAATTTTCACTTTCTTCTAGTTTCCAAAAAATCAAATTCCATTTTAATCACTTCATTGATAAAAACTCAAATGATATTCATATAAGTTAGTTGTTCCCTTTTTCACCTGGGTAAAAAATTTCCCTCACCTTTATGAACTCATTATTTTACTATTAGGCACTTTATTGTTTTATTTTTTGAATTTTACCGATCCATATATGTGCAGATCACTGTGAAAAAACACTAATTTAATATGTACAGAGGGATTACGCACACATAGTGCCTAGAAGAACAGATATTCACTATGGGATCCCAATTTCCCATTTTAATCCAGCTACAAAGGACATAAATAATTATCATTTGTGTTAGGTCCCTAAGGTGATTGATTTTCAAAAGGTGAGTCCCCAAGGCCTGAGTTAAAATTTATAGTTTTCTCAAGTTACGGTCATAATTCAACAAAGAACTATCATATATCACTCTCTATGATTCTAAATAAAACATCTATAAAAATAGTATGTGACACCCATCAGAAATCATACACCCCAAGCAATTTCATAATTTATAAAACCCTAAATAACCAACATGTTTTTATCCTTAAGGCAGGATAAAATTAAGGTGCAAATTGAAACCTAAGATACATAGTTTTTTTATGAATTTGAAAAAAATTGACCAGTTTTTTATAAAAAATCAAGGGGGATTTAAATGTGTATAGAATTTAAAACACAACCTAGAATAGATAATGCCCCCCATAACCCACACTTTAAACCCAAATTTTCCACAATGTAGAATCCTAAGGTGGAATTCAATTTAGTTCAAAAAAAGTTTCCCGTTAAATAGTAAAAATAATGTAATGGGGGTGAAATGAAAGTTCAAAAATCACTTTTTACACCCAACCAATCAATTAAACACAAAAAACATATAAAAATGATCCTTACTAGACACTACAATACAATCAGGAATATAAAAGGTTTTTTTTTAAAAGTTCACATTCTTAATTATTATCAACAGACAAAGTATTTTTCAAATCAGCTCAAGTAGAAGCATGGTAAGCAATGAGGCAATAGAAAAAAATTTAAATATAGAGGCATGATGGGGGTGTGAGCTAGATTTGAAATATATCTCAAGTAAATTTCTAAATTATATAAATAAGATTGATAGACACTCATGGAAGAAAAAAAGATTCTAAATCTTGACTTAACACAACAAGGGGTATTCCACCACACATAATTATGAGAAGCATGCAATATGAATATGAAAATTTAAAATTTATAGAATTAAAAAAGTACTCCCATTAATGTGGAAGATTCTCATCATTTTAGTTTACTCAAAAGGTCCTCCTTTGAAATGATGAGTGAATTCCTATGGTTTTTACATTTGATTTTTTTCAAGGTTAAGAAAATAGACATAAGAATACAAAAAATTAAAGTTTAATAAAAATTTAAACCAAAGATTGAGTTTAAGAGGTTTTATATTGATGATCTAGTGTGTTCCTAACTTTGTCCATGAAAGTTAGAATGATTCTTACATGGTCTCTGCTCACTTGTTAACTAGGTTCCTTTACAATGTTACACACCTTGCTGCCTAATTATTATCCTCTAAGAAAAACCACATAATTAAAAAAAAGTGTTAAGAGAATGAAATAAGAAACTAGAAGAATATAATATTGGGATAAACACCTAAGGGGTGATGAGTTTTGACTGTCCATAGTTGGAAAATCTTTGTATCTACCCCAGTCTGAAGGTGGTTGTGGTTTCTTTCTTAGAAACCACCAGATGTGATTCTTCCCAGCTTCAGTGATGTATAACTTTTGGACCACCCCTTGGAAATTTTCATTAAATTACCCTCCTTTAAATTTTAGATTTTATGGGATAGTTCAATGGGAAACATAATATAGGGGAACTTCCCTTCTTCAAAAAATTCATGTTCAAGGATTACAGGTAGTGGAAAATAAATTGTAGGGTGATATTTATCTTCTGGTTTAGACCAAGGCCTCATTTACTCTTTGACTATGTGATATACATCTACACCATATTTTGATCTAGTGTACATCTATAAGAAATATTATTCAATAGATCCTCCCAAACATAGGTTTTTAGTAAATATTGGGAGCTCTATAAATTCCTCATCGAGTGTATCCTTCTCAGGAATCTCTAGAAAATCACAAAGGTGAGATATATTTTTAATATTCTGTAACAACTCAACATGCTCTTCTTCAAGATGGAAAAGTGATCCTGGGAGAATGTTTAGGGAGGGAGTGAGGTATTCGACCTACTCTAAACTCTCTATTAAAAAATACTACCTCTAGTGTGGTGTCCTCTAAATAAAAGTAGAGGATATATGATGCTGGTTTGACTTGTTGAATAATTGAAAAATCACTACACAATTAAATGTAATCGAAATAATTATAATTAATATTAGGGAGAAAATGATTATCAAAATTTTTTCCAACATCTACAATTTCTTTATGTAACATCTCCTACCATCCCTTAGCATAGTTCTCAGCATGTTGATCTTATATCTGTAGTGGTGGGTCGAAGTGAAATTCAGTCTCAAATATTGATAGCTCTAACTTCTTGTTTCTTCTTCTTTTCTCTTTCTTTATTATTTTTTTCTAGAAAGCATAACTTCAGTGGGAGTTTTAAGTACTACCTTATCTTCTTGTTTTTATTTGATCTTATCTATACCTTTTTGAATAATTTTAATGATTTCATGAGAATAAGTTATTTCATCATCAGTAATATCTCGATGTTATCATTATTGAAACTAAAATTGAAATGCATCAACAACTTCCTCAATTTTTTTGAACAAGATAAAGTAGTAATAATGATACAAAATCATTAGAGTTCATCATTGTTGTTTTTTTGTAATAATTGTTTTGTGAAATTATAGAAAAATTAGAAAAATCGCTTATTAAAACATTGCCTCCTCAGAAATGGAACTTAATTTTAATGGTTCCTTATCATGATGAAAATAAAATATAATTTAATAAACCCAAAATATACTATAGTGGATAACCTCAGGGTCTCTTTCATGAAGTAATGTAAAATACCATAGTGGTCCTTCCAAAAATATATTTTTTTGTTTTTAAATATTTTGAAAGAAGTAACTGAAAACATATTTAAATAGTGATGAAAAAAACAGAGGTGTAAGGGAACAATGTGGGATAGAAACACTAAAAAATAAAGAACACAAGAGGAGAAAGGGTGAATATAGTTAGTGATAATAAATCCATCTTCTGAATGATCAACTCTTTTACTACCTATCACTAATCTACAAGAATAAACCAAAAACACTCAACCTTACTCAACATTCACTCGATGTCTCAATATAAACATTTATCTCTCCTTAAATAGTGAACAATCATTCATTGAATTTATTCCATTACATGAATTTTCTTTTTATTTTGAAATTAATTGCAAGTTCAAATCATATTATCACAGAATGTATTTTGTGAAAAGTGATTATCACAAGTACAAAAAATTCAAAAACTCTCTTAGATTCTCTATTGATCATCTAGGGGAAGAAGAGGAAAAATAAATCAAGGATAAGAAATTAGTAAAGCATTCCTAGTGATGATTGTGTGGTCACATCACATCACTTCACACTCAAAATTTACCAAGAGTGAAGAAGATAAAAACGATTGAAAAGATATTAGATCTCTAGCCAGAATTAGAACTTCAAATCCTGGAACTAGTCCACATGTTAACACTCCATTACTAGAAATTCAAGATCACAACATGGTGGGAGGTGATGGAAAAAATGGAAAATCATTATTTAAAAATAAGAGAAAATTAGAGAATAGAAAGAATAAGAGATAAGTGAGAGAAACAAAATTCTCAAATGACTATCACTCCATCTCATAAGATTCATATCCTATTGATAGAAAAGAAAATAAAAGAATAAAAATATTTTTTTAATTATTTCCCTTACTAACTTGTCAAAAATATTAAATCATCAATATAAACACCACAACCCAAAATCTATTTCAAAGAATCTAATGATGTCATAAACAAACTCCAACCAGCTTCTCCTTCAATTTCCCTCAAATGTCCAAGAATTAATATCAATAAAAAATACTTAAATCTCACCACATGAAACCTAATCTCCTTTGATCTACTTATATTTTTTCAGGTCCAATATTCACCATGTATTCTATAACATCCTGACTTGGGAGAAACTAAATGGTTCCTTGAGCTGTTGGGTCACATACCCTCAAGCATGCCACCCTATATACTAGAGGTTGCTGACTAGCAGCGAGGGTCCAAGGTTGTACAACGGGGAGACTATACCCCCATGAAAAAACTTCCACAAGGATGAAATATATAGATTAGAGAATAGAAGAATCATAATAATAACTTACAATATAAACATCAGAAGTGAAACATCCAATATCATATACAAAATGATGTAAGTCATGTATCTATCAAATGGAAATATGCATACATGAAAGTAGGAAACTGGTACAATACATGTATCAAAAGAATAAAAAGACCAAAATGTCTATCTCCAATAGCATCATGAGTCATATATTGGTCATGTGATTCCCCTCTCCCATGCTATAATCACTAAAGCATCAATAAATAGTAGTTTACCCTTGTCCTTACCTATATCCACATAATCTGCCTGGGTACCGTCCGTGAACTGGATAGGTTGTGAGATAAACTCAGTTGACCACCACAAAATGTGTCTATAAATATCCATTCAATTCATACAATATGATAAGTGAGTAGATATAATAATGATAAATAGTAATATAAACTACAATGGGTCGTCTCTAGTTCCTAAGGGACACTAGGCTGACACTACCTGCTTTCTCCCATTCTGGTAAAACCTCTAAACAAATTTCATCATGGAAATATATGTATAAGTGTATATGTATTTATGTTTTTATATATATGAACTATATATGTAGGGATTTTTATATCCGTATATACACATACATAGTGCTATCCTGGACTAGAGGCATAACTCAGACTTCCATGTCTAGTAACTAGAGTGTCACAAGTCGTAAGGGATATCATGACCATGTATCACAAGTGCAAGGGATGCCATGACCGAGTATCAAAGTATAGGGACACCATGCCCAAGTATCATAGTACATGGATTCAATTCCCATATATCACAACTTTTTAAGGGATTGTATTCCCCTATATCAAAATACTGTAAGCAACACCATTCCCTTATATCACAACAGTGTACGGGGTGCCATGACCTTATATCACAAAAGTGTAAGGGGTGACTTGCCCGTATATCACAAAAATGTAATGAACACCATGCCCATATATCATAAAAGTAGTAAGCGGTCTATGTCTTTAGGAGGAGCTAATATATAGTTCTTATTTTATTAACATTCTTCTCTAATAAGGTTGTAATCATTATCCTATTAAATAAAGTCTCGTGGTCGTACTACTCAATTTTATTCAATTCATCATAGTCATCAAAATTAGTAGTCATAGGAAAAACATATAGGTGATGGTTTGTTCACTTAAGAATTTATAATTCCAATATAAATTACATGAGCACACCTCATAGGGTAGAAACGGATGATGGTGACCCATACCAACATAAATAATGGGGTACTAGGTTATTTATATCAAGGATATTGAATTAAACATGATTTATGCATATTTTTAAGGAAACAAACAATGAATCCAGTGAGAGACATCATGAAAAATAGTATATGGTAATAAGACATGATGTATAATTATTGGACCACCTACCTTATTCATATGGAGGAACCCTCATCTAGTATCAGTCTCCGTTATGGTCTAGATTAGAAGAAAATGAAAAAACTGATGAACTCTATAGAAATAGGTCATATGAGTTCACACTAAAATAACTCCATTGATAGGAACAAGAATGAAGATAAGAGCTAAAGGATTGGAGATCTTACTAGTGGTGGTCCAACATGATATACAACAACCGAATCTGAGTTTGGATGGAAGAACGACTTCAAATCCGAGATTTAGGCTTGAGGAACTCAAATGGGATGAGAGGAGGGTGATATGCACATGGAGAGGAAAAGAAATTAGAGTGACAAGTTAAACAGATCTAGGGTAAAAAAGGTAATTAGGAACTTTTTAAGTTGTCTCATATTTTGTCCACACGTTTTTCCAAACCATGCGCTAGCCATGCGCACTCCATTGCCCATGGAGCACACCCCACACGACATACAACAAAAAGTTAGAAAAAACCTGAGTAGCCCATGTGCACAATCTGTATCGGCCCCAAACAGTCCAAACCTCCCTCACACAATTTAGAAAAACCATGTGGCACCCCAAATGGGCTGCATGGTTTGTGGGGAACGGTTATCCCTAACTGTGTGCTAACTACATGCCTCCGTTGTTTCTAAAAAAACTAGAACTCCAGGCTCTGAACAAGTTCTAGACACTCTAAAAACCTTACTTAAGTTGTAGGGAACATTTATAAGGATAATAAAAAGGATTCTTATTGAAATTAAAAGGATGATTACCTGAATGAAAATATGGGATCTTATATATTATATGTCCCAAGCCTATAAATCTCGATACCATCAAAACTCAACCTTACTTCGATCATCATCAAAACTCCCTTCATTAATCGATCTTGATTCAGAATCATCAAAGCTTGACAATGATTTATTTTCAAAAATCTCAACTAAAAGTGTTGAAAAAAATCTAAATCAAGAACTTCTATCATATATTGATCGAGCTTGTCTTGGTGGATGGATTCAACAATAAATCTTCACCATTATCCATCCCTGCTTCGGTCATGTGATGGATTTGGTCAGCATCTCAACTATTGCAACCTCGGATTCCTTAAATCTTAGCTCAAACTTAATTCAGTAATAAGGGAGATCATAATTATTCTTTATTGTGAGGCCAATCAGGCCATGGTGTTCTTTAATTTAAGAAAATGATTCTTTGATTTCAATAGACTTGGACCTGGCTTCTTTATAATGCTTCTGGATGGAGGTTGTGGGATTTCAATATTCAGTGGGCTCAGTCAGATGGAAACAGGGTCGTCTTCTTAATGAATATTGGCCTTGAAGCTTCTTTGACTTTCATCAGAAAGATTCATTAGTGGCGGCTCCAACATATTTGTAAATGGTTGGTTTGAATCAAAATTTCCGATGACATAATTTCCAAGGCTTCGACTGGATAAATGATAGTGAAAACAATAACAAATTAAAACCCCTACATCAGATCAATGACAATGAATAAATGAATAAAGTAAATTAAAAAAATCCATAAAATTAATTAATTCAAATTCACAAAATAATATATAAATAAATTTTAAAAATGAAAAAGAATAAATTGAAATTACATTAGATAATTAAATAATTAAAAAAATGAATATTTAAATTAATAAATAATTAAACGTAAAATTAAAGATAAAAGTTATTGAATCATTAAATTTATTAAATTAAAATATAATTAACTATTTAATTATTTAAAATAACTAAAACTAATAAATATAAAAATATAATTTAAAATATTAATTTTAACTAAAAATTCAGAATTAATTATTATACACAACACTCGATACATTAAAAATAAAAACACAAAATAAAAATTAATTTCAATAGTTTATCAAATTAATTTTAAATTAATAAAAAAACAAATTAACTAAATTAAGCAATAATTTAACATTAAAATAATTATTTAAACATAAAAGTGATGTGGTAAAATACATAAAATTAAGGCCACATCATGTATCTAAATAATTAACAAGATAGATTTATACTTCGTAATGTAACCCTCCTAAAATTGGATTTTATGCAATTTATTTTAAGATAAAAAATATATTATGGATTAGATATATTCTAGATATGAATAATATACTAACATCAATTTTATTTGTAATTGATAGGAAATAAGAATAATAATTGTTAAAATGTTATTTTCCTTTGAAAACAATTTTCATTAAATTTTAATTTTTTATTTAAAAATTAATTTCCTAAATTTTATAACTATAATTACAAAATAATAAATTCATTTTTGAATTCATAAATTTAAAATTATTTTAGGATAATTTTTTTATATTTTTTGAAATAATTAATTTTTAAGTGAATCTTGAAAAAATGGTTTTTGCTAATACTTTAATGTATATAAATTTTTAAGGAAGTAATTGTTACATAAAAACATATAAAAAATGTATATTTAAAAATAATATATGAAAGGAGTAAATCGATTCATTTAAAAATACTATGTTGAATTTATAAAATCCATGTTAAACATTTTGGAAATATAAGTAATATTTTACTCTAAAAACTGTTTTTATTCGCTTATACGTAGAATTAAATTTTGTCAATTATAGAAATTAAATCTAAAAAAATAGTTTTCAAAATTTTTATCAATATTTTAATATTTTTTAATAAGTCCAATTTAATTTTTAGGAATAAAATTATGATTATTATGATTAAAGTCAATGGCCACAATAATGGTGAAAATTTTATTTTCAATGAATTGTTTTATTAATGTTGCATAATCTTTATCTAACGAAGTAAATTTATTTGTATTATATAATGACTCTAAAATTATCTGTATACATTTATACAAATATATGATCTCTAATTTATTTTTTAATTAATGTTATATAAGATTAATAATAATTATTGGTGAAAATTACATTTTACTACAAGATAGTTTTTTTGATATATTAAATATTTTAAATTAAAATACAATTCATATTATTTAGAAATATAATTAAATCACACATATATATATATATATATTAAATTTATGTTCATAAAATAATTTTTTTTACGGAAATTTTTTCTTTTATTTTTAATAAAATATAAATTTCTTTTGTAAAAATAAGTTACCAACGTAAAAACCAAAATGGTAAAATTTAAAAAAATAGTGGTAAAAAATTGAAGCATATTTAAAACATATATAAAAATATATTTTAGAGGATTTATCAACATTATATCATCCCACTCTTCATTATTTTCTACTTTTAGTGTCTTTGACCCTTGAATAGTTTCATTCCATCATTGAAACAGTAATGGGTCTCTATTAAAATGTCATTTTCATCACTTATAAAAGGAGGTCATTTAAACCACATTTCTCTACCCATTAAAAAGAATTATAGAAAATAAAAATATACCCTAGTGTCTCCTAAACCTTATCCTCATGTCCTATAATCCTTTTCCTTTCTAAAAAAATCTGGCTAATGAATCTTAAGGTGTTACCCAAGGAGGAACATCTAAAGGGAGAAGTAATGTTCTCAACTGGGCTCTCTTAATTGTCTTCTTATTCTAACCCCTAAAAAATATTATATAAATAAAAGTATTATAACATAAATATTAATGATATGTTTAAATTTTATTTTACTATTTTAATATTCATTTTTTACCTTACTTCAAAACCATTTGAAAAATGAAGACGTCGTCATGCGTAGATGCAAACCACTACCTCCATGAGTGACATGCTTGATTTTTCATCACCACCTTAAAAAGATGGGTTTAAAATTTAATTTAAAGGGTTAGTATGATATTTATAATATTATTTTGGTTATAATATTATAAATCATTTTGTATCTTCCTCTTAATCTATAGAAAATGAACGCGTTTCCAATGCATACCTGCGGACTACCACCTCTACGAAAGTGACATATTTTGTTTTTCACTATAGCATTTTATTATTTATAAAAACACTTATAAAACTATTAAACAACATAATAGAATTTAAATAATATCATTATTATTGCTTAATAATAATATTAATCCAAAATAATCACTTTCCTAAATATACCCATCATTGGATTATTACTTTTTCTTTTTAGGTCGGTTTAACCTCCTACATGAATAATGTTATAAATATATATATTGGATAAGTGAGGAAAAATAATTTATAATTATATTAGAAAATAATAAGTAAATAATTATGTTTTTTGTCCTTTAATGGTGATATCACACCCATTATCAAGAAACCAACACTCGTTTGTTAAAATTATCGAAATAATATCACCACTGACTTCCTTATCATGAAGAAAAACTAAAATACATATAAAATTAATTTAAAAAATTATAAATAATTATAAATCATATATTTAATTACCTAAAATTATCAAAAAATTATTAACTTTTAATATATAAATAATAATCGACACCACTATTACGAAACCAGTACTAAATAAATAATAAAAAATAATTACTTTTGATATTGAAAATAAAGTAAAACAAACTAATATATTTGTAATAAATGATTATAAATTAATTTTATAAAATTTTATAAGTTTGAATAAGTTTATGATATAGGTAATTAAGATAGTTATTTTTGTATACCAGAGGTTATATCATATTCGACTAAGCAGGTTTGAAGTTATGGGTTCCTTATCTCAATTTCTACTCTTTGAGGCATATTTATTATCACAAACAAAATTTTATTTTATGGTGTAAATAATAGAAAATTGAAATATCTTATAACCATTAAAGTTTCATTAATTTTATTTACAATTATTTTTCATTATCCCACCTTAAAATTATTTAGATTTAAAATTTACCAAGCTGTAAGGGTTTTCCATCTCAAATTATTTTCCTCGAGACATGTTTTGTATTATACACCAAATTTCATTAAAATAGTGTTTATAATTAATTTTTGATATATTATACCATGAATTAAATTTTAGTCATGGTATTTTTTGTTCAACTTCAATCTATTTCTTTTAATATATTTTTATTGAAATGTTAACTAATATGTGAGGTACTTTGATAACTAAAATATCATTTCTTCGAGTTATAATGCCTCTTCTTGAACATATTTATTCCAATAATGGTTTCTTAAACCCTAATATTTAATTTAATGGATTACCTTATAAAAACTCTCATATTATTTTCTCTTGGGGGATTATTTTTGTGGAAAATATATTAATTCTTTTTTCTGGCCTAATCATCCACTATGTATTGGTAAGAGTATTTTTATAATGTCATTCCTCTTTGAATACCCTATTTTTTCATTTATTTGTTTGAATTTAATTCACCTAGATTCCCATACATTGATTTATTTGAAAAAACTATAGACTTAACAATATACCATTACTCTATACGTTGTTAGTTTGAGTGATTCTTACATAGATATTTATTCCATTTATTGATAGGGAAATATTTACAATCTATACACTTTTCTTTTATATATGTAATTCTATTTATTAACATGTAAATTTGATTATGAATTTTATTATTATTCATTTATTTTATATGACGAATGCATTGGACTTAATTAGTGATGGATGGGTCTCATAATAGTCCCTTGATTCATTGATATGTCTCATAAGACAAACTAGCTTGGGTATTTAGTGGATTTATTTACATTTATATATATGTCTTGATTATTATAATGACAACAAATAGATTTATTTATATAAGGACATTCTAGTAAATAAAGTCTCATCATATGGACTTGAAATGTCTAACACTATGAATTATATCATAATGAAATTAGTTATTATTGTCTATGTGATTATTTAAATTGTTAACCATGGATTTGTTTCAAGATCATATGATCAGTTGTATGAAATTATTGGATTATAATTTATTTCCTTTCATACTATTCATTCCATATCTATTATATGATAACTTCAAGTATATGATTTCCTTTACTAAGAATTTTATCTCACCCATCTTATGTTTCCTTTCCCCAAGTTATGAGGAAATATTTTACAGATGATATGTATAAAATAATATCATTAGTGGATAATTTATGGGAGATGTTTTATACTTATTATTGATTAATTGGTTCTTAGTATAGTGGAAAAAATATCAATTAGTCAAGAAAGTCATTTGTTTTTTATTTACAAAGTTTTCTTAATTATTTAAATATCTAAACCTAAAAGGTCATGAGAATATAGATAATGAAATGTTTTCTTTATGTACTTAAATTATGGCACAATTATATATGGGCTATTATAGTTGGTATCAAAGTAGAGTTTAGATAAATTTAGAGGTTTTATTTTAGGATAATTTAAATGTTGTAGATACCAGCATGGGTTAGTTTATTTAAGGTCGATTATAATTTCAAAGGTATAGATAAAACTTTAGGTTTATTGAGTTAATATTGAATACATTATGTTGTTTAGTAATTATTTTGAGAGAACTTTAGTGAAAAACCTAGTAATAATTCTATGTATAAGAAAACATATTAAAATTTTAGAAAAGTAAATATTTAATCATTTTCTAGAAATTACATCCCTATATAGATACTAAAAAGTAGATACAGTTATGGAAAAAATTCACATAGGGGTTATCACATTGAAAAAGTCTAGTTGAGTTTCAATTGAATCTTTACTCTATGCATGATGAGTGGGCCTACGATTACACACCTGGCTAGAAACTCTCAAGGGATACACATTGGATAAATATTCTCCTTATAAACCATTATAAGGTATTTGAATATATTTATGTTAGAGAACCTAATAACAAAATGACTATGGAAACCTAGGTTAAAATAAAGAAGTTTTTCGTTGATCCAATTATATCATAGTTGAACTGAAAGTCTTATAGGTTCAAATGAAGGTGTCATAGGAGAAGACATCATAGGATTGAGTTTTCATATACATATGATCATTTACTATGATTTTATAAGATATTATCATAACGATTTTGGTTTTAGTATTTTGTGGAATCAGGAACATGATAATGAAGATTTGAAAAGTATGTCTCTAGAAACCCCTATGTCCTATCATCCAACTAAGGAAGCATATTTGGCATAAATTAATACTATAATTGAAAATCAATAAATATGTTTATTAAGAGGTGAAAGATGAGTTTCCTGGTTATAATTAATATATTATGGTATAAATGTAATTTGAAATTATATCTTGAGTAATATCTATCTTTTAGAGACAGTTGAATCATTTCATTAGTTAGTGAGAATTAAAATGGTGAGGACATAATTTATTTATGGGTGGAAAATTTAAAACCTCAATATTTTATATTTTATATTCCATTAAAACCTAATATGTTTGATAGTGTGTGATGAATACAGCACAAAACAAAATAAAAACTATGATAATTTTTTATATGACTATTACAATATAGCCATTGATAAAACCAGTGTAAATAGAAGTAACAATATTATAAAATAAATAAAGGAAGTAAAATAAATTTCAGCAGGTAGTGAGAGTAATCCTTATGAATCTCATTTGTTCAAGCTTGGAAAGAAAGTAGAATTACTATTGTTTTACCTAGATCAGTACCAAGCCAAAATTCAATAATTAAAATATGAGTGAAATCTATTACGAGAGAATTTCAAGGTTGTGAAAATTTCCACAAGATCTACACTTGTGGAATAACCACTTGTGACTTCCACCAGAGCGTATGTTATGCTAAGGTTTTACATGGAGATCTTGAGGGGTTATGTAAGTAGTAATTAAGTTAATATAAACTTAAATTTATTAGTGTAATAAAATATTTTATATCACATTTCTTTTACACATTTCATATTTTTTAGTTTTAAATAAAAATAAACTTCCATTTTAATTCAAATGTATTGATAAAATTCAATTATAATAGCTAAATAAATAATAAGAATGATTTATGATTTAAAATATGACCATTCTAAAATTATATTTTATGTGATTTATTTTAAGATACTAAATATATTATGGATAAAATATTTTTTATATGAATAATATATTAACACTAATATTATTACTAATTAATAGGAAATAAGAATAACAAAAGTTAAAAATTTATTTTCTTATGAAAACTGTTTCCATTATATTTTTTACTCTTATTTAAAAATTAAATTCCAAATTTTATAAATTTTAATTTGATAAAATTTACTTTATATTTAAATTAATAATTTCAAAATTATCTTAGAATGAATTAAATATTACTTAAAAAATTATAAATATTTTCTATTAGAATAAAAATATATATAATCAATAAATTTATTTAATTTTAAATAAATAATATGTTGGATTTTTAAAACCCATGCTTAACATTTAGGAAGATTGAGTAATATTTTACTCTGAAAACTATTTTTATTCGCTTATATTAAAAATTAGCTCTCATCACTTGTATAAATTAAATATTAAAAATGTGTTTGATATTTTGGATCAATTTTATAATATTATTTAATATGTTTAATTTCATTTTTATACATAAATTTATGATTTCTAAGATTAAAGTTAATGATCAAGATAATGGTGAAAGGGTTATTTTGAAAGAATTATTTTATTAGAGTTGTATACTTTTTTATCTGATAAATTAAATTGATATATTTTTTATAATTACTTTGATATGATATTTAAAAATTTATAAAAATATATTATTACTTATTTAATTTTTAATTAATGTTATACATGATTAAGAACACTTAATAGTGAAAGCAACCATTTTCTACAAAAAAAATTTCCTATATATTAATTTTTATTATGTAGAAATTGAATTATAATATTTAGAGATTAAATATATGTTCATAAGATCAAAATTTGGTATTTTGGTTTAATTTATATTTTTTATAAAATATTAATTATTCAGGTAAAAACTAGTTACAAAAGTAAAAAAAATGTTAAATATAAAAATCTAGTGTTAAAAGACATGACACATGTTTATAACATGTTTTAAAATAAATGTAACAGGATTGATCGATATTATATAACCCCAAAATTCATTATTTTACACATTTGGAGCCACTGATCCTTGAATAGTGTCATACCATCATTCAAAAGGTAATGAATATTTAGAAAAAATGAAAGTTTCTTCACTTATTAAAGGGGATAATTTCCACCACATTTATCCACCGATTAAAAATAATTATATAAACAAAAAATATACTATATAATCTCATAAAACCTCTTAAGACTTCCTAAAATACATGTTCTTTCCAAAAAACCAGGCCAAAGAGCCTTAAACTATTACCCAAGGGAGAGCATCCAAAGGGAGAGGTAATGTTCTCAATCGAGCTCTCATAATTATCTTCTTATTCTACACCTAAAACCTATTTTATCAGTGAAATTATTGTTAAAATAGTATTACAAATATAATGATAAATTTTTATACTAATGGAATATCAAATTTCTACCTTCATTCAAGTCCATTCAAAAAATAAAGATGCCATCATGCGTATATTCAAACTACCGCCTCTATGAACAACATGATTGATTTTTCATCAACAACATACACATTAGGTTCTAAAATTATATTTGAAGAATTAATATGATATTTATAAAATTATTATGATTACTATACTATAAAACATTCCATATATTCCTCCTGAACTATGGAAAATGAATGCATCGCTTGTGCATACGTTCAGACTGTCGTCTCCACGAAAGTGACATATTTCATTTTCCACTATAGATTTTTCTTATGTATCCAAATATATTATAATATTATTGATCACATTAATCAAATATAAATAATA
The DNA here is from genome assembly GCA_963277665.1 of Viscum album. Classification (NCBI taxonomy): domain Eukaryota; kingdom Viridiplantae; phylum Streptophyta; class Magnoliopsida; order Santalales; family Viscaceae; genus Viscum; species Viscum album. Next base: position 537,694,377 of record OY728150.1, read on the forward strand.
ATATTATATTTTTTAATAAATATATTATTCCAAGATAATCACTTTCTTTACCATACTCACCTTAAGACTATAGCTTTTTATTTTTTAGTTTAGTTTAACCACCTACACGTACAATGATATAAATATCTATCATGGATATCAGAGGAAAAATAATTTATGATTATATTGAAAAATAATAATTAAATAATTATTTTTTTTCTTTGTAATTTTAATGAAAATATCTAACCCGTTATTAAGAAACTACCCATGGTTTGTTAAAATTATCGAAACAAGATCATCACCGACTTTATAATCATAAATCATAACTAAAATAATAATTAAAAGAGATTATAAAATTATAAATAATTATAAATAATATATAAAAATACTTAAAATTATATTATAATTATGAAATTTTAATCTAAAAACAATAATCAACAACACTATTGTGAAAATAGTATTAAACAAACAATCAAAACTAATAACATCTGATGATGAAAATGAAATACAAAAAAACTAATATATTTTTAATAAATGATTATAAATGAAGTTTATAAAGGTCAAATTTATGAATATGGTAATTAAATATTAAATTAAGATAGTTATTTATGTAATACAGGAGGTTAGAGCACATTCAAGTTAGCAAGATTAAAGGTATGTGTTCTTGGTTTCAATTCCAACTCATTGAGACATATTTAATATTATACACCAAATTTTCTTTTAAGGTTTACTTACTAACATATTGAGTTCCATTATCACAATTAAAATTTCATTAATAGTATTTACAATTCTATTTAATTATCCTATCTTCTTATTATTTTGATTTAAAATTCACCAAAGTCATAAGGGTTTTCCATCTCAAAATATTTTCCTTGAAACATGTTTTGTATCATACCCATAATTTCATTTAAATAGTATGTATATGGAAAATTTGATATATTATATAATTAATTACCATTTATTAATGGTATTTTAAGATCAATTTCATGATCTATCTTTCAAGATGTTTTTATTGAAATGTTACCAAACTCTTAAGGGATTTTGATAAATCAAATCTCATTTCTCTGAGTTATAATGAACCTTTATGAACTTCTTTCTTCCAAGAATTGTTTCTTCCACCCTAATATTTTATCTCATGGATTAACTTATAAATACCCTCATACTATTTTATCATGGGTGATTAATCTCATGTAAAATCTATTACTACTTTTGTCTTTCCTAATCATCCATTATGGATATGAATGATTTTTCTCCCAATGCCTTTCATATATGAATACCCAATTTTTTCAATTTCTATATTTAAATGGAATTCACCAGGACACCTATAAATTGATCGATTTGGGAAAATTATTGACTTAACCATATAAAATTACACTATATATATTTTTTTTTATTCTTACATAGAAATATATTCCATTTATTAATATGATGTATGCATTGGAGATAATTATTGATGGGTGGGGCCAAAAATATCCCCCATACATCGATAGGTCTCATGAGACAAAAATTTCTAGGTATTTAGTTTATTCTCACCCATTTATTTAGATGTATGAACTATATACTTGATATTAAGTAGATTTTTAAGCACAAGGCCTTGATAGTGTATAATATCTCGATATAAATCCTTGAATTATCTAACATTATGCATCTATCATAATGAAATAAACTATTATTATCCATGTGTTTATTTAATTCTTTAACCATGGATTTGTTTCAAGATCATGTGATTAATTATATGGAATTATTTTATTATCATTTATTTCTTATCGTATTATTCACTCCTTGTTTATTCTATATAAAATTATTGTATACGCATTCCATTACTAATCATTTAAGCTCACTATTATTATGTTTCCATTTCATAAGTTATGAATACATTTACTACACATGATATTAATAGAATAATATAATGTGTATAGAATTTATGGGAGATGTTGAAGACATATTATGGATTAAGTGGTTCTTAGTGTAGTGAAAAAATGTCTATTAGTTGATAAAGACATGGGATTTTTTCATTAATGAGTTTTAATAAATATCTAAATATAATTTTTTTTCTGAATATATGTAATTTAGTATTTAATTCATGTGATGTAATTATGATATATTTATGACTACACTATTATATTTCAAGTACATAAAACACTATTATTGTTGTTATTTATCTAAAAATATTTTAGTATGTATACTATTGATTATCTTGTACTATCATATACAATCCTATACGTGTTAATAAAAAATACTTCCCATTTATCGTAATCATTTGAAAATTATAATGATAATCTTGGTCTTTGATGTTGACTAAAACCTATCAATAATTAATCACCCACATTGGGTCCTAAACATGTAAAAAATACATACGTGTCGTGCATATTTACATTAATTTTTTAGATGAGATAAGATAGAATTTAAAGTAAGAGGATCTAGACATTAAAAATTCATAGTGGTGTATTTTGAGATGAAATTATAAAAATAGAAACACTTATTCAACCCTCCTTCCTAGTGGCAAATTAACTGATCTAGGAACTTCAAGTAGTTTCAAAGCTAACCATATTACTTTTGAGATCATACTCTAATCAAGGTAAAGTATAAATAATGTTAAATATCACATCATCATGGGTTTTATTATCATTTATGAAAATAAATTTCAAAGTTTGTATAATATAATGCTTACCTATATTTTATTTCATGGACTTGATATTAGTGATGGTGTGATAGGGGGTTTTATACCACTTATAAGAGATAATCCCATGCAATTTGTGGATAAGAGATATATGGAGGTCATTAGAAAGGCAAAAAATTAAATTCTTTCATGCTTTTATAACAAAATGTACATCAAAATGATGGGACTCAAGAAATCCAAGGATATTTTTATTAATATTTAGAATATGTATGAATGAAATATCAAAAATCAAAGAAGCTTTAGTATAGATATAGAGAGATAAGCTTGAAGATATCCAAATGGTTAAAATTAAACAATTAATGACTATTTCACCAGAGTGAATTAGATAGTGAGTTCCATTGGGGATTTAGATACACAGTAGAATATTTAACTATTGTCAATAAGATGATGAGAAAATTTCATGTTAGGGTTGATCTAAATATATAAGATTTAGAAGAAAATAATGACTTATCAATTAATGAGATTAGTAACATAATACTCAATTATGTGATAAGAACATTTCATTTTTTCAAGAAGAAATCCAAGTAGTAAATGGAATTTAAATCCATGAATAGACTTAAGATCAAAGAGGCATAAGTTGAGGCCTATAGTTATTTAGAATATAATTAGGAACATGATAAAGATTAAAAAAGTACAATGTATCTTATCACTAAAAATATAAAAAGTGAAAGAAAAAGTATGAAATAAAACTACCACTAAATGGATTTAAGTGTTTATAAATTATATATATTTCCGTGTACTTTATAATAATGAAAATTTGAAAGTATAAATATGGTGATCTTGAAGAAATACCCCAAAGTAAGAAATGGGGATGAAGCTCTAAGTAAGCTAATAAATTTTGTGGGAGTAGGCAGAAATATCAAAATATTAAAATAATGAGTATATTGAATATACAAGGTGAAGAATAATATACTAAAAATAGTTAACTTGAAGAAATGATTCCTTATTTATTTTTGGAATTTTATGTCTAATGTTGAAAAATATGAGCAAATTTTAAGAATAGAGGATGAGGGAGAAGAGACCTATACTAAAAAAATATTAAATGTAATACTTGAAGTGTTTCCTAAGAGAATCACACAACATAAGAGGTAAAAAAATCCATGAATAAAGAGTTTGTGAATTTATGAAAGAAAAATTTAAATTTTATAAAAAATAAAATGATTATGTTAAGGAAATAAAAATTCTCAAGGTAAAATTTATCTAGAATGATAGGATGTTGAAAGAGGTTGAGAAGAACGTTTCTACAAAAGAAGAAAAAGTACACACGATAGAGCCAAGATGCCTCAAGTATGATAATTTCCTATTAAAAATGAGATATAACAATGATAAATACATTTAAATAAAATTTTAATCATTTTAGGCTATTAATAAGTGATGTAAAAAATCTCCATTATTAATTTTAACTTTGAAAAAAAATTAAATATATTTCATCTAATAGTGTAGGTTATAAAAAACCAATTTGGGATATATTAGGTTAATTATAACTCTAAAAATACCACTTATACATCCAAGAATGTCTAATGTATATTGATATGTAACAACTCCCTAAAACCAAAAAACATATAGGCTAAAAATATACCAAGATAGTAGGCTGGAAATTACAGGCAGACTCACCAGCTTCAAGGAAGAAATGGTTTTAAAGGCTACTATTAGTGTTGTGGAGTATTTAAACATAAATAATATGATTTATTATACACAATTCCACTTCTATTGAATCATATAATTTAGTAATTAATTGATATTTATAAAGATAATAGAATGAAATGTTTTAGAAGATGTAAGCAATAAACCAAAATTCATCTCAGTCCCCTATCAAAAGCAGATTTGATGGTCTAGAAGAGATATCTATTAGCTATGAAAAGTATGGTCACTATGTTAAGGAATGTATGATTGTGATTCTAGGAAAAACTCAATAAGATTCTAGATGATAAAATACTCATAGTGGTAAGAAATAAAAATTCACCTTTTGATGAAGTGGATCTTAAAGACTACAAATCCTTTTTTTTCTTTTTTAAAGGCCAGTTTAAAGGGGGACTAGTACCCCAACTTACAACCTTCAAACAAGAAAAACAAACCTTAAACGACATAGAACATAACAACATTACACATCATAATAGCCATAATCATCTCCAAAACCCATTCAGGATTCTTCTTCTCTCGTAGCCGACTCCCACTCTGGATGCCTCCAAAAATTTGCACTTTGAACTCGACTTCGAAGCTTCTCCAGTGCAGGATGCTTAGGTGAAGCATCTTTGACCACTCTTCCCTTTTTAAAAGCAAGAACCACCTCTCCACTCCGCTTAGAGGTGGATCTAGTACTTAACAGAGGTGGAAGGTGAGAGTAATCCTTCCTTGCTCTTCTTTTTGTTGGTGTATACAAAGGCCCTTCACCTGTAGCCATCCTCTGATTTACACTCTTAACAAAATCACTAAATGAAAGGCCAGAAGGGCCACTCACAATTTCTTTTCCTCCCCCCGAATTCTCCCTTCCTTTACCAAGTTGTTCCCTCCAAACAAAAACTGGGCATTCTGTGTAATTACCCATCCTCTGATCTGGAGTGTTCATCTCCACTAAAGGGAGATTCATATCTACATTCAGAGCTTCTTCCACAGCCATGGACAGGGCCTCCTTCCCTTTATTATCATTGCCCTTTCTCTCACCCCTCCTTCCTTTGGCCGAACCATTACTTTCAGTCGTGCAAGAAGGCCTAACCCCCTCGATAGGATTATCCACATCCTTGGCGACCTCCTCTTGTCCCAGATTCCCAAGAAAAGTCTCCTATCTGGTTTCTCCCACACCCTCCTCCCCACCCCATGAAACAATACTTAAAAAGGGTTCAACACAACCATTACCAAGGCATTCAAATCTGTTGGATAAATCAACAAAAGTCCTGGCTGCTGGATCCAAGCCTCTAGCCCCCTCTGTACATGAAACCTTCAAAAAGGGGCGGTTACTCATATCCCCCACTACCTGAACCAAATCAGACCCCCTCCAGCAGGCACCCTATCAACATAAGCCTTAGCACCTTGATAGGCCTCCTCCAACACCATACTGACCTCAACCAACTTCCCAGCCACCACTGGAGCCTGAGCATCTTTATCTTCCCCTTCTGTTTCCTTCTCCTTAGTAGCAGGAGCATGAACCTCCTCAACTACTGCCTTGTTGGCCTCAACTAGTTGACTAGATGCAACAACAAGGTGGGATCCCTCACCTCCGCCAACAGGTCCAGGATCCTTCTGATCATGCCCCTCCCTCAAATCAAACTTTGATGACCTTCCCCTTGCATCTCCCTCCTTTTGACTGGGAACATGTAGACGAGCCTTCAAGGCTCCACTCCTACGGAAAACCTCCACTTCATGTCACAAACAGTGACAAGAAGAGTAGAAACCCATCCAGTTCTCATAAATCACCTGTTGTCTACACCTGTACTCTTCCCCAATCGTAATCCACACAAAATCAAAAGGCTGTCGAGAGGCATCCATTTCCACACAAATCCGAGGATTAACCGGATGGCACACCACATCAGTACTACTATCGGAACACAAATACCTTCCAACGAGGTTACCAAGCATGAAAATAATAGCAAGATTTTGGATGGGAAGCAGAAAATTATGGAAGCTTTCCCAGACTACTGCAGACGGAGAATCGCGCTTCATGTGAAAGTCAAAGGACCAGTGTGAGAGAAGGAAACAACATCTGTTGAAGTTGTGAGGAGCCCTCAACCAAGCAGTAATGAGATCTGCCTCAGATTCTAACCAAATCATCATGTGGTTCCTATCAAGCAAGCTAACAGTTGGTCTTTTTGAAGATCCCACAAACCAAAGATAAATCTGTCGAATGCATAAACAGAAGGTCATCTATTCCTATATTGTAAAATCAATGTAAGATTCAGAAGTGTTGAAGATTCTGAAAACTCCGAAGTTGAAAGTTGAAGATTAGGGCACCCATCGATTATATCGGACGCCTTGGGGCTCAAAGAGACTTTTGGGAATAGAGGAAGGAAGTCTGGATTTGAGAAGGGTTAGAAAACCCCTGGTCTCTCACCAATCGATGAATCTCCCTTCCCCCCCAAAGAGGGGAAGGCCGGCATAGTCTCCATCATCACCGCTCGCTCAAGAGAATCACCAAGGTTTCGCCGTCATAGTCTTATCATCATATCCACTTGTAACACGAATCCCCAATTTTTTGGTGGGATCTTCAAGTGGATATTAAAGCTATAAATAAGAGAAACCATGGATTATTTATAGTGGATGATCATCACATACGACTGGAGACACCAAGATATTAATGAATATTGAATATAATTATGGTGGCGTTGTTACCTTGTAAATAAAATTTCTATAAAGATAAAACAAATTGTACTAAAATTAATTCCCAAAATCTAAAGTAAAAAACATGTCCTATATGTTTATGGGATTAAACATAATTTATTAAGTGCAAGTTAACATTTTGATGAAGGAAATGAGGTTATTTTTAGAAAAACTAATTTCCTAATATAGAATATAAATGATGTGAAATTTATTTTTAGAGGTTAAATAACAAATGATAAACATTTATAAATTGGATACTTATGTAATTATTGTTATTTGAGCTCAAAATAATAATAAAAAGTTATGTTATATATAATTAAGACACCTCTATCAATGAATTTTAAGTATAATTTCAAAGGGAGATATGGTAAGAGACTTTCCTCATCTTAATAGTGAAAGATATGGCATGTATGAAACCTACCAAAAAAATAATAATGACTTGTATATGTCATAGTTGGGTGGAAATATATTCCACAAGGACACTAAAGTTGATATATACTGATTTTTGTAGGATAGTGAGGCACAAATTCACTCAAGGTGATATTTACACCATCACATTCAATGGTGATTACACCTAATTTACTATGTGATATTAATAAAACATAAATCAGAAGAAATATAATGTTTAAATTTTCTATGAGAAGAGTTTATAAATAAATGGGTATGTATATCAAGAACCTAATATCTAATAATTATAGGGAGTTCACAAGAAAATAATTTGAGTTCTACATCGATAAATATAGAATCAAAAATTAGTATAATACTCTTTATATACATAAAAAAATGGGGTAATAGAATAAAATAATAGAATATTGATAGAGATAGGGAGAAACATGATAGTAGACTATAATATCCTAATATGTTTCTAGAGAGAGGATATATGAATATTTTTATTGGAATTAATTTTTTATCAAAAATATGAAGAGAAAAAAAAGATATAGGGGGTCAAGGAGGCATAAAATGATGCAGGACAAGAGGGTTCTAAATAAAAAAACTTTTCAAATATAGTGTAGGGAGCTAAGAGAGTATAAAATTGTTAGGGGGTGAGATGTATCCCCAAAATCCACTAAGATATCAACCTCTTTGTTTCCATTATGCCATGTGTGTTGGTACTTTACACTGTGAGAATGAAATTATCAATTTTGGATGATATAAGAAACTTGATAGCCTAAATATTAATAATGTAGTTAACAATCAATGTAGAATCCAATTCCACCATTTTGAGGAAGATATCCCTTTTTTAGAAAATGGTGAGTCCATCAAGAAGAGATTTAGCCCCTATAAGATTAGAATTAACTTAACTATAGAAGGCACTGAATTCCACCACCATTCATCCAAGAGGGAAATGAATGATTCCTCTAAAACTCATAATTACTTTAGAAAAATATCCATATATATTTATATTTAACATAGAGATATTAGGTCTCTATGAATCCCAACAAAAAATATGAATGGGAATATTTACTAAGCGGATGCTGAAGTCAAAGAAACTGGTCCATTGTTTAGACCCAATCATCCGAGTACAGATATCAAGTATATTCTAAATCACCTAACTTTTTATATTTTGAGGATTAAATTTTATGTATTTTTATATTATTTCACTTTGGGATTCCTAAATAGACTAATAGTTAGGTGCTTCAACCACATTTCACCCTTTTTTCAGTTCATAACTCATTGTAACATCACCAGAAAATGATAGTAGAACATATTAAAGGAATCATATGATGACTTGATACCCATATATCCTCCCAGAAGACACCATATATAAACCTCACAATCACTATATACGAATAGGTTCTTTAATTATTCCCCATGATGCTTCAATTAGTAGGGAAACATGGATGGAACTTTGATACCTTTTCACTAAATCTCACTTTTAGTTGGTATAACATAATTGCATTCTCTAAAAATAAAAAAATTCATCTTGATTAGGATGTTCAAGTCTTAGAAACACAAACCCATCGGATCTTATTCAGTCAGAGCATGAATAATCTTGGTGAAATCCTTTTCATTAAATATACCTAAGATAGTTCTTGTAAAAATCATCTATCATATTCATTAACCAAGATAATACTAAAAAAATGGCTTGCTTCTCAGTAGAGAGAACACTTCTGGAGAAGTTAGGAAATTCCATGGATGATTTAAAACTGAAATCAGGAATAAGTAAAGAAGGTAAAAAAGGATTCTCCCAAACTGATTATCTTTCCTGAAGGATATTTCTCCTCCTCCAATAACCCAATGAGAATGATGGAGAAGCAGGTGGATAAGCTCTTGAAAACTTATCCATAGGGGAGAAGAGAGGGTTTAAAAATATTTTATAGAATCTAGAGACAAACCATACTATATTCTCATATATTAATCCCACATGGAATTTCCCATGATTGGAAAACAACTTTAGGCAAGCCCAGTGGTGTTTATATTCCACCTGAGAGTACAAAAAAAATCCATTGATTACTATATCAATCTAGTTAATCCCTCCTTTGGAATGTGAATGGAGTCTATCGCATATATAGGAATGGAAGTTAGTATAATGTTTATGATGGTGATATTTCTAACAAAGGATATAAGATTTCTCTTCTAGTTGGTGATCCTGCCAAAAATATTTTAAATAATATTATCAAAGTGTCCACTGAGACCAAGTTGAAACATAACCTCTTATGATATTTGGTATAATAATAAAGTAACTATAGACTACCTTACAGTGTTTAGTAGTACCTAAATAATGAATATCAAGATAATAAATATGGGAATGTTTGATGAGAAGGCTGAGGAAGGTATTTTTTGGGATATTTATCTAATAGAAAAGGGTACATATTATTGAATAAGAGGATTCGTAAAGTAGTATACTGTTATTTTGTGAAAATAATTGATAATTAACCAAAAATAAATGCTTTAAATAAATAATATTCTAAATACTCTATTGAATAAAATGTGAAAGTTTTGAAAAAAAAGTTATGAACAAGATGAAAATATACCATATGTTGTTGAAATTGACTCTGATCTGACCAGTGATAAAGAAGAGTATTATAGAATTAAAAAAAGAAGCATCAGAAGTTTATGAAGCATGTGGAATTAGATAATATAATAGGATATCTAAATGACATAGTTTAGAAAAGGGGAGACTGAATCTTGAAAACCAAATAACATATATCTCTCAAATTGATCCTCATTCAGTTTTTGAGATTATAAATAAAAAATAATGGGTGTTTTTTGACACTTTTTAATATTGGGATACGCATCATATCTTTGACTGGAAGAAACACATTTCTTATTTCCCTAAATTCCTGATTTCTAAAGGCAGGCATCTTCTATCAATTTTATTAGCGATATCAGCTCTAGATCAAAATGGAATGAAGGGATATTGGTTCCTACTTCCTTGGATTCCTACTTGGAGTTCATATCCTAGTATGGGTTTCCCACATATATTTAATTCATGTTTCTGAAACTCATTCCTAGTGCTATCTTAAAGTGGATACATGTTAATTACACTGCTTCTATATCAATAGGGAAGTAACATTCAGTTATAGTAGATAGTAATGTTGGGAATGTGTAGGCATTTATGGATGTTGGGGCTTTTGAGTACCTATAAATTATTTCACTTCTGGAGGGAATATAATGTGTGAGACATCTTAGGTGTGTAACCCAAGGCATCCCGTGTTGGTCATGATGTAGCTGACACCACATGCGTATTTTTTTGAGGGTTTTCATCTCAGGCATCCCATGTTTATTGTATGGGGTAGGGATTCTAAATTAGACCCCATGTTTAATGTCCTTTAGAGATATTTTAAGCATAGTTTTAACATCTTGTTTGGATAGTTTGATGGTTTAGTTTCCCATAGGGGGATGATTTCACATTTAGGATTTGGTTAAGTGTGTTCCCATGGGGGAATATTTCAAACTTTGGATTTTGTGGAGTGTTTCCTTAGGGGGAATATTTCACACTTGGATTTTATTTAAGTTTGTCCCCAAAGGGGAATATTTCACACTAAGGGTTTGATAGAGTTGTCCCCAGGGGGGATATTCCACACTCAGGGTGTCAGGATTAGACTTTATAAAGGTTTCATATGTAACCTATTTAAGAGATTGGGAACAAAACCCATGCACTTAGATGCAAAAAATTAATGTATTGTGATAGGACTGGTCTATGTTGTTTAATGTCATGTGGTAAGGATGATTGTGTTGTGATATGATCATAAATGAGGGATGGTGTGGGGTTTACAAGCGAAATATTCTTGAGGGTGCTTGAAGAAGGGTGATATCCCACTGAAGGCGGGGAGTGACATCCCCTAATGATCATATATGAGGCATCATGTGATTATCACATGAGTTAAGGCTACAATTTAATTTCATGTACAAAGGATGTTGTCATTCTATTAAACATCATATGACTAGGATACATATATAGGAAGTTTTACGTCATAAAGCTCAGACACTAGTTAGGGATACACTATGAGGGGGACCTTATCATGGTGATAGAAATATCAAGGAAAATTAATCTCTAATGAGAGAGGTAAGTTATTTCCCATAGTGATTCCAAATTTAGGGATTATGTTTCCACTACTCATATACATATGGGTGCGGCATGGCATAAAAACTTCTATGTAGGAGTGCCAATTAGGAGGACCAACTCTTGGTTTCCTATGATTAGGAGAAAAAGGAATTATGGAATCTATTATTAGGATAGAAATTTAGTGTAATGTACCTAGCCATACTTCATGAAAAGTTGGAGGACAAGAAGGTAGGTGGAACTGGTCACATGGAGATTCAAGGTACAATTGAACCAGTCCTAGATTGGTATGGGGGTCCCATACATTCAAATTTTTTTAAAGGGTATTGGATGAAAGGAGGAACCATAGAGAGTCATATAGAATGGTTTTCATGAAATTTAGGGGTCTAAGAATGTTTGGGGATTCATAATGTCTAGGGGTATCATTAAGGTTAGGGATATCATGAAAGAATTTGTTTCACAAAATAGGGTGACCCTACCTCAGAGTGAAGTCTTAGTTCTGATGAGGTTGGTTTCATAATGGATAATTATCTCATGAAACCCCAAGTGCCTCAAAGGAATTTATTCTTATGTGAAGGACATGGAACTTTGTGAAAGGAATCTCTACCATGGGTTGAGGTTCTAAAAAAACCATGGGAGGTGGTTTGGTGAAATATGGATACCTTTGGAAATCCATATCCTCTCTTTATCATGAATCTTATGAGTTTCATGAGTTCATATATTTTCTCATAAGATAAAAGGTCACATCCTCCTAAATGTCAGACCCAAGGGGTATTTATAGGCCCATTTGAGGTAAGGAAATTGATTTCATGAAATATAGAGGACTTTGTGGATGATTATGAGCCTCATGAAATGATGAGGTTTTTGAACCAGTGTTACATTGGATGAAGGCTACCACCCAAGATCTAAATAGTCATGGACTTTGGTGAACCATAGTTCCATGAACTAGACATACGATTCTTAAAGGTTACTAACTAATCTCCACATGGTCAGGGAATTCCAAGAACTAGAGTTTTGTGAACCTAAATTATGTTTCACAGAGGTTACCACTTATGATCAACAAAGATAGAGAATTTCACAAAATATAGTCATTCTAGAATCATGTGAACTTTAGGAACTAAACCCTTAAGTGGATTTTTGGTCCATTCCCCCACTGTTTTTTTTAAACCATCCATGACTTCCTCGAACCCTCCTATGACACATGTATTTCAGATTCAAAAACTCCCCCATCAGAGTTGGTTTTGACGAGGGAGAGGAGGGTCATATGTTAAGGTAAAACCAATGAAAATTAGTGATTGGATAGCCCTATTCGTGAAACTTGGTCAAACCCTATGCCTATAAATAGAGGTAGGGTTCCCTTAGGGAACCATTAAGTTTTCAAAAAATATTGTCTATTTCTTTCTTTATATAAAATTGAAGACCTTTTCAAGTGTTTTGTGATTTTTATACACACCTTGTATGAAACTAACCTTTATTGAGAACCACAACTCAAAAAATAGACTTCCATAAGCCAACAAAATTTTGGGAACTCAGCCTTTATGAAAACACCTTTGTGAACCATTCCTAAAAGCCTTCTAAGTCTTGGATAAAATGGATTCCAAAGGTTTTGATACTTTTGATGACTGATAAAGGTAGATGGATAACAATCTCATGATTGGAGATTGTTTGGAGTGCATCAGACCATGATACACTAACAACATTACTGATGGAGCCTCAGCATGAATAACCACGATGAAAGAGGATATTGATGCATTGTTTCAAGTTGAAGGAATATGTCTTCATCTCCAATTCCGATCAGGATGGTCCCACTTAATGGTTTAGTAGAACACATAGAATATACCAGTGGCACATGGTTATCGGAGGCCACATTATGAAGGACCATACACCTCTTACCACACACACCCTATGGAATTATCTAAACTATGTCAACAGGGAGGAGTTGGAGGTGGAGGTGTCTCCCCCTTAGTATGAGATGATTCTCAAAGAGGGACTAGGGAACCCTATCAAGTACTGTATAGAAGTTTATGACCTATTCTAGGGTGGAAATTTGATGGATGAATGGGCTCGGTCATACTTTTCATGCTAGTATTTCCAAGAGTTTGACATGAAGCTGAAGCAGGTCAGGAATTATGAGGTAGTATGGTTCTCATAGTTCCACATCTACATTCATCAGGACATCATGCCAGAGTAGTTGATTAGTTGGTCACTAGGGACTGAAACATTTTATATAAATAATGGGTATTTTGGAGTTAGCTTATGAGATCTCTACTAGATTACTGGGATCCTAATCCAAGGGACTGTGTATGATGAATTCCTCCTCACATAGCATGTTTAGGAGGACTTGGACCAAATAGAAACCATAAAAAGGGTTATTTTGGACAGGGTGTCGGGGGAAGTGACCACTAGCCAAGGATTCAAGATATTATCTTTAATTAGTGGTTCAAAAACTTCTTGAATGAGCTTGCATTCATGCTACTAGGAGGCCTGCCAATTCCCTAAGGAATTATAGTGAGGCTATGAGAGATAAAACTGGAGGATTTTAGAGGAAATACAATAGTAGTTATGGGGCTATAGGATAAAGAATGAGGCTCACGTGGTCAAGATAAAAGGAATCATTGTCATGCTAATCTGCAGGTGGATAATCCTAGTTAGAGATGCAAATAAAGGGGTGTGGCTTAGCACCTTTATCCTAGAGGTAGTGTGGGTGATGCAGAGTTGTGTTAACTTAGATTTTCTAGTGATGGAAAATATTTATAAGGTGTTTCATCACACCAGATAGGGGAAAACCACCCTCCATGTGTGTGGGAATTTCCATTTATTATATGATTAGGTTGATACACACATGGGGGGATATGAGTATCTGAACCCCATCTCCCTTCTTAGTATAAACTTATGACCATCGATTCTTAGCATTATGGGGATCAAGCCACTCAACCTAGTCTTAGTTGATGTTCTAGAGAGGATCGGTCTAGTGGAACACTTCATTTTCAAACCATTACCCCTTATTAAGGGTAAAATGACCAATAATAGAACAAGATCCATTGATAATTAGTCATAAATATTGGCCTTTTGAGGTGGAGTCTTGGTGGCCATAGTCAACTCCAAGGTGGCTTGCAAGCTGTATGCCCCACATCGGTATATATGGTAGTTATAATGCCTCTATTATCTCACCCCAAAGGTATACATGGGGGTGTTTAGTAAAATAGATCCCTCATTACTCAGAAAGACATGGTTCATGTTTTCACTTGAAGATGGGAGGGGAAAAAATGAGACACCACTTCCCACCACTACTTATGGACTAACACATGATTATGAACTAGGTTAAGAGAGTTCATAACGAGGAGATATGATGAGGTAGATAACCACTTGGTCTGATGAAGATAGAGTTTTTCCATAACCATGGGGTTTAGGATGAGTGGTAGGTGGGGAATCCCATAGAGGTAGAGTCTTTCCAGTGGGAGGAGTAGTGACCACCGAGCTGAAAATTCCTCATCCTGTATAGGTGAAAACCGCAAGGATGTGAGTAGAAACTGGCCCGATACTCCTAGGTAAGAAGCTTCAGGAGGAAGGTGAACCCTTTGGGGAAGTAATTAGGGTACACATCTAAGGTACATGGAATTGATTACATCACCTATATGTTCCCAATGATGCTATTTTTCTCAACTCCTGATAGAGTTGGAGAATCTACAAATATATAACCTCTATCCATGGGACATGGAGTCATCTTTAATCTGAGGGGATATTTCTCATCGATATGGGCCATGTGAGGGTAGGATTCCATGTTTCCAAGGATTAGGAGATGTAATACATGGAAGCGATGGTGGACTTAATCAAATCTCATGGAATCAAACTTCCCCTAACTTATAGAGGAAATGTGATGTTGGGAATGCCTTATTCTTTAGGTATTATTGTGGGCTACATGGTAACTAGTATGGATGTGGGTGAAGAATCACAAAGAGTAATAGGGAAGAGATTCCAATCCGGACTCTCTCATAGGTGTATATCCTACCATTGATCAAGTAAATATTCTGATCTTATATTTTTTGAATATTACCCATACATTAAGTTTTCTTCCTAACTCTATTTTAACTTATGCTAGAATTAGTGAGCGTAGTAGAGGGGAGGTCTATGATGAAACTCAGGTGTTGGATGAGGGATACCTAACGCTTTAGGGTGAGGGTTGGAGGCCTCTTCTTGATGTCGTAGAAATAAGAATCCAACTTCCAGTTCAAGTGGCACCTGTAACTGAGGTAAAGACTACTTGGGAAATGATATTTCCAGAGGGATTACCTGTGAACCTTTCAGAGTTTCTCATTATGTTTTACCATTCTTGTAATACCTTTCCTATTTTCACCTCCTTCATGTTTTTCCTTTCATAAGTCATATTCTGCTAAACCTATGATTTAAATGGTAGTTTACTTTATGTTTGGAGCTCATCCAATTGTGGTGATGCTCGAGCATGGTTAGTGATGGAATATGAGGATTTCAATTGATGAAGGTGGTTGAGGAGGCTTTTATAACGGAGTCTACCATATAAGTGTCATAGGAGGTGTCTATTGAAGTTGAATCCTTATTGTAAGAGGTTTAATTCATGCTATAAAATAGAGATAATTATGGATTCTATGAATACCATGGCTATATCAGAAGTTCTATCGGAGTTGGTGGAAACTACTGGAGAATGAACGTGATTGATATTGTGCCACTACTAGAGGTAGATGAGGAGGATGTGGTGGCTGATCCTACCTTGAAAGTTCCATGGGAGGTAGATGGGGATCATGCTATAGATGATGGGTCTAGTGATGAAGTGTTTCCCCACGACCTAGGGATCACCCTGCCTAAGAACTTGCTAGTATATAACCCAACCACTGACATGTTAGTGGTATTCCCTCAGTATAAGCTTTAATTTCTTGAGGACATTGATCTCGCTCGTCGTTGATTGAAGTTTTATGCGTCCCAAATTAATTACCCATTCTTAGAACTTTAGTACAGATTATGTTCGGGGTCGATCCATAGGGAACCGTGGTGTGCATGAATTCAATTGATTTAATACTTAACTAGGTGAAGTATGAATAATTTAGAATTGATTGGGTTGATTTTGGGTTTTGATTGAAACTAAATTGCTTTACTTGGAAGAAATGGATACAGTTTGAAAGAAAACAATGGGTAAATTTAAAGAGATTTTAAAATGGGAAGAAAAGACATGTCGGGGCTATGGTGATTAAGGAGGTTTTATGCAGATTGTTTAACTGGTTGTGTTGCTCATAATAATTCAATCATTCTGGATTTTGTTTTGTTACAAGATTTCCTTGGTCTGGTTCCTCTTGTTTGGAATTAGAGAAGTTGACTCCCTGGTCCGGTAGTCAATATTCTTAATTCTTTATTAAGTTCATTCCATTATTTGAATTGGTGAAATCCTTCCAATGATCATGGATGTTTTCACCACTACTTTTCCATTGTATCGCTGAGAATTATTCCCTTGGTCTGGGTCAGAATTCTCAGTTATATTTAACAGTAGATTAAGAAGAGTAAGTTGAATTACAACGATAAAACACAACTATATAAAACAACATAAAAATTACGATCCCTTCATCCACAGCCCCAACACGAGGGGTTTAGTTACACATAGAAAGTGGAGGAGAAACGACACATGTGATACCTGGAGGATTAATCGTGTAAGCGTTGAGGTAGGGTGTCGGAAGGTGGAGTAGTGAAAATACAGCACCACGGTGGCTCGAGAAATGGTTGCAACAAAGCTTCTTCTCTCCTCTAAAGGTTTCGACTTTCAAAATACACAGTCCAAGGCATATTTTTATAGAAAAATAAAGTATACTTCGTGTATAGAAAGTACACACCCTGTACTTTTCGTCAACGCATTTTGGCACCAATTTCTCCACTGGAAGGTGGACAAACATGCCGTCTTTGACTTTTGAACACGGTGCCGCCTGCAAGTTGAGTGTACACAGTGTGTAACGCCGCCATACACGGTGTGTAGTATCAAAAGTTTGTCCTCCAGCCCCTTCTAGAATAGCAGACACGGCATGTAGAAAATTAAATATGTCATGTCTCTTTCAACAGCCACATGGGCGTGTAGACTTTTCTCAGTAACCACCACTTCTAGAAAGTGGTACACAGCGTGTAACGCCACCCCACACGGCATGTATCTCTGCCTGGTGACATGGGCGTGTACTCCCTGCATTGGTCCGTGTCCTTGTCTGGATGTACACGACGTGTATAAAAGTACACGCCGTGTAGTTTCAAAATTTTCACAAACTTCCCTTGATCCGTATATTTAGCCAGAAATCTCCTAGAAGTAAACAGATTCACCACAATCAAAGAATATGTTCATGAAACAACATATATTTGCTGAAAAAATTATTTTATCTTCAATTATATGTATGGAAATGTATACACAAATTGGGTGCATCAGACATCAATGATTCTAGATGGGATGTTTCTAAGAAGAAACAAGGCATCTGATGTAAGGTATATATGAGAATTCATAATTTCATCACTCACAATCCATTGGATGATATGAAAAATTGGGTGGGATATCTCTGCCATTGGCTTGTAAGCATGGGGACTGGCATGGTTGACTCTACCAACCTCCATTAACTATCTTAAGACTTTACCATCAAGTAGGAACATGATGATTGGTATTATTTTGATGTATCCTGGCACAAAAAGAAGGTTGTGGGAACTCAAGTGATTCAGGTAGATGAGAAGGATATCACTTGTATAGAGGAGTAGGCACAAAAGCACAAAACTTTCACCACTACTCAAGAAAATACCATCATCCAATTTAGGGATTAGTCAGTGGAGGATGAGGATATGGAAGTGGGGATGTAACCTCTGGTGGATGATTTCTAAGATGTTTAGGATCAGGAGAAAATTAGGGATAAATACGTTCATCCTATCATAAAGGAGGAGGTGTATGATCTGGCATAACAATAATGAACTCCCATGGGTACTCGACAAAGATAGATGAGTTCAAGTCCTCAGTCACTATGGATGATCCTTAGGGAATTTCACCTTATCCTAAAATAAAATAGAGGCTCAGATATGTTTATTATCCTCCTTAACTTTGGATGGTTTGTTTTAAAATCCCCGTGTGTTTTAAAATGTTTTATTTCTATTCATCTTTGATCATATTAACAAGGAAAAAAAAATGAATCCCTAAGATCTTTTGAATCATTATTAGTGTGATAAAAAAGGGTAAAATGGATATTTCTTGTTTATATGAGAGTACCAGATAATAGATGAAAACTCAGGGTCTAGAATCATTTTTTAACCATCAGGAGTGTCTTGATCGAGAAAGTTTTGGTCGTATCATATGGATCTCTAAACATCCAGCCTACTTTCTCATTTTGTGATTGTTCACAAATAGGGTAATTCCAGGGGTGTTTAAATCTACCTAAATGGGGGGGGGGGTGATGAAGATCATGAATCTAGGTGGACAAATTCTTGAACAAAAATGGGGTGGTGTGACGATAGAGGATAATTAATAATTATGTTTAAGACACAAAATCTATTATCGTTTATCCAAGGATGGGAAAAAAATATGGGCAACCATTGACCAGGTTTGAAACATGTGATCTATCTAAAAATGTATTCAGAAGTATTTTAGGGTGTGCGGCTAGGATGGTAGGTGAGCCAGTGTGAAACGACACCATTGCTGTTGGGGGGGGGTATTCAAACATGGAATATGATGGGGATCCAAATAAATGAACACACAAAGCATGGGGATGAACTAATGGAATATTTGATTAGAGTCTAACACTCCCAGAATTATTTTGTCATGTATTTGAGCACATTGTGTAGGAATATCAGTCTAAAAAAAGGTTCAACTTGTCTACTATGGGGATCATCTTATTGGATATCGAGTGATGGTTGAGGAACATGAATGATATGGTAGGTAACTAGCACTGAAGTGGGAAATAGGATTCTTAGGAGAGTTCCAAAGTTGCTTCATAGTTTTGTGTCATGCAATGAGGATGATGTGCATGCATTTTAACATCATACGGCCAGGACAATGGACACGTAGTTTAACATCATATGGTGAGGATGATGAACATGAAGTTTAACATCTTATAGTTTGGACATGTGATCCAACATGAATAACCCCAATATAGCCAAGGTGATGGGGGTGTAAAGAGGGTAACATAATGCCACCCCCCTATAGGATAACATGAGAAAAATGTAGCTTAATATTCGACACTAATTTTTTTTTGAATTGATGTGTTCAGCAAGCACAACTAGGTTTTTTATAGGGCCAATAGTGGGTCCCAATTGGCTTTGTACATATTTCTTTTTATCCAATTATTTTTCCCAAGTCAAGGGAGTGAACTGGTGGAGAGATTTTGAATTCTGATCAGGTCTTCCCTATGGGGTTTCAACCTGAAAAACACGTTTTTCTCTTACCTTTGGTAGTTTAAGGTCATACTTTTCAAACCAAGAAGTTGTAAATAGTTAAATGTCATAATTCTCAAACCTTGGTGCTATAAATAATTTATGGTCATAATTCCGGGTCCAAGACTCATAATTTAAGGTCATAGATCATAGACCATGATGCTAAAAATAGTTTAAAGTCATAATTATTGGACCAAGACTCATAGTTTAAGTTCATAGATCTTGGACCATGGTGTTCCATATAGTTTAAGGTCATGATTCTTAGAACAAGACTCATAGTTTAAGGTCATAGATCTTGGACCATGGTGATTCAAATAGTTTATGGTCAAAATTCGTAGAACAAGACTCATAGTTTATGGTCATAGATCATGGACCATGGTTTAAGTTCATAATTATTAGACCTAAGGGGATCTTACTCCATAAAGGTTATTATGATTCCAAATGGTCTAGAACTGATAAGAATGGTGTGTTTAAGAGTAACTAGACCAATAAAAATAATCTGGGGTGAGTCGCTCATATTTTAAGGTCGTTATGCTTGTACCATGGTTTGTGTGTCTCAAAAGAATTCATATGACATAGGGGAGAGGTAACCTGACATGAATGAGGATCATTAGAGGCCCTACTATATGGAACATCACTGTGACAACTTTCATATAGTTTAAGGTCATGATTCTTGGACTTGGGATCCTAGTTTAAGGACATAGAGTTCAGAACAAAGGGTGAATCCCCTAAAAGAATGTGTATAAAACCAAAGAGTGAAAACCTGACATGAATTGAGGGACAAGGAGGCCTGAAACCACATGAAACATTCATAGGATTACTTTCAAATAGTATAAAGTCAAGATTCTTTGACTTGGGATCATAGTTTAAGGTTGTAGAGTTTATACCAAAGGAGTAACCTGTGTGTCTCATCCTTACTTGAAAAAAGAAAAATGCCTCCAAATATTTATGCCTGCGTGGGCCATGCTTGATGTGAGAAGTAAGGATTGGTATGGAGTTCCTATTTTTTCTCATTGGAGAACACAACAAGGGGTAAAAGTGACCAACATAAGGAAGTCCTGCCAGAGAAGATCATGAATTTCAATACCTATATAGTAAAAGGGGAATGACTGAGGGGCATAGAACAACTGTTGAACATGTTCAAAACATAGGTTCTACACCAATGCCAATGAAGGATATTGATAACAAATTTAGGATTGAGTTTTGATCGATTTCAAAACATGGGAGCAATTATCAGTTACTGGGGATCATTCAAGGCGTAAGACAAAGATGGTAGGTGAGCTTGTATAACTAGGAACCATTTTCGTTGGGGATATCATTCAAATATGGAGGATGATTATTATATAAATTTAATAAATAATGAAGTTCTGACATGGGAGTGGGGAATTTCCTAGAGGGAATACCCTGGGAGCTATCCTGCCTCACACTCAAACACACTAGATGAAAATGTTGGTAGGTGAGGATTAATCTTGGAAAAACAGGGGATTCATAAAATGAGGTGATGGTAGGTATTAACCCAGGATATGAGATTTGGGTGTCACTATATACCCCATGGGAATGTGAATTATGTTGTATGTAGTTTTGGAATGTGGTTAGGTAGATGACCAACATTAGAGGGGTGGTTTCCTTGTTGGACAGGACATTGAAAAATCTCACATTGGTCATATGAATCATCCTATATTCATTTCATAGGTTCAAAGTATAGTTTCATGGAATTCACTGAGGATGTTGGTTTTATTAATCCCATACATTTCATATGAATCACCCTAGTTTTATATGGTGTAAGGATGTAGTTTAACATTGTGTGATAAGAACATTAGTTTTTGGTCATCACATAATATTCATATGGGGTGTCTTTTATTTATTTCATAGGGTAAGGTAACATTTTTGACATCATTTGATGACAACATTGGGATTTACAATTTAAAGTCATACAAATTAGACTATGAATGCTAATATTTTAAGGTCATGGATCTTTAACTAAAGGGTGTGGGTGTCATTAGAGGCTAGTGTGTAATGAAGGAGTGATATACTGATGTGAAAGTAGGGATAAAGTGACAATCTTCCACACAAAACTATAAAAACTATACCCAAGTCAATGTCATGATTCTTAGTGGGAGACCCCATGATGGGTTGACAATGGTAGATGGACCCAAGATATGAGATTAGAGAATCACTATGTATCCCATGGGAATAAGAATCACTATATATGTAGTTTTGAAATGTATCATGTGTAGGTTTTGGGTGTAGCAGAAGTGTGGTTGGGCCGACACCCAACTTTAATTTTTATCGTGATCAATGATTATTTTGATATCAATACGACGATGAACTCTAGTCTCCATAGAATAGAATAAAAGATTTAGATAAATATGGAGGAGGCCCGAAATCTTTAGAGAGGATCTTTCAAATATTGTTTCTAATTAATTTAATTAATTTTATAAAGAAAATAATACCTTGATCTTCGGTATTTTATTCGTTGATGAAGTTGATCATTCAGAATGACCCTTCCAGATTATCTTGTTGAGCTTACAAGGATCCAAACTGGAATCCCTCTAGCAGTGATCCACATGTGCTCCGATGGCCTCCGATCGAAACCACTCATTCTCTAGGTGCTAGCGCGGTGAAGTGAGTGTCTTGTGTCATTCGTTCTTGATCGCTTGTTCTTCAGCCTTGAAGAACATCTATCATTCTTGAGAGGGGAAGGAAGAGGATTTGAGAGAGAGATTGTTTAGCTCAACAATTCTCAATTCATTGGGTGTGAAGTTTGGTACATAGGATAATAGACATATGTGTCTATTTATTGACATGGGGCTTTAGTTATAATATTTAATTGCATAACTGAAATTAAATACATTCATTACATTAGAGAAAACCCATGGTATTAATAATAATACCGCGTCATTATTTATGGTGCGCCAACTTGTGGAAAATGGAATAATAAATAAAATTCCACGTCATAAAATAATAACAATGTCATTTTAATTTGTGCTAACTAGTTAAATAATTATTTATTGACTTGAAAATAATTATTTTACTCCCAGACCGACCTTGGTCTGATTGAAATACACTTCCATTTATTGAACACCTGAATAAATAAATAAATAAATTATTCTCTTAAATAAATATTTTATTTACAAACTAGTAAATAAATATTTATTAAATGTTAAATAAAATAAATAAATATATTTTACCCACAATATGGTGAATAAATATTTATTTAATTTATACAATTATTTTAACTTGAATAAAATTATTTCGTTGTCTTGAGAATAATATTAATTAATTAAATTCAAATATAATTTAATAGAGACCACCAAAAACACTTAGTGTGTGACCCTCTAGGATTCTTTCTCATTGGAATTAGGCGGGCTTGCCTAAAGTCCAAGAGTACTATCAACCAATGGGTCAAGGAACTCAAGAGAAAGAACTTAAATTCGCAAAAATGACACCCACACACAAACACTTATTGTGTAATATAATCCCTTTGTTGCAATATCTCATCAAGAAGGTTTCATGATAGTGTAATCAACTTTTATGCATGATACGTTGTTCTTTGTCTACTTGAAATAAACTCTTCATTACACCATGGACATGGAATTTCGTGAGACAGTTATATTTCAATCAAAGGGATGATATATCAACTTCCATAAATGGAAGGAAAAAATCCTTCCTCTACTTATCCATTAATAATATGCCACTCATGATGCACCCAATGTACTCTACTTCCCGCCAACTGTCTGTATGATAGTTTTCATCAGTAAATCAAACTGCATGATTTGTGACATGTATTAATAATAATCTTAATGTCTAAGGTTCATTACACACGCCCAAATATAGAAATATCCATTGAAACCAAAACATGAAGAATTCCTACCGGCGAACCTATTCTTATAATCTTCTATCTTGGAGATTACTGAGTGCGAACTTCATGAGAGGAAGTTTCATATACTTACGATTACTCACACCTAACGGTATGCATGCTATGTGTCCCACAATAGTATGTAATCTAATCATAGAACTATATTTAAGAATATTTTTATAGCATTTCAAGGTTCTCATCATAGCGGGGAACTTCCATGACCTTATCAATGAAAAAAATACTTTAGGACATTATTACATCATAGTCATGCATAACAATGAAAAATATGTAATACGATGTTTAATATTTAAATATAGTAAATATCCTTGTAGTCAGAGTACAACCACTTGATTTTAGGAAACCAACTCTTACAAACTCCCACTTGGACTAGAGAAAACTGCCTACAACTTTCAGTCTGCTAGACCTCACATGGTGATCATGTTTCTACTGAGTCAAGGATTTATTCAAGGGGCCCACCACATTTTCTTATGTGGAAATAATGCTCACTGAAACTTCACCTCTATAAGAAAAATCCGTTAAGAGATGATACTTCCAAAGTATGTGCATCATCTACTAATTTGACCTTGGTTCTTTTGCGAGGGAAACCTCTATAGTATTATCACAATAAAGTGTGATGGGATATTTACTTCTAGGTATCACATCCAACTTCTTGATGAAGTTTTTCATCCAAACTGATTCTTTAGATACCTCATAATCTATGATATACTCGAAATCTACTGTAGAATCTGCGACCACACTATTCTTTGAGATATTACAGCTCACTACACCTCCATTCAAAGTGAAGATGTATCACGTTTGCAACTTCATGTCATCTTGATCATTCTAGAAACTAGCACATGCATATCCACTGATGGCTAGTTCCTCATCTCCTCTATAAACTATGAACATATCCTTAGTATATATCAGATAATTTAGGATAGTCTTGACTACCATTCAATGGTAGTCACCTGGGTCATCTTGATATCTACCTACCACACTCAATGCATAGGCGACATCCAGCCCAGTACATAGCATGACATACATGACTGAACCAATTGTAGATGCGTATGGATTCCTTTCCATTATCTTTCATTCCTCATGTGTCTGAGGACACATTTTCTTGGAAAGATGAATTTCATGGGATGCTGGAAAGAATCCCCTCTTGGATTGTTCTATATCGAATCTCTTCAGTATCTTATCAATGTATGTACTTTGAATTAGACCCAACAATATCTTGGATTTATCACAATGGATCTTGATCCTAATAATATATGCTGCCTAACCCAAGTACTTTATAGAGAAGCATTTATTAAACCATGCCTTAACATACTATAAGACTGGTATCTCATTTCTAATAAGTAATATGTCATCAACATATACTATTAGGAAAATGATTGCACACCCACTAAACCATTTGTAGACACAAGGCTCACATTCATTATTCACAAAACCAAATTTCATTATGGATTCATCAAAACAAATGTTCCATGACATGGATGCTTTCTTTAATCCATAAATGGATTTATGTAACTTGCATACTTTATTGGAATCCTTTGGATTTATAAACCCTTCAGGTTGTGTCATGTCGACATCTTCATGAAGGTTCCCATTAAGGAATGATATTTTGACATCCATTTTTCCAAATCCCATAATCATGGAAAGAGGTAATGTAAAATAGAATTCTGATGGATTTCATCATTGAAACTGGTGAAAAGGCTTTGTCATAGTCAATTCCATGATGCTATTTGAACCCCTTTTCAACCATTCGTTCCTTATAGGTACCGATTTTTCCTTCCATGTCCAGTTTCTTCTTGAATAACCATTTATAACCAAAAGGATTTACATCAATTGGAGGATCAACCAAAATCTAGACATGGTTTTAGTACATGGAATCCATTTCAGAATTCATGGCTTCTTACCACTTGGAAACATATATTCCACTTACTGCTTCCTTGTAGGTTAGAGGATCATTATTATCAACTAATAATGACTCACCATCCTTAGTAACTAGAAAACTGTACCATTTTAGTTCTCTAACCTCTCTTGTACTCCTTCACAGCTCTTGTTTCTCTAGAACCGTTCTTTCTTCCATGGGGCTTTGTGTAATCTGTTCCTATACCAACTCTTGTGTACCTTGAGCCTCAACTTCATCGAAGTCTATCTCACTCCCACTATCTGTTTTGGATATATTATCCCTCTCAAAGAATATGGAATGTCTTTCCACTATAACCTTTTTGTATGAGGTGTTGTATAGGTAATATCCATTTATTTTCTTGGGGTATCCTATAAAGGTACACTTTTTGTCTCAGGGTGCAAGTTTGTTACCTGAAGAGGCCTTAACAAACACATCGCTTCACCACACATGTAAATTCGATAATATGGATTTCTTTCCACTCTAGAACTCATATTGAATAACATTTATCAATTTAGTTGGTACTTGGTTTAGTATGTGTGCTGCTGTTTGTAATGAATATCCCCAAAAGGATAATGGAAGACTCGCATGACTCATCATTGATCTCACCATGTCCAAAAGGGTGCAGTTCCTCCTTTCATTCACACCATTCCACTGGGGCATATATGGAGGAGTGAGTTTGGATAGGATCCCAAACTCCCATAAGTAATCAATGAAGTCTTGATTAAGATATTCTCCACCTTGGGATGAGTGGAGTTTTTTTAATATTCTTACCAAGTTGGTTCTCAACTTCATTCTTGTATTCTTTGAACTTATCAAAAGAATCCGACTTATACCACATTAAGTAGAAATATCCATATATACTAAAATCCTCATTAAAAGTTTTGAAGTATGAGTACCCTCCCCTTGCTTCAACTGGAAATGGTCCACACACATCGGTATGAACTAATTAAAGAGGTTCTTTAGCCCTTTCACCTTTCCTACTAAACGGGACTTTGTTCTTTTTTCCCTGTAATCATGCATGAAATAAGCCAAGTGGTTTCAGTGTGAAAGAATCTAAATGTCCATCTTGATGTAACTTTGTTAAGAGTTTCTCATTTACATGACCAATATGGTGATTCCAAAGTTTGGTGTGGTATGAGTCTTGTGATGTATCTTTCTTATCAATTTCCATTACATGGTTAGTGTAATCCAACACATAAAGACCATTGTATAAATGTGCCCTACCAAAACAAATTCTATCTTTGTAAAAGAAGCAACATTCATTTACAAACATGAAAAAATACATATGTATCTAATATGGATACAAAAATAATTTTTTTATTAATAGACGACACATAATAACAACCCTTTAACACCAAGAACATCCCAATTAGAAATGTGAGATGGTATTCCTAGACAGTCGCAACAACAAGTCTGTCCTTGTTGGCTGCTCGTAGATCTACCTCCCCTCGGTTAATCTTCCTGAATCTACTTGGTTCATGTATTTGGATACATATGTGAGTTCCACCAGCTATATTTAATACCCAATTTGTAGAAATAGATAGATTTTATTCAATAAAAAATGCACCTTAAGCTTCCCCTTGCTTCTTAGGTTGGGTGTAGTTCTTCTTCCAGTTTCCCTTCTTGATACATGCAAAAGAAACATCATCCCATTCCCTTGTCTTCCCTTTGATCTTCCTTTTATTGGAAGGCCATGAAGAAGATTTGGGATTAAAGCTCTTAGACTTCCCTTTCCTCTTATTCACCATAAGGATAGAATGCTTTTCGCACTTCATATCTTTTTCCACTTGGCGAATGAGGATAAGAATATCAGATAGATATTTCTCAATGTTGTTCATATTGAAATTGACAACAATGTTAGAGAAGCTCTGAGGGAGTGTTGTGAGAATGAGATCAGTGCCCAGTTATTTGGGGAGTTTAAACCATAGAACCTCCAGGCACTCAATGTATCCAATGAGATTGACTACATGAGGCCTAATTGGGGAACCTTCTCCATGATTACTCTGAAAGAGTGCCTTAGAGATCTCAAACCTTTCTTATCTTTATCTCTCCTAGTAAAGACCACAAAGGTGCTCGAGTATGCTATAAGAATCCATATTTTCATGAGACTTCATGATATCACTTGACATTAATGATATCATCAAACCTTGAACATCAACCATGTCATTCATATGTTTCTCATAGACTAAGAAATCCTCATTACTCACCTCTTTGGCAGGAAGATCAAGTAATGCCGACTCCAACACGTAAGACTTCCGTTCATGGCATAGGATAACTTGAAGGTGTCTAAACCATTCTGGGAAATTACTACCGATGAGGATATTGTCTTTATCTAGAATTGATTGCAGGGATAGTTTGGTTGACAAGTATGTCATTTTTATTCTACAATTAAAAGAGCATATCATTAGTACTTTCTTGATTACATTTTATGAGAAATAATAAATTTTATTAAGTCTCCCACTATTTTATCAAGTCCCAATGACCCTCACCATTGAACTCACAATGTCTAGTTTCCATGACATTCTAGTGGAAAAGATCCATATTCCCCTCCTCATAACCCCAATAAGGGTTGGTCAAGCTATTAGAAGGTATTTAGGTAGGCAGGTCTTTTCCAACTATGGGCTTGTAACTCCTTGATCTGTTGAGTGGACTCCTCAATCCTGAAATAATGACTTTGGATTTCATCAAATATTTCCTTCAATATTACACCAATTCTAGCAAGGGATACTCCTATTGATATAATATGGTTAAGTCAACCCTAAACCTTTTATAAGGGCTTCCTATATAAAATCAAGTGTCCCAACAAGGGTTGGTCAAACACATAGTTTTATTGAGTTTTTCCCTTAATCAAGTAACAGAATGCTTCGTCTGACTTAATATTTTATTTGAGGTATTTTTATCACTTATGCGTGAATTTATTATTATCATTATTACATTCTTGTTAATATTAAGTGGAACTTACTTAAGTGATTAACCATTTATTGATAATATTTATGCATAATTATGGTTTATTTTAGTTCCACATTTCATTCTTATTAAATTCATTAATTATGTGATCGTGACAACACATCCATAATGATAAACCATGAAACTAACAAAAATAAAATAAAGTTCATGATCTTGAGATTTTCTAATGGTTAGTTTATATAGCATTTGATAAACTAACCTTGACCTAGGGGTGAAACATCTTGAACCTTTTGGGTTCGTGTTTACAGCTTTCCACCTATCAACCTCTGTATCTCCTAGGATTGGTTTCATCTCAGCTCCATCTTGAATTGACTCCACTATCTTGGGAGTTCCATCCATTACATATGCCTTTTTTAGCTCACATACAGGTGAGGGGTAAAAAGGGGTTTTACATAAAATAAACATTGTACATGGAGGCCCTACATATTAATGAGGAGAAAGCTCGCATGCCAATAAATTTAACTTAAATAAATAAATTAAAAGAAACCATCCAAATACAAAGGTCTTGTTCTAGATAAGGATCATCCATACATGAAATGATATTTACGCATAAATAAAACTAGCATTCAATTATTTAATTGTTCTTGTTTAAGATAAATCATGCTCGAATCAATTAATTATCATATTTAATTAATCAATACTTTTATCTTAAATCCTTTTTCGAACTTCCTTGAGATTCTCATCCATCATAATTTTATACAAATAAATTCATTTAAAATTATCTTTTTACGTAACTTGTACCTTGGAGGAAACCCAGTGAATTCCTATTCATAACTACCCAATGAGAAGAAATAAACATTACGCAGATGCTAAATTAAACACAGATATATAAAACACCTATCATGTGTTGTGCCTCAGCTTTATTATTAGATGATGGTACACATCTCAAGGGTTTGTATAATATAGTAATAAACTTTAATTAATATGCGTAATTTGGATGAGTACATGGCATGTAGTTCCAACTACACGGAATGTACTATTTTCACTGTCAATATAAAGTACACGCTCTTGGAAACAACGTGTGAGTGTACTTTGGAAATCTTCGGAGTAAACAAAATGTCTAGTGGGCCACACGCCATATAGTTCCTTTTTTCACAGTCTCCATCCGGGCAAGCCATGTACAGGGTACACGGTCCAACCCTAACCTGAAGGGAGTACACGTCGTTTCCAGTTGGCCACATGGCATGTAGTCTAGAAACTACATGCCACCTATTCCTAGTCAACACACAGAGTCATTAAGACTTAGATAGACTCCAATGACATGACTTGGTTTGGCGAACCATACCCGATGCATTGAACTTTTTCTACATGGTGTGTACTACTAAATACATTTCATATGTTCTGGTGTTGTACAAATAGAACCCTTTGGAACCTTCGAATGAGATCCTCTATTTTATTTTAATCAAAATTAAAAGAAAAGATCGTTTCTGTAAGGTGAACGAGAAGCTAAAGAATAGGAACAGATCTCAAGATTCAGATTTGAAGGACGATTAACTTGAATTGAAACAACTAAATTATTAAATGCATAAATCATCAAAAAAATATTTATATAATTATAAACTATTATGTAACCCTTCTGATACCACTTTAGGGTTCGGGCACAGCAGAAGAGTGGTTGGGCCGACACCCAAATTTAATTTTTACTATGATCAATGATTATTTTGAGATAAATACGACGATGAACACCAGTCTCCAGGGAATAGAATAAAATATTTAGAGAAATAAGAAAGAGGCCCAAAACCTTTAGATAGAAACTTTCAAATCATGTTTATAATTAATTTAATTAATTTCATAAAGAAAATAATATCTGGATCTTTAGTATTTTATTATTTGATGATGTTGATAATCCGGAATGACCATTCTATATTATTTTTTTTGTGATTTCAAGGATCTAAACTAGAATCACTCTAGAGGTGATCCACACGTGCTCTGATGGCCACCGATTGACACAACTTGTTATCCGAGTGCTAGCATGCCGAAGCGAGTATCTTGTGTTTGTTGTTCTGGATCGCTTGTTCTTCGGCTTTGAAGAATGTCTCTCATTCTTGAGAGGGGTGGGAAGAGGATTCGAAAGAGATATTTTTTATCTCAAAAATTCTCAATTCACCGCATCATTATTCGAAAACCCATGCTATTAATAATAATACCGCATCATTATTTATGGTGCACCAACTTGCGCAAAATGAAATTATAAATAAAATTAAACATCACAGAAATAATAAAAGATTTATTTTAATTTATGCCAACTAGTTAAATAATTATTTTTCATCTTGAAAATAATTATTTTACTATCGGACTGGCCTTGGTCTGCTCAAACTCCACTTCCATTTATTGAACACCCAAATAAATAAATAAATAATTTATTTTCTTAAATAAATATTTTATTTACAAACTAGTAAATAAATATTTATTAAATATTCAATAAAATAAATAAATATATTTTACCCACAATCTGGTGAATAAATATTTATTTAATTCATGTAATCATTTTAATGTGAATAAAATTATTCCACTGTCTTGAGAATAATATTTATTAATTAAATTCAAATATAATTTAACCAAGACCACCAAAAAAACATAGTGTGTGACCCTCTAGGATTCTTTCTCATTGACATTAAGTGGGTTTGCCTAAAGTCCAAGAGTACTGTCTAGCAACGGGTCAAGGAACTCAAGAGAAAGAACTTAAAGTCGCAATAATGAAATCCAAATATGAACGATCACTGTATAATATACTCCCTTTGTCGTAATATCTCATCAATAAGGTTTCAAGATAATTTCATCAACTTTTATGCCTGATACGTCGTTCTTTAACTACCTAAAATAAACTCATTGTTACACCATGACAATGGAATTTCACGTGACAATTCTTTTTTAATCAAAGGTATGAGATATAAAATTCCATAAATGGAGGGGAAAAATCCTTCCTCGACTTATAAATTAATAATATTCCACTTGTGACGCACCCAACGTACCCTACTTACCTCCAACTTTATGCGTGAAATTTTTCATCACTAAATCAAAGTGCACAAATTGTGACACGTATTAATGATAATATTAAAGTATAGGGATCATTACAAATGCTTGCAGATAGAAATATCTGATGACACCAAAACATGTAGAATTCCTACTAGTGGGTCTATTCTCATAATATCCTATCTTGTAGATTACCAAGTTCTAACTTCATGAGAGGAAGTCTCATCTTCTTATGAGTACTCACACCTAACGGTCTTCATGCTATGTGTACCATAATAGTATTTCATCCAACCATAGAACTATATTTAAGAATATTGTTATAGAATTTCAAGGTTCCCATCATAACGGGGAACTTACATGACCTTATCAATGCAACAAATACTCTAGAACATTATTACATCATAGTCGTGGATAACAATGAACAATTTGTAATAAAATGTTTAATATTTAAATAAATTAAATGTTCATGCAATAAATGTACAACCAATTGGTTTTAGGACACCAACTCCTATATAATAGAATCATACCAATGTTGGAAACATGTGATCCTATCAAGAAAGGATGCGATGAAAAAGAGAAGGGGGAATTGGCTTGCTGAAACACATGGGGTGAAAAAAAATATGTAATGAAGGGGCCAAAAAGAGGCTATAAAAACATAGTTTAATTTCATAATGGTTGAACTAGGAGGGTTATATATACATAGAGGATTCTTGAGTGTTTTATATGAGTTAAAACCTGACATGAAGTATCCTAGGAGGATGTGTAGTTTCACATAGTTTAAGGTCATGAGGGTTAGATCAGGGGAAAGGCCCCAAAATAGGTTGAAGCTAGGGCTGGGCCCGGGATGGTAAATCCAATAATACCTACATATTCTACCAGTTATGGTAATCAAGACACACGTAGCTATAGAATGCAGTGTTATAGGATACCAATGATTGTATGGTGGAATACTCTCTGGAAGGGACACTAAATCATCTCATATTTGTGATATTAGGTATCAAAAATTTATATAGGGTAAGGATTGTAGTTTAACATCACGTGATAAGGATTTTGGTTTCTTTCATGTCATATTTATCACATGAGGCATCCCGATTTTATATGGGGTGAGGATAAAGATTCACTTCTTGTAGTGAGAATTGCTTTTGGTCATCCCATATTTTTTATATGTGGAATCCTAATTTTATATGGGGTAAGGATAATAGTTTAATATATTGTGTTGAGGATTTTTATGGGGCTTACACATTGATATACCCATACTTTCCTTTTTCATGTGGGGTTATGATGGTGTCTCGATTCCTTGGAGAGTTGAGGAATATGGTTGGATATTATACCTAAAGTGGATGACCATAAGGGTATTTAGGGGTGATAGCACCATAGGTAATGTGTTTTCTTTGTGATGAATTCAGGGATGGGCCCAAATCCAGGAGGCCATGAAGTCTCTATCTATCCCATGTGAATGAGAATAAAGCCATATGTAGTTCTTGAATGTGGCATGGTAGAAGGCCAAAACTGATAGTAGGAAGGGAAATCCTATCTGACAAGGATGGTACATATGTTTTGTAGTATAAAAGTCATATATAAAGACAATGGATACACAGTTTAAGGTTATAAAACTAGGACCAAGGGAATTTGGAAAAAAGTTTAATGTCATGATTCTTGGACTAGGGGAGTGTTGGTTTCAAGGATTTTTGTGTGGAATAAAAGAGGTAAAACATAATGTGAAATAAGTGTGATTCAATACCATGTTACACATAAATATATTTAAAAATGAACATATTTTAAGGGCCTAATTTTTGGATTGTTAGTGGAACCAAAGGGACAATTGTTGGTGAATATAATCCCCATCGAGGGAAGGGTTTATGTTGAAC
The DNA here is from genome assembly GCA_963277665.1 of Viscum album. Classification (NCBI taxonomy): domain Eukaryota; kingdom Viridiplantae; phylum Streptophyta; class Magnoliopsida; order Santalales; family Viscaceae; genus Viscum; species Viscum album. Next base: position 537,727,842 of record OY728150.1, read on the forward strand.
TGGTGGCTGGGCTTGGGGACTAGGGGTCTAGGAGTCCCTCTGTATTACATGGTATTGGAAATCAAACCACATGTAGTTATTTCATTCATCCTGGAAGAATACTGATTCCATAATTGGGGGTATATCCTCTTTGATGAGAACGTTGAGGCATCCCATGGTTGTCATAGGGAATGCTATGTTTATGACATTGGGAAAGGATATAGTTTAGAATCTTGTGCTGGGGAAATTGGTTTTTTTGGTTATCTCACACATGGTATGTGAGGAATAATTTTGTTATCTCACTAGGTAAGATTTCAGTTTAACATAATGCACTGAGGACATTGGGATTTGCAGTTTAAATTCATACAACTCAGACTATGGATTCTTCTAGTTTAAGGTCATGGAGCTCATACTAAAGGGGATGAAAATAGGCTAAAGTCATAATGATTATACCAAAGTTGTTTCTTTAGTTTAAGTTTATATAGCTTTGAATATGTTTTATTTAGATTAATGTTGTGTAACTTTGACCATGGGGGACTTATTTTATGTTCACGTAACTTTGACCTTGGTTACTGTAGTTTAAGGTTACGTTGATTTGATAATGGGGGATTTAGTTTAAGCTCATATAGCTTTGAAAATGGGGATATATTTTATGGTTTATTATTGCACAACTTGGACCATGGATTTCATGTGAAGTATTTATTGAGGAACTTGGTGTTAGTGGGAGGTGTGATACACTCTCTATCCATGGTGATTAAAGAGTATACTCCACTAGAATAAACCTTATTGATAAGGTAAGGTATTTCACATATGGGATAAAACTTATGTATATTTTTTCTAGGTATTATCAGCACTCTGAAAGCTAAAACCATTTCACCCTAGAGAAAGTAGCGAAGGTGAACCTTCTTGTTGGATAGACTCATTATCCTATTCTGGCGACTTCTCTATGTTATTAAGGCTTGCAGATTATTTTATTAGAAGGATTCAAACTTATCTAGATGGAATTATTATATTATATCTAGAATATGAAAGTTATAAATATCTATTTGGAGTGAAAAAAATGAACCTCAATGGGTAATACTGCATCTTTACATACACCAGAGAGTATGGTGTCGCTTGGGTGGAATTTAGAGTTATTACCTGATAAGACCAAAAGGAAATAGGGAGATTGTCATTGAAACTCTTTTTGCACCATATTTAAATTTTAAGTGAGATTTTAGAGGGGGTCTTGTTGAATTTATCAATCTTCCAATTTCTTATGCATGGTAGCTGGAAGTATGGTTAGACCAGATGTTGTAATTTGCATACAATTTTTTAATCTTAGTTGTATGAAAGTTGGTGCTGTTATCTATTAGAATAGTGTGAGGAACTACATAATAATGGATGATGTGTGAGCTCATGAAATCAATTATAGACAAGGTTTTGACTTCATTGATTGGAACCAATTATGCCTATTTAGAAAATAAGTCTGTTGTGCTCAAAATGAACCGTCATTGTCGAGTTTTCACTAGTGGTTAAATTCCCTCAATGTTGAGTCCCCATACTTAAAATGGTTAAGAATATTTGTTAGTGTTGAGAATTTTTGACAGTTGATGCACAAATTTAGCATGGATCCGACATGCATGAAACGTTTTGGTGAACTCAATGTATTTGTGAACTATGGTGCACCAAAAGTAGCCCGACCTCCAGATTTTATGAGAGAGATTCCATCCTACTTGGTGAGCCCCAAAAGACCTAACATGGACCTCCTACATGACCTGAGATATCTCATCTCCTTGGATATAACATAGGATAATTACATCAAACCAATTCTAGTAGAGGGTTTTCTCAAGGTTAGGCCCACTCTGGAGGGAAAATTGCACTGCATGCCAATGAATTTTCTCACACTCAGCTCGGTCCTATGGTATAATTCCATAATAGAGATACTGAACAAAGGGAGTAATTAAACTTGGAATTTTATTGACCATGGAGGGATTTGAGGGCCCTGGCATAGAAGTACCAATAACAAATTAATTTACATATCGGTCACCATCATCTAGGGTGGCAGGGGCATTGACCCTATAGTGTGCCACATGGAAGACCAGTTCATCCTTGTTGGGTTTTGCAAGAGATGCATACTAGATTTACAAATTATCTTCTTGAATATTCTTTGTCCAAGTAATATGGGCCAACTTTATTAAGGAATGAAACTAGGCCATCAACTAATGGATGCATTCTAATAGGGGCATAAGATTTTGTTTTTGAATGAAGTAATCACCTTTAATTTGTTTGATGACAGACTTAGAGTCTCCATTCACATGTAAATATGGTACATTTAATTTTAGTGATAATTAAAGGCTAGTAATGAGATCCTAATATTATTCCTTGTTGTTTGTTCATATTTCTAACAACAAGAATGAGTACAAAAATATGACCTATGTTGAGGTGATAAAAATGATTCCTAGGTCTACCCTATTGAGATTGGGGTAATTGATCCTTCTAGTAATTGAACTCCAAGAGGAACCATCGAAGTGCATATACCAACATGGGATATCCTGGTCTACTGAGAGAGTATCTTAATTCAGAAAATAAAATTCATGGGTAGTTCCTATGGGTATGGATGTGCAGAAATGAATTATACTAGTGTGTAGAATTTAACAATATTTTATGGGAAAACCTGATGTTAAAATTCTAGAGGATTACTGCCCAGTGTGACAATCATCCCATCAACGTGGGGTGATTGAGGATGTAATTTATGGGGTATACTCAAGACACTGATTATATCTCATGGTGCTGCAAATAATATCGCAACATCTACACAGAAAAGACCAATGTGATAAAATTCTTCTTGACGGGGGATTATATGGTCTCCATGTCAAGGGTCATGTATCTAAGATAGTTGAGGTTGTTTTTCATGTGATCATTATTTTTATGGGCTACAAGGACATTGAGGGACCATTATAGAGTGGTCACTTAGAGGAACAAAGGATTTCCTAGGAAGGGTGGCATCAGAACCATAGGTTATAGAAGACATGGCTTAATATCCTAAGAATCAGTCTGGAAGTCCTTATACTGCAAGTAAACATATCCTTTTTTCTTGATCCTCAAGAAGGGATTAAAAATTCCCTCTATATTTGAAATAAATCATTGTATGTAGGCTAAGTGTAATTATTGTCTTTATAAATCTTGAATATTTCTTGGGGAGGCATTTGACTAATATCCCTGATTTTATCTTGGTTGACCTTGATGCTTCTATATTTTACAACAAATAAGAGAAAATTTATAGATGTAACCTAAAATAAAAACTTTAGGGGTTTCATGTTCAATTTTTGAGAGCAGAGGAAGACAAAAAATCTCTCATTATCCTTTATATTCTCTTTACATTGGTTTTATTCTACCACCAGTTCATCTACATAACACCCCACTAACGTTCTAAGAATTGTCTTAAATTTGTGGTCCATGGACCACTGGTAAGTGGCTTCAGAATCCATCAAGATGAAAGGAATCACCTATTAGAAAAAAGTACCTTGGGGAGACCTAAATGTGGTGGAATAATCATCCTTAGGGTTCATCTAGATCTGATTATATCTAGAGTATCAATCCATGAAGAAGAGGTCTTGGAACCCAGCTATAGCATCAATTAACAACTCTTTCACAAGAATAAGAAAATCATCCTTTAGAAAATGGAGGTTGAGGTCCCAAAAACCAATGAATACTCTAATATAACCATTCCTTTTACTGAATGGGACAATGTTAGCTAGCTACCTAGGGCACTAAACCTCTTTACCAATGTTGGATTTAATAATATGTTCATCCTCAGCCTCGACCATAGCATTGTTAGAGGGGTGCATCTTTTTGGGAGGCTGTTTAAACCTATAGGAACCCACTAGGAGGCCAAGATGATGAATGGTGACCTAAGGTTCTAGCCCTAGAATCTAATTTTAGCTCCAAGAAAATACATCGTAGTGCTATTTTGGGAAGGCTATATACTATTGTTGTTACTCTGGGGATGTGGATATGCTGATCAGTGTTGATATTGGATCTTCATCAATACCAATGTTTGACTAGGATAACTCTTAAATAGTGGTTGAGACACCCTCTTCAAATAATGGAAAGGTGTCTTACAAGTTATCTTTATTATCTAATATAGGGGGATCAGAGGGAGGAATCAATTATTCTAGGATAGACACAGAGGGATCATTAGTGTTTTCTTTGGTAGATACAAAATAATTGAATAGGGGTTCCCATTTTTATAAGACTTTAGTGATAGAAGTTGATGAAATAATTCCAATCTGTTTCTAGCTATGAGTTCTACTCTTGATATCAAATCAATGATAATAATTTGACATTTTTTAAGTCAGCCATACTTTGTAGAACATACAGGATTGTTGTGGATTAGTGGCTATGGGTGAACCTCTCAGTAATTCATAGAAGTGTTTTCTTTCTATATTAGTTGGGCCTATCTGCTGTAGGAGTAAAAGGTAATATATGAGCACTCATTTTTATTAGATATGATGAAACAACCACCAGATTTTGTGTTTTGGGCTCTAACTGATGAATTGGGTGAACAACACTTTCTTTCAAGTCTACCCATGGATCGAATGCAATTCCCATTAGATAATTAGGCTAATGGATGAGCTTAACACTCTCATTTTGGACTTAGTTTCCTTCCCTTTTATAGTAACCAACATCCAAATAGTGGGTCTCACAGGAGTCAAAAGGGGTCTCATCACACTGGAGTACCCCTAATCAACTATCTATGGAGTATTTACGGCACTAGTGGTATGAAGATGGGACTACCATATAAAAATTAATCAAGGTACTTCCCAATAGTGAATTGGATGTAGTATCCAATGATACTACCATAAATTAAGTGCTTGACTCTAGACCACCAAATTGAGTCTCCTGTCAAATTTTAATTTGTGGGTTTTCACTCTCTTATTAGACTGATAAATTTTTAGGTTGGAAGAAGTCATATCTTATTCTATAAGTACCAGATTATGGATCATCCATGCTAGGATGAGGTTAATACTAGAGTCATTATCCACCAGACAACTTTATATTTATATGATGTTGAGATTACTTGTGATATACAGTGGGTGTATGTGCCCTTAAATGGTAAAACCCTAATCTTATCTAAAATTCTAGATAATGGATTGATATTGCTTTTCTAAACCTCCTCTGTATAGTAGGCCTCAGTGGGATCTACCTTATACTTGAACTGAAGGGGTATATTAAAGGCTTCGACAAGGGGAAAATGTATTTACCTTCATAGGTGAATTGGCTCAAGGATCAAAAGCCCCACAAGTATGCCAGTGAGGTGTCTTATCACATTATACTTCCATACTAGGGGAATATTTTTTCTTATAGAGGGTAATTCATTGTAAAGGGGCATAGAAGATAATGTTGGTTAAACCAATGGTTCTTGGATAGTATTGGAGATATTCTACTACTAGTTTTCTAGTCTACTCTGAACAGTTGATGACTAGGTTCCATTCGACTGAGGTCAGGCCCTGGATGGATGTGGATGATCACGACATGCTAATGGGTGATCTGTGTGATCAACTAATATAGGAAGCTACGAAGGGTTTCTTTAACGATAAGACTGAGGGGGATGTGCATACTTATCCCTAAACAAGGATTACTTCCTAGTTTAAGTAGCATGAACAAACTGGTTTAAACATTAGCTTGACCATTCTGATGGATTCCATGTCCCCCGCCTCTCCTTTGTTGATACCGTTCAAAGGTGACTGAGGGATTCTATAAAGACCCAAATTTTCATTAATGGAAATCCCTATTGATCTAATTAAATGTCTCTATATGTTTATATAAATGTCAACTTCTTTGGTTTTATGTTAATAATTTTTACCGTTTCTAATATAGCCGTTGAACAGTGATCACATGATTAGTTTAAATATAGGGCTTTAACAAATCCAAATTTACTCAGGCAAAAGAAGCGATGGCCTCATCCAGTAGAATTGCTCCATACGAAGCCCATTTGTCTGAGATTGGAAAAGATGTGACGTCCTTGGGCTTCTCTCTTGACCAAAAACAAGCTGAGCTTCATCATGTCAAGCTCGAACGAGACCGTCTATGGGAAAAGTGGAAGTTGATAGAGATTACCACTCGAGCAAAGTTATCCGAGCCACCCCAAGAGTGTGTCACCATCGCACACCTTACCCTTAGGTCTTATGCGGCTGTTTTAAGGGGTTATGTAGCAAATAAATAGTACTATGTTCATGTATATTATTTTTTTGTATATAATAATGAATATACTTTCTTGTCATTATTGATACATTATAAATAGTTTTTAAAGTACAAATAATGTTGTTAGTTATTATTTAATTAAGAATTCTATTTTATTAAATTAAGGGATTTTTGAATTAAATAATATTTTAATAAAATATTATTATTAAATTAATTTTTATTAAATATAAATGATCTTATAATTTTATGAATGCAATTGTAATTTTTATTAAGGTTTGAAAGCCATTTTTGTCAAAACTTGTGAATTTTTGATTAATGTTGGTTTTTATTTTAAAAGTGTAAATTAACATATTTAGAAAATTATTTAGATAAAATAAATGTTATTTTTGGAATCAGGACATCGAAATTATCCAACGGTGAATTTTTCATAATTTTCTGAGATAGTCAAATTTTTGATTAAAAATTAAATACCGTTTAAATATAAAATGTGTTTTATGACATCATAATGACCCAATAGTGATGTAATAAAATACTATAATCTTTGTGTTCGGCCGATATATGTTTTACTATTAAAATAATGTGATTTTTGGTTTGTTTGGATAACTTTTAAAAGCATTAATGAACCCCTCAAGACTTATTAAACACCTTGTCTTTTTAAATTTATTTCCATGGGAGTGTGACTCACCTCCACATAAGCAACCCTATTATTTTAAGAAGTTCGGACTATAGACATATAAAATATTGTTTTCCCATTCCTTGTTCCAAAAACCATGGGAAAAAACCATGGTATGTTTTGTGGTTTGGATTAATTTAATATTAGGGGTCCCAAACTTAAATAATAAAGAATTCCCTCATCTTTCCTATATAAACCCACCCAAGCTCCCACTTCCTCCTCACTCAAAGCCCTTTTAGTTCGTCCAACCTCTTCCCTACTCTCTCTAGAGTCCTCCCAAGGTGCCCCAAGCTCCCAAGAATCTTCTCTCAAGCCTTTGGAAGCACACTTCCAAGTAAGGGTTTTTTCTTCCTTTCTCATTTTTGTCCAATTTTCTTTTAGTTGTTTTGCCCTTTAAATTTCAATTATGAATGTTGGGGTATGGTTTCTCACCTCCCTTATACTGCCCTATATTTGTTTTAATGATGGGAGACCCCTTTATCTATCATTAAATGCCTCCCATGTACACCCGTTACTATGCCGAAATTCCGAAAGGAACTTGTCTCTCCTCATTTACATTCAAGCAATACTTTTGTATCATGAATCTAAATTCCATTAAAATTGTTGGGACATGTATCTATATGAACTAATTACTTTCTATTACATGTAAATATGATGAGGAACCCCTTTCTCTCTCATCAACCATTTTTTATGAATTCTTATGTCACGCCGTTACGCTGCTGAAATCACACCAATTTTCTAAGCCAATGCCATTGTGTAGTGAATACCATGCCCATTTATACATCAAGGGTATTCACCTTGATACAAATTTACTTATTGATTATAAAGTTTCATGTATGAATTCCACCTTACTTTATCATGGAATAAATGATTATGTTTTATGAATCCATGTTTTATGATCCATGTGGCACACTTATGCATGAAATGAAATGTTTAAGAAGGGTGTGCCCTTATAGTGCTCCATTGCATTGGGTAAAGTATATTATCATGATACGTCATGTGAAATGAGTGTTGACTCATGATAATTCAAGTGAAATGAGGGTTTACTCGTGCTTTATGTGCAATGAGGATTTACTCATGCTCCATGTGCAATGAGCCTTGGCTCATGCTAATTCCATGTTAAGTGCTGTTGCCACATTTCCATGTTATGATTATCATGCTTTATCATGTCTTTATGTTCATGTTTCTCTTGTGCTCTATTGATATGCCTAATGTCTAACTTGTATTGTACTCCTCATGTTATTCCATGTGTATTCCATTATTAGGCTTTATAGGTCACCCCTTTCTTATGCATGTCCCCAGGTTATCCCATGCAATGCTAAGTACGAAGGAATGTAGTGGTCATGTAAAGGAAGTTTTCAATAAAGATGTTGTATTTCATGTTTCCAGTTTTTAAGTAATGATCCTAAGCCCCAAAGACACTAAACCTCTCGAACTTCTTTGTTGTATCAAGTGAAGTTTTATGTAATAAATCATGTTTATGTTTGTAATAAAAGCAGGGTTGTCATAGTTGGTATTAGAGGACAGGTTTAGTTATTTTTGGGATTAGGATTAGAAAAACCTAGTAAAGAATTAGATACAAGACTAAGTAAAATAAAAACATCCCTAAGTTTTGGTAAGTACTGAATACATGGTTTATCAAACAAATACTTCCCTGTCTGGATACGAGCAGGTAGAGGCGGCTCTCGCACAAATGTATCCTAGCAGTAAAACCCGAAAACAATACTTTGAGCTAGACTCGAACGGGAACTGTTGCATGACAAGAGGCCTTGCTGCACTCTTGGTTACGACACTCCTGGGGGATATGTTTTGAAAAATTCACAAGCTTAGTATGAACCCTTATTAAGGGAATTAAAAAAAATGCCCCTAAGAATATATGTTAGAAATTAGATCATGAAAAGCCTAGATTGAAGCCTATAGACTCATGAGTTAAGGAAATATAAGTTTATTTATAAGTCATCAACATTTATCTTTGGATTACCCTTTATGTGTTACCCCTAAATTTCCTTTTATTCCAGCCAATGGCCGGTAATAGGAGGACTCAGGCTAACAACCATTGTGAAGATCAGTGTGATGACTGTACTAATGAGATGCCCAATCCAATGGGAGCGGGAATCACGAACTTTATCACGCTTCTCTCTCAGATAACTCAAGTTTTTAATATAAACACAAGTCAAGAGGAACGTTCAAACCCCCCTAAGAAAGAACAAGTCACTATCCAGAGCTTCATGAGACAAAGGCCTCCTACTTTTAATGGATCATCCGATCCCACGATCGCTGAACAATGGATCAACTCCATTGAAAAGATCTTCTCCATCCTTCAATGTTCTGAACAAGAGAAGGATATCCTGATGGCTTATCATATGGAGGGTGAAGCTGATCAATGGTGGACGTTGATAAAAAATACGAAGCCTGAGGAGGAGATCGAGGCGTTGGAATGGAAGGATTTCCGAAAGATGTTTTTCGATAAATATTTTCCGCTCACCCTCCGACTTAAGATGGAAAGGGACTTCCTTTCACTCAAAAAAAAAGATGAAGAATCTGTTGGAACGTACGAGGAAAACTTCACAAGGTTTGCACGATATGCTTCCAGCTTTGTCGTTACTCCAGAATGCAAAGTTTACCGCTTATTTGGTGTGTTGAAGCCTAGCCTACAGAAAGCATTAACAATCCGTGACTTCAAAAGCTATGAGGAAATTGTCTGATGTGCCCTCAAGGTCGAAATGGAGATCGTATAATCACAGGGGTATCATAGGTATAAGAAAAGTAAGGTTGAATTTAATGCTGGTGTTCCGATGGATAAATCGAACGGTGCTAAGAAGATCCAACACCCCACTCGCCAAAAGTGCGGAAAGAAGCACCCTGTAAATTGCCTTAAGGGGACGAGGAAATGCTTCTGGTGTGGAAGAGAAGGGCACCTAGCTGTTAAATGTCGGAAAGAAATACCCGAACTGTGGCAGAGGAGAGGAACGATCCATTCGAACCTCAACGCATTGTTCAATGCTAAAAATGCAAAGAACCGGGTCATTTTTCAAATCAGTTCCCTAATCCAAGGGTTTTCAAAGGCAACCAACAACCTCCAAGGCAGAAAGGAAGAGCTTTTTCCATTAATTTTTCTAAAGTGAACCCTGAAAACGAAGTGGTGATAGGTACACTAGTTATTAATTCAAGAATAGCGAATGAACTTTTTGATTCAGGTTCTACGCCTTCTTTTATATCTCTAAAGTTTAGTAGAACAATCCCAGCACCACCACAAATCATGGAAGTGAAGATGTCGGTGAGTACGGAAAATGGGGAGATCATTGCATCCCATTAATATAAGTCCTCCCCTGTTATAATCCATGGATTTAATTTCCCAGCGAACCTCGTCATACTCCCTCTGGTGGAATTTGATGCAATTCTTTGCATGGATTGGCTTTCCTTATATAGAGATAACATAAATTGTCAGGAGAGGGAAATCACACTCCATATGGAGAATCAACCCCCGATTATTTACAAGTGTAAGGAGGAAGATGAATCTACTTTAGATCCATCATCTCAAGCATGGATATTACTGCCTTATGAGCACACGTATCTGGCTCATACGATTGATTCCAAGGAAGAAACCATCCTTTAAGAAATTCCTATTATGAGGGAATTCGCTGAAGTGTTTCCCGATGAACTGCCTGGTGTTCCTCCTAGAAGAGATGTTGAATTATCAATTGAACTTATACTTGGGGCTTTACCAATATCCAAGACTCCATATAGAATTGCTATTTTAAATCTTGAAGAGCTGAAGAAATAACTACAGGAGAATCTGGATAAAGGGTTTATACACCCAAGTTCTTCACCATGGGGTGCACCAGTCCTCTTCATCAAGAAGAAGGATGGGTCAATGCGGATTTTCATAGATTATCTTGAACTTAAAAAAATCACAATAAAGAACAAGTATCCTCTCCCAAGAATTGATGACTTGTTCGATGAGCTGCGTGGATCACAATACATCTCCAAGGTGGACTTGCGGTCAGTATATTATCATGTAAGGGTGAAGAAGGAAGATATCCCCAGGACTGCTTTTCGCACAAGATACGGGCACTATGAATTCATAGTAATACCTTTCAGACTCACTAATTCTCCATCAATCTTTATGGAATTAATAAATAGAGTCTTTAGAGATTACCTAAACAAATTTGTGGTAGTCTTTATAGATGATATTCTAATATACTCCAAAACCAAGGAGGATCATGAGGAACATTTAAGAACTGTATTGGAGACTTTGCGCAAGGAGAAGCTCTATGAAAAGTACAACAAGTGTGATTTATGGTTGAAGGAAGTCTAATTCTTGGGCTATATTATCAAAAGCAATGGGATATCTGTGGATCCCTCCAAAACAGATGTAATTGAGGGATGGATGAGGCCAACATCGGTAACAAATATCCGTAGATTCTTGGGGTTAGCTGGATATTATCGATGATTTGTGAGAAATTTCTCACGATTGTACAACCCTCTTACCAAGCTAACTCGAAAGGGAGTAAAGTTTTCTTGGAGTTATGAATGCGAAGAAAGATTCAAGGATTTGAAAAGGAGGCTTATCACTGCACCCGTGCTCACTTTACCCACAAGTGGGGAAATTTTTGTGGTATTCATTGTTGCTTTGAATAAGGTCTTAGGCTATGTGCTGATGCAGAATGATAAAGTGATATCCTATGCCTCAAGTCAATTGAAAATCCATGAGCGAAACTATCCAACGCATGATCTGGAGTTGGCGGCGGTTATCTTTGCCTTGAAAATCTAGCGGCATTATCTCTATGGAGAGAAATGTGAGATATATACTGACCACAAGTGTCTTAAATATATATTCACACAAAAAGAGCTTAATATGTGCCAAAGAAGATGGATAGAAATCATTAAGGATTGTGACTGTTCAATCCATTACCACCCTGGGAAAGCGAACAAGGTGGCAGATGCCCTAAGTAGAAAGGATCCATAGATTCTATCAATGAGGAGAATTGAGAAGGATCCAATCTTCTTAGATTTGATGAAGATGGACATGGGAATCATAGAGAAGGGAACATCATCAATCCTTTCACAAATGATTACTCAACTGTCTCTTTTGGAAAGGTTAAAGGATGATCAAAAGGATGATGTGGGAATTCAAGAAAAAGTGGAATCTATCAAAAAAGGGAAATCCTCGGAGATTAATGTTAATGAAGAAGGAATTGTGAGGTTTGGGAAAAGACTATGTGTTCAATCAAGTCCAGAGCTGAAGAAGGAACTTTTTGATGATGTACACAGTTCAAATTTCTCTATTCACCCAGGGAGCACAAAGATGTATCGAGATCTCTGAGAAAACTTTTGGTGGGATAATATGAAAAAGGAGATCGCTGAATATACATCAATGTGCCTGGTGTTCCAGTAAGTGAAGGCAGGGAGGTAGAAGTCTAAGGGGATGATGCAACCATTGCCCATACCAGAATAGAAATGGGAGAACATCACCATGGACTTCGTCACCGGATTTATGAGGACATCTAAAGGCAACAATGCAATCTGGGTTGTTGTGGATCGTCTTACAAAGACTGCACACTTCATTGCTATTCGGGATGATTTCTCATTGGATCAACTGGCACAGATATATATCACGGAAGCAGTAAGGTTAAATTAAGTACCACTATCTATTGTGTCTGACTGAGATCCAAGATTGACCTCTATGTTTTGGAAGAGTCTTCAACATGATCTGAATACTGAACTGAACTTCAGTATGACCTATCATCCTAAAATTGATGGCCAATCAGAGTATACTATCCAAACACTTGAGGATATGTTGAGAGTGTTCTCAATGGACTTTAAAGGAGGATAGGATCAACATCTTCCTCTGGTTGAGTTATCTTATAATAACAGTTTCCACTCGAGCATCCAAATGGCACCATATGAAGCCCTGTATGGGAAAAGGTGAAGAACACCGACATGTTGGCATGAGGTCAGCGAACGTAAGCTTCTTGGACCAGAAATGGTTGAGGAAATGGTGGAGAAGGTGAAAACCATTGAGCAGCATATCAAGGCAGCCCAGAGTCGACAGAAGAGTTATGCAGAAAATCATCGACGAGACCTTGAGTTTAAAGTTGGAGACATGGTTTTTCTACACATATCTCCATGGAAGAAGTTCATGAGGTTTGTAAAGAAATGGAAGTTAAGTCCAAGGTACATCGGCCCCTTCGAGATTCTTGATCGTGTGAGGGCTGTGGCCTATCGACTAGCACTTCCACCTACTATGTCCAAAGTACATGATGTCTTTCATGTATCCCTGTTAAAGAAGTACATACCAGACCCTTCACATGCACTCTCTTCTGAGGTGGTACAATTGGAAGATGATCTCTCTTATGAGGAGTAACCAGTGAAGATCTTAGATCGTAGAGAAAACGTTCTACGGAATAAGACAATTCCCCTTGTCAAGGTGTTGTGGAGAAACCACAAGTTTGAAGAAGTGACTTGGGAATCGGAGGAAATGATGAAGCTGAGTTACCCACATCTGTTTTAGTGTGGGAAAATGAAAATTTCGAGGGAGAAATTTCATAAGGGGGGAATATTGTAACAACCCAAATTTTCATTAATGGAAATCCCTCTTGATCTAATTAAATGTCTCTATATGTGTATATAAAATGTCAACTTATTTGGTTTTATGCTAAGAATTTTTACCATTGCTAATATAGCTGTTGAACAGTGATCACATGATTAGTATAAATATAGGGCTTTAACAAATCCAAATTTACTCAGACAAAAGAAGCGATGACCTCATCTAGTAGAATTGCTCCATAAAAAGTCCATTTATCGGAGCTTAGAAAAGAGTTGGCATACTTAGGCTTCGCTCTTGACCAAGACCAAGCTGAGCTTCATCATGTCAAGCTCGAACGAGACCGTCTACGGGAAAAGTGGATGTTGATAGATATTACCACTCGAGCAATGTTATCTGAGCCACCCCAAGAGTTTGTCACCATCACACACCTTACCCTTAGGTCTTATGCGGCTGTTTTAAGGGGTTATGTAACAAATAAATAGTACTATGTTCATGTACATTACTTTTTTTGTATATAATAATGAATATACTTTCTTGTCATTATTGATACATTGTAAATAGTTTTTAAAGTACAAATAAAGTTTTTAGTTATTATTTAATTAAGAATTATATTTTATTAAATTAAGGGATTTTTGAATTAAATAATATTTTAATAAAATATTATTATTAAATTAATTATTATTAAATATAAATTGTCTTATAATTTTATTAATGCAATTGTAATTTTTATTATGGTTTGAAAGCCATTTCTGTTAAAACCCGTGAATTTTTTATAAATTTCGGTTTTTATTTTAAAAGTGAAAATTGACATATTTAGAAAATTATTTAGATAAAATAAATGTTATTATTGGAATCAGGATGTTGAAATTATCCAACGGTGAATTTTTCATAATTTTCTGAGAGAGTCAAATTTTTGAGTAAAAATTAAATACCGTTTAAATATATAATGTGTTTTATGACATCATAATGACCCAATAGTGATGTAATAAAATAATATAATCTTTTTATTCGGCCAATATATGTTTTAACATTAAAATAATGTGATTTTTGGTTTGTTTATCTTACTTTTCAAAGCATTAATGAACCCCTCAAGACTTATTAAACACCTTGTATTTTTAAATTAATTTCCATGGGAGTGTGACTCACCTCCACATAAGAAACCCTGTTATTTTCAGAAGTTAATACTATATCCATATAAAATATTATTTTCCTCTTCCATTTTCCAAAAACCATTGGCAATAACCATGGGATGGTTTGTGGTTTGGATTAATTTAATATAAGGGGTCCCAAACCTAAATAATAAAGAATTCCCTCAACTTTCCTATATAAACCCACCCAAGATCCCACTTCCTAATCACTCAAAGCCCTTGGAGTTCGTCCAACCTCTGTCCTACTCTCTCTAGAATCCTCCCAAGATTCCCCAAGCTCACAAGAATCTTCTCTCAAGCCTCTCTCAAACCTTTGGAAGCACACTTCCAAGTAAGGGTTTTTTCTTCCTTTCTCATTTTTGTCCAATTTTCATTAAGTTATTTTTCCCTTTAAATTTCAATTATGAATATTGGGGTATGGTTTTGAACCTCCCTCATACTTCCCTCTTTTTTTTGAATGATGGGAGACCCCTTTCTCTCTCATTAAATGCCTCCTATGTACACCCATTACTATGCCAAAATTCCAAAAGGAACTTCTCTCTCCTCATTTACATTCAAGCAATACTTTTGTATCATGAATCTAAATTCCATTAAAATTGTTGGGACATGTATCTATATGAACTAATTACTGTCCATTACATGTAAATATGATGAGTAACCCCTTTATCTCTCATCAACTGTTTTTTATGAATTCTTATGTCACACCGTTACACTGCTGAAATCGCACCAATTTTCTAAGCCAATGTCATTGTGTAGTGAATACCGTTCCCATTTCAACATCAAGGGTATTAAACTTTATGAACATTTACTTATTGATTATAAAGTTTCATGTATGAATTCCACCTTCCTTTATCAAGGAATAAATGATTATGTTTTATGAATCCATGTTTTACGATCCATGTGGCACACTTATGCATGAAATGAAATGTTTAAGAAGGGTGCGCCCTTATAGTACTCCAATGCATTGGATAAAGTATAGTATCATGATATGTAATGTGAAACGAGTTTTGACTCATGATAATTCAAGTTCAAAGAGGGTTTACTCGTGCTTTATGTGCAATGAGGATTTACTCATGCTCCATGTGCAATGAGCCTTGGCTCATGCTAATTCCATGTTAAGTGTTGTTGCCACATTTCCATGTTATGATTATCATGCTTTATCGTGTCTTTATTTTCATGTTACTCTTGTTCTATATTTATATTCCTAATGTTTAACATGTATTGTACTCCTCATGTTATTTCATGTGTATTCCCTTACTGGGATTTATAGCTCACCCCTTTCTTATGCATGTCCTTAGGTTATCCCATGCAATGCTAAGTATAAAAGAATGTAGTGTTCATGTAAAGGATGTTTTCAATAAAGATGTTGTATTTCATGTTTCGAGTTTTTATGTAATGATACTAAGCCCCAAAGACACTAAACCTATTGATCTTATTTGTTGTATCAAGTGAAGTTTTATGTAATAAATCATGTTTATGTTTTTAATAAAAGCAGGGTTGTCATAGATTCACATGGTATTCTTCATTGTAGGGTGTTGTGAAGTGATTCAATAGTAAAAAAGAATTTATGGAGGTGTATTCTCACTCATCATCAGTGAAATAGTTTAGGGTTTGGAGGACCATGGGTACATCCACCAATGAAGGAGGCATGAAGTTGTAAAGGGAGTGAGTTAGATTTGACACCAGAGAAGGACTCTAATTTTTCATATGTCATTGACATCTATTCTTCCATGTATTGGGAGGATACAATGCAGATGTAGTGGAAGCGACCAGATAAGGTGTGGTAACCACATAAGGTTTTAGAAAGTGACTATCTTTTGAGCTAACCAATCATTACAATTTTTCATTCTTTGGATTTGAACCTTCTACCATTCGCTGGAGTCTTTGTTGCCACTATCAAGTTCAACAAAAACATGTTCCACTTACTCTAGAATTTCACCCAATTTGACTAATCCATGATATAGTTGGACATAGAGACAATATTTGAAGGTAAATTATTCTTTAATGGTGTGAACAAGGATCCTGTGATATAGTAAGTGATCAGTGTGGCTAGTAAGTTTGGTCTCCTAGGGTCTCTTGCATTATGGAAACTTTAGGATTCCCTTTTCCAGGTTCTAGATGAAATATAATAGGACCTATTAATACTTAAATAAATAGTTATGTTTCCTTGTGAAATGAATCCCATGATCCTATCCTTGATGAGGGGATGGATCCACATTCTCTCGTCGAGACGACTGCATCTGGAGAGGCTTCATCTGGTGGGGATGAACTGGGTGAGGCTATTCCTGGAGGGGATGTACTCTATAATGCTCATCTTGAAAGGGGTCATTAGGTTTACTAGATCAGGAACCTTTTCATTCCCAAAAATGACTATCTATGATTTTATAGGCCTTATCACTGAATATGGAAGAGGAAATGGACATGAAATTTTTTTGGTCAATTGTAATGATTCTTCAAGATAATGAGATTTTTTTGGAGAACTACAAAAATTAACCTGGGTAGTTAAGGGATATGAGTTTTGAGACCATCCCATCTACGAACTTCTCAACTTACATTGTAATAATATTTTTATGGTAAATTGGCATGTCGATCGAATATGTGAGTCTATTCAATTAGGTGATGAAGTCTGCGACTTGGCTATTAGGCATCTGTTTTCATTTAAAGAGGTCTAAAATTATTTTCTTGTGTGAGGTGGAGTGGAATTGATAGAGGAATTATATATGGTGGTCCTCCCAATAGGAAGTGGACCATATGGGTAGCTGACTATACAAGGAAAATATAGGTCCTTCCAAAGTCTAGATAAAGCATCAGATCACAGAAGCTTCCTACTATTTAGGATTCCCCAAAATTTAACCACACATTGAGGTGAAGTGGGTCAAATACTATAGTATATCTCCAATCCAATTAAATATGGTGAAGTTTGGATTTCAAAATTCTTAGGGAGCTTAAATACGGTCCACCCATATTGGGTATGAATTTCCTTCAACAAGAATTTCCACCTATCACATTTCCAGAGCCTCAAGATGGCTGATGAGATAATCTATCACATCAACATGGTGATTATTTTTGGTAACCAAAGTGTTGATATAATTATTGACTCAGGAAGCATCATGGACTTAATCACAAGGTATATTATAATGGTGATCAAGTATGGTGGGCAACTCATATCTCATATATTTTCTATAAACATCATATTCTACCCTAAATGGGTGCATGAGGAAACCATGTTGAAATCGGGGCATCTAGAAATGGAGGAATGAGTATCCCATTGGAGGATAGATGGGGCCTCTTAAAAAATTTTCAGGGTCTGGGAACTGTTTGGAAATTATCTCAATGGTGATCTTTCTATATTCCTTATGATTCTAAAGCAAGGTAGCTATCCTGTGGGCCAAATAAACTTTTGAAGAAACATTGGATGGGTTGGAGGGATCATTATATTGCTTGAATTTGATAATATACTAATGAGATGATATAAATGTATCATTAGGGGAACTCCTAAGATGTAACTCTAGTATCTACTGATGAGTACGGGTGCCTTCCTGGGGATCTTCTTGGTACCATGTCATCCATTGAGGAGAATTTTACCCATTGTGATTTATGACGGTGACCCTCTTTCTATACTCCTCTAGTAGGTCAGTAGTGAAAACATTGAATATGGAGGTTGTTAGAGAGGATCTTTCATTGTTAGCTGGTTATCCATATTGATGGTCCCATAATTTCCAAAGGATATGGTTATAATGGAGGGAAACACATTGCCACCATACTATGATATGAACATGTTAATAATACTCCTTCATGAGCTGACATATCACAATGAGGCTCTTAATGTTGGTTTTTAATAGAGTCTAATGATATCTATAAAATCTAGGACACTGAGATACTGGGAGTGCTATGATCTCAACCCTATTTTACTATTGGTGAACAACATCGAGGTGCTCGAGGCTCCCTAGGTAGGTTAGTTGAGGGTCCAGAAGGTGGTGAAACATCACCTAGATATTATGGTGAAAAAATACCTTTTCCTTGGTGAGATACTTCCAGATGAAAAAATCTAGAGTTGTAGGTGAAAAAACACAACTAATTGCTAGTCAATGGCCAAACGATCCCATAAATCCTCTTGTTCACTACTAGGGGGATGGTCCAGCTCTTGGTCAGCCCAAGACTCGATTGGAGTGGGCTGAGATATGGTAGGAGGCATGGACCAAGACATACTTTCTTTCTAATTTTTGGGATAGGGGGTGCTGCATAGGTCAAATATCCACCACATTATGGAATGTCTCTTAGAGTCAAATCCAACTTCAAGATCATATCCATATAGGATGGGTTATTTACCACTTCCTCAATCTTGAGGGTGAAATAATTTTTTTGAGGCTCAACAGAGTGCTCAACATCATCTAAGGGTGTCAACCTAGAACCTGGCGTTTCTCTAACTTCTTTTGTAGAGCTAGAGAGGAGGGAATCTGACAACGATAGAGACGATTTCACTGTGAGTTCATGGAAGAAGGTTAGAACATCTTCCAAAATATAGGTATCTATATAGGGATTTAGGGATCTAGTAGAATTCGGATTTTGGGACCATAATACTCAATCGATGGGATTATTCTCCCAAATCTAGCAGTCGGGGTGAAGGTTCCCTCATCAAGTCATCCGTCGCTTTAGAGTTTGAAGGTTTGATGGTGGAATCATGCTTCCTGAGTCATACATCTGATAGTGCCATAATTCTCTATGAATGAGTTTTTGAGAGTCACATGGGTTCCCACATTATTTGTTATGACATATTTCATGGGTTTGACCCCCATGATGGGTGATCTTCCTCTTACCATGGGAGAGTTATTTAGATCAAGGCATGTCTTCGGCATGGGTAGGATATCCACACTGGTTTGTGGCAGTGAAGAGAGGACCTTTGAATTGGTAGTCCTCATCACAAGATGACACTTATTGACTATCGATGGCACTATCGAATAAGAGATTCAAACTAAACTACCAGAGATGTAGACAGGGTATCAATTCAAAGTGGTTGAAGATAGATCTCTATTGAATGATGGAATGGATATGGTGGGATATGATGGTGGTGGAAGGGGTTACTAGAGCTTCAGAAAATGACTAATGTTAGGAATTGTTCTAAGTATTCCCCTGACTCAGCATCATGTGTTTTTGAATGGGTCTAGAAGATCAAGGATGGAGTAAACCTTCTCATCAACGTGTGATATCAGTTGGTGTTGGCACTGGAATAACATGGTGGGATCCCTCTTAGGTGGCTCCCTAGAAGTGGTTTCTTTAGGTATGGATTGATCATACTTTACCTCCTTAGCAGAGGGGATTGATCTGTCATAGTTCTCCGAGGAGAGGTTCCCAAAGTATTTCATTGTTTAAATAATGTGTTTTTCCCCATTCATGGCCCTAGGGGGGTAGCAGTGATGGTGAAACACTGATACATTAAGATCTTGGTGGGTCATATCCATGGTGGGAATGAATCCTTCCTAGTTGTATTAGTAAACATGGGAATCAATCACCCTCCTATGAATGATCTTGAAAGGTGAAATGGGGTGTGGGAGCCTAGTAGCTAAAAACATGGTGGATTTTGTGGTAGGAATATAGTCGTTCATGATTTCCACACCAATGTTACCCCTTCCCCTGCACCAATTGTTTTTAGGTCTCCATTGTTTTTAGGTCTCCAGTTTCCTATAGCTTGAGTCCTTTAAAGTACATGGAATCATCCATTTGAACAGATATAATTAGAGCAATGAACAATGACCTAAAGTCATCTATTATTTCTAAAGTAGATATGGATTCCACATTTATGGTGTCATGAACTAAGAATTCCCAATTTTATCTGCACCAAGTCATATGGGAGTTTCATTATGGGCCCACCTCTTTCCAAGTGGGACCTAGTGATGAATATCTCGATTATGTGACATGTAAATCTGATGGTTCCTCAAAGTTACTAGCCCCTATAGTTGAATAATAGTTTCATGTTGGGTTTACCATTTTTTATGACACCTTCACATTTAGGGAAATGTGCCATCTCTCCATCTGGAAATGATGTGCTATTTGTTTACCTATATTACCTATTTCTAAAGGAAGGAAACATCTACCACTTTTATCGATGATGTCAGATTATTGATCAAAATAGGATGATTGAATATTTATTCCTCCTTACATAGATTCCTCCTTAGATCTCATCGTCTAGTCTTGGTCTCCCTAATATATCTAGGTCATGTTCGTGAAACTCATTCTCATTTCCATCCTGAGGTGGACATCAGTTAATTATGATTATTTTTTCTCGATAGAGAATCAACCTTTATTTAATGTAGATAATAATGTTGGGTGTGTCTGAGAATTTTTGGACACTAGGTATTTTGGGAACCAGTAAGTTATTCCGATTTTGGAGGTCATCTCATGTGTGAGGCATCTTAGGTGTGGAACCTAGGCATCCCCTGTTGGTCATGAGGTAGTTGACACGAGGAGAGTAATTCATCTAAGTGTTTTTACCGAAGGTTTCCCCTGTTTATTTTATGGGGTAGGGATTCTAGATTAATTCATTAGTTTAATGTCTTATAGAGATGGGTCAAGTGTTGGTTTAACATATTGTAGGGATAGGTTGGTGGTTGAGTGTGTCCCAAAGGGGGAATATTTCACACTTGGGATTTGGTCAAGTGTGTCTCCAAGGGGGAAGATTTCACACTTGGGATTTGGTGGAGTGTGTCCCTAGTGGGGAATATTTCAAACTTGGGTTTTGGTTAATATTTTCCCTAGGGAGAATATTTCACACTCAAGGTTTGATGAGGTGTGTATCTATAGGGGATTATTTCACAATAGGGGTGTTGGGATTGAACCTCTAGGAGGTGTCCTAGATAACATATTTAAATGATAGGGTTCAAAACCCATGTAGTTCGATGCCACAGTTTAAGGTCATGTGACAGGACCGGTCCATGTAGTTTAACTTTATTCTAGAAGGATGCTCGTGTTGTGAAAGGAGTGTCAATGAGGGATGGTGTGGGGTTTACACGTGAAATTTTCTAAAGGGTGTTGGTAGAAGGGTGATATCCCATGGAAGGGGAGGAGTGACATCCCATGATTATCATATATGTAGAATACCATGCTCATCACACAAGGTAAAAATATAGTTTAATTTCATGTGGTGAATACATTATCTTGCAGTTTAACATCATATAACTAGGATTTAGAGCTATGAGATTTTAAATTATGTATATTGGATTTTGGTTGGGGTTACACCCTGAGTGGGACCTTGTCAAAGTGAGAGGAACATCTAGAAAAATAACTCTCTACTAATATAGGAAATCCATTTCCATCAATGATTCCATCTATAGGGATTACGCGTCCACTTATTATATGCCTATGGGTGGGGCATCAAATAGACACTTCCATAGAGAAGTGGAAATCAGGTGGCCTAAAATTAGGGTAACTATTATTAGGAGAAAAAGGCATTTGGGAACCTATGTTTAGGAGTAGAAGGTAGGGTAATGTACTAGACCATTATTGAAGCAAAGTGGAAAGACACAATGGTAGGTGGTACTGATATCGTGGAGATTCGGGGTGTGGTTAAACCAGTACTATATTGGTATAGGGGCCTTAGGAACTCAATTTTTTTGAAAGGGTATAGGCTGAAAGGAGGCACCATAGAGATAACTGGAGGATGGGTTTCAGAACATTTAGGGGTTCTAGAAATTTTGGGGACTTACAAAGGCTATGAGTCTCGCAAAGGTAAGCGGTCTCATGAAATAATGTGTTTCACTAAATAGGGTGTGTCACGACCCAACCCACTAGGATCTGACTTGTGACTACCTAAATTCCAAATCTAATAGTCCAGGGGATGAAAAACAACACCGAGTTAGCATATCCCACAAATGGGAGGCATTAGAATTATGCACCCATGCACATGAACACATCTCTAATCCCACCCAATTCTAAAATGTAAAACAACTAAAAAAATGGTTGCATATATCTAAAATTCCACAACTAGAGTACAATAGTAATGATATGAAAGAGAATAAGGGGATAAAATACAAGAATGAAAAAAAACTATAAATAGTCCAACCTATTCCAAGCGTGAGGAATAAATTCAAAAGAAATCTCCCAAAAAACACCTCAGTATTACAAGATGAATCTTTTCTCCACCAGGTCTTCATTCTCTAGGGACACTGTAAAAAGGGCCTTCATCTGCATAAGACATGACATATGAGAGAAGAGCCCATGTAGGGGTGAATATAACAATACCTAGTAGGACACACAGAAAACACTAAACACAAAGCACCAACTATATTAATCTCAATACAAGTATATAAATATAGATTTATAACAGAAACACATAGATATAATTTGAAAAGACACCAAACCACCAGACGATCATAACCAATTTCTAGCCACTAGATTCCACTTGAAGAAAAACTCATTCCAGAAGAACCCACTCCACAAGATATGATATCACTGAAGAGTCTCATCTAAGAGATCTAAATCAATGGGCCATGCCCAAAAAAGATCACTGGTCTAAGAAGAACATTATACTTAGATAGAGGGTCACACCCAAGACTTCTAGGGGAAAAAACCCTAATTTGGATCAAACCACTATATAGGGGATTTTATTCCAATGATACGATGAACCCTACTGATATGGCCTGATAGATGGAGGATCAATGCTGTGCTCAAGGAGATCACACAAATTCCATAAAACCCACCTAGGGTGTAAAGATGATAGAGGACCACACTCCAATCTCATAGAGAGATAACATAAACTCTATCTAAGATTCAAACTCGAGAGGGGATCAAAATATTGTGATGTGGATGCAATACTAAATTGTACCCATGTGGTAATTGAAAAAGGGAAGATACTCAACCAAGATTGGTCCAGACTAAGGAAATGAAGAGATATACACATTCTTTAAAGGGTTACACGTCATGCACCTAGGTGTACACAACATTTCCAACTATCCCCAAGACTTCCCATTTGGTAAAGATTCACACAACATGTAAATCTATAAATACAAAATATGTAGACAAGGAACATGGATTGTAGATATCACCTAAAACCCTCCCATTTTCCACTAGCCATGTATATGTATTATCTCATGTACACCTGATAGTTTCTATGTCCAAGTACGTGACATGACACTAGCCATGTACTTGTGGCCATGTTAGTGTAATTTATAAAGTACACACCAAGCTTCTAGGGAAGGTCCACATGGCCTGTGACCATGTCCCATGGTGTGTGATTCTTAACTCTAAACAAAACCCTAGTACCAAATCCAAGTGTCCCATATGGCATGTAACACTAGATTACATGTCATGTAACCCGTAATTTTTCAGATCCTTCACATCTTTCTCCGTGACATTCACCAAATCATCAGATCCACTGACCTCTCTATAAAATATAGATTGTGATTCGATAGATCATTTCTATTTCCAACGGATTTAATGTGGGCCCTTGATTTTCTCGGAAAACCATCCATCAATACATTCATCCTCGTGCATCAAAATCAAGAAGAATAAGACCCAAAAATCCTTGTGATCCACAAATGATCAACTATTTTTGTCATCACAACATAATAACACCATCAATCACAAACTACACCTGCAGTATTGATCTTTTGCACCAAATAACGATCATAAATTGATCGAATACTGGGTATTCATCGAACCAATATCCAAATGAAACCCTTGTGATGATCATACGATGAATAGGGGAATGAAACCATAATCCATAAGATGTGAGGAATGAAACTCGACCTTTGTTCATTTGACCTCAATCCATTGTCATAGAGAAAGAAAAACTAAAGGTAATAAGCAAAAAAAACAAGATAAAAAATTCCATCAAATTAATTCCACCGATGATTCAGGTATTATTTATATTCATGGAATTAATTTTCGTTCTTTTGAGATTTATAAATGGGATGGAAAATATAGAATCAAACATCTAACCAAGAGTTTGGATCAATCGTTGATGAATAATGACTATGTTTCCATCATCGATGATATCCAGAAACTCCATTGGCTCAATGATCCATGATCTAGTATAGATTTGATGTTGACTGACAATAATTATCCCCTCCAATGGTTTCTAGGTCTCCAAGGTTTTGCGGACAACCCTGGCCTAAAACCTATAGCTTTATATTTATAAACAAAACTGGTTTCTGCATCAAATAAAATAAAATAATTTTTTTAATTAATTTATTTTATTATTTCTATGCCCATGATGAATTTTCCACAAACTGACCATGTCGATAAAGTTTACATCCACCTAGGTTAAAACCTGCATTCTGAACCAAATGGTCTCTCATATTTCTTATTCGGACCACCTTTTGGGAGTTATTTCCCCATTTTAAAAAAACTTCACATATACGCTATTTAATATATTTAATTTGTTTCAATCATTTATTCCAGGTACACAAGACCCTTGTATTGCATGATGTCACATCACCTAGTATCAAAAATAATATATATAATATCCAAAAGTAATACATGGAAAATCCAAGTTATTACATTCTTCCCACCATAAGGATTTTCATCTCAAAAAGAGAAAACCCTACTGTAAAAGATAAGGGTACTAGGCTTGCATCTGGTTCTCCCACTCCCAGGTGATTTTCTGAAGATTCATGTGCTACCATTGAACACACAATAAGGGAATAAATCACCCATAAAGGATACTCTCCTTCTAATCCTTGATCTGTTCTAGGTAATCTAAAAAGGTGGCTCCATCCTCAATGTCTATCTTGACCTAGTCGATAACATGTGACAGGTCGTGCATGTACCTTCTCAGCTGTGACACATAGAAGATTTTTTGTACTCAGTCTAAAAGTGGTGGTAGATCTAAGAGGTACATATCCTTTCCAATAATATATAGTATATGTAAAGGAAAAATTAATCTTAGAGATAACCTTTTCCCCATCCAACTCCCCACAATCCACGTTGAGGTGAGACCCTCAAGAACACATGGTCTCCCTCCTCAAACTCTAGTGGTCTTCATTGTCGGTACACACAAGACTTCTAAAGACTTTATAAAGTATTCATATACTACTGGATGATCTTCACCTTATTTGTAGAAGCTTTCACCAACTCCAGGTGCATGAGTTCTGACTCACATGGATCTATCCAACAAATTGGTGACCTATAGGGTCACCCCTAAAAATCCTCAAATGGTGGCATACCAATGGTGGAATGGTAGCTGTTTTTGTATGCAGACTCCAGAAAGGGTAGATAGTCCTATCAAATATGACTATAGTATAACAGGAAATCCCATAACATGTGCTCCAAGACATGTATTTTCCACATTCTCTAAACATCACTATGGGGGTAAAACGATGTTATCAAGCATAACTGAGATCCAAAGAACTCTGGTAGTCCTCTTCATAATCATGACATGAAGTGAGTGTTATGGTCCAAAATGATCATCAAGGTAACTCCATGGATTTGGAATATCTTATTCACATAGAGGTATCCCATGATCTCTACTAAACTCTGCTATTGAATAGATTAGAAGTGGTCTGACTTGGTGAGTCGGTCTATGATCACCAAGATGAAATTGTTCCCCCTATATGTATGTGGTAACCCCATCATAAAGTCCATAGATATCCCATCCCACTTACACTATGAAACCTAAAGGGGTTGAGTTAAACCTGTTGGAACTTGATGATCAACCATCACCTGATAACAAGTGAGGCATTGAGAGAAAAACTCTACAACATAATGATTCTTTCATGTCCACCAAAACTGACATAAATGTATAATTACATCTTCTCCACACATGGATGTACTGCCAACAGGGATGTATGAAACTCCGACATTATCTCTTCTCACAATATTAAAGGTACCATCATCCACCCTTTGAAAAAGATAGCATGATCCCCACCTTTAGAATATCCATCAGGAGCATATCTAATGGATATATGAGTATGCAAGGTCTCACAGTTGGTATCTCCACACTTAGAATCCTTAACACACCCTAAAAGTTGTGGGGTATGAACCATCAAATATATATATGATTCACCATACCTATCCATTAAGGAAAACTACAACAAGGCTAAATGCTTTGATGCCTCAGTCAACAACTGAGAATAATATATCCTGTTAAGAGATTCTTCCACCACATTACACTTATCAGGAGTGTAAAAAATCTCGAATTCATTGTCCTAGAGGAACTATTTCCATCACCTCTATCCCAAGTGAAGATCCTTCTGTGAGAATATATACTTGAGACTCTTGTGGTCCGTGTAAATGAAAAACCTCTCACTCAATAGGTAGTGTGGCTACATCTTTAGTGCGAAGAATATTGATTCTAATTAAAGATCATGGATTATGTAGTTATACTAATGTGGTATCAAATGATGTGAACCAAGACAATACCCACCCACCTCTGTATCAAAACACAACCAAACTTGGTTCATGATTCATTGTAGAACACTATGTACTCATCAACCTCCTTTGAAAATCCCAAGATAAGATCACTCTTTAACCTCTAACTCAACTCCTAAAAGAATTTTTGGAACTTTTTTACACATGAAATGATTCCCCTTTTAGGTAAATTATGGAAAGGGTGATACCACTATAGAGAAATTGAGTAAAATCCTATGACAATACCCTTCCATCCCAATTAAACTCTGCACATCAGAAACACTCTTGAGTGTATCCCAAGAAATCACTACATCAAACATCCTCATATACAATGTTACTCATGCCTCAAAGATAATGTTCCATAGAAAATAGAACTCACAAATCCATAACTAACACTTTGATATCTTCTTATAAATATGGTGCTCTTGGAGTGTGTCCATGACCATCTTCAAGTGTCTCGCGTGCCCCCCTTCCATCATATTCTAAGTATTCTAGGATGTTTTGATGAAATCGACCACAAACCGGTCTATAAAGGGATTAGAGATCTGGTTCATGAGTCCCATGAACACTTATTGGGTGTTTTTCATGTTGTAGGACATCACCAAGTACTCATATTTACCATATAAAAACCTTAATTATGTATTTGGTATATCCTCACCCCATACTAGCAACTGGTGATACTCTGATCTGAGGTCAATTTTTGAGAACCATCATGCCCCTATCAACTGATCTAATAGGTCATCGATCATCAGTAGTGGATACTTATTCTTTATAGTCACCTAGTTAAAGTGCCGACAACCCACAAATAACTTCATTCTCCTGTCTTTCTTCTTGGTGAAAACACTAGGGTTGCCCAGGGGGAAACACTGGGTCTCACAAATCCATTATCCTAAAAGTCATCCAAAAACACCTCAACTCAAAAATCTCTATAAGATACATTTGATATGTTGGTGAAGATATTAGAGTCATCCCAGGATGCAAGTAAATGTGTAAGTCTATCTCTTAATGGGGAGGTAAATCGAGATCTTCCTTAGGAAAGTCATCCTCATACTCTACCAAAGTTGGAGGGAACTAATATCCCAAAGAATCCTCTTATCCAAGAGTCATGTTATCCAATTGGTGATTAATTTGTTACAATCTACCTTAACTAAGATCATCCTTCTCCACTGAGTTTTACTTTTCACCCACAAAGAAAAACCTCATTTATTATGGTAGAAACACCACATACTTTACCTAAAGTAGTCAATATGGGCATAAATTATTGATAACCAATACATATCTAAGATGATTTTGTAAGGCCTTGTCACTGATAAAATAGACCTCATATAGAAATATTGCCTCTAAACGTCAGATCACACTATCTACAAAAGTGCACAATCACTGAGTCACCACCTCCATGAGTGTCTAACCACAAGGGCTGAGCCAATGAATTCACTAGAATCTCAAAGGAAGTAATGAATCATGAATGTTACTATTAATAATGTATATAAGGTATAAAATTAATAGATAGTACCTTGTATCATCCCTAGATACTCGGGGTTATAGGCCTCCACAGCCTATAGCTAGCCTCGTCCCTAACAACTAGCTCCCTGATCCTAGCATGGACCACCTGAGGGTGGTGGTGGTAATAGGTCAAACCTATTACAACCTTATTATGCTCTATCATCCCCTATTCCATGTCCTCCTTCCTACAAACCAACCTTCTCTTACCACTATCTCTACCTCAGCGGTTCCTTGACCGTCTCTTGATCACCTGTATAACGGGTCAAAAAATTATGATCTAGATGTCCCTAACTGTCATAGGAGAAACACCACCACTCCCTTAGATGATTTGATCCATCCTGAGAGCCCTAACACACAAACCCTATGTGCTGGGATAACCTCTTAAAGTGTATCACACACTTGTATCCTTGTGACTATCGTTAGCTACCTACTGACGAGGTCTCATCTTTTGGGTGCCCACTATAAACACCCTTTATCTGTGCATTCTCTTCTAGGAAACTATCCACTACCAAGTCCCACTCAAGAACCCTAGAATAGGTGGGGATTAAAAGGGATATCACAGAAGCCCTAATATCTAGGAGTAATCCCAATTCAAATGTTTGATCCCTGAAGAACTGATCCCGTACCATATCTAAGGAGTAACATGATAGATCAGTAAACCTTTCCGAGTACTCCACCATAGTCAAACTGCCCTGATTTAGATATAGAAGCTTCTAAATACATAAATATCACAACATGAACATATAGAAATCATAACTGAAGATATTCTCAATGTTTTTCCAAGAGAGATCTGTCTCATCATGTCACTGAGTCACTAAGCTCCACCATCGACTCACATAGCCTCAAATAAGATTCACATCAAGGATCTCCATATGATCTATCAACATCCTCAAAATATGGAAACCATGAGTAACTGCATCTAGATAAACCTTAGCCACCCGAGGGGTTGAATCACCTCGAAAACTAGGAGTTAATTACCTATAAAACTTGTACAGTGCACTCAGACCACATGCATCTTTTTCTGACACTTCCAATTATAAATACTACTCAACAGGTTGTAGTATATCTAGTAAACCACCCGAAGGTGCTATATCCAATACAGGTCTCTATACTGAATCCTCATCACTTGGAATATCATCCTCATGATCACATAAATGAATCCTATATGGATGTATGCATGGAGGAATCCAAAAATAAAACAATACGTACCATGGTCAAAAGAGTATATATGGGGAGATGTCTCAAGAAGGACATGGAAATAAAAACCATTACATTATGATGCATATACCAAAATTTTACCTACAAATAATGTATATATATACCAATTTGAAATATAGGTGATTAGAGTCTTGGTGTATTTATACATCGAACACTGTATCAACACTGGAGTCTCTGACCTGAAATCCAAACTCAAAATACCAAACATTGTTGCCCCAAAAAATTCTCACTGAATCTGGTCCTAAGGTAGAACCGATTGCCCTGATACTACTTTGTCATTACCCAATCCACTAGGGTCCAACCCGTGACTACCCCAAGCCAACCTCTAATAGGCCAGGGGATGGTGGCCAACGCCGAGTAGAAATATCCAAAAAATGGGAGGCATTAGCTTAATTTACATACACACACACACACACACACACATCTCCATTCCCACAAAATGATGAAATATAAAACTAAAAATAATTCATGTATACAACTAAAATCCCAAAACCATATCAAGAAATTTAAATATTGAAAAAAATGGTCCAAATACAATCCCAAATATTTTTTAAAGATTCCAACTTGCTCCAAGGGAGAGGAGTAAAGTCAAAAGTATGCTCCTAGAGAACAATATGGTTTGAAAAGCTAAATATATGCTCCAACAGCTCCACATCCTCTAGGGACACCATGAAAAGGGATACCATCTACATAAGATATGACACGTATGGGTAGAGCCCATGTAGGGGTGGGTATAAAAATACCCTATAGGACACCCTGAAAACACTAAACACAAATCCCCAAGTATAGTTAGCTCAATACAAGGATATAACAATCAATTTATAATAAAAACACCTAGATATACTCAGGAAATACACTATGCCACTAGGAAGTCATAACCAACTGCTAGAGAATCCACTCTATGAGTCCTGATATTATGAGATAATCCACTCTATGAGTCATGATATTGTTGGAGAATATCATCTAGGAGATTTAGATTATTGGTACCTACCCAAGAAAGTTAACTAGTATAAGAATAACCTTATACTTAGATAGGTGGTCATGCACATCACCTACGGGGGACACCATGAACCATAATCTGGATCAACCTGCTACATAGGGGATCATATGACAATGATAATATGAACCCTACTAATATGACCTGATAGATGGAGGATCGAATCCCTTCTCATGGGGGTCATTAAGATTCTACAAACCAAACCTAATGTGTAAAGATGATAAAGGATCAGACTCTAGTCTCATAGAGGGAAACCACATACTCTATCTGAGACTTGACCTCGAGAAGGGATCACAATCCTATGATGTTGATGCAATGTTGAACTGTACTGTCCAGGGAATTGACCAAAGGAACATACTCAAAAAAGACTATTTTAGACTAAGGAAATAAAGAGCTAGAAATAATGTTTAAGGGGGTACATGTCATGTACCTAGGGGTACATGTCATGTCTATCTATCCCCAAGACTGTCTGTGTGGTAAAGCCTCACATGACATGTAAATATTTAAATAAATGGCTTATAGAAAAGGTACAGGATGTATAGAGATCACCCAACACCTTATCATGTGATTCTAACCATGTCCGTGTACCAGTGTCCATGTATGTTTATCATGATATATACACCTAGTTGTGTCAATGTCCAAGTACATGGCATGCCATTGGCCATATAATTGTTTCCATGTTCATGTACTTTATAAATTACATGCCAAGCTATTAGTGAAGGTTCATACAGTGTGTAACAAAGTCACATGACATGTGATACCTAAATCTGACCAAAACCCTAATGTCGTAGCTAGGGAGTCCCACACGGTGTGTAATGTTGGTTTACACCCTTTGTAACACCTAATTTTCAAGATCCTTTGGATCTTCTCCCAATTCATCTATTGAATCACCATAGCTACTGCATTTTTCAAAAAATATACATTATGGGTTGGTTGAGCCTTTCTAATGCTTCCAGCTAGAATATAGTCCCTTGATCTACTCAGAAAACAATCCATTAGTCTATTCAATCTCATGAAGCAAAACTGGGAAGAACAGAACCCAAAAATACATCCGATCTACATCCGATCAGCCACAACCATTGTCACACCATGATAACATCATCAATCATAAACCGAACCTACAATATTGATATGTTAATCCAAATAATGGTCATGAAATGATCAAATACTAAGTATTTATCAAACCACAAGACAAAAGAAACACTCATGATGAACGTGTGAAAAATGGGGGAAGAAAACCATAATCCATAATATGTGTGGAATAAACTTGGACTTTGTTCATTCACCTTTGATCCATTTTCATAGAGAAATATAAAAGATGTGGAATAAACACAATGAATAAGATAAAAAATACCATCAAATTAATTCTACCCATGATGCGATTATCAATTCTTTTATTTGAATTGATCCAATTTTATTAAGGATTAATAAATAGGATGAAAAACATAGAATAAAATATCCTACCTAGATTTTGGATCAATCGTTGATCAATAATAGTTTCATTTCCATCATTGATGGGATCCATGAACTCTGTTGGCATAATGATCCACATCCTGGTCCAGATCCAATGTCAATTTCAATGAACGCTCTCCTATAATGATCTCTAAGTCCCCAAGGGTTAGCACCAAACCTAGGAAAAAACCCATAACCACATATTTAAAAAAAACATTCCCCATATCAAATAAAATAAATTAACTATTTTAATTAATTAATTTAATTATTTCTTCACCCATGATGAATTTTCCAAAAATAGCCCTTGATAAGAAAGTTTATGTCACACCTAGGGTAATTTTTTTCTAAACTCAATGGTTCCCTCAGATTTCTCATCAAGAACACCATTCAAGATTAATTCCCATTTTTAGGAAATATGCATGCACATTATATTTAATATAGATAGTATATTTCCAACATTTATTCTGGGAATAATGAGCCTTGGAATCACATGACTTCTCCATGCCTGGTCTAAAAAATAATCCATAAAATATCAAGAAATAATACATTAGTGTTCAGAGTCACTATAGGGTGACTCTACCTCAGAGTGAAGCCTTGGTTCCCCTGGGGTTGGCTTTGTGAAGGATAATTATATCATGACACCCCAATAGAATCAAAGGGAGTTATTCTTATATAAAGGTCATGGAACTTCATAAAAGGAATCTCCGACATGTTTTGGGGTTCTCAAATACCCATGGGAGGTGGTTTAGTGAAGGATGGATACCTTTTGATATACATCCCCTCTCCTGCTCATAAAGATTCTGAATTATTGAAATTCAGATCTTTTCCCAAAACCTGAATGGTGACATCCTCCTAAATGTTAGTCATAGGTGGAATTTGTAGGACTATTAGAGGAATGGGCATTGATTTCATGAAATATGGCGGCTTCAACATAAGATTATGAGATTTATAAAATTACGGGGTTCTATAAACTAGTGTTATGTTGCGTGCAAGTTACCACCTAAGCTATGAATGGATGAGAACTTTCACAAATTGGAGGCCCGTGAACTAAACTTACACTACACGAAGGTTACCTCTTAATCTCTACATAGTTAGGGACTTCTGTAAACTGGAGTTCTATGAACTAGGCTTATGTTACATAGAGGTTTTTACCTCATCTCCACATGGACAAGGAATTTCACAAACCATATTCAGTTTTGAAGCTTGTAACCTTCACAAAACAGACCTTTAATTTAATTTTTGGGACGTTTTTGCCCAAATATATTTTGAACTAGCCATGAATTCATCATCCCGTCCCGTGATACTCATATTTTGGTGAAAATAATGAGTTATTGTTATGAACGATGAACTGGATCAAATAGAGAATTATTCCACTTTAGATATTATCCCTAGAATAAAATAAAAAAATATGATTGACCCCAAGTGGGTATTAAAAAAAAGATAAATTATGGAGGATAAGTCTTAAGGAATAAGATTGAACTTAAATTTAGTGGATATTTATAGGAAGATAGAGTTGATTTTTAAGAGACCTTTGTACCTATTCCAAGGTTGAAATCCATTATCATGTTCCTTGTGTTGGGGTTGGTGTCCTAGACCAACTTCTTTATACTTCATATTACTTAAAAGTCCATATATTTGAATATTAATAAATACCTTATCATATATTGATTTTCCATATATGATAATTTGATGTGATAATATCATAGAGTATTTGTTGCATTGAAATGGTCATAATCAATTCCCCATTATGATGAGAACCATGAAATTATATGATGATATTCCTAAACATATAATTATAGTCCTATGACATCATCTGATGGGAAACAAGTGAAATATATTATTAAACGTAAATAATCATAATTTGATGAGACTCTATCTCATAAATTTCATAATTAGTAATCTCCATGAATGAAGATTATGGATATAACTGCAAGTATAAATTATATATGTTATGTTTCATTGGATATTTGTGCCTATAAGCATGTATAATGTTCATTAGACATAAATATTATTATTAATACATATCATTAATTACATATGTTTATGTATTAATGAATTTTGTGATGATATATGCACATAGTGATGTAGGATACGTTGGGTGAATCCTGAGTGCTATATTAATAATGAATAAGTCAAGGAAGGATCTCCCCTTCCATTTTTATGGAATTTGATACCTTAAAAAATTTATCAAAATGGAACTATCAAACTAAATTCCATGGAATAGGTGATGGATGAGTTCATTTTAGGAATTCAAAGAATTTTTTATTAAGAATATTGTTTAATGACACAAGTATGCAACCAACTTGATGATATATAAATATAATGGATAATATTATAAAGTGAGTGTTTGTATTTTGTTTTCAATGTTGCAACACTAACTGGATATATGACAATATTGTAATTTAAGAAAACCTATCCAATTATATTGAGTAATAATCTTAGAGGGTCATATACTTAGTTTTATTATAGATCTAAATTAAATTATATTTGAATTTAATTATTGAAATAAATAGTATTCTCCAAATCATGGAATACTATTTTTTCAAGATTAATTGATAATGTATATGTAGTAAATATTTTATGTGAGATGAATATTAAAATAAATATTCATTCTAAAGAATTTGAATATTATATATATTTTTTTGTTTATTGAATGAATAATATTTATTAGTCAAGGTTTGGTAAATAATAAGGAGGAAATGTAGACCAAGCTAAAGGGTCTAGTGGGAATGATATATTAAATATCATTTACCTAAATATTTATTTATTTATTTAAGGAATGATATTTATTTATTTGTGATACATGCACACATTAATAAAATAATAATAATAAAAATATTATTATTCTTATTAGACATGGGGCTCACTAAGGATTATGAGAATAATTAAGGTCACATGTACAATTATTTATTTTCTGACCTGGATTTATAAATACTTGGTAATATAATTTACTCGAGTTAGGCATTGTTGTGTAGAATATATCCTCTCTAGATATTTCCATAACCATAAAGAGAAAATTCTCTATAATGATCTCATGAACCAAGAGCAAGAATACTCTTCCTCCCTCTCCAGTATAAATAGAACAAGTATGAATCCTTTAATTTTAAAGGATTGTGTTGTGATCAATGGGAGTAACATAAGATGATTGGTACCGCCGCACTAGCACCCATAGTAACACCCACAATGCTTTGAGATCAAAGTAACACATGTGGATCATCGCTAGAGGAATTTTACTTTGGATCCTATCAAATAAATGATGTAACTACCAGATGGAGGTTCAAATGATCAACACCAACATTGTAGAAAGAACCCAAGAATGAGGTAATTTCTTATTGTTAAATAAATTATAAATTTAACATGAAAATATAATATTTTTGGTTACTGTATTATTTCATTATGTTTCTTATAAATACTTTATATGTAATGGATTGATTTATTTAGTGTTTTTAATGAAAAACCTCTATCTTTTTCTTCTTTTTCTTCTTATTATTTTGGTTCTCACCACCATTAACATGAGCAATCTTTATTCTTAGTTTCTATTAAAACCAATGGTCTTATTTTTTGTTGTTTATTTCAATTAAACCAAGATATTTCCATTCTTATTATTCTTATTTTTTGGTTTTTTTGTTTTCTATTAAAACCAAGGGTGCACTATAACCCTTTCAAACCTTCCTAAATGGAGGTAGGAGCTCATTCTTGAGATATTTCAAAACTATTTTGTAATGTTTTTCACTTTCAATTTATGTAATTTATTTTCTTCTACGATGAGTGTTTTAATTTTCACTCTTTCAATTTTACATGGATTATTTTATACTTACAATCATTTTCTTTCATGTTAATATCTTAAATTTTATAGCATCATTTTATAATTGTTTTTAAAGGAAATTCATCCAATATTTCC
The DNA here is from genome assembly GCA_963277665.1 of Viscum album. Classification (NCBI taxonomy): domain Eukaryota; kingdom Viridiplantae; phylum Streptophyta; class Magnoliopsida; order Santalales; family Viscaceae; genus Viscum; species Viscum album. The sequence goes on from OY728150.1 coordinate 537,763,791, forward strand.
ATTTTTTCTCTAACCTACATTTGAAATAAAATAAAATCTTTGTGTTTTTCTAAAATGATCCTTATTTTAATTTTTTTTTCTATATCTTAACCAATTTCAATGTTCAATATTTTTATAAATAACATCTTTTCATACTTTCATGGTGCTTCTGAAGGGAATTCTATGGGTATTGAACCATATTTTTATGGTTTTAATTATACTTATTAGACTAATCATATGTAAATATTTATTAGATCTATTTGTTATCATGTGTGGAAATTTTTTATGCATGATTATATTACTACCATTGAAAAATAATAAAAATGGATAATCGATGATATTGCTGATTTTGAATTAAATGGTAAATATATGAATTCCATACATTATGGTTTAGACCAAAATGAATTTAATCATATATCTACTTTCAATACGACTTATTAAATCTAGAAAAAACTTGAAGTCACTCATTAATGAATAAATAAAGTGAAAGATACTAGATTTAATATCTATAGAAAATATTTTGAAAGTTTTAGTATGAAAAAAATGAATATATTACTGATATGTTTACATGGTTTATAAACATATGTAATAGTATAAAGTCTCTTGGTGATACTGTTATTGTATAAAATTTAGTCAAGAAAATCATTTGGGTTTTACCCAGAAATTGGGAACCTAAAGTGAAAAAAATATAAGAAGCTAAGGACATAAATAATATGGCATGGAAGTAGTTAATTGGATCTCTCATTATGTATTAGATCCCAATGAAGTGGCAAGTTGTTAAGGAATCCAATTAAGTTAAGGAGAAAATGAAAATTTCTTTCAAAGTAATTAATGAAGTCTATTATAATGATGCTAAAATTTATCATTTTAAAACAACATGAACATATTATTCAAATGAAATAAGACCTACCAACATGAAAAAAATGAGAATAATCAAAGTGAACAAGAATTAACATGATTTAAATGAAAAAAAGAGACACATAAGGTAATAATTCCCTTGATAAAATAAAAAAACAACGAGAAGAAGAATAAAAATAAGAAACCTTTTATGGTTTATAATTTAAGTGAATGTAATGATTCTCCCTCCTTAAGAGAGCCAAGAAATTAGAATCCCAACTGTCTCATTTATAAAGTTAAGGTTACTAACGAAGTAAACTCAAACTCCTCTCCATCTTCCTTATCAAACTCTTCTTATTCCTCCTCAAATTACTATTTTTTATCTTCTACTTACTCTCACCTAAGTTACAAATATCTAAAATATTCCAGTGAACAAATTAAATAAGTTTTTCTCTAACTAACTTCAATATACCAAGATTATAAAAAAAATTATAATAATGTTCTTAAATGAAGGGATAAAATCACAATAAAAAAGATGAATTATCATCACAATTGAATGATCAACTGAATGTGCATGAATTAAAATAACCTATCCATGATCTCAAACAATCTATCTCAAAATTCAACTAAGGTGAAGAAAATATATTTAAAATTTTGGTTTCTAATCAACCTATAAAAAACCATGTAGTTTTGTTTTTCTAAAAAAAATTAGTTCTTCTGAGAAGAAGACTTTTGTGAAATGAATTTTTCAGTTTTTTTAATTATTTTCATAAAACTGGGAATTTATTTTATGAATGTGATTAAAATAATTCTTGATATATATGTCCAAAAAATTCATCCTTTTCCCCCCATCTCATATCATAAATTAAAACAATTTTGTTTACCAATATCCATATTAGCTAACATATACAGACCAAAATTTTTGGAACCAAACAAAATTAATTTCATAATTAAATAGAAAATGTGTCTAAAAAAATACCTAAATGAAATGTGGTACATGGATAATGGATGATCTTGATACATGTGTGGCAACCCATGTGAATTTAATCAACTTGAAAAACTCGATGGAGGATACATGACATTCATTGAAAATTCAAGAAGTAAAATCATCAGTATATGTAATATTAGTTTTCTTAATTAAATTCTTATAAATATGTTTTATTCATTAATTGTTTAAAAAATAATTTTAAAAGAATTAGCTAATTGTGTGAATTTTTTTTAAAATATATTTCAAAAATTATTTTTGAAAAGTTTTTAACCTCAAAGGAAAAATTTTATTTACATCTATTCATTTTCAAAATGTTTATATTATTGATCTAAAATATCTTTCATCTAAAAATGTTAAATATTTAAGAATTCTAGATAATTAGTATTTTATTTAAAATAAATTACCTGGTCATTGTAGCACACACACACACACACACACACACACTTATTAAGCTCAAAAGACATCAACTAGCATGAGATTTACAAAAAATTTAATTTCAAAGATAATGTTGTTTGTGAACTTTCTAACTTGGTAAGAAACAAAAAACCCATTTCAAAATAAAAAAATAGGAATCAAATTCTAAATACCTTTATATTGTTCAACTTGATATTTTTGGACGAGCTCAAGTTGAATGTAACGAACCAACCCAGGCCAACTAAACCATCTACCTAATCCAACCATCATAGGGTGAGGTAAAATGAAGATAACATAAACAAGTCTTCAATATATCCAAGAAAGACATACAACCAAAGTAAAACACATAATAAAGAGATATAACAAGATCCATACAACCCAATACAAATAGGATAAACCAGAATAGTATGAAAAGAAAAGACCAATAAGTCTGTATGTGACCAACCATGACCTCTAAACCATCCTGCTACAAAGGTAATATACCACAAGATAACCTGTCTTGCTACATGACTCCATTCCATTTCCATGAGTCCTAAAAAACAAGTTATAAAACCACCGAAAGGAAAAATTAGGGGGGAGAACAAATCACAATAGGATACCAACAAATAATATATATAACTTGTAATACCAAGAGCACACAAGTTATAGATTAAAAAATCCTATTTATAAATAATTTTCATAAATAAAATATTTTGTAAACATTTAATTTGTTTTTCATAAATGCATACCATATTCACCATGTCTAGGAATATATTAGGTATAAAAGAAAAACATGTATATCAAACATGTGAGAAAATATCTATGAAATAAACAATCATGTGATAAACCTGGTATAAAAGAAAAAACACACCATTTAGGCCCTAGCCTATGGTAATCTATCCAAGACATAAAGGAATCCTAAACCAAGCATAAGTTGGTTCTAATTGATATCAAATCCTTCCACATTCTGTCGATATAAAAAATAACCCCTAGTGGTTCCACACACATTAGGGTTACCAATGTCTATTTCTAGATGGACCCAAGGTTCCTAATATGCTATGTTTGTTAAAAACCATTTAAAAAACCATGAAAGAATTTAATAATATCTCTTTTCACAAAAAAAAATTCAATGAATAAACCAAATGGATCAAAAATAACATTCAACAATACAATAATTATTTACACTTTCATAGATTCTCCTACCTTAAGAATGATGGAAACCTATCTACCTTCAACAACAGAGATCGAAAAACATGGAATAGACTTTGAAAGGAATGAAATGAAAGGAAATAAAAAAGGATTTATAGAAAACAGAAATCAATAATTAATTTTAAACAAAAATTTATCCAATGTTGCTACCATGGCCAAAGGAAATTAAGAAGAAGAATAAACGTTTACTAGGGATATGTGGTGCAACCACCAGAGGAAAAGACACCAAACATAGTGGTCTAGAAGAAGGGGGATCACCCAAAAGCACCTAAAATTGTCGTAGGGTATGACAGGGAATATTGTTCACTAAATGAATAAAAATATTCTGGCATGTAACATGTTTATAACCATTGGACTTGAGAAATTCACCTCGTGAATTCCTTTCACGATGAGAAACCCCACATTTTAAAAATACACAAAAGGCATCACCTAATATTAAATTAAATCTTTATTTCAATTTTCATGAAGTATAAATATTTCATGGCCAGTAAAACATTAAAACCCTATACTATGTTCACGACATTTTTCCGACAACATATTAACGTCATGTAACGAATTCACAACATGAATGTGTCCAATAGGTAGTTCCCCACCCTGTTTTCTACAGAAAACCTCTAAAAAAACTATTAAGGATCTCTATTCAAAAGGATATCCTTATAAATCCATTAACAAATTTATACCTATATTCTATTAATTTAAATAAACATACATCCCTCAGCTTTATACCAATTTTCCCTACGAAGTCTCTTTATTCCTGATAATTCCATAATGCACCTAATTAAAAAGGAAAACAAAAAAATAAAATAATACTTGAAGGAAGGTAAAAGGGTGTTAAAATATACCCACCATAAATTATTTCTATCCCAAGAAATTCCACCTTATATCCTGTACACACAAAAAGTGAATTCCACTACTGACTCATCAATAATTCTTGCTCCTATATCTCATGGATATCTCATCTGCACTACCAAATTACGTGGAACAAATTAATAATTTTAACATAAAAAACATGTCTTAGTGATCCATAATCTGAACAAGTTACTAAAACACAATGATTTCGATCTAAAGATTGACATCCTCTCAATCAATCACATGGGAACTATCTAGTGGATAACTCCTTATATGGGAAAAATGAAACACTTCATAGATAGAATTCAATTGAGATGGTAAGTCCAACAGACAATCCACATTTCCTTGTGGTATAATGATCTCAAAGGTTCCCACAAAACTTAGTTAAACCTTTCCCTACTTACCAAACTGATGATGTCCTAAGCGAGGTGAAACTCTAAGAAAGACCTGATCACCAACCTCAAATTCCTATGGCTGATGAAAATGGTACACATAATATTTTTGATGACTATATGATATGATAAATCTTTTATAGATCAAATGAACCCTCTCCATCATCTTCAGAACAAGACTCAACCTAATCAAGGACCACCCACCCAACTCTTCCCAACATAAGGGTAATCTACATGGATACCCATACAAATCTTCAAAGGGAGTTATTCTAATTGAGTCATGATAACTATTTTTATAGGAAAACTTAACCAAATTCGATATTTTTCCAAAGAACCACAAAAATCAAGAACATATGCCCATAGCATATCCTCAAGAACCTGAATATCTCTATATATCTATCCATCCATCTGAGGATGATATCGTATTCTCAATTTCAAATGGTAACCCATCGCATGCTAGAAACCTCTTAAAATCCTGGATGTGAACCTTGGGTTATTATTAGAAAAAAACCATAGAGGTAACCCCATGAAGTTTCAAAATCTCTTGGACATACAAGTCCCCAAGTTGTCCCACCTTCATAATCTCTTTGATAGAATGAAAATGTGCCGATTTCATGAGTCGATCAATGATCACCCAAATCACATACTTCCCACTCAGAGTCCATGGAAAAACAATGATAAAATCATTGTAAATATCATCTGATTTTTATAAAATAATGTTAAAATTCTATAAAAACTATAAGGTCTCTATTTTTCTACCTAAACCCTCTAAAATCTATGACACCATGATACAAAATCCCCAATCAGCTATCTCATCTCTGACCACCAATATCAACATCTCAAATCATGTTAAATATGTGTAGAAACTAGGTGTATAGATCCCAAGGAATGATATCTACTATCCATAAACTACTGCCTTAGAAAAAATGGAACAACCAACCTATTTTAAAAACACAAGGTGCTATTGGGAGACCGAGACCACTCACCCAAGGTCTACCCACCATAAATGATTTTACTAAATAATTGGAACATAGGGTCATACATTTTCTTTAGCCGAACCCACTCATTAAATGATGGGTCTTATTTTATCAAATCCAAACATACTCACCCACCATCGTTTCTATTCCCTGGATTATCTCAGCAAACGAACTCATGAAATTCAACTCTTCCATCGATTCCTTCACTACATATTTTAAAAATTTACGGCTCAATGCATTAGTGACCACATTCCCTTTTATAGCAGTATACGAAATATAAAAATAAAAATTTTGATTCTACTCCATCCAGAATCTCTATCACAAGTTCAAATCCTTCGAAGTGAAAATATACCTCAGGCTATTATAACAAAAATACACTATAAAACACTACCTAAAGAGATCTTTTACCCACATTTTGAGTGTATGAATAACTACTGCCAAATCAATATCATGGGTAGGTTATTTATTCTCATTAAGGTATAACTAGTTAGATCCATATTCCCCACCTGTTTTCTATGCATTATGACACACCCCAAACACATTTTTGAAGAATAAAAAAACATCATAACCCAAACCTGGTTATGGAAGAATCCAATCTGGAGTTGAATTCAATTCACCTTCAATTCCTTAAAATATCTCTAAAACATATCATTCAACTCAAACATTAAAAACTTATGGTTAAAATATTTCATCGGAGATGAAGGATTAGATAATTCCCAAACAAACTACATGTAATAAATAGTGAACCCCAAGAAGATTCATATCTCAAACAAATTTTTGGGATTTTCATAAGACATAATTGCCTGTACTTTTTCATGATCTGCTGAGATGCCCATCTCAAATATAAAATTAACTAGAAAATTTATTTCTTGAATAAAAAACAAACATTTTTAAATCTTACCATATATATGATGTTCTCCCAATTTTATAATAATGATATCCAAATGGTCCATGTGCTTGTTCTCAGACTTGGAATAAACCAAAAATCATCCATGAACAACACAATAAAAGAATCTCAGAACCAATGAAATATTTTTTTAATCAATTTCCTAAACATCACAGGAGTATTAGTGAGACCTAATGACATAACCAAAAACTCAAAATGCCCACACCGGCTCCTAAACACTGTGTTAGGCATATCCTCTTCTCAGAATATCAACTAGTGGTACCCTGACCACATTTCAATATTTAAAAAACAATTATCCCCTATAAAATTATCAAATAGGTCATTAATCATAGAAAAATATTTTTTTATTGATGGTCACGTAATTTAACTTCCAATAATCAATGCAAATTATGAGGCTTTAATCTTCCTTCTGGTAAAATTGGACTAGAAAATCCCATATTTACACACTAGGAAAAATAAATCCTTTATCTACTAGACCAAGAATCTATACCTCATATTCTACCAACTCAGTAGGAACCATATGGCAAGATTTTATAGAATTGGGAATTGTGATAGGGAGTAGGACAATAGTAAAATTGATCTTTCTCTATGGTAGTAAACTAAAAAAATCATCTGAAAATACCTTGGGGTACACACACACTACTAAAGGTAGATGAATACTTGAACAAGTGTTAACAACATCAAGAAAAATCTCTATTTCATAAAAAATATGTGGATGGATTATCTTGATGGTTTGATTTTGGGGGTTTTAATGTCTTGTATAACCATTAATGTTGGGTTTATGATTTTTTTCTCTAACAGAAACTCTCAATGAATCCCACATCCATAATCAATTACAAACCTACTTTTGAAAGGCAGCTGGTCCTTTGGGGTTTTAGATCCAATAATGCATAGGAACTCACATTGGTTGACAGGATGGGAGTCTGGGGTCATCACAACCTTTTGGGGGTAATATTTTTCTACACCGGGACACTCATATATATTTAAGATATGTTAGCGAATATCTTCCTAATCCTGATACGAGACCAGTTACCCTAACAAAGTGATCAAGTTTTTGAATCTATCTATGTGGAAAGAGGGCTATACTAATGAATATATCTTTATATATCCAAGGTTATTCATCAATTTACCACTAATGGGTATCTATTTATATATTGAATACATTTAATAAGACACTTCGTAGTTTGTTGTCATCCATTAAGAGATTAATATTTCAAGGATGAAACTGAGCTATTATGAGGCATCCTACACATCTTGTTTATAACCGGAATGAAAACCCACATAGTTTTTCAAAACCCATTAGTTTAATGTCATGGATAAAGGAAATATATGAGGTCACTTAGGCACCAAGTATTGAGCTCTATCCTCTAAGAGGCTTCCTACCTATCCTAGTTATGGTTGGAATTAGATTCATAATAGATTGATCATTCCCTTGGGAATTTCATCAAGGTATATTCCCTTGTATGCGGGAAGTTATATCATGCAACTTATCAGGGATTACATGATGAGAATAACCTAGATCACAGAGACTCATAATACAAATGACATGGAAATCACATGTAATGTATCATATTTTCACTTAACTATTATTGGATATTATATGGAATGATTTTCAGGCCAGGTACTTAGATGACATGCGATTCTGAGACCCGTTGTTTCTGAAATAAATGTTAGAAAAATAGTAATTTTTTAAATAGAGCACACATGTGGTTTTCCTAAAAAAGTAGAATAACTCTTAAATGGGTGCCCAAATAAAATATTTTAGTGCACCGTTGAGCTTATAATGATGGATATACCCTATCCACGACTTAAATTTAGCCAGCATGGGTCGTTTGTGGAAACATTGTCGCGAGACGTAATTGGAATAAAATAATTTAATAAAACTTATTTTTTCGATGCAGTGGTTGACGATATTTAAAAAGATTATTATAGAGAATTCACAATATCAGCCACATAACCCTAGAAACCTTGGAGAACTGTTGGATAGAAATTTTATGATTCTCTCTCACATGATGATGGAGAATCGTGGATTGATGACTAATGCACATAGGATTCAAAGGAACTTGCCTATGAAAACAACGCGATGACCATTATTTTTCAGCAAGTTATCTGAATTGAGGTAGGGATATTATCTTGTTTTGATTTCCCCATTCTTTAAATCCTCAATGACATATACTGATCAATGAACAGATTGATATGCGGTTCGGTCATGTTTGCGGGATAGGATGTATTTGCGGGTTTATCGGGATTGGATGCTAGAAAATTGCTTTGATGCATTACTGTTCTAATGGAAATGAACCAAGATGTAAACGAAAATTGATTGAGGTTTGTACCTCTATATTCTTGTGCTTTTCTCCCCATATTTCTTTGATTATTCATGTATTATCCATTTTCTTCCCGCACTTTGAAACCATTTATGAACGATCGATTGTTACGCCCTCAATTTTTGGCGCAATGATATGAAAACATAGATCCGAGATCGTCACGATGCGACGAAGGTGAGATGGTGATGAAAATGATGCAATTTGGTTAGAATGGTGGTCTGGTACAAATTCAGTGTGGTAGTAAGTGGTGTCTGAGGCGGCGACATCAGCGGTGTGGGACGTGGTGGACAAGCAGGGCTAGCGAGGCCGGTGGAGACAGACACAGTGAGGGATGTGAGGTGCAGTTAGGCTAGGCGGTCTGAGTGGACCATGGTGGTTGATCTTGAGACATGATAGCTTGAGATTCCATGAGGCCCAACGACTGTGTTTTCTACCGTGATGGTCGACCATGGGTACAATGACCGTGTGACCGATCCGCATGGTCAGTTGATCGACTGTAGCGGTAGGTCCACAGGCCCAAGTGGGCCTGTAGGTAGTTTCAATCAAACGATCATATCTCTTAAATAAATCATGAAATTGATGATCCATCTATAGCATTGAGACCCTAATGTTGATACAGTCATTTTTGGAAAAGTGATAAGTTTTTGGTTTGGACCATTATAGGTTGATATCATTCGCTTGGTCCTTTCATCAAGGGTTTAGTTTGGTATTACATCCACATAACTAGATTATAATACCCTCTAGAGGCCAAGTCTCAGAATGAGTTTGGTATCCCTCCCCAAGACTGGAGTGTAATACTCTATCACCCATAGTAGAGTTTGTTGAATCATGTAACCTCCTTGATTAGGGCATTGATCGTCCATCTAGCGGGCCACATTAGTAGGGTTAGTGGTATCCCCTAGTGTTTGTGAGGATAATCCCCTATATAGAGGGTTGATATATATTGGGTATGTGGTATCACCCAATGAGTCTGGGTGCAATCTGTGGTATCCCCTAGTCAGTTATAAGCATAATCTAATCTCTTTGTACCATAATATTCATTGACCAATACATCTTATTTGGGTAAATCCCAAAATGAGTTAGACATACTTTTGAGTGTTTCTAATGATATCATGACTTGATGAGTGAGTTATCCCAAAAAGTTATTGCTTTGAGAAGAATATTATGGCTGAAAGTTTGTTATAAACTCCTGGTGGTGTGATGTTTCTCATGAGTATATCTAGATAATTCTTGTTATATGTTCTATAGACATATACCTTAGTAGAGCTGACTGTACTTTCCTTTAGGGTATTTGTGGTTTTAGGTTGTCCTACTAAGTATTATTATACTCACCCCTACACGGGATTTTCCTACATGTGTCATGTCTTTTGTAGATGATTGAACTTTTTACGGAGTCCTAGGTGGACCAGGACCATACAATGCTTAGTGAGATCGGACAGACCTAGGTGTGTTCTTGCAGCTTTCAGATAGCAGTCTCGGTACCATTATTTCCATATTGGACTTATGTTACAGACTCTATGGTGGTCTTCTATTATGTCCCAATTTACTTTACTTCCTGTCATACTCTATTTTGAGATTTTAGTGGTATGCATGCATTGATTACATAATTTTTTTTAATATTTCAAAATTTTGGGGCGTTGAGATGTGTGCATGCCTACAGGTACTTAGGCTAATGCCTCCAATTCATGGGATATGTCTAATCAGTTCTAGTTAGCATCCCCTAGCCTATTGGAGGTGGGCTTGGGGTAGTCATGGCATGGGCCCCTCTGGGATGGGTAGTGATAGAGTGGTATCAGAGTAGGTTCAATTCTACTTTAGGATTGGGAGTATGTGAGGTTGGTTTTGGGAAACAATGTTAAGTGTTTTGGGTTCATATTTCAGGATAGGGACCCCAGTGTTCGTGTGACGATTGATGTATCCATACAAAAGAACTTTGATTACCAGTTTTTCGGCTTGGTACATAAAAATGTTGGTTTCAGGGAAAATAATGGTACATTCATCATATAGGAATGGTTTTGTTTTCCATGTCCTTCTTGAGTCATCTCTTGAGATATACTCTATTGACCATGGTACATCTTGTTTTATTCTAAGATTGATCCACGTAGACAACCATCCAGGATTCCATTGTGTGATCACAAGGATGATCCACCTAGTGAAGATGCATCAGTATAGAGTCTTGTACTAGAAATAGCACCTCTAGGTGGTTTACCAGTTATACCACCACCCATCTATTAACTACTACTACTAGCACTACCAACTAAGGATTAACACAGGATGGGTGTATTTCAGGAGTTCCAGAGGTAAAAAAATCCTCCGTTTCAGGGTGATCCAGAACCTAAGATGGTTGACAATTGGCTAGAGGTAGTCACCCGTGTTTTCCACCTTGTGAGGATGCCTACCGATCAAATGACAGTCCTTGTCACAAGTCTTCTTTAGGTCTCTATAGGTAAATAGTGGATCTCAGTTACTCAGTCACATGATGAGATAACCCTATACTAGATAGACTTAGAGTGTCTCTTCAAAGAGTATTTCTATTTGGCCATGTTTTGATCGATAAACATATAAGATCATCTGCATCTACAGTAGGGCAGTATGATTTTGACATAGTATTCAATGAAGTTTAGAGATCTTTAGCACTACTCTTTGGATATGGTACAAGACCAGTTCTTCAGGATCAGTCCTTTGATAAGGGATTATACTGGGACATGAGGGCATCATTGGTATCCTTTAACATTTCTACCTATGCTGGGGTATTTGAGAGAGCCCTGGCAGTGGAGAGTTTTCTGCAAGAGCATACACCAATAGTGGGAGATATCAATGGGAACTGGGTAGTTGATACCTCATCAACAGGTAACTAATAGCAGTCGTAGGGATCAAAGTGGGTTAGGAACTTCATTGGGCGATCCCAGGGTTATGGGTCAGTAGTATAGGGCTCCCAAGGTGTCTCAAATCAGTACAGGGAAAAATGATGTTACTAAGGCAGTGATTGGGGACATCGTGTACCAGATTTCCCAACATTTCAAAAAACTGATCATGATATGGTCGAGCAACCACTGAGGTAGAGGTAAATATAGGAGAAGGGTGGTCTGTAGAGAGGAGGACATGTAAAAGGAGCTAGGAGACCAGTAGAAGGTGGTCATCATTTCGACATGTTACCACCATCTCCCCTCGGTGGTCCATGACTGGATCAGGGAGTTGGTGGATATAGATGAGACCAGCTGCTGCCGATGGAGGCTTATGACCCCAGAGCTTCATGGATGATACTAGGTATGATCTGTGTCTTTTCCATATTAGCTACAATTTTTAAAGACACGGGTTCTAGCCATTCCTTTTTTTCCGCAAACCTTGTTTGAGATGTGGAGATTCTAGTTGAACCATTGACTCAACCCTTACTTTTGGATACTCCTACGGGAGGAGATTCAATAATCAAACATTGGTGACAATAGTGTGACCCGACTCTTTGAGGTGAGAGTTTTGGTTGGGATCTCTTGGTAGTGGCATCAAGGCCTTACATAGTCATTCTTGGTATGGACTGGTTAACCACAATTCTTGCTCATATTAACTATTTTAGGCATAGAGTGTAGTTTTTACGCAATTATAGAATCAAGTTTTCCTTTGTTGGTGAAAAGGAAACATAGGCTGTGTAGGATGGAATCACACATAAGAGGATGTAGCTGATTACTCATCAGTTGGATAGCCTCACCCATGGTTTATTGGATTATATGAGTCATCATTTTCTTGTAGTGGTGGCAGAGTATGAGGAAGTATTTCTTGAAGATGTTCCAGGTTTACCTCCCCAAAGGGATATGGACATTTTTATTGATCTACACCCTAGAATAGCACCAATATCCAAAAACTTCATATCGGATGGCTCACGCAGATCTTCATGAGTTGAGGGTGCAGTTAGAGGACTTGCAAAGGAAGTCCTTAGAGAGACCCAGTGTTTCCCCATGGGTAGCCCCACTTTTGTTTTCCAAGAAGGAATATGGGAGCTTGAGGTTATGTGTTGATTATTGGCACTTAAAATAGGTGACTTTGAAGAAAAAGTATCCTTTATCGAGGATTTACGACGTCTTTGATTAGTTGAAATGGGCATGATGGTTCTCAAATATTGATCTCAGATCTGGCTATCACCAGATATGAGTAAGTGATGAGGATATTCCAAATATTACCTTCATATATTTTTATAGTCACTATGAGTACTTTGTGATTCCGTTTGGCATAAAGAACTCCCCATAAGTGTTCATGGTACTCAGGAACCAGATATTTCATCCCTAATTAGATCGATTCTTGGTGGTCTTCATCGATGACATCCTAGTGTACTTAGTATTTGAGGAGGACCATGAGATACACTTGAGGATGGTCATGGACACACTCTGAGAGCACTGAATTTATGGGAAGCTATCTAAGTGTCAGTTATGGATTTGAGAGGTCCATGTTTTTGGAGAAATCATCTCAGAGGCCAAAGTTTTAGTGGATCCAGTGAAGGTTGAGGCATTTCTTACTTGGGATCCAACCAAGAGTGTTATTGAGGTGAGAAATTTCCGTGGATTATTAGTGTACTATCATAGGTTTGTTCTTGAATTATCTAGAGTAGTAGAACCCTTGATAACTTTAACATGAAAGGGGTAGCCTTTCATGTGAATAGAGAAGCACTGGTAATACTTTCAAGAGCCGAGTCATAGGAAGATGAGAACTCCCATCTTGAAGTTACTAGAGGAAGGTGTTGAGTATGTAGTGTTATGCAATGCTTTTGGGACTGGTCTTGGTTGTGTTCTGATGTAGGGGTAAGTGGTGATTTTATATGGTTCACTCTAGTTGAGGCTGCATGCGAAGAATTACGTGACCCATGATCTTGAGTTAGCAGTGGTAGTCTTCATATTGAATATGTGATGACACTACCTGATGGGTGAGCAATTTATCATATACTCTGATCACAAGAGTCTAAAGTATATCTTCTCTTAAAAGGATCTAATCTTAAAATAGAGGCATTTTCTAGAGGTCCTCCTATACTATGAATTTGAGATTTTCTATACTCATAGGAAAGAGAATATAGTGGTAGATGTTTTCAACAGGAGATCTACTTTTTAGTTGCTGAACGAGGCATCTGAGAAGTTGGCCTCATTGCAGTTATCCTTTATGGATGGAGATGGAGAAGCTTACATGTAGTCGATGGTTGTCACCCCTTATCTCTTATAGTGAGTCAAGGAGGCACAACTTGGAGATACTGACTACTAGACTGTACATGATTAGATTTCCATAGGGAATACTCCTGATGGATATTCGATAGGTGGGGAGATTCTCGTTATTTTTAGAGGAAACATTGTAGTACCAATGGCATTGTGGGAGGAGGTTATAAGTTAGTTTCATAAATCCCCTTTTCTATACATCTAGGTATGGAAAAGATGTACCAAGACCTTTGATTCTATTTTTGGTGTACATGGATGAAGAAAGAAGTTGCATAGTTTGTTTTATGGTGCCTTAGTTGTCAGCAGGTGAAGGTTGATCACCAGGTTCTCATGGGTTTACCTCAACCCTTTGAGGTGGAATAATTGAAGTGGCATGGGATATCGATGGACTTATTGATGGTTTTACCATGTATATCCATGGGAAAAAATGACATCTGGGTGATCGTTGAACAAATCACCTAGTCATCCCACTTCCTAGCTATCTGAGAGAATATTTCAATAGAGAGTTGGGACGCCTCTACATATAGAAGATAGTTCTACTCCATAGAGTTCCATTGATGATAGTATCATATCACGATGATCTATTTACCTCTTAGTTGTGGATGGTATTATAGGAGGAATTTTGGACCCAATTACGCTTGAGCACAGCGTTTCACCCATAAACGAATGACTAGAGTGAGCAGACCATACAGGTTCTAGAGGACATGCTGTAGACATTTATGTTAGACTTTGATCATAGTTGGGAGGATCACCTACCATTGGAGAGGATTTTATACAACAAAAGATATAATTACACCATTGGTATGGCACTATTTGAGGCATTGTATGGGTGACCCTGTAGGTAACCACTTTGTTGGACTGATCTCAGAGAGTCAGCACTGATGGGCCTGGAGTTAGTGTGAGATACTACAAAGAAGGTACAAATCATACAAGAGTAGATAAAGAATAAATAGAGCCATCAAATGTCTTATACAGATATGCGACATAGGCCTTTGGAGTTTGAGGAAGTATAGCTTGTATTCCTTCACATTTCACCTCGATGGGGATTACAAAGATATGGCTGGGGTAGAAATCTATCTATGAGGTTCATCGAACCTCTCCAAATACTGTGTAGAGTTGGAAAGGTGGAATACCACTTGGCTCTACCACCACAGTTAGACTGGGTACATGACACATTAAACATGTTTTAGCTGAGAAGGTACGTGCATGACCCATTACATGTGATCAAATAGGGAGATATGGAGATCGTGGTTGGATAAATTTTTTCTGAGTACCCAATGGAGATCAAGGATCGAAAGGAGAGGATACTTCATGGGTGTTCGAATCTTCTGGTTCATGTTTGGTGGAAACACGAGAATCTCTAGGAGATCAAATGGGAGAAGGAATATTTGATTCATGCTTAATACCCTCATCTATTTGAGTGTCCCTTGTTTTAGATTTTGGGGATGTAAAGTGTAATGAATTGGATTTTCCCGGTTTTAGTTTTATAAAATTTCTGGGAAAATTCCAAGACCAAGCATTGAGATGGCGTGCGATTCTGAGGCCTGGAGTTCCCAAAATGCTCCATCGAAAAATGTTAAGTTTTTAAATATTGTGTGTGAGTAGGTTTTCTTAAAAAGTGGAATAAATCTTAAACAGTTTCCTAGATCAGAAATACAAGGGCACCGTTGCATTCAGGATCGTGGGTTTACCCTAGGAATGACTTAACTTTAGTCTTCACGGGCCTCCAGTGAGAAAACCAAAAAACGGCATAAACGTAAAAGAAATAATTAAACAAAATTATTTTATTTTTAAAATACCTATAACCCATGAATGGTGAGTCAAATAAAAAATTAGAGACCGTTTTTGATCTCATGAGGGAATGCTTTCCTTAGGCAGATCCTAACATTGGCCGGAGTGGGCCAACTGTGGAAAGTAGTTTTAGGGACATGACCATAAATAAAACAATTAAATAAAGATTATTTTATTTTAAAATTCTTATAACACATAAATGGTAACTCAGATTGGAAATTCTTGAGTACCGTTGAGCTCACGAGGGTATGCTTTTCTTAGGCAGGGCCTTAGCTCAACTGGTACAGGTCGAGGGTAAAAGTTAATTTTTGGTCATTTTATAGAAAAATAAAATAAATTTAATAAAATTTATTTTTTCCAAAAATGTTTTACAGAAACGGAGCAATGAGGAAACTATATCATTTCATAAATTAACTAGAATAATGATGCAGTGAATCAGTGTAAGAGAAATGTTGAAACACGTTTCTTTATTTAATAGCCTAATGTGGATTCAGGATCCTTGCCATGATATGGTAAATTTTTCTTGGAGGATTTGGAGGATTTGCATCGGTGGACGATGAACAATGAAAAACAATCTTCTTCCCTTCCTGCTTCTTCAAAAGATCACCAATGATAATGAAGGATCAAAGGATCTCTAATGATATCATTAGACTACTGATCAAGGATTGACGAACGATGACATGCGACTCCGTTCTTCATCGAAAAACGATTCGATCCCAGGCAAGGTGTCTTTTCTTAAGAGATTTTACTTTCCCCATTCTTCCTTTATAAATTACTAATGTGGATAAACTCACTAACAAGTTGATCCATGAGTTGATAATTATTACTAGTTTGGGAATTATTTTATGAGGATTAAAGAAATGGGGATATGAAGTAATATTTATTCGAAGTATTCCCTTTTTATAATGGGACGAATGAAGGCCAAACAAACAAGGCCAACATTCATCGCTTCGGGTGTTATTTGTAATCTCTCTTTCTCCTCAAGTTCTTCACCGACGGACCCACGTGGTCACGTTGGACTTTTCTCGGAGGTTACAAGCATGACCGAACCCCCGGATCGATGACAAGATGAGTTGGATCTTGTGGCAGGTGAGACAAAGACTCGAGGACTCTGGAACACCCTAAAAATTAGAGAATAGACCACTAGATCAGGTCCGATGGCCCGCATAAGAGACCGCTAGCGGCATGTGGCGATGGCCGCGTGTGGGAGGTAGCACATGCGGACAATGTGCCCCAGTGGTGAACAAAGCCCGCGGAAGGGGGCTTCTGGAGGTGCACAGGGGCAACGGTGGACCGCGACATTGGCCGTAGGTGGTGGATCAGGCCATAGGAAACAACCGGTATCGACGACATTAGTGGACGAGGAAAACTGCGCTGCGGTCCACCTGGACCACAGCAGTGGACCCTGCGGCAACCCTCTAAGTGGAGGGAGACGCGGTGCACTACCATGTATTGGTCAAATTAGGCTGGCCCACTCACATCGTGATGAGCAGGAGGAGGCGTGCCGACACGGGTGGCCCAGCAGGCCGGACCCGCGATAGCCCAGTGAGTCGATCCCGCGACTCTGCCCTTCCAGGCTAGATTCGAGTTGGGTCAAACCTGGGTTGGGTCGGTGGACTGGGTTCGGGTCAGTCCGACCAGGTCAGACCGGACCAGGACCCAACTGAACCCCTTTCAGTAAAACAGACCTAACTTCCAAACTGTACGTTCGATTGATGTGCCATTTTCTATGTTGGGACCCTTGTGATGAGGTGGTTATTTTGAACTAATCCAAGTGCGTATCCATGCAGGTTGAGTTATGAATTATGCACTAGTGTAGAAAAAATTTACCACGTTGGCATTTTTTACATTGGTTATAAATAACCGACATGTAAAGATGTAAAATTTGATTTATCACATCAGTTATAATATAACTGACGTAAAAAAATGCTGATGTTTGATTTATCACATCAGTTATATTATAACCAACGTGATAAATATATATTTTTTACATCAGTTATATTATAACCAACATGAAAAATCAAATATTTCAATTTATCACATCATTTATTTTATAAAAGACATGATAAAGATAATTTATCATGTCGGTTATTATATAACCGATGTCAAGGATCTGTTTTATCATGTCAGTTATAAAATAACAGACATAAAAAGATGTTTATCACGTCAGTTATATAATAAGTGACGTGATAAATGTAATAAAAAATAGTTTATCACATCGGTTATTAAATAACTGACGTGATAAACCATTGAAAAAAGTTTCAAGAGACGTATTATGTCATTCTGTATTTTTTGATCAGGCGACTGTGACTTGTCTCTCTTGCCCATAAAACCTATAAATGTTTCTTTTAACTCGTTCCCTCCAACCACATTTTTCCGGTATCATTCATCATCTTTGTTATCACCAGATCTATTAGATCGAATCACAATAATCAGGTAGGCCTCACACGAATCGATTTCATTCATTATTTTTCATAGATGACCGACATTTATGTTTTGTGATTTATTTTTTTAAAATATAGAAATATCTTGGATTATTTTTTAATTTTATCATTATTTTAAATGGTTTTTCTTATCCTTGATCTGAAATCATTGTGAATGAGGCTCTATGTTACTTTGGTTAGATACTTCCATATTTAAATATGAAATCCCCATATAGATATCATGGAGACATTAGTTATATACCATAGCACCCTTATCATTTTATATAACACATTATCTTTTTTTGGTTATTTTGGATTGGAAAAAAAGAAGTTATATTTTCCCAGGTGTTTTGTGATGAATATATACTCAGTCTTCTTATAAGAGTTGGGTCATTTGAGTATATAATTATTTTCTTATATGGTCAGGTTGTATGTAGTACATATTTTATGATGTATGATAGTATATATTATAACATAGTATGTTGATGAATGTTTTCTTATTTATTTAGAATTGAATTCATTAACTATTTATTAGTATCTATGTATCCCCCCAAATAACCTGTCAACATACCTTGAATATGATATTTTCACCACCTTCCCAAAACAATCTAGGTTCCTCTCAAGGACTATACTTTGAGACTAATATAAATCCATTTCAAAAAGTGGCTCAGAACCTAATAATATCAACTTACCATTCAAATCAATTTCAACCATACACAATAAAATCTTCCACAAAAAACTCAATAATAATGATAAAACTCATATATATGACCATCAAAATTGCATGAAATGAAGAAAATATTTTATTACTCAAAAAAAATATATTTATAATTTTCAAATATGCATATATTTGTTTTATATTATATTTAAAATTTGTGTTACATTCAAATTATGTCATATTTTATATAAATATAAAACTATTATATCTAACTATATTTTATTTTTAAAATTATTTCAATGCTTATATTTTTCAAATACGCATATAATTGTTTTATATTTCAAAAAAATTTTACATTCAAATTATGATATATTTCATATAAATATAAAATTGGCGTATATTAAAAAGATGTATAATTTTGATATTTTTTATAGGTAATAATGAGTCAAATTTGGATTATGGCACATCAAATGAGTTATGAATATAAGGAATGTGTTGATGTATTTTTGTAATTTTCTAAACAAAATGTTCCAAGAAACGACATATTTTTCTATCCATGTCTGAAATGTTTGAATATGAAGAAGTTGAAAAGTAGTGAGATCAAAGATCATCTGATTTGACATGGTTTTAATCTGAGTTACAACCCTTGGATTTGGTATGGTGAAACTGGAAAAAATGTCAGATCTACTGATGATGATGATTTTCAATATGGTAACTCCGATGAAATTGAAGAAATGACTCGTGATATTATAGCGGGATAAATTGAGATAAAACTAGAATTTGAGAATCTATATGTTGATTCTGAAAAACTATTGTATCCTGGTTGTACAGATTTTACAGTTTTATCAGTGGTGTTAAGATTGATTAACCTGAATGAGAAACAAGGATGTATTGACATGAGTTTTACAGTGCTGCTACAATTGTTGAAAGGAATTCTTACAAAAGACAACGATCTTCCATATTCACATTATAAGGCTAAGAAAATATTATTCCCGATGGGATTGGGATACATGAAAATAAATGCCTATTTGAATGACTGTATGATATATAGGAAGGAATATAAATTTATATCAAAGTGTCCTAAATGAGAGATATCACAGTATAATTTGAAATAAAAATAACAAGCTAATGTAGAGATTATAGAGATCCCTGTCAATTTATTTTGGTATCTTCCTATAATTCCTCATTTAAAATGTTTATTTTCTAATTCACATGATTCAAAAAGGTTAAGATGGCATGCTGATGAGTAGATATGTGATGAAAAAATACGTCATCCAGCTGATTTTACACAATGGAAGAAAATTGATGACCAATATCCTATATTCAGAAATGAAATTATAAATATCAGACTTCGGTTGTGCATAGATGGAATGAATCTATATCAACGTCTCAGTAGAACAAATAGTTCATAGGCTATTTTATTTGTAATTTACAACCTATCTCCTGATGTTTTTATGAAGAAAAAATATTTCATGTTGAGTATAATGATCTATGGTCCAAACGAACCCAAAAATGATATTGATGTTTTCTTATCACCATTTATTGATGATTTCAAACTTTTATGAGAGGATGGTATTAGGGTGTATGATTCTTATAAAATGGAATATTTTCAATTGTATGCAGTTCTTATGTTCACTATAAATGACTTCTCAGCATATGGAAATTTATTTGGATACACTGTTAAGAGGTATAAAGTGTGTCTAATTTGCAAACAATAGAATTCATATTTTCAATTGCATTATGGAAGGAAAATAGTATACATGGGCCATCAAAAGTTTTTATTTATGTATAACTCTTATAGAAGACTAAAAAAGGCATTCAATGGATCAAACAGATTTGATATTTCTCTAAAAGCTTTATCCACTAATGATTATTTTGATAGGGTAAAAAACCTAGATGTGACATTGGTAAAGACACATAAATCTGGTAATGATAGAAATATTTGGAAGAAAAGGACAATATTTTTTGAGATACCATATTGGAGATATCATGAAGTGAAACATAATATTTATGTCATACATGTGGAGAAGAATATCTTGATAGTTTTATTGGAACATTTTTAGATATTAAAGGAAATACTGAAGATGGGTTGAATGAAATATTAGACATAATATCAATGAGAATACGTCTGGAGTTATCTCCCACTACTGATGAAAGAAAAACATTTCTTCCCTCAGCTTGTCATACATTATCCAAGAGGGAGAAAATTATCTTTTGCCAGTGTCTTTATTATATAAAATTGATGCAAGGTTATTCTTAAAATGTAAATTGTTTTATCTCTTTAAAGGATTTGAAGTTGACAAGTATAAAATTTCATGATTTCAACGTCATGATGCAACAACTTATACCAGTTGCATTGTGTGGAATATTACACATCCGTATCAGAAAGAATATCATGAAGGTGTGTTATTTTTTCAATTCAATTTGTAATAATGTGATTGATATGGATGATTTGAAAATATTGGAAAAGGATGCAATTTATATACTTTGTCAATTGGAAATGTATTTTCCTCCATATTTTTTTGATATAATGGCGTATTTAATGGTTTATCTGGTTCGAGAAATAAATATTTGTGGAACTATATAGCTTTGTTGGATGTATCCTTTTGAAAGGTATATGAAAATATTGAAGTGGTATGTTAGGGATCCATATTGACCTAAATCCTCCATTATTCAATAGTGTATTTCTCATGAGGTTGCTAAGTATTTTATGATCTACTTGTTTGAGGAGGAGCACAATGGCTTACCTCTATCTCACTATGAAAGAGTAAATAATGAGGGAAAGGGGATTCATGGATTAAAAGTCAAATCGTAGTCAGCTGAACAGATGAAGAAGCTACATTTATACATCTTGAATAACATAGCTGATGCTCAACTGTATATCACATTGCATATTAATGAGTTGAAACAATTTCCTCCAAATAAGAAAGAAATGTGGATTTTGAATGAGCATAACAATTTTTTTTCCATGGTTTAAAAAAACCATGCTTGGTAGATCAGATGCATCAGAGACATTAATATGGTTAGTGGGTGGTCCAAGTTTAAAATGTGATGACATGGTACGAGTATGACATTAATGGATATACATTTTATATTAAAGCTATGGACAATAGAAGTGCAGTTTAGAATAGTGGGGTATTGGTGTTTGCAGAAGTAATTCATTTTTCAAGTTCTAAAGACCAAAACCCAATTTTTGTAGCAAGTGCATATTATGGATTCATTGAAGAAATATGGGAGGTTGATTAATTTAAAATTAAAGATCCTATTTTAAACTGAAAATGGCTTATCAGTAAAAATAGTGTCAGACATGATGAATTTGGAATCAAAGTTGTTAATATGAATATATTGGAAGACACAACTGATTCTTTTATAATGTAAACACAAGAAAAATAGATTTTCTATGTTGTTGATCAATCAGATATGTAGTGGTATATTTTTTTACAAGGAAAAAATAATATGTTGGTGAGTATCAACTTGATGAGGATACTGATTTATGTGAGATCCCTACTTCCACGGAAAGATTAGCAGAAAATAACGATGAGCCTGTTGTTGACATGGTTTGTTTCATAAGGAATGACCATGATGAGGGAATTTGGGAAAAAAATATCCATTTTTACATTCCTAATATTATAGGTAACATATGTTTATTTCTCTTTTACATTTATTAATTTCATAACATGTTAGAAATTGTAATTTTTTTCATTATTAAAATGTGTATTAAAACTAATAAGAAAAAATGTGTGTTTATTTTAGTTTTTTTTAGTTTACCATGTTTACCATTACATAACTTTTGTATTTATTGATTTTTTTGAATGAATATCACTTTACCATGTTTACCATGTTTACCATGCTTACCATAGTTTACCATAGTTTACCATGTTTACCATTACATAACTTCTATATTTATGGATTTTTTTGAATGAAAATTACTTTACCATGTTTAACATGTTCACCATTTACTATGTTTACCATTTACCATGATTTACTATTCTTACCATGTTTACCATGTTTACTATTGTGTAACTTAGTTCAGTTTCTCTTTTTTAGTTTACATTAGTATTGTAATATTTGAATTTTTATATTTGTGAACTAATATTTTTTTGATTTGAAGTACAATGATAGATCAATCAGTTGATCAACCACATAATTCAGGAGAAGATCATTATGATGATACGTCTGGGGAGGAACATTCACATGCTCTTCTTGATGTTCCCCAATCTTCATTCTTGTGCTCCCACAATGGCAAAGAAGAGTTCAAGAGTTGGAAAATGTGGTAGCACATGTTTACCAAAACTATTACTTTCTTGTAGCCAGGACTAGAGGATAGTCTTAGAGTTTTATGATAATGATATTCCTAGAGGTCCAATTGCAAAAGATTTTAAGAGTTTTGTATGAACTCAAGGTAAAAGAAAAAGTAATAATTTTGTATAATTATTGGAAATGTGTGGGAAAAGCAACACTATCTCAGTTTTGGGAGAAAATTTTGGTAATATATTTTTCTATTGTTTGATTAATATTCAAATTTTTATAGTATAATATGTTTTCCCTCTTATTTATCAGATGAAATTTGATATTACTAACACTAAGGAGCCATGAAATTTTTTATATCGATGGATGCTAGGAGATGGAAGGATTTCAAATCAACCCCCACATCTGATTTCATTTTTGGTCATAGGAAATATGAAAATTCATGTCATATATATCCTTTTACAGATGAAGACACATGGAAAGAATTTGTTGAAAGTAGATGAAAAGAATCAATTTTAGTAAGTTCAATGTAAAATTTTGTAAATTTTCTTATATTAATGATATTATTAATGATTTGTTAATTATTTATTATTATTAATTTATATCAAACAAGGATATCTCATCATGAGATCCAATATAAAAAAGTATACCCTAATAATTTATCTCAGGGAGGGTATACTTTATTAGAAGAACAAATAATAGAGGAAAAATTACAAAAACATTGAGCTGAGTCTTCAAGATATAGAGAGGTTGCCCCTCAACCCCCTCCATCTAGACATGAAAAATGTAAGAGGGATTGGATGTGAAAAAGGGAAAATATCTTACAAAAGAATCGAGTATCATAGCTGAGATGATTGTAAGATATTCATTTTATTTATTTAAGTAAATTATCTTTTTTATATAATTTGAAGCATTATAGAATTTTTCAATTAATTCATACATGATTCTATTGAGGAGCAGAGCACACAGGGAGTATTTATAGCTGTTGAGAGGCAAGATGTTTTATATGCAGTATTGGGAAATCCCAAACACCCAAGTTGTGTATGAGGATACCCGACGGGTGTATTGGTAAGAAAAGTGTTTCCACATTATTCATCTTCTTCCACTGAGGTTATTTATCAATAAAAAATATATTCTTTGGATGGTGAAGTTCATAATATTAATGAGACGATAGAGGAAAAGATCAGAGTGTCGATATAGTCTATGTTTTCAGACATGCAAAGACAATTTCAGACTGCAACTCCAACTCCTCCACCTCCGCCTGTAGAACCCATTTTTATCCTCCTCCTCTTCCAGTAGCTCCTACTCTCCACCTCAAGAATGAATTATTTATCCTCCACCTCTGTAAAGACCCGTAAAATTCAAGGGAATTTTTTTCTTAATTTTCTTTAGAATTTTACAAGAGCGCGGTTTCAGACGGCACCTGATTCCGAGGCCCGGAGTGCCCGGAATTAATTTCCGAAGTTTGGCTCGGGTACGTTCAGTGAACGAACGAGCGGGAATTCCTAACTTTTGACCCGGTGCTCGGAATTGAAATCCGAGGGCACCGATGAACTCGCAACGCCGATAATCGCTTAAAGAGACCTTTTCAGGAGTTGCGTTTGTTGCGGGTTGAAAGTTTATTTTAGGGGTTTTTAGTTTGAGTTAAATAAAATTTGTATAGAACAAATTTTATTATAACTTGTTAAAAACCTACCAAAGGAGGTTGGAAGTGGGACCCACACCCACTTAACCTCCCTTGGGAGGATTAAGTGTGGTGGGGCCCACACGAACCCCTAAACCTTTCAAATTCTCCCAACTCCCTTAACGCCTCATTTATTGGCTTGAGTTACCTTTTTAATTATGGGAGTTAAACCTTTTGAATTTCAAACTTTTGAAATTCTAATGTGTTATGTGATAATAAAATAAGATGTTGTCTTATTTTATTTTGGGGGTTATTTGTTTGTCTTCTTGAGAGGTGGAGAGCTCTTCTTCTTCTTCAAACTCAACGAAGAACGCGAAGAACGTCGTTCTTCAACGAAGAACTTCTCCGCCGAAGAACACGGACCATCCGCGACGCGACGTACTTCTTCCGCGTCATCTCTTCCGCGATGGTTTTCCGCGACGAACGCCATCAACAACGACTCTTCCTCCGACGTCAAAGGAATCGACACCGATATTCCACGACTACGTCAACGTGCGACTATCGAGGTAGGGGTTCTTGAGTTCGTTGTTTTCTTTATTATTTGAATTTCCTCAAGACTTGACGAAGAACGCTCAATTTCCGACGAAGAACGCCGCTCCGCTCTTCTTCGTCTCCCGTGTCAACGAAAGGGGACACCACTTCTTCCTCGGACAACCTTCGTCGGCGTACAAGTTTCGCCAACGACGTGTCTCTTCGAACGCATCCCTTCGTCATCGGATTTGACGAACGGCTACCGCGACGCCCGACCTCCGCGACGTCGTCTTCCGCGGAACGTTCACAATCTTCGAACCTTATACCCGAGGTAGGGGTTGTTATTTTATTCTTAATTTATTCCATTTCTTGATCGTGGATTTCGCATGTCAAACATGAGACTTTTGAATGTTTTAAGTTGCGTTATTATTTTAACGTGAGGGGGGCCGGACCGCACGAACACGGCCGAACCCCCCTCCATCGTTCTTGTTTAATCTTGCGGGTGGAAGCAAGTGGCATGGTGCCGTCGCACCACGCGGATGATCGTGCAAATATTTTACGCGGCGCCGTCGCGCCACGCCGAGGAAAAATCTTCAAGAACGCGACGCCGTCGCGCCGCGTTGAATGGAATCAAGGCACGGCAAAGGGGCGCGGTGCCGTCGCACCGCGCCGGATGACGAACGCCGCGGCCGGTTCCGGGCCGCGGCGGGACGAGGAGACCGCGGCCGGTTCCGGGCCGCGGCGGAAGAGAAGACCGGCGGCCG
Organism: Viscum album; assembly: GCA_963277665.1. Classification (NCBI taxonomy): domain Eukaryota; kingdom Viridiplantae; phylum Streptophyta; class Magnoliopsida; order Santalales; family Viscaceae; genus Viscum; species Viscum album. Next base: position 537,789,874 of record OY728150.1, read on the forward strand.
GGCCGCCGGCGTCGGAAGCCGAAGGGGGGACCGGAATTTCCGGTCCCGTTAGAGAAAACCGGCCGGCCAGCTGGCCGGCCGGATACCATTAAAACCGGGGGAATTAATCCCCCGGCCACCTCATAAAACCCCCCCTCTTTATGAGGGGGGCGGTTCTTTGAAGGAGGGGGGCAGCCGGCCCCCTCGGTTCCGCACCAGCAGGCCCCCCACGTGGGGGGGGGGGGGGGGTTTAAAAGAAACGGGCGCGGCACAAAGGCCGCGCCACCCCTCAAAACGCGGGGGTTTGTCTCCCCGTGTGCAGCCACCTCGCGGCGCCAGGCCGCCGCGGCCCGCCGCGCCGCCGCCCCGCCGCGCCGCCGCGCCGCCGCGCCGCCCCAGGGGGGGGGGGGGGTTGGGCCGGGTCGGCCCGGACCCGGACCCCACCGTTTCGAACCAGAATCGGTTTTTGGCCCATAACTTGAGCCTCAGACCTCCGAATGACGAACCGTCTGCGGCAACGCGATCCTTGGATCGAGACGGTCGTTTCGTTATATCGCACGTAAGGTTTCGGTTTACTTTAAGTTCGGCCGGGTTGGTTCGTTCACGAAACCAACCGGGCCTTCGGAGCGGAAACGCTCATATCTTGAGCTACGAACGTCCGATTGACGCACCGTCAGTCGCGTTGTGTTCCTCTTAGTGAGACGGATCTTTTGGCATACTCCGCCCGAGGTTTGGACGCAGGAGGAGTACGGTCGGGTTGGTTTAGCCTTAAAAACCAACCGGGCCCCGGAGACGAAAATGCCAATAACTCTCAGACCGGGCGTCCGATCGACGCGCCGTCTGTTGCGTTGAGTTCCTATTGACGATACAGAACTTTTGGATACATCAACTCTGGTCTTCGTGACAGTTGATGTATCAGCCTCTCGGCTCGTGGAGCGGACCCTCCGAACGAGCTTGCTGTGTGCGGGAACCCTAGTGCTGGCTGCGACGGCTACAACTGCTACTACTGCTACGACTGCTACTGTGACTGCGACGACGACAGTACAGAGATCCTGTGTGGATTCGACGACGACGACTACAACACTCAGCGATCCTACGTGGATCAGTGCTACAGGTCCTGTGTGGGCCCGATCCTGTGTGGGTCCTTGCGCTCAGCGGTTCTGTGTGTGCCAGCGCCTACAGGTCCTGTGTGGGCCCGATCCTGTGTGGGTCATTGCGGGGGTTAGTTACCTATCGATCCTTCGTGGGTCCGACGACTTAGATGGATCAATGATCATCTTTATCGTCCTTGAAGAAGTATACCTGTGTGAGCTGAATCCTATTGCTTTCCTGTGTGGATTGTGTTGTGCAATCCTGTGTGGATTACGTTTTGCTTTCCTGTGTGGAATACGTTTACTTTCCTGTGTGGACTGAGTTGTACTTGGGCTCGGAGGTTAGAGCGTATTTGAATTGATGACTTAGGTATATGTATGGGCATATACCTAAGCAGTGTCAGTTGTTACTTCATGATTGTACTTTTCTTCGTGGTTTATCCTTTGTGGATTTGAGAGACCTTCAGGGGTCTCGGGGTCCCTACTGAGTAGCTTATACTCACCCCTGCACGGGCTTTGCCCGCACTACGTTGTGTTGGTTGAAGACGACGAACAACATTGACCTTAGCTGAGGCTTGCACAGCGGGACGGTACCCGGAGGTGGACCACTGGGCGGGACGTGCACGGAGCAGACGGCGGGACCCGTGGAGCAGAGGAGCTATCTGTACCCACCCTTCGGGTGGGATTTCCAGTGGACAGCTCGGAGTAGCGGCTTTTACTTTTCAGTTGCTGTTTTCCCTTTCGAGTTGTACTTTACTTTCAGTTTGGGTTTGTATACTGGCCCATTTACTTTTCCGCACTTTCAGTAGTACTCTGCTTTTGTTTAGTGTTTACTTTCTGCTTGCTTACTCTGTGGTGTTTGTTTACTTTTCAAAGGCAATGCCTTCCCTTTTTACTGGGATTTACGCCTTGGTGCTAGTCGCTAGCCCCTGGCCTATGGAAGGCGGGCTTGGGGTAGTCACGACACGGACCCCAAGGGCGGGTCGTGACAAATTGGTATCAGAGGAGTTCGGTTCTACCGCGAACTCTGATCTTTTCTATGTGAAGAAATAATGTTTAGCGTATTGAGTGTGGATATCAGTCCAGGGAGTCCAGTGTTGGTGCGGCGGCCGACGTATCCGTACACCAGGACCCTGACTTATGATTTCCGACTTAATGCACGAAAACATTGATTGCGTGTGTGTTTCAAAGTTTTCTTTGTGATTACTTATATCAGCTCACCAGGTATACTGTTCTAACCGTGGCGCACCTGTTTCCTTTTCAGGATGGCCCCACGACGGCAGCCAGCTAGGGTTCCAAGAGTCGAGCGAGACGACAGCCCACCGAGCGACGAGGCCTCGGTGCAGGGCCCTTTTCCAGTAGTGGCACCGGCGGTAGCTTTACCCGCCGATCCCCCGATGCTTCCAGCAGCAGCCGCTGACGATGCACGTCGCCTCAGCGCACTGCATGAGTTTCAGCGCCAGCGACCGCCCAGGTTTCGCGGGGAGACGGATCCCCAGGTAGCAGAGGACTGGCTGGAGGCAGTAGTTCGAGTGTTTAGGCTAGTGAGGACACCAGCAGACCTCATGGTGATCCTCGCTGCGAGCCTACTACACGCAGCAGCAGGACGATGGTGGAGCTTGATGCTCCAGGTGCACGATGAGGCATCTCTACTTTGGACGGACTTTGAGAGCCTCTTCCGCTCGGAGTTCGTCCCAGCCACCCTTCGTGCGGTGCGTATCCAGGAGCTTCTACAGCTACGACAGGGCAGCATGACGGTCGCTCAGTACTCGGCGAGATTTACCGATCTCTCGCGCTACTCGACCGACATAGTACGGGACCCATTCTTCCGGGCCCGGACCTTCGAGCAGGGTTTGAGACACGAGATCAGGGCATCACTGATCTCCCTCAGCATACCGACTCAGACAGGAGTACTGGAGCGGGCCCTTCTGATCGAGAGCTTCCTTGCTGAGTCTACACCAGCACAACGACCCACCGCAGGGCGGCACATGGCAGAGTCATCCGCAGCAGGCAGTCGACGGATGACTCAGGGGTCCAGACAGACCAGACCTTCGGGCAGACGATCTCAGGGCACTGGCTCAGCAGTGCGGGGCACACAGCGCGGAGCCAGTCTTCTGAGAGGCAGACAGTGCTACTCGTGCGGCGGGCAGGGCCACATGGCTCGTGACTGCCCGACCCGTCGTGCCGAGGAGCAGCAGACAGTTGATGGACCACCGAGGCAGAGGCAGAGGATCGACCGTGGCGGTCCGCAGGGAGGAGGCGGACGAGGCAGAGGAGCTGGACGAGCAGCTGGTGGTGGCCGACGCTTTGAGGCTCTACCACCACCACCACCAGGAGGTCCACCCCGACCACAGGGAGCTGGCGGGCAGCGACAGACACAGCTCCAGGCAGCAGAGGCCTACGACCACGGCGCACCCGAGATGATTCGAGGTACTATCTGTGTCTATTCCACCCTTGCTGCAGTTCTTATAGACATAGGGGCGAGTCATTCTTTCATAGCCGCTGCCCTTGTTCGGAGCTCGGAGATTCCGACAGAGCCGTTGGCTCGATCCTTACGGCTAGAGACTCCTACGGGAGCAGACTCGACGATTACGCACTGGTGCCGGCAGTGTGAGCTTACTCTAGGAGGCGAGAGATTCGGCTGGGATCTTCTTGTAACAGCGTCGAGGCCTTACGACGTCATCTTGGGCATGGATTGGCTATCTACGGTCCATGCACAGATTGACTGTTTTAGGTGCAAGGTGCGATGTGTACGCACCGACGGGAGCAGGTTCACCTTCACCGGCGAGAAGGGAGCCTTAGCAGCACAGGATGGACTTCCGCGGAGGAGAGGACAGCCCATCACTCATCAGTTGGCTAGCCTTATCCTTGGAGCAGTTGACGTGCAGAGTCCTGGTTTTCCTGCAGTGGTGGATCAGTTTGCGGACGTTTTTCCCGACGATGTTCCAGGGCTACCTCCTCGCAGAGAGGTAGACTTTTATATTGACTTGTACCCCGGGACAGCCCCGATATCCACTCCAGCATATCGGATGGCCCCCGCCGAGCTTCGAGAGCTACGGGTACAGTTGGAGGACTTGCAGGGCAAGGGGTTCATCCGACCCAGTGTTTCACCCTGGGCTTCCCCGATATTGTTTGCCAAGAAGGCGGACGGGAGCTTGCGACTTTGTGTTGACTATCGTCGCCTGAACCAGGTGACAGTGAGGAACAAGTATCCGCTACCGAGGATTGATGACCTCTTTGATCAACTCAAGGGAGCACGGTGGTTCTCGAAGATAGACCTCAGGTCAGGCTATCATCAGCTCAGAGTCAGAGACGAGGATGTGCAGAAGACAGCCTTCAGATGTCGGTATGGCCACTAGGAGTTCTTGGTTATGCCTTTCGGTGTAACCAACTCCCCAGCAGTGTTCATGGCTCTCATGAACAGGATCTTTCAGCCATACCTCGATCAGTTTGTCGTAGTCTTCATCGACGACATTCTGATTTACTCTACGACAGAGGAGGAGCACGCCTATCACTTGCGAGTTGTTCTTGACACACTCCGAGAGCACCAGCTTTATGGTAAGCTCTCGAAGTGCCAGTTCTGGATACGTGAGGTCCACTTTTTGGGACACGTTATCTCTGAGGCGGGAGTTGCAGTAGATCCCGCGAAGATTGAGGCTGTGTTAGCATGGGAGCCACCCAGGAGCGTGACTGAGGTTCGGAGTTTCTTGGGACTAGCTGGATACTATCGGAGATTTGTGCCGAACTTCTCCAGAGTTGCGACATCACTCACAGCTTTGACAAAGAAGGGGAAACCCTTCGTGTGGTCAGACAGATGTCAGCAGAGCTTCCAGGAGCTGAGACAGAGATTGACTAGCGCACCTATCTTGAGGTTGCCTGAGGAGGGAGTAGGGTATGTAGTCTACTGCGATGCATCAGGGACCGGACTCGGATGTGTTCTGATGCAGGAGCGGGCCGTGATCGCCTATGGATCACGTCAGTTGAGGCCGCATGAGCAGAACTACGCTACCCATGACCTGGAGTTAGCAGCAGTGGTCTTCGCTCTGAATACATGGCGACACTATCTTATGGGCGAGCGCTTTACAGTCTTTTCCGATCATCAGAGCCTCAGGTATATCTTTTCGCAGAAGGACCCGAACCTAAGACAGCGGCGATGGCTCGAGTTCCTCCAGGACTATGACTTTGAGATAGTCTATACTCCTGGGAAGGGGAACGTAGTAGCCGATGCCCTCAGCAGGAGGACGGGCATTCAGCTACTTGAAGAGGCGACGGAGCAGCTAGCCTCTTTGCAGATATCCTTCGTGGATAGAGATGGAGCAGCCTTCCTCCAGTCTCTCACAGTCACCCCTCCACTACTGCAGCGAGTCAGGGAGGCACAACGTGAGGACGCTGACTGTGAGACACGGCGTGCTCAGATATCCTCGGGACAGGCACCTGATGGTTTCTCCCTTGGAGCAGAGCACGACATCCTTTTCAGAGGACGTACCATGGTACCAGTAGCTTTGCGAGAGGAAGTGCTGAGAGAGTTTCACACTTCTCCTTTGGCGGTACATCCTGGAGTGGCGAAGATGTACCAGGACCTCAGACGACAGCACTGGTGGCCGGGCATGAAGAAGGCTGTAGCAGAGTTCGTTTCTCGATACCTCACCTGTCAGCAGGTGAAGGCAGAGCATCAGGTACCAGCAGGCTTGGTACAGCCCTTGGAGGTTCCGGAGTGGAAGTGGGACGGCATATCTATGGACTTCGTGACTGGACTTCCACGCACTTCCAAAGTTCACGACTCCATTTGGGTGATTGTCGACCGACTCACCAAGTCGGCACACTTCTTACCCATCAGAGAGCAGGGCTCAGTGGAGAGCTAGGGACGTCTTTACGTCCAGGAGATTGTACGGCTTCACGGTGTGCCATCGTCTATCGTCTCCGATCGAGATGCTCGTTTCACTTCCCGACTTTGGAATGGGTTACAGGAGGCGTTCGGTACACAGCTACGTCTTAGCACAGCTTTTCACCCTCAGACGGATGGCCAGACGGAGAGGACCATTCATACTCTCGAGGACATGCTCCGCGCATGTGTCCTCGACTTTGGTCGTAGCTGGGAGGACCACCTACCCTTGGTGGAGTTCGCATACAACAACAGCTACCACTCCACCATCGGAATGGCACCGTATAAGGCGTTGTACGGCCGACCATGTAGATCTCCTTTGTGCTGGACAGACCCTGGGGAGTCAGCACTGGTGGGACCGGAGATGGTCCAGGCCACGACAGAGAAGGTCCAGGTCATCCAGGAGCGGATGAGGACAGCTTAGAGCCGGCAGAAGTCATACGCTGACAGGAGGCGGAGGCCACTAGAGTTCGAGGATGGCGACCACGTCTTCTTGCGGGTCTCACCTAGACGTGGTATTCAGAGATTTGGCCGAGGCGGCAAGTTATCTCCGCGCTTCATCAGACCCTTCTAGATTCTCAGCAGGATTGGCGAGGTGGCTTATCGCCTGGCTGTACCACCTCAGTTGCACCGGGTGCACGACGTCTTCCACATATCCCAGCTGAGGAGATACGTGCACGACCCGACGCACATCATTGACCATGGGGAGCTTGACGTTGACGATGGGGCGACTTTTACGGAGGTCCCGGTGAAGATAGAGGATCGACAGGAGCGGGTCCTGCGTGGGCGATCGATTCCTCTTGTGCGCATCAGATGGCAGCACGAGAATCTCCAGGAGAGCACATGGGAGCGGGAGGCTCAGATGCGTGCTCAGTACCCTCATTTGTTTCCCTAGTTTTTGATGTATCTTTACGGGGACGTAAAGCCCTGAGGTGGGAGTAATGTAAAGACCCGTAAAATTCAAGGGAATTTTTTTCTTAATTTTCTTTAGAATTTTACAAGAGCGCGATTTCAGACGGCACCTGATTCCGAGGCCCGGAGTGCCCGGAATTAATTTCCGAAGTTTGGCTCGGGTACGTTCAGTGAATGAACGAGCGGGAATTCCTAACTTTTGATCCGGTGCTCGGAATTGAAATCCGAGGGCACCGATGAACTCGCAGCGCCGATAATCGCTTAAAGAGACCTTTTCAGGAGTTGCGTTTGTTGCGGGTTGAAAGTTTATTTTAGGGGTTTTTAGTTTGAGTTAAATAAAATTTGTATAGAACAAATTTTATTATAACTTGTTAAAAACCTACCAAAGGAGGTTGGAAGTGGGACCCACACCCACTTAACCTCCCTTGGGAGGATTAAGTGTGGTGGGGCCCACACGAACCCCTAAACCTTTCAAATTCTCCCAACTCCCTTAACGCCTCATTTATTGGCTTGAGTTACCTTTTTAATTATGGGAGTTAAACCTTTTGAATTTCAAACTTTTGAAATTCTAATGTGTTATGTGATAATAAAATAAGATGTTGTCTTATTTTATTTTGGGGGTTATTTGTTTGTCTTCTTGAGAGGTGGAGAGCTCTTCTTCTTCTTCAAACTCAACGAAGAACGCGAAGAACGTCGTTCTTCAACGAAGAACTTCTCCGCCGAAGAACACGGACCATCCGCGACGCGACGTACTTCTTCCGCGTCATCTCTTCCGCGACGGTTTTCCGCGACGAACGCCATCGACAACGACTCTTCCTCCGACGTCAAAGGAATCGACACCGATATTCCACGACTACGTCAACGTGCGACTATCGAGGTAGGGGTTCTTGAGTTCGTTGTTTTCTTTATTATTTGACTTTCCTCAAGACTTGACGAAGAACGCTCAATTTCCGACGAAGAACGCCGCTCCGCTCTTCTTCGTCTCCCGTGTCAACGAAAGGGGACGCCACTTCTTCCTCGGACAACCTTCGTCAGCGTACAAGTTTCGCCAACGACGTGTCTCTTCGAACGCATCCCTTCGTCATCGGATTTGACGAACGGCTACCGCGACGCCCGACCTCCGCGACGTCGTCTTCCGCAGAACGTTCACAATCTTCGAACCTTATACCCGAGGTAGGGGTTGTTATTTTATTCTTAATTTATTCCATTTCTTGATCGTGGATTTCGCATGTCAAACATGAGACTTTTGAATGTTTTAAGTTGCGTTATTATTTTAACGTGAGGGGGGCCGGACCGCATGAACACGGCCGAGCCCCCCTCCATCGTTCTTGTTTATTCTTGCGGGTGGAAGCAAGTGGCGTGGTGCCGTCGCACCACGCGGATGATCGTGCAAATATTTTACGCGGCGCCGTCACGCCACGCCGAGGAAAAATCTTCAAGAACGCGACGCCGTCGCGCCGCGTTGAATGGAATCAAGGCACGGCGAAGGGGCGCGGTGCCGTCGCACCGCGCCGGATGACGAACGCCGCGGCCGGTTCCGGGCCGCGGCGGGACGAGGAGACCGCGGCCGGTTCCGGGCCGCGGTGGAAGAGAAGACCGGCGGCCGGGCCGCCGGCATCGGAAGCCGAAGGGGGACCGGAATTTCCGGTCCCGTTAGAGAAAACCGGCCGGCCAGCTGGCCGGCCGGATATAATTAAAACCGGGGGAATTAATCCCCCGGCCACCTCATAAAACCCCCCCTCTTTATGAGGGGGGCGGTTCTTTGAAGGAGGGGGGCAGCCGGCCCCCTCGGTTCCGCACCAGCAGGCCCCCCACGTGGGGGGGGGGGCGGTTTTAAAAGAAACGGGCGCGGCACATAGGCCGCGCCGCCCCTCAAAACGCGGGGGTTTGTATCCCCGCGTGCAGCCACCTCGCGGCGCCAGGCCTCCGCGCCGCCGCCGGCCGCCGTGCCGCCGCCGGCCGTCGCCGCCGCCCCAGGGGGGGGTCGGGCCGGGTCGGCCCGGACCCGGACCCCCCCGTTTCGAACCAGAATCGGTTTTTGGCCCATAACTTGAGCCTCGGACCTCCGAATGACGAACCTTCTGCAGCAACGCGATCCTTGGATCGAGACGGTCGTTTCGGTATATCGCACTCAAGGTTTCGGTATATCGCACTCAAGGTTTCGGTTTACTTTAAGTTCGGCCGGGTTGGTTCGTTCACGAAACCAACCAGGCCTTCGGAGCGGAAACGCTCATATCTTGAGCTACGAACGTCCGATTGACGCACCGTCAGTCGCGTTGTGTTCCTCTTAGTGAGACGGATCTTTTAGCATACTCCGCCCGAGGTTTGGACGCAGGAGGAGTACGGTCGGGTTGGTTTAGCCTTAAAAACCAACCGGGCCCCGGAGACGAAAATGCCAATAACTCTCAGACCGGGCGTCCGATCGACGCGCCGTCTGTTGCGTTGAGTTCCTATTGACGATACGGAACTTTTGGATACATCAACTCTGTTCTTCGTGACAGTTGATGTATCAGTCTCTCGGCTCGTGGAGCGGACCCTCCGAACGAGCTTGCTGTGTGCGGGAACCCTAGTGCTGGCTGCGACTGCTACAACTGCTACTACTGCTACGACTGCTACTGTGACTGCGACGACGACAGTACAGAGATCCTGTGTGGATTCGACGACGACGACTACAGCACTCAGCGATCCTACGTGGATCAGTGCTACAGGTCCTGTGTGGGCCCGATCCTGTGTGGGTCCTTGCGCTCAGCGGTTCTGTGTGAGCCAGCGCCTACAGGTCCTGTGTGGGCCCGATCCTGTGTGGGTCATTGCGGGGGTTAGTTACCTATCGATCCTTCGTGGGTCCGACGACTTAGATGGATTAGTGATCATCTTTATCGTCCTTGAAGAAGTATACCTGTGTGAGCTGAATCCTATTGCTTTCCTGTGTGGATTGTGTTGTGCAATCCTGTGTGGATTACGTTTTGCTTTCCTGTGTGGAATACGTTTACTTTCCTGTGTGGACTGAGTTGTACTTGGGCTCGGAGGTTAGAGCGTATTTGAATTGATGACTTAGGTATATGTATGGGCATATACCTAAGCAGTGTCAGTTGTTACTTCGTGATTGTACTTTTCTTCGTGGTTTATCCTTTGTGGATTTGAGAGACCTTCAGGGGTCTCGGGGTCCCTACTGAGTAGTTTATACTCACCCCTGCACGGGCTTTGCCCGCACTACGTTGTGTTGGTTGCAGACGACGGACATCGTTGACCTTAGCTGAGGCTTGCACAGCGGGACGGTACCCGGAGGTGGACCACTGGGCGGGACGTGCACGGAGCAGACGGCGGGACCCGTGGAGCAGAGGAGCTATCTGTACCCACCCTTCAGGTGGGATTTCCAGTGGACAGCTCGGAGTAGCGGCTTTTACTTTTCAGTTGCTGTTTTCCCTTTCGAGTTGTACTTTACTTTCAGTTTGGGTTTGTATACTGGCCCATTTACTTTTCCTCACTTTCAGTAGTACTCTGCTTTTGTTTAGTGTTTACTTTCTGCTTGCTTACTCTGTGGTGTTTTTTTACTTTTCAAAGGCAATGCCTTCCCTTTTTACTGGGATTTACGCCTTGGTGCTAGTCGCCAGCCCCTGGCCTATGGAAGGCGGGCTTGGGGTAGTCACGGCACGGACCCCGAGGGCGGGTCGTGACAACCTCATCCCGCAGACCCCATTTTTTACCCTACTCCTACACCCTATCCTCCATAACTTCCTCATTATTTTGAGTTGTATGTTGATGATCCTCACCATAATATAGTTTCATATGAAATGATATATTATATAGTAAATACATTTAATCCTCAATAGATAGTGTTAGAGCATAATAGAGTCACTGTACAAGATATTATAGATATATCATCTCAAGTACCATTACCTATAGATGAGGTGATGGCAGTTTGACAAAGTATCAACCACTTTTTAGTTTGGCCATCTAGAATTCCACGACCCATTACCATAGATGTATGTGTATGTTATATATTTTATTTTATTTTGGTATTAATTTTTTTTAATATTTGAAAGTTAATATATTTATCTATTTATTTACAGGAATACTTTAAAGGTAAAGAAATACTGTATGGGAAACAACAAATACAAATGGCTATGACATTAGATACAGATTCTAGCAGTCTTGACAGACTGTCAAGATATTCAAATTTGTTGGTGGCTAATTATATGTTCCCAATAGAAGCTCATGTTTGTGGACATGAAATAGATGTGAGGATTATGAAAAATGATATAATGGATCTTGTTACTTGAGATAAGTTGGGCATCAACATGGTGCAAATTGTTTTCATGTAAGTCTTAACACAAATCGATCCTTGCATTAAATTTATTAAAAATGTATACTTATGTATGTTTTATATTAGGTATCTTTATAACATCTATTATAATAATGATCATACATAAGTATATGGATTCATGGACTCACATTTGGTTTCCCCTAATGTACATGCATTGGATGAGGAACAAAGAAAAATTTATATTTCTAAAAGATTTTAACAGAATATAATCACACAGTGTTGGTTGATTCCTTTTTGTAAGAGATATGAAACATATGTCTCACAAAGTGTTCTTTATCTTTTAACATAAAAACCACTGAACTTAAATTATCTTTTATAATAGTGACCATTGGATGTTAGGTGTTTTTTTCTAAGGAAGAAAACACTTTATTGGATATGCTCCCTACATGGTGATGTGCGAGAAAATTTTAAGAATATGTTGGAAAAGTAGGTTTCAATTTCTTAATAGATGTTTATATTATAATTAATTTTAAATTTATCTCATTCATAATATTTTCTAAAAGGGGATGTGCCTACTTTTGAAAAACCACAAAGAAAAAGAGTTCTAAGATCAAATATGTAAAAGTAAAGGTAAATATCCATTTATAATTTCTACATTTTGGATGTATTACATAAAAAATGATATTTTGAATTAAAAATCCCATTTAAACAAAAATTTATTAAACAACAAGGCATCATTTAATGTGGATATTATATGTTAAGATTTATTTATGAAATAATTACAGGTGGAACAATTATGAAGTTTGACGTGGTTAGATTTTCTAATAAACTATTCCATAAAATTTCATTTGATTTATTCATTATACATGTTAACAAATTTACTTTTAATTTGTATCCATTTTATGACCCTCAACCTTAAAGTGTTCAAGAGGTCAAACAATTAAAAGTGTAATGGTCAAATTATTTTACAGGTTTGATTGGATTTTAGTTTGTTTGTAGTGTAAAATGTAATTTAGAATGTTGTAATTGTAAATGTGTTTTTGGTAGTTGTTTGGTTGGATTTAGGTATGTTTTTAGTTGATATTTTATGTTTTAAATGTTATAAATGTGGATGTTTAATTTTTCTATTGGTTATTCTTGTTTTTATCTAGTTCAATTTTTTTTTCTAGTCTGGTTCTGGTCTGGTTCTTCTTGTTTCAGGTATACTTTGACAGTTAAGAGGAATGGTTTCATAATTTAAAAAAAAGTTTTTATGTTGGTTCTTTTATAAATGACATAAAAAATGGTTGGGATAGTGCATTTCCACATTGGTTATCTAAAACCCAACATGGTATAATATTTTTTACATTGGTTATTAAATAACTGATGTAAAAAATGCTTCGGAATCATGATTTTTTATGCCAGTTATTAAATAATTGACATGGTATATTTTTTATTACGTCAGTTATTTAATAACCGACATAAAAAAGCTATATCTAGAACCATTTTTTATCATAGTTTATTTAATAACCAACCTAATAAACAATATACCACGTCTTTTATTAAATAACCAATGTAAAAAATTGGTTCCACTATAGATTTACAACATCAACTTTTTATAAACAACATAAAAAAAATATTTATAATGTCTTCTTCAATAAAGTTGGCTAAAAACCAACGTAAAAAATAAAAAAACTGACGTTAAAAATGTTTTCTACACTAGTGATGGATTGAGGAGTAGATTCTCCTAGAATCAAGCATTATATGAGAGGAAATCCTACAACTGGATATGAGAAGAAGGAAGTGACGAGCGGACCTCAGTGTCTCAACAGCTGAGTAGACCTTAGTGGACTAACAGATGAGCGGACCTCAGTGGATCAGTATTTGAACAGATCTCAGTGGCCCGATAGACGAGCATACCTCAGTGGCCTGATAGCCGAGAGGACCAAACTGGCCTGACAGATGAGTGGACCTTAGTGGCCTAGTAGCCGAGTGGACCTTATTGGCCAGAAAGATAAGCAGAGATTGGTGGTTTAGTAGTTGAACATACCTCAGTGGCCCATCATATGAGCAGAACTCAGTGCCCCGATAGACCTTAGGGACTCATCGGGGATGATTCCCTTAGTAATAGAAGATGTTCAGCTTTACGACTGATAATCTTGATTTCTATAATTTAGGTTATCCCTATGTGAGCTGACTCGAGTAACTCTATCTCTACTGTACTTATTATGGTATATACATTGAGTACCTATTTGGTAGTATACTTTGTGAATACTTTCCTTTGTGGTATTACCATTGTATTTTGGGGTTCTTACTGAGTATTTTGTTACTCACCCCAGCACGGTCTTCGCCCGCATGTGTTGTGTCTCATGTAGATAACAAACGCTTCAATAGAGACCTTGGTGGTCCAGCACCAGGTGGTTCCCAGTGAGATCTGAGATATGAGGAATACTTCTATGAATTCAGGAAGAACCCCCTAAACATACCCTTTGGGTAGGGATTACCGCAGACAAACTTTAGGATCTTGTACTTGTCTTGTTTTTACTGTTCTTGTTTTATAGCCCCTTTACATTTAGTTTTGTACTTTTACTCTCAGTGGTTCTCTTAGTTGAATTCTTGTTTACTTTTTAGAATTGTGGATTTGGATGTGTGTATGTGTGTGCATATATGTACTCAGGGAAATTCCTCCCACTTACGAGATAATGACTTCGGTGCTAGTCTCCAGCCCCTAGCCATCAGGAGGTGGTCTTGGGGTAGTCATGGCATGGGCCCCGAGGGAAAAGTCATGACATAAAGACCTAAGGTGGGGATAATTTAACCTCTTGTATTTTTTCTGTACTATTTTTGGATATTATATGGAATGATTTCGAGACCAGGTGTTGAGATGGCCTATGAATCTTGAGTCTCAATGTGCTCGAAATAAATTTTTGAAAAATATTAAACTTTTTAATAGTACACACACATGGTTATATTGAAAAAGTGTAACTACTCTTAAACGGTTTCCTGAATAAAAAATGTAAGATAATTTTTAAGCTCAGAATGGTGGATTTACCCTAAAAATGACTTAACTTTATTCAGTGGGGGTTGTTTGTGAAAAAGTTGCCACAAGATGTAACAAGAATAGAATAATTTAATATAAAATATTCTAGTGATGCAACAACTGAAAATATTTAAAAATATTGTTATGGATAATTTCTAGGGTTATCCGCATAACCCTGGAAGCCTTGGAGAACCATTGGAGAGATATTTAAGGATTCTATCTGAGGAGACAGTGAAATATCATGGATCGATGACCGAAACATCTTAGATTTGAAGGAATTTGCCAATGAAAATGATGTGGTGACCATTCTACGTCAACGAGCGATTTGAATCGATGTACGTATTGTTATCTTGTTTTTCTTTCCCCATGCTTGAATTCCACGGAAAAGACAGACCAATCAATGAGCATATTGACCCACCATTTAGGAAAGTTTGTGGGATAGGTTATATTTGTGGGTTTATCAGGATTGGATTCTAGAAAATTTCTTTGTTGCATTACCATTATAATGGTTATGATCCAAGATTGACATGAACATCGATTGAGGTTAGTCCCTCTTGATTTTTGTGATTTTATCCCTCGATTTCTTTCATTTTTGGCATGTTATTTGTTTTTTCCACATGATTTTAAACCATTTGTGAATGATTGATCGTTGCAACCTGGATTCTAGGCACAATGATACGAAACTGTAGATCTAGGATTGGCATGATGCGATGGAGGTGAAATGATGATGGTGGTGATATGAGCTAGCCTGAATGATGGTCCGATGCAGATCCGATGCGGTAGAAAGCAGCGGACGAGGAGGCAGATTCACTCAGTTTAGTGAGGCAACAACATCAACAACCCAGGGTGAATGTGGTCAACAACATAGGAGTCATAAACATTGGCAGTGAAAGATGTGGTAGAAGTGGAGGTTCGACAGGGCTTAAAGAGGAAGACACGACGAGGGATACCAGGTACAGCTGATCCAGGTGGGTCGGGTGAGGCTAGGTGGTATAGGCCAAGAATCAGGCCAGACGCGGTGTCACTGAGCGAACGAATCCAAGGTTTACCGCAATGGTCGTTCATGATCCATGACTTCTTGAGATTTTATGAGGAACAACAACCACGTGATCGACCATGATGGGAAACCACGATGGTGGACCGTGAAGGTCAACTATGGGAGCAGTGACCACACAACTGATCCGCACGGTCAGTTGATCGACCGTGGTGGTCGAACATGGTGATAGGTTGGACGTACCACAATGGTAGGTCCATAGGCTCTGGTAGACCTGCAGGCGATTTCACTCAAATGAGTATATTTATTAAAAAGGGCATCCAATCAATGAGCCATATACAGTGTTGAGACCCTGACGTTGAGCCAGTCATTTTGGGATAATTGTTGAGTTTTTAGTTTGTATTACTATAGGTTGAAAGCATTCCCTTGGTACTTTCATCGAGGGTTTGGTATGGTATTATATCCACATCACTAAATTGTAATCCCCTCTAGAGGTTGAGTCTCAGATAGATTTTTGTATTCCTCCCTGATACTAGAGTGCGATCCTTTATCATCCCTAGTAGATTCTTTGGAATTGTGTAACCTCTTTGAGTAAGGCAATGATCCTCCATCTAGAGGGATGCATCAATAGGGTTAGTGGTATCCCCCAGTGTGTTTGGGTGTGACCCCCTATGTATTGGGCTAATCCATATTTGGTATGTGGTATCCCCTAATGAGTTTGGGCATGATCCATGGTGTCCCTTGGTTAGTTATACGTGTGACCCCCTCTCTATGTATCATAGTCTTCATTGACCAATACATCCTCTTTGGGTAGGGCCCAAATGAGTTATACCTCTTTGTGAGTGTTTTTGATGATATCATGACTCGAGGAGCATGTTATCCCAGAATGAGTGTGCTTCAAGCATAATTTTGTGGCTGATAATTGGTTATGACCACCAGATAGTATGATGTTTCTCATGAGTATATCTAGTTAATTATTGATATATGTGTTTTAGACATATACTTGAGTAGAGATGACTGTACATTTCTTTTTGGTATTAATTTTTGGTTTTGTTTTGTAGTTTTAGGGTGTCCTACTGAGTATTTTTATACTCACCCCTGTATGGGATTTTCCCACATGTGTTGTGTCTTGTGTGGATGATCAACCTTTTAACTAAGTCATAGGTAGACTAGGACCAGATGGTGCTTAGTGAGACTAAACAGACCGAGGTGTGTTCTTGCATCTTTTAGACATTAGTCCTAGTACCTTTACTTCTAGGTTGTAATTGTGTTATAGAATATTTGTGGTGGGATTATATTTGGCCCTGTTTACATTACTTTACTTCCTTTCATACTCTATTGTGATAACTTAGGGGTATTCATGCATTATATACTTATTGGTTTTTTTACATTTAATAATTTTGTGTCTTGGATATGTCTGTGTTCATATAGGTAGCGAGGCTAATGACTCCCATTCGTGGGATATTCTTACTCTGTGTTAGCCACTAGAATCTGGCCTATTAGAGGTAGGCTTGGGTTAGTCATGACAAAAGGCCCCTTTGGGATGGGTCTTGACATCAAAAATCCCTAAGAACACAAGAGTCATGCTTGGTGTGAGAAACAAAATATATGAATTAATCAGTCTCACTACATATGGATGTAGGACTTATGTGACGGGATATCCCATTGGATGTTTAATATAGATCTTGGGCCTTAGAAAGGCATACTACATATCCTGGTTATGTCAAGAATATGAGTTGTCGTAGTTTAGTTACTTTCTTAATCTACTGGTGGATGGGGCATCATGATCAGCCCATGGAAATGTTTAGGTCCTAATGGTTGGAACATCTGAGACACAAGGGGGCCTACACTGATGTGGATGCCTATTTGAGCTCGAGCCTTAGGAAACTAACCTTTGTATCCTGGTTATAGTTAGAATCAAATATCTCATAGTTCAGTTTGATTAGGGATTACACATTGAGGTTTCCCTTTGGATATTTAATATGGATCTCATGCCTTAGAAAGGTGTCCTAAATATCTTGGTTATGGAAGCAATCAGAGTTCTTGTAGTTCAATTGATCTGGGATTACACAGTGAGGTTTCCCTAATATGGGGGTTGTCATATGAGGTAACTAGTTAGGGATTACACACTGAGCCTTCCCATTATATATCTACTGGACAAGGTTATCATATACTGGGATGCTGGATTGACATTTATTGATTGTCTTTATAACATGTTTCAATCATCTTCCAGACATATTTGAGGATGTCTGTACATGTCCTGGAAGACTAGTGGACATGTCTATAGATAATAACATGACCCCGTTGACTTGTTCGAGGTACATTACATGATAATAATGACGTGTATGGAGGACATCACATGATTTGGATGGATTTTCCAAATGACATAGAATGATCTAGGATGACATGTTCAGAGGACATCGCATGACCCAGAATGACATGTTCGGAGGGCGACACATGACCTGGATGACTTATTCGGAGGGTGATTTATGACCTGGCTATCTTGTCTGAAGGACATATCATTATCCAGGATGGTATTTTTGAAGAGTGTCACATGACCTAGATGAATTTTCTTGATGACGCTACATAATCTAAAGTAACATATCTTGTAGTCAATGTGAGAACTAAATGAATTTTCCTAGCGTCACCACATAACTTGGATGACATGTCTGGAGGACATTAAAAATTTAGAAGGAAAGTCCGGAGGACTTAAAAATACATGGTTCTTATTCCAAGAGGGCACCACATGACTTGAATTTTCATGTACAAGGGACATCATATGATCTAAATAGTATGTCAAGCGAGCATCGCATGGCTTGAGCGACATATCCCGATGATGTTTCATGATCTTAGTGAGTCATGCGAAGCGCATGAGGAATAGTGATATGTTATTCACATAATTATCCCATCATTTTGGTCATTATTACAACCTTTATTGCATATTTTCATGAATTATGTCCTCGTTTAGCATATTTTTTTGGTTTCACCTGACCCAACATTCATGCGAGACCTCCTTTGCATAATATGACTGATATTCCAGAAGCCCTTCATATGATAAAAAATGATATTGTGAAGTGCCTATACATGACTTATGATCATTTAGGTTGTTCCCTAGTTTTTACCTAGTAGAATAAATTTTTGATTGCATGATTTTCTTCTCAAAGAAGTCCACTCTTATGCTCCCTTGTATGATTGATCATTCTCGAATGCATCTGTCCTTTGGTAGGTCAGTATGTGCTTTTTCTTATACTGGGGGTGAGGATCTATAGGACTTTCCGCACCAGTTATATGAAAACTTGTGAGACACATATCTTGTAGATTTTATGTTGAGTCTATGGATATATTTACTGTCTCAATCTTTTCATGATCATGCCATGGGTCATCCATGCTGACACATGATTTCTAATGACCACAATAATGTTCTACCTTTTCCATTTTTATTCGACCTAGGCTGATCAATTGGATTTTTCTTGACCATGTGAAAATGTTAAGGGGATTCCAAAAGGACAAGCCGACATTTATATGGGTTTTTACAAGATTAGGATGCCTGTGAAAAGGCTATCATGTGATTGAAGATGACTTGGATGAGGTCTTTTGTGAGAAAATGGTGTCTTTCATAGTGTCCTTTTAGAAATTAGGCTAACATGTTTAAGATAATTTTTAAGATTATGATGTATTGTCAAGGGGGTCCACACATGATTTATTTTAAACAAATGAGGAATATAGACCCCCTTTAACATGGTGTAAAATATATCCTCACTCTATAATAAGCCTCTACCATTTTTCAATTTACTTCCTTATTTTTCAAGGCTTGCAGATATCGTGATGTGGTGCGAGTGTTGTAAAAAACAATCACTCTCTAAGACCATGATGAATCACATGACCAGTAATGGGTATTTTGGTTAGGAATGAGAACTATAATGGAAACCCCTCAATTTTTCTATGTAGCTGAAGGGGGAGCATAGACTCGACTGGACATGTTCGAAACCCTTTAGATGATGATGGTGACATGCCAATAGGTTCTCGTGCGATAGGGTGGATATGTCACCATGGATCCATGGTGTCCTATGAAATAAATTTTCACATCATATGAAAATTAATGACCAAAAAACCATTCCACATTTTTCATATATTCATCCTTCATTATATAAGTATTTTTGAATGGTTTTCAAGCACTAGACTATTGACAAGTTGCGTGACTTAGGGGATCTCATCTCGAAGCCTCCACATGATCATCGAGTGTCTTGGATGCCTTAACAAGAACAAGGAGGCCTATAAAAGGGGATCTATGTGTTCTCAAGAAGGTCACATGCTATGAATATCCTATTCATATGACCTTCTAAAGGTCATGAAGCTATGTGTCCTATGAAGGTTTACACAATCCACATTATCTTGGCCACATTTTCTTCCTTTTCTTTGTGGAGAAAATAATACCCATAATTCATGTATTTATTCCCTAGTATATTTTACGATGATAATTTGGAAGACATCAACAAATAACTCGCCTCAAGAGCGATGTCTGTGGGGACAAGGCCTCAGTTACGAGGAAAGTGAATGCTTTCTCGAGTCTTTGGAGCTACCATTGATCAGTGTCTTGGGTGATGTTTGGTCTTCAAAGTGACTCTTTGTATTCCTTGGAGTTCCCTATAAATAAGGGAGTGGAAGGGAGATCATTCAATAGTGAGTTACACTCTCTGTAGCTCTTGAAATATGGTTTTGTTGTGTGATCCCTTAGAAAGACCTTATGTGAGAACTGATCATGATACAAATCCACAAGAACTAATTGTTGGATCTGTTTCACAAGGCTGCTTCATGGGAGTCATTTAGCAAGATTTACTTTTTCCCAAAAATTTCTCAAATAAATCAAGAAGATATATTCGGTAATTTCTTAATCCTTGGTCTATGTCATTGGATGTATAACTGTCTTTGTGTTTCGAAGGATTGTCCGGTTTAGTCGCATAATCACTCAACTATTATGCAGATCGCGTGACCATGTCAGGGTCACACAATTTCAATTATTGTGACTAGTCATGCAGTCGTGAGATATCTTGTGGGTTAGATAGACCATGATATCCCCATGGGTCATGTCTTTCTCAAGACTAATATTAGGCCTTGCAACTGTGAATTCCATTATGGGTCATGCGATGCACATGATGCTTCTGAAGTTATGTATTTACTTTGAAGATATTTCTCTCTCATCTCACTCATACTTCTTTATTTTATATAGATGGATTCTACCTATTAGGAATATTATTTTTTGGATAGCTAGAGGGTCGTAATCATTGTGAACTGTATTGTTGACCCTCAATATCATGTGTATTATAACAATAGAGTTTTGAGGGGGCTTCTCTCATCCAAACTTCAAAGCTTTCCTTCATCACACTGGCTTCATCTATATGGGTTCATCCTACTGGATGATGTTTTCATCATTTCTTCAGACTAAAACATTCCATCTTACAGGGCATAAAATTCCCTTGATTGTATTTATATGATAATTTCATAGGATAGGAAACTGATCATAGCATGGTCCCAGGGGTTATCATATATTCTAGAAAACTCCCCTATAGGTCTAAACGGTTGTGATTTTTCCCAAAATCCCATTTCTCAAAGCTATTCGAGAATATACAAATCTTATTTGAACAAATCTAGTTGTTTCCGGATCTCAAAATTGAACATGTTTTTGGGTTGAATCTTTTATGATGAATGGGTGTGGCTATTATGGGTTAGACAGAACTATTTAGAATTTCTCAAATAGCTACATGCTATCTGTCTCTGTGAGGTCGCATGGGTATCATAGTTCATCGTATACCATTATTCGAACCATATCATAGAATAGATTAGCTATTGGTCCCCTAGTACCAATTAATTTCGTCTATCCCATCATGAAGTTGGAATCATCCTTTGGGATATTTATCGACTGGGTGGGGTATCCCCCCTTGGGGAAATGTATGATGAGTTCCTTCCTATTGCAGACATCTAGGATTACCCTGTACAAACTCCAATTTTGGAAAGGGATATACGAAAAATTATGAAAAAAATTTAAGGAGTATAACATGAACTCAATCATATTCATTAAATACTAAAAACAAATTTTCCTTTATTATAGAAGAGTTTATCCAAACACTATATGACTTCACCAGTGTCCTTCCCAGCAGGTTCGCGATAGCATCAACTCATACTGGGAAATCCTATAAGTTATATAATATACCTCATGGGGTTACCGGGTGAGGATATCGATATCCTAAATCCTTAGTGTGGTGGGTTTCATGGTTTTGTTCCTAAATGGGTGGCTTTTCTCAGCGGGGGATTCACATTCGAGAATACAATTTAGCATGCTGGTGATAGCTGTTGGGTTAACAGAGGGATGGATTCTCAGTCTAGATATACTAAACCTTGTATGAATTTAGAATCTTATGGTCCATATCTAGAAATGTAACATTCCATATAGGTTTGGCATCCTTTTCCAATATTTTTTTGGCTAGATATGGGAGCATTACCACTGGTACAAGTATCCCAACACTTATAGGATTCCAGGTTCCTTTTTCCACCCAGGATATTGAACATATATGGGGATGAGGCAATGATTTTGGGTCATGATGAGGTTTATAACATGATTAAATGATCTAACCATTTCAATTTTATATCTTATTTTACACCATCTTGGTTAACATTTCACAATGGTAGTGTATTTTTGGACAAGCGGTCATACAAGATCTCCCTTTGGGATGCGGTTCTCACAACCAAGATAAATGGTTTTATTATTTGTGATACATATAAAACTACTTGTTTTCTCATAAATTCTTCTACACCCAAAGGTTTTCTCCCCTCCCATAAACTGGAGAGTAGGGAGAATGAAATCCCAGGGTTATCCGCTAGTATTGAATTATGATGGCTCATAAAGATATTGATACCGAGATCATCCATTAACCTATTGTCACCCCTATCTTCCTAGCTTATGATTATTCCTTGTATTGAATGGATTCCTAACAAAGTGGTGTTATGAATAGACTAGTCCATCAAATGGATAGACCATGTGCCATACTGAACCCTTTTTCTGTAGTAATAATGGAGATGATTTTGGATTCAGTCAAGTCTTCAAGGAAGAATACCCATCACAACAATGAATATCCCATTAACGTCAAAGAATTAGTCAAGGAATTTTGTCCTTGAGATGATGAATATTTTGGGAGGATATTACATGCGGTTTCCTCTCTCGCTTCTTTATCAGATCAACCAGTTGTTCCCCCTTCTGACATACCTAATCCAATAGTTGTAGAGTATTAGATAATCCATAAGATGATCTGGTTGAAGATTCACACCATGATCACTAAAAATCCCTTAGAAACATTCATTATCAAGAAGAACATGTTTTCCAACTCTTTCATGATTTTGGGGTGGGTGGAATTCACCACCAACCATTATATGAAATCATGAAACAAATCATCTTGATGTAGCAATAATTAGTTACCAATGAGAGGTTCTTTCGTGATATTGATCGCCAGACTCCCCTGATCGAACTAATCAGGGAATCTTCAGTGGAATTGTAATAGAGCCATCAGTTTATATCTTATTTTCATGACCAAATAGATGTATTTACCACACATATAGTAAGATATGAGGAGATTATTACTCACTCAAATTATGATATTTCAGAATCATCACCCTCATTGGAAACCACCCAGAAAAGAGTTGGAGAGATATCTACTCTTATTGAGACCCTTCATCCTAGGGAAGATGTAGAAGAAGTGGGGTGGATGGTGCTCTAGCAGTCAATCGATGCTTCTCATCGGACTCTTTCTGACTTTTATAGATAATCCTATCAAATCTTATTGCAATTTTATTGTTGGTGTGTGTTTTTATTTTGAAGAAATTTCTATAGAGACTTTGAAATGTGAAGATTAATACTTTTTCACACTACCAATGAATAGATCTTTCAAAATTTATATGTCTTTTTCCAGCTAACTTTCATTCATGAGGTTCATGACATTTCATTGATCTGATGCTGCATGGAATGTCAACGATACCCACCCTTTGTATAATATCAAGAAAATATGAATTCTTGGATTTTAATTTTTAAATCATGATAAACTTTCCTCGGTAAATTATAATGAATGAACAACAACATGATATTCCCTACTAACATATCTTCTCCTGCTATCTTGAGATTGCCTGATTCAAAAAAGGATAATTTGGGTAGAATATATGTTCTGTATGAATATTTCTCTATATTTTACTAAAGGAAGTATACATAGAGAGAATATATTTATTTTTTATAAGTCCATATGATGGCGCATACAAGAATTGTTTCTTTTTTATTTATATTTCCCAATTTTGTTGCTAATATTCATATAGGGGAAGGCTTAATAGGCATGGACTTGACTTTTGTTGAGGATGCCCTTATCGAATTTCAACCTGAAAATTTTTGTTCTTTTTTTTGTCATGAAAGTGTTACCGTTATTGTGATTTAGTTTCTGAAATTCTTGAGCAGACCTTCTATTGATGTAGTTTAGGGCCCTCTAGCTCAAACCATATATTGATGTAGTTTAAGGTCATTTAGATTAGACCTTCTATTTATTTAGTTTATTGTATTTTATATCATATCTTTTATCACTGTAGTTTTGGGTCTTCTAGATCATAGACTCTATTACTTTAATTTAGGGTGTTCTAGACAAACCATTGAATTTAAATGTAGTTTAAAGTATTTCTACCAAAACTTGATTGATTAATATGGAATACAGGGATGAATTGATAAAGATGACCCAAGTTACCCTAAGGTTTTGAGTTTCTCTATAGTGTTTCTAGGACTCAAGAGGATAATAGTTACTTTCCTGTAAGGAGGAGAGGCCTTTGGTTGGTAGTTCAAAGCCCTTGTGCATCAGTAAAATTATCGAACATAGGTGTATCAACTCTTTCCCAAGGGCCATGGATGATTTTGGAGATGGTATGGGGGAAAGGGAATTCATAGTTCACCTGGATAGTTGGAATATGGGCTGTGTAAATCACGGGACTAGGAGATTGAATTAATGACTCATAGAATTGGGCATACATACGGAGGGAAAACCAAAACACTCTAAGTTTCTGAGTCTCTCCATGGTATCATCGGGGCTCACAAGGATTGTATTATTTTCTTATAAGGAAGACATGAGTCTGATTGGTAGGTCAAGGAACTTATGAATGAGTATATAGGGATTAAATTCAAGGTTAATTAGATTTGATCCCCACTGTTTTATAATGTCCATGAAATATTTACAAAGACTCAAACATCTGGTCAATGAAGTTGGGTGTAGAAAAAAGGACTATCCTAGAAGGGTCCTGACACACTAAGGTAGTTTATATTTTATGTTGGGAATCTCGGGACCTATGCTCTTTTGTTTCAAGTCATGTAGGGTGGGTCCTCAAAAGGTTCAAGAATGGATTATCACATCCCTTCTTTGGGAAAGGGTACAATATATGGTGACATAACGTCAAGGATTTTGAATATTCTTGAATATTTTTGTTACAGGGACTGTAAATCATGGTTTAAGAATATTTGAGTTAACTAGAGGTGATAAACAATGTGTACAGGTCAACCATTGGTAATGGAAAAATCCTATAATGTTTTATGTGGTTTGGATAATAACTCCTGGGTTTAAGGGGGTCTTCATAGGATCTAAAAGTCAATTTAGAGGAGGAAGTCCCTATTACCAAGATATTATTGGGAAGTTACAAGAGAAAACATTCCAAGGTCCATGGGGTTCCAAGAGAAAAAAATCAACTGAGGGAACATGTTGTGTTAGTTCAAACTTCAAAGGCACAAATGTGGTTTACAAAATTTATAATATTAACGAATGGTTCAAGCACCCTAAAAGTTGTGTTGCCTCCAAGTGAACATGTCATCATAGTAAGCATATGTTAAAAATAATTACTCTAAATTTTTCCTAGTCCAAGAGGTTCAGTGAGCATAGATTGGATTTTACTAGGGCTACAAAGTGGTACCTATGATATTTGTTCCTTATTTATTTTTGCTCTATTTTGTTTCATAAAATCAGAAGATGAAGAGTTTAACAAGTAGAGACTTAACTTTTTTTAGGATTCCCTTTGTGTGTTTTCAACCTGACAAGTTTTGTGTATCTTTAACTAATTGATTAGGGTATTACGATCTTGAACATTATAGGACAAATGTTTATGGTAATGGAACTTTGACCAAAGTGTGGGTAGTTTAAGGTCTTGATGTACATAGAACTAATATGAGGGGAATGTTACACTTGAGCCTAATTAGGGAACCCAAGGTCAAGAGTACTTCAACATACTTCTGAGAAGGGGATGAATATATTGTAAATCATGGATTAAGGTTTTTAGGTCACAAGTAATGATATGGAACAATCATTCCAAGGATGGTCCAGAATACCCTTAGGTGTTGAGTCCTTCTATGGTGATGTCGGGCTCACAAGGATAAAAAAGACCTTAATATAGGGACAAGATGTCTATGGTTGGTAATTCTGAGATCTTATGCATATATAATAAGTCCAAACAGAGAGATCTATTTTCCTTTCTAGGGGCCATGGAGTGTTTGTGGAAACCTATGGTGCTAAAGACATGAATTGTAATTTATGGGATTATGGGATTAAAAGATGATAGAAGACCTCTATTCTCTGGTTAACTGAGGTCAGGTTCTTGTGTTCCATTGATAAGGGATGATTATTGGTGATGATATTCACCTTTTAAAATCTTGTAGCAGGGATGAATTATTCATGCAATTTTAATGGAATGAAACCATGGAATTTGCCTTTAATTTTAATTACATTAGGTAAGGACATTCACTCCCTTATAGTTTAACATCATGAAATAAGGATGTGGGAACTGACATGAAAAAATTATGCAAGAGGTCCTTTGGGAAACTTTTCACTAGTCAGGGGTATTTAGATGCGGGGGATTATTTTATCCATGAAAAGGCTTATTGGTGGGTAGCCATATCCCAGATCTCTCAATACCTAGATATTTCTTGTGTGGAAGCCATATATAAATATATATGACTTGTGCATAAAAAATGAGCATGTATGGATCAAACCCTTCTTGAAAGGAGGTATATACTATTTTTGTCGTGCTGTTTAATTTCAGGTATCTAGGAAATTATTCACATAGTTCTAGACCATATCCAGTTAGGGGTGAATTTTTATCATTTTATATACATCAGATGAACCCATGATTCGATATTTGGGTGTAACTATATATCCTACGATCTCAAGAATTAAGAAATACATAGTTCTCATATTCAAGATTCTAGTGAAGGCCTAACCCGTACACAAGGATGGGAGATAATTGTTTTATCATAGCTATACCAAATAATTGGAGATCATGGATTCAGTAAGTTTCTTGTGATGGAAGGAATCAAGACACATGTTGTTCTCGATTGGGAAATGCTCCACATAGGTCTGAACCATAAAGATAGGGGGTATTATTCTCGTTGATTTTTGTAGCCGACCCGAGATTGGAAATTCAGGCATCACTATGTATTTTGTAATGATATGGATCAAGACACATCCAGTTCTTGAATGGAAACTCTCTACATTGGTTTGACCCTTATACAGAGTGGGTCAATGTTCCCGTTGATTGTTATAGCTGGACCCCGGATTAGAGGTCTATACATCACTATATATCATGTGATGAAAGGAATCAACCCACACATAGTTTTTAAATGGGAAACTATTTGTGTTGGACATAATTGTATATAGAGGGGGGTATTTTTCCCATTTATTGTTATAACTAGGCCCTGGATTGGATATCTGGGCATCACTACTTATCTTTTGATGATAGGAATCAAACAACATATAGTTATTGAGAAACCATATAGTTTATTTTCATGTAGTAAGGATATAGGATTCTTTATGTGAAAAGGGGATATTGTGACTGGGTATAAGAATGGAGGTATGTGTATCACTATATATCTTGTGATGAAAGGAATCAAGTCACCCATAGTTCTAGAAAGGAGGTGTTGTGGGAGACCAACAATAAGGATATCGGTCCAATTGGGCATGGACCATGGTAATGCACATTTTTAGGTCATGAAAGAGACATTAACCATGCAGTTTAATGTCATGCAATAATGAAATATGGTGGTACTTATAAGGTCTTGCATCTAGGACCATGATAACCCTATTTTTCACTAATATTACTTTGTCGGGCAGGGAAGCCCTTACCAAAACTCCAAATCTAACATGATCTATGCTCGGTGTGATAAACAAGGAATGTAAAAGGTTCCCCTAACCATGTAGAGAAAATTAAGGAGAGGTCAGGGGAATTTTTTATCCTATAGTTGATGGTCCAAGATATAAGATTGAGGTACCACAACATATCTCATTGGAATGAGAAAAAAGCTATACGTAGTTCTAGAAAACCATACAATTTAGTGTCATGTAGAGAGGGAATCAACTATGCTATTTAATTTTATGTGGTGATAATGATGGTGAATCAACGTTAAAGAAGAGGAACATTACAACTAGGCCCAAGAATGGAGGTTTAGGCATGACTACATATCATTTGACGACAGAAATTAAACCACACATAGTTCTTGGAAACCGTGAAGTTTACTATCATGAAACAAGGAAATCATTTGTGAAGTTTAACATCTTACAGTAAGGATGAGGGTCACCCAATGTGGAATAAGAGGAATATTAGGGATACATACAATTTTACATCTTGCGGTGAGGACTTAATCTATGTAGTTTAACGTTATGCGGTAAGGAAAAAAGAGGCTGTGTAGTTTAAAGTCTTGCTGCCAGGGAATATTCAAAATAGTTTAACATCACATGGTGAGAAAGACAATCCATATAGTTTAACATCATGTGGTATGGATTATAGACACTTTATGGAATCTATAAAATGTATTTCTTGAGAATATTTTCATTGGTGGAGGGTGTGACTTATCCCCCTTACATTGTGGTTAGTGAATAAACTTCATTACAATAGACCTTATGTATGATATAAGTCCCTTACCATTTCCGTTTTAGCATTGGAGGCTTATCTCCTAGTATCATTGGGGTTCTAGGAGCTAATACTAGTTCTATTTGAAGGAATGAGTAGAGGAAAACCTTTTTATTTAAGGATCATGAAATCCGGTTCTAATGAAATTCAAGGTTGTGTAATGTACGAAACTTGTTCTCATCAAGCTGCTCCAAATCATCCAACTACTTTTTTGATTTCTCATCATCTAAATATTTCTCATAGATAGATATTTGAAGTGAGTGAGACTATAATTCTATGGAAAACAATTCCATGGTTCTATAGACAAATTAATATTGAGTTTATTGTGTAGCAGTATTTGTGGTGGTATGGTAGGACCATAAAACATGGAGGATCTTGTTCGTCCAGGACATATTATCCTTATTAAAAATATTCTAGATTATTTCTGAAAGAGTCTTATTGAAGGAATATATTTTTATATTTTCCACTACATGATAGCAAGATGAATTATTAGGATCGATGTTGTACTCCAGGTACAATTTCTTCAACTTAATAGAATAGAAGTTGGTGTCACTGTCTGTCAATGTTGTTTGAAGGACTCCAAACCTGTTGATGATACAAGACTTCATGAAGTTGATGAAATTATTCATCTCAACTTCCTTGAGGGGTATTTCCTCATCCCATTTAAAAAATAAGTTTGTAGAAGTAAGGATGCACTTAAACTGCTTAGCTATGGCAAGGTAAATGGCCCAAAAACATCCATTCCACAAAAGAAAAATGGCATGAAAGATTTAGCTACTTGTATAAATTCTGGGGGTTGATGGATGAAGGATGCATGGATCTATAATGCATGAAATTTATTGGTGAATTCCACATAGTCCTATATCATGTTTTTCTAGTAGTAACCCAGCCTTTTGATTTAGTGGGTGAGCCTGGTCCCCGATTGATGAGTGCTACAGGAGCCTTCATGGACTTCTTCCATAATAGTGATAATATCACTTTCTTCAATTAATTTGAGGATGATTCCGTCAATTCCTTTCTTGTATAGGAATTTTTGTTCATTTGGACCATATTATAGGGTAATGTTTTCTTCTCGACACCGAATTTGTTCCCTTTTGGTTTGGTCTGCTAGGAGAGTCCCATTTTAGAGATAACCAATTATGGGATCCATCCATCTAGGGGTTGATTTCATTTCATCATTCTATGAGGTGGTGTTGAACTAATTGATTTCTTCCATTTCATAGATGATGATTGATGGGATCATCCTTCAACATGTAATGTGAAATATTTCTCCCTCTTGATCAGGGTTGTCCAGGACTCTCACTACATTAGCTAATGTTTCAACATGAAAATTCTATGATCGAGGAACATGATGCAACATGGGTTCAAAAGGGAACTCCTCTATTAGACCTATGAAATTTCTAGTGATAAAGGACAATTTATCCTTTTTGATGGTATATTTTCCATTTATCAGCTTTATCACTAGTTTTGAATCCCCCTTGATATTTAGGTAGGCTATTTTCAGCTTTAGGGATAGTTCCCAGCTAGTGTTGAGGTATTAGAGTTCAACATCATTATTCATGAATTTATTGGATAGTGAAAAAGAGTAGGGTAAAATATATTTTTCTATAGAAACAAATACAATACCTAAGCTAACCCGATTGATCTTTATTTACTCTATTATTATTCCAATAGTTCTTTAGGAAGTTCCACCAAAATACATCTCCCATGTCTGGGGAGTGTCATGGGCATGGAAACTATCCTCATGTGGAAGTTCAGTGTCCACTGGTGTGCTGTCTGGAGTAGGGTGTGCCATAAATAAATCAGAAAATGCATGCCCTTTCACCAACTGTTGTGACATTAAATGAATGAAATATTATTTTAGAATGACCTTATATTTGTCCAAACACCCATTCATCATGGGATGAAGAATGATTTACTTGATCAGATCAATACGAGAGAACATGTGGACTTTATGGTGCTGTATATAATGCCTCAACCTTTTCAAATCAAATATGATTGTGATTTAGTTCCTCTCAACATCAAAATATCTGGTCTCTATACTGAGAATCATTTATCTAAGGTGATAGAGGATGTTCTGACTACCCAAATCATTTTTTAGTGTGAAGATGGTGCTAATTGATTGTTCCATGGGAGCCATATATAAGATGAGTGGATTTCCATCGACCAAAGGAATCAAGACTAGTGGTTATAGTGAGTAATACTTGATATATTCAAACAATTCTTGGAAATCATCATCCTATTTATAGGTTATTCTCTTATTCAATATCTTGGTGAAGAGGAGATATTTTACATCCATTTTGAATATAAAATCCCAAATGTAGGCGATGTGACCTTGTATCCCCCTCAGTTCTTTGTGATTATAAGAGGTTGAAATTTCCATGATTTCACTTCTATTTTGGATATCAACCTCAATTCCATGATGTCATACCAAAAAGCCAAGTAAATTCCCTAACATGACCATCAAAGTTCATTTCAATAGATTTATCTTCAGGCTATGCTGTTGAAACTTGTTAAATACTATTTAATGATTTGTGTAGTGATCACCTTGCTATTGATATTTGACCATCAGTTTGTCAATATAACACTTATCTATTAATCCCACCAAGGTATTAAAAATATGATTTTCCCCCAACATCTAACAGATCTCAATCATATTATCACTCATGTTTACCACAAGGTGAACAAGGTGGATGGTCTTTACAACAAAGGAGTTATTAATGAAATTATGTGGTTGAATGACCTCCCAATAGATCTCATCCCGTTACATGAAAAAGATTGTAATAAATTTACCTCTTTCAAAATTATGTAATTTTTCTTGCTTTATCATTATATATTTTTAGTGCTTTGGTATTTTGACCAAGTCATCATCGTTTTTTAAAAAATTATCATCAACATTTTTTGAGATAAAGAGAATGACCTGATAGAAAAAGATACCCTAGGGTACTCTAAAGGTAGTGGATTCTTTATCTTATGGGGCCATCATTATCTAATTGTAACATGAATACCCATCAGTAAAGTAAAGGGATTTGAAGCCAGTAGTTTCATCAATCAAGAGTTCTATGATCACCAATGTGATATCATCCTTTGGGAAGTGTCGATTAAGTTCTCTGAAATTGATATAGACCCTAATCTAAGCATTCTTTTTCCTGACAGGGATGATGTTGGTGATCAATCTTGGGTATTCACTTGTCAAAAAAATAGTATTTGATCAATTTAGAAACTTCTTCCATTATATTTGTAGCATGATATAGGTTCATCCTCCTAAATACCCTCTTGAATCCTCAATGTTTATCGTGTAATATGAGATGGTGTGTTTTCACATCTGGATTATGTCTAGGAGTTCCTGTACCAATCCTAGTGAACACATATAAGTGCTTCTTTTGATATACGATGTAGTTATTTTGCTCCTTGAGAGGCATGGTGGAACTAATTAGTATAGTCTAGGAGTCTTATTCCATTTCCATATTTATTTTCCTGAAATCATCAATGGTTGTGGAGACACCTTCCTCAAATGATAGTGGGGAGATCCTAAGGTCATCATCTTATTCTTCCACATCTGAATCTATAGATTCATTTTCTGATGAGTTGGAAAATCTATTGGAAACTCTCTCACTATTGGGATAAGAGGGGAAATGGGAAGAGAAATTATCATTACCTATTTCCAAAGTTCTTGTATATATATTCCTTAGGTTATTTTATTTTATAATCTAACTGGGGAAAGAAGGTACTTGGACATATGGGATTAAGTCTATTTCCTCAACTAGATTTATGGGAAGCACATAGTCATTGTCGATAATACTCTAGGGATTTTTAGGTGTGGTATCCAAGCTGTTGGGGGATGCAAAATATATATTTTCATCTACCATTAGTCATTTTACTTCCCTTTTGTAGAAATATTACTCAATATATATAGTTTTTTAAGCCTAGAAATGGGAACTGTCACTATATAGTATGCAAACCTTTCCATCAATGCGGTATTTCAAACACTAATGGAATGTAAAAGGTACCACCACATGCCTATAGAGTTCGGACCTTCCGAGAAGTACATTTTACATGGTGTCTTGATGGATAAGCATAAACTCATTGTTATATGTGAGATCCCCAAACCAATATTTGAGATTGATATTTCAAAGTGGTCTTTTCTCACTCTTATCATACCATTGAATGGTTAACTTTGTGGGACATAGAACCCTTCACTATATCCCAAACATTAGAGGGTCCGAATCGGGATGAGGTTGATCTCATAAAAAATTTCAATAAACGACCTTCATATGTCCACATTATCAAGTCTAACCAAAACATATAGGGGTCTAATGTGTCTCTAGATTCCCTGTTACTAATCCTGCTCTGTAAACAAGATGAAAACATGGTATTCTGATTGAATAGCCTCCACATGATAGACATCAGATGCAATGACTTATATGTAAAACTCTTGTAGGATCTATAGGGAATCAATGAGTGACTCTCATAGTTATTTTGAAAGATGGAAGACATCTAGGATTAAAATATTAGATGTAAAAACCACCAGTTATTTTTGAATGTCATAATTCTGTGCAGAATGTTGGCGCTTCCTGAGGTTGGCTTCCTTCTTATTATCTAGTTTATGATATGAGGCATTTCAAATGGATGGTACTGGTGATTTTGTATAGGTAAATGGAGTATCTTATTCTAGTGGTGTAGGTCATGTCAGCCTTCCCTGTTTTCTGGTATGATTAGATAATCGCAACCCTTTAGGCGGTCATGTAAGAAGACTAGGTGTGGACGACTGCTGGAGGGTTTGGGAACACCTCCATGTATCTTTTGGGATTGATAGAGTGATTTATAATGGGTCTCAACTACATATATGTCATCTGTGGAGAAGTGACTGAAATATTGGGTCTGAACATGCCCATGCTATCCTCTGTGTCCTTAGTTCCTGCGCATGCGACCTCCTATTCTACGATTTGGTGTAGGGAACTTGTACTCCGATTAATATTCATTATTAGATAAGGGTTCTACTAAGTGTATCACATTAAAAAAACCAAATATAATATCTTAATCTGATGAGGGTTCCATTTTATATGGTGGTTTCCATGCTTCATATATTGTCGGGAAGAAATTTTCAAGATTTAGAGCTTGCGTCAGAGAACAATATGACTATTTACCTTCTGTATTTTCTTGTTTTTGATGGTCACATACACCTTTGGGAGGCATATTATATGTCACATACCTAGCTGGTAGAACCATTAAGGGTCTACAAAGATGTTCTATCAATGCATAATGATCTCAATTAACTATCTTCTGAGTCATTCAGTTGTTGAAATTCTATCCATAAATAGATGGATCCTTTTTCCAATCACCTTATTCTTCTGATTGGGAAATAGTTATGAAATTATCCTTTAATAGGGAGTTATCAAACATCATTTTTATTGAATTGACCATGATTTGGAGAATATATTTGAATATGATGAAATCTTGGATGATGTGACTAACCTTCTATGGAAAGGGTAGTAGTCAGGATGATCGGTGAGGTTGACCTCATTGGGATTACTAGGGTGTGGAATATTGAGAAGGTTACTATCCATCGATGAAATTAAATAACTAATGAATTTATCATTTCATAAGGAGTATGTTTTATTCATCTGTTCCTCCAATCTCGAGTGACCCTGATATATTTGTTTTTCTTCTAGACGAGGGTAATTTTGTGGATATTTCTTCTCAATACGAGGCACTGGTTAATTTTTGTATTTAATAGGTTCTTGGATAGGAAATTCTACTAATTTGATGGTAACAAAAATAATCTCTACCTTGCCAAACCTTTTACCCTGTACTGAGGGCATGAATTGAGATTTCTCTTGGTTCTGCTGAATGGAGTCTTCCAAGAATTATGCCATTTCTACAAACTCAAGGAACCTACAATGATATTTCATTAGGATCAGAGGTGTCTTCAGATCATCTTGTATCTTTTTATCATAGGGTTATAGAAATTTCTCTTATAAGAGAAGGATGCTGAGTGAACAGGTTAAACCTTTACATCTAGATATAAATCCATACACCCTCCCATTTTCAAGTTTCCTGCAGTATGTGAGGTAAAACTTTTGCATTTTCCTCAATATATAGATGAACTGGTAAAAGAATTGATGAAAAAGGTCTTCTTAACCTACAACATATCCTGCTAGAAGACTTATATACTAGATAAAGACTATCCCTATAACGGTATATACAAAACACCTTTGCTTGGTCACCTCCTAATGAGTATGAGGGGCCATAATTAGACCAAACCCAGATACGATGTGAGTGAGATGTTTTATGGAGTCTTTTATGCCATTAAAGGTGGAGAAGGTAGGATTAAATAAATTGGGTGGGGGAAAAGTTTAATCCACCCATTCTGGATATGGATTCTTCTTAGGCTATATAGGTGCATGTCACCCTTCCATGGATTCTGTTAGAGTAGCCAGGGACTTGATGACATTGAGGAATTCTAAAGGTACTATTGTCTAAACCACCTCCCATATATAGGGAGATAGTATGGACTGATTAGGTGGCCTTGATTTTGTATCCCGCCGATTCTCAATTCAAGCTAAGAGTAAATGATTTTTCTGGTGAGGGAGAGTCTATCACTATAATGACATGAATTCAAGATCATTTTAAACTTCCTCAGTTATATAAAATGACTTCTTGGATATGAAGCTAACCTAATACTCAGATTCCTCTCTTGTAGGTGGTTTGGGTCTTTCCAGATGTGTGGAAGGAAGGATATCCATATCTATCTGAAGATGATACCTAGTAGGAATGTTTCCCCTGAGTATCTCCTCATTGAGTTGTCTTAGATTTTTTATCTCATTATCATATTACACCATTCGTTCCCTTATGGAAGGAATTTTGACTCATTTGGTTAGTGATTGGGATGTTTCCACACCTTTTCAATTATCCTTAGTAGTGTTACATTGTATAGGTGGAAAATCAATATTCGGTGTTGCCTGGTTTTGGATCCTCCTTTGGTTCTAGGTACATGCATCCTCAGTGGGTGCATCCAGATCCTCCTATTAGGGTATATTTTTTTATATCATCCCTCTGCATCTATTTCTTGATCCAAAATATCTATTTTTTTTGATAGTGATGAAATTTATTAAGGTTTATTTAGAAATGATAGTTATACCATTACTGTCAATGTAATAGGATGATTCTGTATTTCATGCATTAGCGTCGTTTCTCATACACATGGCCATATTGAGCTGTTTTGTCTTGCGACCCCAATGGGGGTTAATTTCCATCATCATATTCTCCTCTTATCTAGGCCTATGAGTAGTTATCTTAAGGGAGATTCCAGTATTGATTTTCAAATGAGCCCTGAATAGTAGAGGTTTATCTTGTGCTTGGAGGAACATATTGGGTGTCAAATATTGATATTTATTTCCCAACCTGGATAAGAGTTATTATCTATTTGGTGATGATGACAATGAAAATTCCCCCAGACCTACGGTATGTGGACTATTTAGGGCCACAATCGAAACTAGTTGATCCTATTATAGATGAATCAATTATTCAAGTTGAGGATTTAATGACTCATGTGATAGATATTGAGATATAAACTCCCCCAGCTCAGTGGGAAGGGGTTGATTTGGAATCCCTATTGATTTACCCAATACCCTATCAAGGGATGATAAACCTAGTGATGGTTATTGAGATATAAATTCCCCCATCCTAGTGGTATGAGGCTAGTTTTTAGATATTGAGGATATTACATGGATCTTATCAGGGATTAATGATCAGAGAGGTAGAGGTGGTGGTAGATATTCCCCAAACCCAGTGGGAGGGGTTTTCTCCTAGATTATTGCTATGAAAGCTTCTAATGAAACCTATTTTATGAGGTGAAACTATGATCATGTAGGAGTTGGGTGAAATGGTAGCCCATGATGGGAGTCATTTTCCATTTAATTTTTTTGGGATGATAGAAATTTTAGCTTCTATTTCTGAAATGAATCCCTATTGTTATGAGGGGACTAGTTCAAAGATCCATTATCTATCCTTTCCCTCCATTCATGATGTCTTGGAACAATTGATGGAAGGGAATTCTGTCATAGTGACCAACTATCTCATGCGTTACCTGGTCCTATGATTTCGCAGGATGATATGAAATTACAGGTTGCTATATCTGAGGGGTTCTATTGTTCCAAGGGTGTGGTGAAGTATAATGATTCATACTTTCCACATCCTTGAATAAAAATACATTATATAGATTCAAATATTGGTTTATGAATATTTCTGATGAATTTGTAGAAAGCGTGATATAGATTTGTTTTATGTTTTTCCGGTTATGGGTCATGGACCATGGAGATAGTAGCCAGGTCTTACTGACAATAGAGTATCTTGATGGTTTGAAGGTGACACCTATATCCATCCAACATTAGAATTTTTATTCAAATTGGGGGGGGGGGGCGAAAGGTCCAAACAATGAAGTGGCACCCCAATATTATGGGGGCCTGAAATAATGAAATCCAAGAGCATCTCCCTGAATAAGATTCACCCCCTCTGACTTCAGTTGGGACACATTATTAAACCACACCATCCGAGAGACTGGTACCACAGTCGTGGCCATATAGTCCGCCACTTTGTTCCCCTCATGCCACGTATGTGATATTATGACATTTTCCTTGATGAGAGCCTTGAATTGTCTAAAAATGTAGGTGATAGACCATGGGGTAATGCCTTTAACCTGGAGAACGTCATGGATCTCCATTGAGTCTGTTTCAATGTGGTCAATAGAAATGCCCCTGCTATTGCTTAAGGATAGTACGGATAGGACCGCCATAGCTTCTGCTCGTATCGAAGAACCTCTTCCATAATGCGCCGCGAAGGCAAGTACCAAGTTTCCTTTGGAGTCCTGAATGACTCCTCCTCCACACATGTCACCCAACACACAGGATCCATCCTAGTTGAGTTTAAGGCCAGCTCAGGGGGGAAACCACTGAACCCACCTGCCCTACACCTCTTCACCGCACCGATTACCCCTCCTTTGGGTATTCTGCACCATCCAAAGAGAGAACGACCCCCTCCTGAAGCTCACAGTGCCAAGCAAGTAAACCAGCAAGCAATGGATATTTTCCACCACAGAACGACCTGTGAAACTACTCCCCTCATACTTGTCCCGGTTCCTCGCTTTCCAAAGGCACCAGCAGGCCGCGTTGAAAATAACGGCTCACAACTTCTCCTCCTCCTCTATCCCGCTATCCTCCTGAAACCAGTGTTCTATATCCATCCCCGCCGTGCCCTCACACGGAAGGAAGACTTTAAGGGAGCCGAAGAAACTCCAAACGTGGAGAGCCCATTCTCCCTCGAAAAAGATATGGTTCATACTCTCCTCACTTCGCTCCCCGCAGCACTGGAAACATGACGCTAGACTGATACCGATCCATTTAATTTGATGATCGGTGGGAATTGCTTTGTTCTAGATCCTACAAGTTAGGAAGTTGAGTTTTGAAGGTATCTTATTACACCAAGACATGTTGTGCCCCCATTCACGTTGACCATGCGGGGCACACCTGATGCAAAAATCCTTAGCATTAAACCTCCCCGAGGTAGACGGTGTGTAAACGCATCTATGCTGCTCTGTATTAAGAACCACAGAGTCAAAAACTTCTTGCTGTGGGCCATCAAGAACCGAACTAAAAAACAGGGGGTACATTCGCACCAACCTAAACGAGATGGTCGGGGCCGGGCATCCCGGATAGACCAACACTTCGCCCGCCCAGTTGTGGTGCCAAAAGGATATGCTGCCATCCCTGATAATCCATTTCAAGTGCGGTAACAGAGTCGGAATGATATTAAACACTGAGTACCATAACTCTAAGCCCCTTGCTGTGAAATGGGCTTTATCATCCTTATACTTCTGATATGTCTGTGTCCCCTACAATTTTCTATCCTCAATGGTCTCCCATGCAATCCTCGCATGCATGCAGTGGATCGTGTCCACCATGCTCTTAACATTGATTCCCCCTTCACTCGTGGGTCGGGCCATTTTATCCCACGACACCCACTGTCTCTTACCATCACCTACAAAATCCCAGATGAAGCACACAAGCATCCTATCAATACGCCTGATAACCCCCTTTGGCATGCACGAGGAGGCCAATGTATGCACCGGGATCGCAGATAGCACGCTATTCACCAGGGCGATCCGACCTCAGAAGGACAGAAAGTGGTTTTTCCAATTAAAGATATGATCCGAGATCCTGTTCACCACCCTATAAAAGTCCCTGATCCTTTTTCGACCCACCAAGATAGGGGTATCGAGATACTCCATAGGAAAGGATCCTCTCCCCATTCCCAGCACGCAGCCCATCCTGGCCGCACTGTTCGAGTTGCACGAAGATGGAATAAACAGGCTACTCTTCTCTCTGTTAGTGATTCTTCCTCTCCAGAAGAAGTATTCCTCGAGGATTCTGTTCAACTCCCGAAGGGACTTCTACCCACCATTTATGAAGACAATCGTGTCGTCAGCGAACATCAAATGCGAGACAGGGGCCAAGCGATGATTCCTACAATAAGGAAAAATGGACCCTTCGCGGACCCCCTTCTTAATCATCTGACTTAGTGTATCTTGCATTATGATAAATAAACTCGGGGAGAGAGGATCGCCCTAGAGAAGGCTAGAAACAGTTTTGAAAAAACCATAGGATCTTCCCATAAACGACACAGACATCCACAGCGAACTCACACACCTGAAGATGATGTTGCAGGCCCAACGAGAGACTCCCATCTTCGCAAGTACTCTATTCATGAATCCCCATTCCATCCGGTCATAAGCTCTATTCATGTCAAGATTTATTACCACGTTAGAACCACGAGAAGATGTGTTTAAGTCTCTCAGCATCTCCTGTGCCATAGCCATAACACCCTGGATCGATCGGTTCTTGACAAATCCATGCTGCTCCGGAGCAACCCACCGAGGAAGGAAACTGGACAACCTCCTATTGATAATACTTGCCAGGACCTTGTAGGGGAAGCTGCACATACTCACGGGGCAGTAGTGGGATAGGGAGGAAGGATCTATTCTCTTCGGAAGAAGAACCATAGTAGTCGTGGAAGCAATGCGAGGGAGGCTACCCCCCGAAAGAAGTCCTGTATGGAAGCTACCAGATCACCTTTCACCACCTCCCAGGAGCCCCTATAGAAGGAGCCTGGAAAACCATCTGGCCCTGCGGCGCTATCTGGGTTTAGGTTCCACATCGCTGCATTCACCTCCCCTTCATATGGAATGCTTTCCAAGAAGACTTTATCCTTTGCAGAGACCATAATCGGGATGTCCTCCCAAATGCCAGTCGTCACCGACGGGTAACCTCCCTACATGTTCACACTAGAACCCGCTAGGATATCTTTAAAGAACTCGCACGCCCTGCCCCCAAACACCTCTACATTATCTGTAAAGGATCTATCCCCCAATGCAAGATTGGGTTTCACAACCCGCTTCCTCTCCCGTAAGCATGCATGAAAAAAGCAGTGTTCTTATCGCCTTCCTTTAGCCATTATACCCTGGATTGTTCCCTCGCCTATCTCTCCTGGGCGAGCACCAACTCCTGAATGGATCCCTTTAACTCCGCCAGTTCACCATACAGCCTGTCATCCCAACAAGCCTCAAGTCTAGCCTCCAGGCTTTGGATGGCCAGTTTCAAATCTGCCAGCTCCTAGACTTGGGAAGGACGGGACCTTGCCCACATCAGAAGTTCCTACTTCAAAAGCCTCAGCTTTGAGTGGATAACCACCCATGCATGGCCCCGAGGCGGCTCTTTCCAGACCCTCCCAACCACACGATGATATTCCGGACCCAACGCCCACTGGCTGGTGAACTTGAAACTCCCCGTCACTTCATCTGTCTTACATAGAGAAAGCAAGAGCGGTGAATGATCCGAAATACTTCAAGTTAGGTGACTTACCCTCATGTTTGGATACTTGGCAATGGCGTGGACATTGGCAAAGCAATGGTCCAGCCTAATCCAACTCCGGCTTCCGCCCCTTCTATTATTGCACCAGGTTAATGGATCACAAGAATACCCCAAATCGGATAACCCTTTCCCTGCTATACACTGCACAAAGGATAAGCTAGCCCTCCTCACAAAATCCCCCCACCCCTTCCTCTCGTCCGGATGCATGATGATGTTGAAGTCACCTCCCACCACCCAGGGTTGATCCCCTGGGTTGAACCCGTTCAGTTCTTCCCATAGCAGCTCCCTCCTTTGAGCGTCACAACTACCATAGATAAAGGAGAAATACATCTCTTCTCCATCACCCGCCACCTTCGCCGTGATATGATGCTCCCCAGCCTGCATCATCTCCACTGAAACTTCCCTCTTCCATAACATCCATATGTGGTTGTTAACCGGGGCCGCATGCATGGATGCATGCTTTCCTAATTTGCGTGTAAAATCTTTTATTTTGACAACATTCTGCTTATGCTCAATGATCACCACCACTTTGATTATGTGGATCCTAACTTTCGAAGAGACAAAGTCGGTCTTCACCCTAGCCCCTAAATCGCGGGCATTCCAGATCATAATGGGCACCATTATATCATGCCTTACCAAGATTTCACCCCAGGTACATTGGTCAGTACCGATGGGAACAGGGGAACCTCCCTTCCCTGTAGTTTATTCAACATCTGCCGGGTGCAGACTCCAGGGCATGAGGCCGGACTAATAGGTGATGGAACAAGAGTAGAGGGATAGTCCACATGGAGGGACTCACTCACCACTATACTATCCCCCTTGACCGGGGGAGCCTCCCCCTAAAGACCCTACTTCTCGAGAGCGTACTCGACCCTAAGACCTTTGATGCCAACCGACGGACCTGCCCCCGGGTCGGGACGTACACCGGAACAAAAAGCACGCATGCTTGGAGCATAAGGAGGCCATAACCTTGGGTTTTCTTGCCACTCCACCACAATGGGGTGAAAACCTCAAGCTCCGGCCTTTTTGGCGTGTATGACAGCACCCGCCCTGGAGGCCAACGACAAGGCCGGCATCCGCCAATAAGTGATGATGCTCCTGGTCACCCTCAGAAGGAAGTCAAAGAGGCCGCCTGTCTTCTGCTTCCCCGGAAAGTGCATCTCAACATGGACCTCAAGAGGTTCCTGAGGTGATCTTGGCGGGGGGAAAGGGACATCGGCCCGGAAAACAGGGCCTAAACTGCCCCCTCCGAAGAACTTGGCATTGAGCAGGTCTGATCCATCGAAGAACCGCTAGACCGACCAGAGTGCACGACTGAGCTTAAAGGAGGGAGCGCACCGTGACGTGATGGAGAAGGACTAGCTTGCAACTTGGAACCAGCACGAAGGCGACCCCTGGGATATCCTCTACGGCACATCTGTAACGAGTGACCCTGTAACAGACACAACGAACAGTACCTGGGGAACACTGGGTACACTACCTACTGGTCCCAGACCACTGACTCCGACACTTGAATAAAAATCTTCTCCAGAACCGGCAAGGTGAGATCATATTCCACATAGATCCATGCCACTAGGGACTCTTGGCCGTGAAGAGTATGCTCATCCGAGCAAAGAAATCCACCCAAAGCATCCCCTATAACGTTCAGAAAAGCACCATTCTGAAAAGGGAGAGGGAGGCCAGGTTGGCACACCCAAAACGCTGCACGGGATCTTTCCTTCCCCTTATGAGCCTCCATCGACCACCTTGACAGACTGAACCACCAACGACCCATGGACCTTGGAGCATGGCACCAGTCCTGGATGAAATCCACCTCCGAAGACATCATTAAACAGAAGGAGCATCTGTGCAGCACCGAGACGCGAGCCTCCCCCTACAACCCCCAGGAATCCACAAAGCGCTTAAAATCCATGAGAGAGGGTTTCTCAGCACCAAACCGAGCTACAAGAGTCCATTTCAAGCCTACATAAGCATCGACAAACGCCGACTGAGGCACCACCAACGTCACCCGCAACCCTTACCTTGCCACCGAGTGCGAGAAAGCACCAATCTCTGGTATCCAAGGACTCGAACCACCTAGATCCTTCCCACAAAGAGCATCCCTGAAGGAGAATACCGCATGAACCACCTGGGGGATGCAGACTGGGGGTCCATAATAGGGCCGGAACTTGCCGCCAAAGGAACGTCAGTCGGAGCGGGCACCGAAGGAGTAGATGGCTCCGATGGAGGGCGGAGCTCAGAGGGAGCAACGGTCGGGAGAATTCAAAAAACA
This sequence comes from Viscum album, assembly GCA_963277665.1. Taxonomy (NCBI): domain Eukaryota; kingdom Viridiplantae; phylum Streptophyta; class Magnoliopsida; order Santalales; family Viscaceae; genus Viscum; species Viscum album. The sequence goes on from OY728150.1 coordinate 537,832,171, forward strand.
CCAGGCACATGAGATGCATTCTCTGAAATAATTATCATCCTCAATTGTACTTGTTATGAATGAGTATAGGTGACACCTATATCAATGATAAGGGATGTGTCCATCCTTTAGTCACTGATGAGTTTCCCACATATTTTGGCATAATTAAGACATTCAGTACTTCTCTATCTTTTCTGAGATCTCACAGTGAGAAGTGTAAATGGGAAAAAATATGATGGGGATGTTTTTTCTGGATAACTCTATCCATAATTAATTTTTTTGAGTCCTCTTCATCAGAATTACATGCCTTCATATAGAGAGACCACTGAATTTTCTTCTTGGTTTCACCTACTGACTGGAGTGGAGTGTTGTTGGTAGTTGAGAAGGAACTATATACAATTGAAACTAGTGTTTTGATAACTTCTCTATACTAAGGCATCTTATGTTTTATCAGCACTCTACACTGAGGTGTATGGGAAAGGGAAGGATTTCATTTTTCATTAGAGATATCATTTCGGGGAGGCTGACCTTGATGGATGTCATGGTAGAGTCTCTGTAATCTATCTCTATGATACCATGATAAGGACTATCACAAAAATGATATACATTTCATTAGTTGAAGATTCAATAAAACCATGGGGTATTTAGAATGTGTCTCAAAAAACTCAAGGATAGTGGTATTGAGAAGATTAAGAATATGATCTGTATTGTACATTATGGAGAGAATTTGATGACTTTACTTTTATAAGAATGCAGTGATATGAGCTTGCTTTATGATGGCCAATATACTTTGTTGATAACATTTAAGTTCCATAAGAGTATGATCCCATAGTTGAGAAGCTAATAGAATATGATAAGTAGCTTCAACGATAGGAATATGAGTTTATCCCAAGGCATGTTCCATTTTTACTTGGTGATCCATAGTCAAAATGGGGATATGAGCCTGATACTGAGCCTTTGGAGTATGCCACCAATATTTTTCAATAGGAATATTTTCATATCCTAAGGAACATGAAACTCTCACTATGTGATAGACGATTTGAATGGGAATATGAGTCTAGTATGAATATCATTTACTATAGGAATATGTCGATAGACCTTTTAAATGGAAAAAGGGATATGATTCTCCTCCTATATGGCCTCAAAAGGATGATGGTGAAGTCATTCATCAGAAAAAGTGGGAATATGTTCCTGGATTCTATAATCTACTAAAATATTCCATGTAGATTCATTGATAGAAATATAAACCTATCCTGAGGCATGTTCCATTCTAAATTGGTGATCCTAAGATATAATTGGGATATGAGCATGATCCAAATCTTTAGAGTATGTTGTTGGTATTTTTTAACTAGAATATGAGCTTATCCTGAGGTATGTGCCACTCTCACTTAGTGAGACCTAAACATAAAAAGGGTATGAGCCTGATCTTGGGCCTTTGGAATATGCCTCCATTATTTTCTGAGAGTGATATAAGCCTATCCTCTAGAATGTTCCACTCTCACATGGTGATCCCTGGTTTGAATGGGAATATGAGACCGGTTTGGTGCCTCATTCTTTATTGGAATATGCTGATAATCATCCTTGATGAGATCAAGAATATTCACTTTCTCTAGAGAGACCACTTGTTCATACTGATCAGAGTGTTGTGCAACTCTGGCTATAGGGAAAGGAATATTCCTATACTTGTATTTTTACTAGTGTTGAAATATGCTGGCATAGTTCTTCAACTATTTCTAAGATGCAGTGACACTTTTAAAAAGTGTTTGTAGGAATGTATGCCTATACATTTTTTTCCTCCACTATATACTGGATTATATCTTCGATTAAACCAGGGATATGGGCATAATATTTTCCTCATTTTCCACTGTAATATGCTGATGGGATTCATTCATGGGGGTAGGGATATGTACCTCCCACATGTTTTCTATGGGTATGTGCTTGAAGACTTCTTCTGATCAAGCAGGGATATGAGCCTTCATGCAAGCTATTGCCGGAATATTCTAGTGGGCTTTGTCTGAGGAAGAACGAATATGAGACCACTGCCAGTTATCAAGAGATTTCTGTGCCCGATGTGTATTCCTTGTTTCCCATTCATGAGTATAATAGGTTACAATGTGTCAAGTGGTAGCCTCAATGGGTGACTGAAGGGAATGAGTGGGATGGCACTAAAAATGATGGTTGACAGGATCCCTCAATGATGGATTCTAAACTAGAATGGAACTGCAGTTGACTCCTTGATCTACCTTTATCAGATACTGAATGTGGTGATTTTTTTCTCTAGAGATAAGATTCTAATGTGATTGGTAGTGGAAACGAGTGCCAATGTCATTACTACAACTTTATTTAAACGATGTAGAATCATTAGTTTTAGTTCCTGGAGACCGTCACGGTAAGAATTAAGGGATGAGATTTTACCATGTCTATGTTATTCTCATACCATCTCATTCTCCACCTAGAATTGAAGGTGTCGGGCACATGAGGTCATCCTGAGACCCACAGGGGTTGCAGCCATAACTGATTTTTCAGAACGATTATTGGATGAAGACATTATCTCAGGTCAAGGTTTTGTTTTTAAGAAAATTATCTACATTCACAAATACAACAATGAATAAGTCCACCAATAAGTGCATCATCATAGGCATGATACATGCTCAATTAGACATGCATGGCTAACACAATTATCCTTTCTTATTCTAGGTCCATCCATTCTACTTGCATGGACTTATCACAATGAGGATGGACTTATCTCATGAGAACCCTAGATACAGAGTGTCAAGATAATTTTATTTTTATAGGATATGAAATCAATTTTTTTGATGAATTCTAAACCATTCATTTTGTTATTTGAGAGTTTCACATCAATTTTACCATTTTTTTCATAGGGTATGCAAAAAATAGCCCTATGCATGGTCAACTGATCACTTTTTCACATGATAGATTCACATCAGGTTTACCATTTTTGTATTCATAGGATATGCAAACAAAATGGACCAATTCATGGTCAACTGATGACATTTTCATTTGAGTGATTATTTTTGGGTTCACCATTTTTGTTTCATTGGAAAGATGTTCCTGGATTAGCCTGATGGTTTGATTATGGGGGGGGGGGGGGGTCAATGTCTTGTACAATCAATAAATCTAGGTTTAAATTTTTTATCTCTAATTAAAACTCCCAATGGATACCATATCCATAACCGAGTATGGGCCTGCATTCTAAAGGAAGGAGGTCCTTTATGGTTTCAGACCCGACAATGCTTAGGAGATCACATTGATCAAGGGGATGGGAGGTCAACCTCCTCACACCCTTTTAGGGGGAATTGTTTCCAACTTCAATACTCTCTTTTATATTTAATACATGTTTGATAATATCTTCATAACATTGATACGGTACTGGTTACCCTAACAAGGTGATCAAGTTTTGAATCCCTGCATGTTCAGGGGTCGTCAACTAATGAATCCATCTATATGTATCTGAATTTCATCATCTATTTCCTAGTAATGTGTAGGTATTTATTTGTTTAATCCATATAACCATGCACTTAGTATGTTTTGGTTATCCATGAAGTTGATTAATATTTTTGAGGATGGTATTGAGCCATTATGAGGCATCCTACATGTTCTGTTTATAATAGGAATCAAAACACACATATCTTATAAAACTCATGCAATTTAATGTCATATGAAAAAGACATATATGAGGCCACTTAGGCACTGGGTATTGTGCTCATTATCAAGGAGGCATCCTATGTATCCTGATTATGGTAGGAATTATAGTCATTATTAGTCAATCACACCGTTGGGACATTCCCTGAGGTATATACCCTTATATGTGGGTAGTTATAACATGCCACTGATCAAGGCTTTCACATTGAGATTTCCCTAGCTGGTGGAGACTCATAATGTGAATAATATGACCATTTCAAACCCTCAAGACCAAATGAGTCATGATCAAAGTGATAAATAAGGGATAACATGTAATTAGTCTCACTACATATGGATACACGAATTATGTAACCCTTTGGATGTTTAATATAGATCTCAGGCCTTAGGAAGGCATCCTACATATCCTAGTTATGGAAGGAATCAGATCCATTTTAGTTTATTTTCCTTCATAATCTGCTAGTGGAGGAGGCATCATGATCAACACATGGGAATGATTGGGTCATGATGGTTGGAATGTAAGAGACATGGGGGGACTTACACCAAAGTGGATGCCTATTTGAGATCATGCCTTAGAAAGGCATCCTAGGTATCCTGGTTATAGAAGGAATCAAAGTTATCATAGTTAATTTTTATCAAGTCTTAAACACTAAGGCCCCCCCTAAGAATATTTAATATAGAGATTAGGGATTTTAAAGATGTCCTATTTATCCTAATTATGGTAGAAATCAGAGTTCTCATTGTTTAATTGATTGGGGCCTACACACTGAGGTTTCCCTAATATAGGGGTAGTCATATAATGCCACTAGTAAAGGCTTACACACCAAGTGAACCCATTATATATCCATTGGAGAAGTTTATCATGTCGTGGGATGCTGGATTGACATGTCTTGATTGTTTGTATGACATGTTCTAATCATTTTCCTCGTATGTTTTCATGATGTTTGAATGTGTCCTGGATGACTAGCGGACATGTACAAAGACAACCACATGATCCTGTTGACTTGTATGAAAGAAATTTAATGATAAGAATGATATTTATGGAGGAAATAAAATTATCTAGATGGATTTTATGGAGGGAATCACATGATCTAGGATGAAATGCCTGGAGTACATCGCATGGCCCATGATGAAATGTCCCTAGAATGTTGCATGACCTGGATGACATGTCCAGAGGGTGATACATGACTTGGCTAACTCATCAGAAGGACTTACCATGAGCTAAGATGACATGTTTTATGATTTTTCAAAGTCTTGGATGACTTTTCTGGATGAAATCACATGGTCTAGATTGACACATCTTGGTGTCACACCTATTTTACTTGTCCAAGTGTTGCAACATAACTTAGACGACATGTCTAGAGGACATCACAAGATTTGGGTGGAAAGTCTGGTGGAATTCACAAGAACTGGGTGGTATACTCGAATGGATTCATGTGAATTTATTTTACATGTCCAAGGGACATAACATGATCAAAATAGTATTTTGAAGGAGCATTGCATGACTTGAGCGGCATGTCTTGATGTTGTTTTATGATTTTAGTGAGTCATAAAAAGCTCATGAAGATAATAGTATATGTACTTCACATAAGTATCCCATATTTTTGGTCTTAATTACATCCTTTATTGCATATGTGCCTTAGGTATGTCAGGTATTAGTTTATTTTTTAGGTTTCATGTGACCTATCCAACATGTGGGACCTCCTTCCCGTAATTTGACTGATACACACAAAGTCTTTCACATGATTTCAAATGATCACATGAATTGAATATGCATGCCTTATGATTCATTAAATTTTCACTAGTTTTTGCCTAGAGTAATAAATTTTGGGTCACATGATTGGTTTCTCTGAGAAGTTTTCGTTTTCACTCTCATGTGTGATCAATCGATCTCAGATGCCTCAGTTAATTGGTAGGTCGATAAGTTATTTTTTCACACTGGGGGGGGGGGGAATTTATAGGCCTCACCGCCCCAATTATAAAACACCTTGTGTTGAAGTTATCTCATGTATTTTAGTAGGATTCAATGGAGGTATTTAGCATCTCACATTCCAGATGATCCTACCACAGGTCATCCATGACGTCATGTGATTTTCAACGACCATGAGAATGTTCCTCCTTTTGCATTTTTAATAGACCTTGGCTATATCAAAGGAATTTTAATGACCATGTGGACATGTTAAGGGTATTCTAAAGGGTAATACCAACATGTGTAGGGGTTTTTGAGATTGTTATTCCTTTATAAAAGGTTTTTGTGATTGAACATGACTTGGTTGGGGTATTTTGTTAGAAAAAGGTGTCTTTCCATGGGGTCCTTCACGTAATCAAGATGATACATATATGATCCTTTGTGAGATTATACTAACTTGTAAAAGGGGAACTTGAATGATTTATTTCAAACACCCAAGGCATATAACTCCCCCCCTTTCACATAAGGTCCAACATAACATCATTCCACAAGAAGCTTCCGACTTCTCTCCTTTATTTCCTTCTTTATTTTCCAAGGGATAGAGATCATATAATGTTGTGTGAGTGTTCTTGAAAAAAATTACTCTCCCTTCCTATGATGGGTCATGTGACAATTAGTGGGACTTGTGGTGATAAAATATCATTATCATGGACATCCCTCTATTTTTCTATGGAGAAAAAGGGGGAGCCCATAGTTGACTAGACTTGTTCGAAACCCTTCACATGATGAGGATGTCATCTCAACAGGTTCTCGCACAATAGTGTGGATATGTAACCAATGATCCATACTCTCTTATGAACTATATTTTTAAATCTAATTAAAATAAAGGACTAAAAAAGGCCTCTACATTTTTCATATTTTCTTCCTGTATTTTACATAGATTTTTGGTTGGTTGTTAGGCGCCTACCGGCTCAAAAGTCACATGACTTGGGGATGCTCATATTGCTGCGACAACATGATCAAATAGTGTCTTAGACACATTTTTAATAACAAGGAGGCTTTTAAAAAGGGGATATATGTGATCTCAAGTAGGTAAAGTTCTATAAATGTCCCATTCACATGACCTTCCAAAGGTCATGAAATCACGTGTCCTTTGAAGGTTTACACAAACTTTGTGATCTTGAACACCTTTTACTCCTTTGATTTTCAATGAAAATAGTTCCCATACATCGGGTACTTATTCCCTTGTAGATATTTCAATGCCTATTTTGTGGGCATCAACAATATATAACAACCGGAATGAGATTAACCTATCCTAAGGAACAAAAAGGCCCATCCTTCCTAATCTAGAGTCCCACTCACCCTAAAGAACATGAGTAATCCCATTGATAGATAAGAACTAAAATTGATGGTGCTAATAGTCTATAGGAACCTTAACACCAATCATATAATCCATGCCAATTATCAAGCTGAATATGTCAATATCGATCACTAAGAATTTCCATTCTACCTCATGTTCCGCTATCATCACTAGACATGCAGGAAAATTGAAACCCTATTTCAATATCTTTCCCAAAGGCATGACAAGATCCAAAAAGTATGAAATATTCTTTGAATTCTACCCTAACAAGTAAAATATTTTTAAAAATATGAAATAATGAGTTGTACCTATATCAATAAAATCTAGCACTATAAGAGATGAAATAAAAACCGTATCTCCAACTACAACTGGCCCTACTTCAGATTCCTATGGTGTATACTCTACAATATAAATATATCTAGACTTAGCTCCAATATGATATTTCTTTTCCACATGAACACCCACATTATCCTAAGGATAATAACCACCACCCTTGGATTAATCATTATGAACCTATGAGCCCTTGGTGAATGTAGATCTCGTCATGTTTCCATGGGACATCCTATCGAAAAAATGTTTCATATGGACATATTATCCACAATGATGACAAGTCTTGGGATTCACTACACAATTAGGTTTGGTATGACTAGGATACCCGCACTGATAGCAAACAACCTACTTCTTTCCAAAATAATCCTATGAAACTAGTATAGAAGAAAACTGGATTCCTTTGAGATTATTTTTCTAGCTTGAAGATACACCCCAGCCAATGATAGTAATAAATGAAGTTCCTCCCATAATTTTTTTCTAGCTATGTTAGACTCCTCCAATGATTCCATAACAACTTACTCCAAATTTGTTGGAATTCAAAAGTGAAGCATCATCAACTGATTATTGTCCCTCAACCCCAACATATACCTATGATCCTTTAGGTAATCATTGGTGACTAGATTTGGTGCCAATTTAACATACTCATCAAAATAGGTGGAATAATCCAAAACTGAAATTTCTACCTACTATAAGGTAAAAAACTCATGATTATTTTCCCCTCATAATTTCAAAGGATAAAAATAATGGTTGATTTTTTTTGAATAAATTCTAGGTAAGATTCTCATGATAATTTTATTTTGAAATTGTGTCTAACCATATTCTTCCCAGTATATAATCGTAAAATTAGACCTTTGAGTCCTCAAGAGTCTTAAATTTTTTTAGTATCCTCTCAATCCATTCAATCCATTATTCATATTTCTATGGTACTTTAGAAACACAAAATTCAGGTAGATGTTTATTTTTAAGTTATGATATGTGTTTAACTGGTCGTCCTGGGTTACTGAAACCTACTTGACCCAGAGTTTGAATAGTGTGGATTATAACTTCAACCAAATAAGGGTCCAATAGAGTATTACCTATAGATTTTTTCTCTCATATTCTTATTTTATATTTTTAATAGATATTCTAGGATTCATTGTCGGACAATAATAAGACAAAAACCATTCAGTCATAAGAAGAATCAAATATCATTAGACCAACCTAAGGTATCAATATCAATTCTTTAAAACAATAATAATTTAAAGAAATTATGAATTCTCGGAATAAAGGCGATACATTAAAATTTAATAGGTTCATTTAAATAAATTTACCATACAACTTATAAAAATGACCTCAAACACCATGTCTCAAACTTGGTAAAAAGTTTCCGAACACCCATGGTAAATCCAGTTTAGAGATTGAAGTGAGTTGGATAGGCCCCTTCCTGTACTTACTACATGAATTATTACACTCCTAACTCTTTTCTATCAAAGACACAAAACGAAACTCAGGTAGTGTTAACACACTTCAAGCTGAGCATCCCTATGATACTAATTTATAATAAACCAACCCGCATTATCTAAACCATCCACCTGAGACAGCCATTATAGGGTGAGGTAAAACAAAGATAGAAAAACAAGTCTTGAATATAACTAAATAAGGAATACAAATAGATTACAATATGGAAGAAAGATACAAAAAATATCCATACAACCCAATTCAAATAGGATAAAAAAGAATAGTATGAAATGACAAAACCAAAAAGTCTCCATGTGACCAACCATCTCCTCTAAGACATATCTCTATAAAAGAAAATAGGCAAAAAGATAACCTAACATGATACATGATGCACTTACATTTACCTAATTCCTACAAATTAAGGTATAATACCTCCCAAATGAAAAAGTAGGGTGTGAGAATAGTGCCCAATAGGATACCACCAAAGAATCTATACATGTTCTAATATCAAGAATTCACAAGTTCTAGATTTTAAAAAAGCCACCTGGTTTATCGCATGATGGTTTATTTTCCATAAATCTATACCATATTCACCATTTATAGGAATATATAAGGTTTAAAAGAAAAATACGTAAATCAAACATGTGATAAAATATCCATGAAATAAACCATAATGCTATAAACCATGTATAAATGGAAAATATAACCATTTGTGACCTAGACTATGGGTATAAATACAAGACATAAAAGTATCCTAATCCAAAAATAAGTTTTCTCTAACTGATTTAGAGTCCCACACAAGTTTTTTAATATAAAAAAATAACCTCTAGTGGCGCCACACACAATAGGGTCACCTATGTCTATTTCCTGACACACCCAATGTTCCCTATATAAAAAGTTTGTTCAAAATAATTTTCAAAAACCATTATCACATTTAATTAAACCCTTTTATCACTAAATAAAATTCATTTCAATGAACATCTAAAATGGATCAATAAGAACATATAGAAACAAAATAATTAACAATAGTTTCATAGATTCACCTAACTCAAGAATGATGGAAGACTATCCACCTTTGAATACAGAGTTTCAAAAAACATAGATTGGAATTAAAAATAAAATTCATGAAAAGAAAATTAAAATTAAAAATAGAAAACACCAATCGATCATAAATCTAAAACATGAACACATCTAACACCACTTCCATGACCAACGGAAATGGAGAAGAAAAAAGACCACTTACCAAAGATATGTGGTGAAATCACCACAAGAATCAAAAACTAAATAGAGTAATCATGAAGGATGGGGATCATAGAAAATCACCCAAAATTATTATAGGGTTTGAGTGGGAAGACTTCATACCAAATGAAAAAAATATTCAGGTGTGCAGTGTGTTTAAAGTTACAGGACTAGGGGAATTCACCTTATGAAATCCTTTCACGGCAGGAAACCCCATGTTCAAAAAATATAAAAAAATGTCACCTTAACTTAAATTAAATAATGGTTGATGTTTTAACAATGTGTAAAGATTTCATAGATTATAAACATCTCATTCTCGACATGATATTCATCAAATATTTCATACAACATATTCACATTATGTAACCCATTCATGATGTGAATTTATTCAACTGGTAGTCCTCCCCTCAATTTTATATAAAAAACCTATGAACCAAAACTTAAGGATCTCTGATCCCAAGGAGAAACTTCTAAATCCATTTACAAATTTATACCCAGACTCCATTAATTCAATCAAAAATACACCCCAAAATTTAGAAAATTTTCCCTAGAAAAGGAACTATATTCCAAAGAATCCCATAATACATATAAACCAAAAAAGTTAAATCATACCTGATGGAAGGTAACAGTGTGTTACATTGAATGTATCAGAGACAAATCATTCACTTCTCTGATTTTCGATAATAATACATGATTCACTTGGGTATTTTTATGGAAAAAATACAGGTTTTAAAATCTTTATAATCTTTACCAAGATGGTCAAAAATGAAGAAGGGAATAAAGTCATTTCTTTTTCAAGTGATCATGGTGAAGAGTTTGATAACAATGATTTTGATGAACATTATTTTTCATAAGGTTATAATCATTAATTTCCCTCTCTAAGAACACCTCAAAAAATATGGAAGTACAATAATGGCTCAAAATATTCAAAAAATATCAAGGGACCTCTTGAATAATTTAAAACTCCCTTAATAAGTCTGGGCTTAGGCAGTTAATAATACTTCTTATATCATAAATTGTGTTCTATTAAGACCATTTATAACAAAAAAATTCTTATAAACTTTTGAAAAATAAAACTCAAGTTTTTTTCTTTTTTCAATGTGATAGGATGTAAATGTTATATTATTAACACTAAAGGAAACCTAGGTAAATTTGATGAAAAATACAATGAAGGAATATTTATAGGATACTCAAACTCAAGTAAATCATACAATGTCTTCAATAAAAGAAGCACAATTTTTAAATAATAAATTCATTTCATATTCAAATAAAATCATCTTAATCATTCATTCTAATTTGATTATGTGTATAAAAATGAACCTTTGAATTTGAGTAAAACACATTATCTTAAAGAGCCTATTGTTGAATATATTTTTAGGGAATTACCTGAACCCTTGAAAAAATATGAATAAATTCCATTGGAAAATATTATTGGAAAATTTGAATTTGGGGCTCATACTAGAATATTTATCATAAATAAAGATTAGTATTATTATTTTATTTATCTTATAGAACCTAAAAAACATTATAATGATATTAAAATTGAAAATTGGTGTTTCTATATCTAATAAAATATAAAATAATTCCAATGAAATAATGTTTGGACACTTTTTTAGAGGACTAATGATTATCCCATTATTGGTATAGAATGGGATTTTAGAAATAAATTGGACGAGTTAAGTAACATCGCATATAAGAAATATAGACCTGCAACCAAAGACTATAATCAAGAAGAAGGCATTGATTATGATGAAACCTTCAACCCATTGCTTGAATAGAATACATAATAATATTTTTGTAATTTACTACCCATCTTAATTTCAAACTTTTTCAAATGTATGTTAAATGTTATTTTCTAAATTGTTTTATTTCTGATTTTTTTGAAGAACCACCAGGTTTGGGAAAGAAATGTATCAAAATTACATGTGTAATTTAACTAAAGATACATATGGTTTAAAACAATCCCCTTAAACATGGTATTAAATGTTAACCCAATATCTTCTATCAAATAATTTTTAAATGAGAATACAAGATTCAATATTATTTTCAAAAAATCTTTCAAATGATCTTTTAAAAAAATTTAAATCTATGTCAATGATGTAATTTTTAGATAAACAAATAGATATATTTATAATGAATTTTAAAATATTATAATAAAGAAATTTAAAATTAATTTTATGGGTGAGTTAAAATTATTTCATGACAAAAGAAAGTACAGTAATTACCTTTTAAAATTTTCTTTTATAGATCATTATAAGGAAATTCTTACACCTATGAGTATTTCTTATAAACAAATGTTGGACAAATCTGGTAAACCACTTGAAAAAATATTTATAGATGTATGATTAAGAGTCTTCTTTTACTTATTTTTAGGTGGATATAAATTATGTATAATGGTTATTTTTGTGCACATTTTTAATCCAATCACAAATAATCACATTTAAAAGTTCCTAAAAGTAGTTTTTATTTTTTGGAAGTTTCTAAAAAAATATGGTTTATTTTATCCTAAATTAACCTCTTTTATTCATTTCTATTTTTACGAAATTGATTTTGACATATTCTAACTATATAAAAAAAGTACAAGTAAGGCTTTTCACCTTCTTGGACACTCCTTAATATATTAGAGTAGTAAAAAGAAAATTTTGGTTTCTATTTATATATATTTAGTGAAATATTTGACTATATGGAGTTGTTGGGACTAAATTATATGGATGAAATAATCTTTATTATATTTCGGGCTAATATTTCTTCTTGGTACTATAAAATTTTATATTTATAGCTCTGTAAGAATCAATATAAATCCAATTTAGTATGCATGCTCTAAGTACATTGATGTTCTATATTATTTATTGAGATATAAATTTAAAAAAAGAGATATTGTGTTAGAATACATTAACACAAATCTTTAATTAACTAATATCTTAAAAAAAACTTCCTACTTTATAATTTTTAAATATATAAAAGTGGATATAGGAATTTAAAGATTTTAATTATTTTTATTTATCTATTCTTGACCAATTTTTCTCTTTTCAAACCTTGACTATTTTTGAAAATCTAGTCATTGTTTTTATCACATTAAAATTTTCAAAAATACATTTTTACGGTCACCCTTGATTTTATTATGCATGTTTATCTCTTATATATCTAACCATTTTTATTTGTATGCTTTTTTTATAATAACAAAGTGGGTAAAATGTTTAGTGTTTATGGTATATAAATTTATAATATAATTCTATAAGAGTTTATTATTTATGTAACACCCCAAGCTTCCACGGTATGTTTCCCTTTGAATAATACAATGGCATGTGTTGTACGCAACTTCGAGTTCAAACACACCACAACCAATCAAACTAGCCGTTATGAATAGTAATACCCACTTTTGGAAATTTTATCAATTTTATCTTTCAAAATGGACTTCATTTTTGGGTTTGTAATATCGAAATTAGCTTAGGGTTAATTTTTGGTATTGTTCTGAAAGCTTTCAATTTTTGATGAATAGTAAAAAACACTGAGTTTTGGTTCAAAACCGACTTTTTATTTACATATTTATTATTTTATTTAAATTTATTTTAGGTAATAATAGATACATAATACCTATATAATTTAAATTTAATTCATTGAATTCAGTTTATAACAATTTTAGATATATAAAAATTTCATTGAACTTTTTACCGTCTTTTACACACCTCCGAGGAGCATTTGAAAATTTACATAAAACATAATTTTAATTCTTTTATGATTTGAATTTATAAACTCCAAGAGACATGGTTGATATCAGTAAGTAAAATGTGGTTCAATGAGATGAATATAATTTTTGGTGAATAGTAACTTTTGCCTTTTATTTACCACGGTTAAAAGTAAATAGGGTAATTAAAGGTAAAAATGATATTATTATTACCCTGAAAAATTTCATAATTCTATTGTATAAGTTTAATTCGACCAAAAACATCCTTAGGAATAAAATATTATCCTTTAGGTCTGCTTGTATTAGATAAGGACATTTATTAATATTAATTCAAAGAAGAGTTAAAAGTGTTAAATTCAAAGTTCAATAACTAAACCATTTTTAATATAGAGTTAAACATAAGATAAATTCGACTATAAATATTCATTAAAAATATAAAAATATTTCCAACATAATGGTATTTTATTTATATTTTTTAGACATTGAATAATCAAATTTATTTATGACACAATGATGATGTAGTATTTTCTTTATTAATGAAAGAATCAAATAAATGGTATTATAGATGTTAAAATAAATATAATATGAAATTTTTGATGCAATACAAGAATTTTATAGGTTAATATGACATGTTTTTATTAATTAAATGATTTTTTGAAGTAATAATTCTTTTAAGAATTTAACAAAAACAAAAGAGAAAATAGTGTCAAAATTGACATAAAAGAGTTTTTAAAACAAATATTATATTATTAATTGATATTATATTACCAAAATTCTAAGATTCAGCCAAAGGTATTAAATAATATTTTATATGTCATTAATAAACAAATTTAGGTTCTCTTGTAAGTTTATATTATGTTTATTAACCATATAATATAAAAATACAAAGAGACATGGTAAATGTCAAACTAATTTACTAAGAGTTAAATCTAGAAGATAAGATTTATATAGTGACTCAAAAATATCTAAAACCTATTATTTTAGTATTTTTAGACCAATAAAAACCTTATAATATAGATAAATCATTTTGGAGCCATTAGAAACCGAAAATTATTTTATTATAAAATAATATTTTAATCTTTTCCTAAGGACCCCTCACCCCTCTTATAAAAGGGCACTTCCCCTTCTCTCAAATCCACACCTTAAAATCCATTTGGCTTGGACAAAACCTGCCCAAATATCCTCTAAACTATCCTAAATTTATCCTATAGGAATTACTTTAGTCAGAAATCCCACCTAAGGATCCCTTTTGATCAAATCAAAAGGAAGAACCTGAAGAAGAGGTAAATATTTCATCAGCTCTTTCAAGTTCCTTTCTTCTCCCACTTCCTCTTTCATTGTTGTTTCCATTATAAAATAATAAATCTAGTATATTATATATACTATGATGTTATTATAAATATGGTACAACCATATTCATTATTCTATCTATCCCTTGAATGACATTTTTCCATACGTGCATACATACGGCTTACCGTCTCCACGTCGTGGTGCAGTTGTTATTCAATAAATTATTATTTGGATGGGTATAATAATGAAGTTTAATTGATGTAAAAAAATGAATATAACATGATAATTATTCTGTATATATGATATACCATCCAATTATATATTATTTTAATATCAGAAGAATCATATTGTCGCTCGTGCGTATGTACAGATTACCATCTCCACGAACACAATGAGATTCATGCCCCATCGCATCCATTCAAGAATAATTTTCATTTTATGATTAAAAAAAAGTTTAAAGACTTGATATCATTCTTAATATGAATAATATACATCATATACACAATAAATATTACTTACTTAATAAATCATATAAAGAAAAATGAATCAGTTAACACCTGAAACGATGATACTACTGAAATATCATTAATAAAGAAATATTAGAAGATCATATATGATATCATATTAATGAATATGGTTCTTTTATAATTTAATTACAATGATTTAACCATTATACGGGAGGTTAACCAACCCTCAACCAAATAAAAGTACTAGGTAAGGGTTAATTCTATAATCTCTTTTTTATCTGAGGTTGTTTATACGTAATTATCTACCAGGACCTCTTTATCATCCACATCCAAAATTCGTAAAAATTTAGTTCAAAACATTTTTACTATTTCCTAGACTATGGGTTAAAGAAATTTATACCCTTTTTTGACTTTCAATGTTTTGAAAGGATTCTTTCCGTCTTTTTCTAAATAAGGTACTTTATGACCTTTTCGATAGAATTAAGGTAAGAATGTTTTTTAACTTATACGGAGGGTGTGGATATTTTCTGCCATTATAACATCATCGAAGATTCCTTTACAAGATTATAAGAATATTTTCGAAATGAATATTTTATTTAATAATTATGTGACTTTAAATGATTTCAAAAAAAAAAAAATAAAGATATATTTCTCTCAAATAGTTTTGATTTCATCTATGTCAACATCCTTTGATGGATTTTACACTTGTTTTGAAGTTGATTCATTATGATACAAATATTCCAAATTGTATTGAAGGTTTTGTGATATGTTTGACTATATATGTGTAATTTTTATACAATTCATGGTTTATAGTTAAAGTATTGGCATTTCGTATTCTAGTTTTAATACGAATGTTTATGTTATGTTTAAACATTTTCATATGAGGAATGCATTGGACTTAGTATGTGATGGGTGGAGCCTTCTATAGCTCCTAGATGAATTGGTAGGTCTCATGAGGCAAACTAATGTCTTGGCACAAGGCCTTGACAAAATATTATTTGTAGTCTCGGCACAAGGCCTTGACTATATGGTTATGAAGTCTGGCATTATGCATTCCCTCATTATGAAAGCGGATATTGATATTGAATGTGATTAGTCGACTAGTAAAATATCCACGTGAATAAGTAAATGGAATTATTTTATTTATCTTTTCCATATTATGCTGAAGTTCAAGTCTAAATGCTTTTGTTTTACTCTTATACATTGCCTTAAATTTTGATGCTTATTTATGAAAGTTTTTGCTATATTGTTATCCTTACTGAGAATCTGATCTCACCTATTTCTATGTTTTATTTTCCCCAAGATGCAAAGAAGTATATTATGAATGACCTGTAGGGATAGTCTATAGAATATGATTGTGGTAAATGAAGACAATGTTGTTTTTGTTTTTCATTTCACGATGTAATGTAAAACTTAGGAATGTATCTAGTATTTCCAAGGCTACTAAACTAATCAGTCTTTCGAGAATTGATCTTTTGTGATCATGAAAATGTTATGTAATAATGCACCGACTCTGGGTAACTTGGGTCAGGACGTTATAGTTGGTATTAGAGGAAGTTTAGTACAAAATTTGGAAACTAGGTTTAGATAAACTCTGATTACAACACATTTCCATAAGATAGACTTTGATGATTAGTATAGAATAACTTCTTAAAATTTTGGTACCATAGAGATTTTGTGAGTTTTCCCAGCAATAAATCCCTATCTAGATACGAGCAGGTAGAGGCGGCTCTGGCACAGATGTACCTAGGGGTAAAACCCGAAAACACCGCTTTGAGCAAGACTCAAACGAGAACTGGTGCATGACAACGGTCCTTGCTGCACTCCTGGTTACGACACTCCCGGAGGATATGCTTAGGATAATTCTCAATTTCTATACAAACCATTATTAAGGTATTATGATTATATACTTTCTCAAAGAAAACATTTTTATTATGGCTTATATCCATAAACTGTTCAATTTATGTTAACTATTTTACAAGTTCGGAATTATGTATTGCGATTCATAAACTAATATAGTGTATGCCATTATTTAGAAATAGTGCCTAGTAAAAGGAATGGAAACCATATCAAATCACATAATCCATGTAGGGATTTCCCTCCTACTCAAGATAATTATAGTGGAGCTGTTGAAGCAACTGGTGCTGATCAGCTTATCACAATAGTAGGACAACTTACTCAGGTTATGAATAATAACCTTACCTGTATGGAGCACCCTAATCCACAACATGGAGGATCAACATTAGATCTCTTCATGAGGCAACAACCACCAAAATTAAATGGGAGTAGAAATCCATTAGTAGCTGAGCAATGGATAAATTCCTTGGAGAAAATATTCCACGCCTTGGGGAGTAGTGAAAGGGAAAAGGTTTTCATGGCAGTTTAACGCCTCACTAGAGATACCGATAAATGGTGGACATTGATTCAAAACACAAAGGAAGATGATGAAGTATCAAATATGAAATTGAGGGAGTTTAAAGATATTTTCTTAGAAAAATACTTTCATCATGACCATCGAGCAGATATGGAAAGGAAATTTCTAAGTCTCAGGAAAAAAGAGGATGAGAATGTCGCAAATTATGAAGCTAACTTTACAAGGATAGTGAGGCACGTTGCAGATTATATACGTAACCCAAGGAGTAATATTGATTGATTCTTTGATGGGTTAAAACCATTTCTTTGGAAATAATTATTCTCACAATCCTTCTTGTCATTCGAAGATATTGTCTCATGTGCTATCAAGACAGAAAAATAATTCTAAAAGTATTATGAATTAAAAGCAAAGAAAGAGAATAAGAGATCTACTGAACACTTTGAAAATGGAAATAAAGGGATGAAGGGAAAAGTTGAATATTCATCCAGTAATAAATATAGGAAGAAAAACCCTGGTACTTTCTTGAAGGGAATGGGAGTCTGTTACAAGTGTGGTGAAAAAGGCCACCAAGCTCATGATTGAAAGGGGAATAAAGAAGCTATAAATGTTGAATTCTACAATTGTAGAGAAAGGGGGAATTATTTAAATGAATGTCCTAAGAACTAAAAAAACTTACCTCAAATAAGGACAAGGTATCAAGGCCAAGATTTTTCTATCACTACTGCTGAGGTTGAAGCTCCGAAAGATGTGGTGGCAGGTAATTTAATGGTTTCCTAAAGTTTAGAAAATTCTTTATTTGATTTTGGATCATCACATTATTTCATATCTTCCCAGTTTTTTAATAAAATTTTATATTTATAATTTGATTTAACAAGGTATTTTTTCAGTCAAAACTCTTAAGGGTAGCATCATTGCAACAATGTTTTGTGAATCAATCCCCATTAGGGAATATAACGTTCTTTATCTGCTGATCTCATCTTCATACCCATGATTGAATTTGAAATAATCCTCAAAATGGATTGGATTTTGGACCATGATGCAAAAATTTATTTTAAGTAGAAGGAGGTTACTATTTTTGATGACGATGATAAAGAACCCCGTATCTTTAGAGAAGAATCATCACCACCTGATTCTTATCTAGATCCCCCTAGTAGCTCAACTAAATTCCATTATTGGGGAGGAAGAGAATGAAATAACTACGGGTGAGGAAAATAATGTTCAAATAGAAGATGTACCTATTGTGGAAGAATATGTTGATGTGTTTCTAGAAAATTTACATGGACATCCTCTAGAATGAGAAATTTATTTTTCCATTGATTTAATTCCTGGTTCAAGGCCCATATCGAAGACCCCTTATATAATGGACACTTTAGAATTAATGGAACTAAATAAACAACTAGAGGAATTGAGTAATAAGGGATTTATTCTCCCTAGTGATTCTCCATGGGGAGCCCCTGTTCTTTTTGTTAAGAAGAAAGATGGATCTATGAGGTTGTTCATTGACTATAGAGAGATCAATGATATAACAATAAATAACAACTATCCCCTACCTCACATTGATGATTTATTAAACCAACATCATGGAGCTCAATATTTTTCAAATATTGACCTTCAATCTGGATATCATCAGTTGTGTGTGAGAAAGGAAGACATTTGGAAAACAACATTTCGAACTAGGTATGGGCATTACAAGTTTACAGTAATGCCTTTTGGATTGACTAATGCTCCCTCTATCTTAATAGATCTAATGAATAGAATTTTCAAGGAATATCTTTATGAATTTGTAGTGGTATTTATTGATGATATCTTGGTATACTCCAAAAGCTACAAAGATCATGAAAATCACTTGCGTATTATTCTAAATACTCTTAGATGAAATGAATTATATGGGAAATTAGGCATGTGTAAATTTTGGATTCAGGAGATTTCTTTTCTTGGCCATATTGTCTCTAAGTATGGAATATCTGTTGATCCTTCAAAAACCAAGGCAATCCAATAATGACCAGCTCCAACGAGTATAAATGAGGTATGCAGTTTTATTGGTTTTGTAGGTTATTATCGACGTTTCGTCCAGAATTTTTCCCAGTTGGTTAACCCATTAGAAAAGCGAACACATAAAGGGGTTAAATTTTTTTGGACAAAAGAGTGTGAATAATGTTTTGAAGAATTGAATATAATATTATTCAATGATCCTATCTTGACTCTACCATCGGGGAATGATGGGTTTGTTATTTATAGTGATGCTTAAAAGAAATGACTTGGTTGTGTCCTTATACAGAATGATAGAGTTATTGCCTATGCATCAAGACATTTGAAAATTCATGTCAGAAACTATCCTACTCATGATCTTGAGTTATCAGCAATAATATTTGCTTTGAAGATTTGGAGACACTATCACTATGGTGAAAAATATGAGATTTATACTGATCACAAGAGTTTTAAGTATACTTTCTCACAAAAAGAACTCAACATGAGGCAAAGGTGATGACTTTAACTACTCAAGGATTATGATTTCACTATACACTACCACCTGGGGAAGTCAAATAAGGTGGAATATGCTTTGAGTAGAAAGTATGATGGGGTTTTGAACAATATGAGAGTTGAAAAGGATCCTATATACATAGATCTAGTAAATATGGATATGGAAATAACCATGGAAGGTGAAACATCAATTCTTTTTAAAATGGTTTCAAAAAAATCTTTACTAGAAAGGATAAAAAGTTCTTAGGCTGATGATGAGGAGTTTCTAAAGATGATTAAAGCTTTGAATGATGGTATATTGGGTGACTTTGTATATTAAGATGGGATTTTAAAATTTTGGAAGAGGCTTTGTGTTCTCGATATACCTGATCTAAAAAGAGAATTGTTAGATGATGCTCATAACTCCAATTTCTCTATACACCCTGGGAGAACCAAAATTTATAGATATTTGAAGGAACATTTTTGGTGTGATAACATGAAGAGGGAGATTACTGATTTTATGTCAAGATGTATGGTTTGTCAACAAGTGAAAGCTGGAAGGCAACTGCCTGGAGAATCCATGCAACCTCTTACCATACCTGAGTGGAAATGGGATAATATTATGATGAAATTTGTCATGGGACTACCAAAGACTCTTATAAGGAACAATTAAATATGGGTCATTGTTGATTTTATTACCATGTCAGCACATTTTCTTGCTATAAGAGAAGATTTACCACTTGAACATTTATCAAGACTATATATTAATGAAGTTGTAAGACTTCATGGAGAACCCCTATCAATTGTTTTTGATCGTGATCCCCGTTTTACATCAAGATTCTGGAAATGTATTTAGAAAGCCTTAGATACTAAACTTCGTTTGAGAACTGCCTACCACTATCAAACTGATGGACAATTAGTAAAGACTATTCAAATATTAGAAGACATGTTGAGATCTTGCTCACTTGAATTTCAATGTTTGTGGGATCAATATTTACCTCTAGTAGAATTTTCCTATAATAATAGATTCCATTCAAGTATTCAGATGGAACCATATAAAGAGTTATATGGAAAGAGATGTCTCACACCAACTTGTTGGGATGATGTTGGTGAAAGAAAACTCGTAGGCTCAGAACTTATTGAGGAAACGATGGAAAATGTGAAGGTAATCCAAACCCACATCAAAGCAGCTCAAAGTAGGCAAAAGAGCTATGCTGATAACCGAAGGATGGATTTGGAATTTCAGGTAAGAGATCATGTTTTCTTAAATGTATCTCTATCGAAGGGAGTTATACGATTCAATAATAAGGGCAAACTAATTCCTAGGTACATCGGACCTTTCGAAATTCTAGAACGAATTGGGGCTGTAACTTACCGGTTGGCAATCCCACCAAGTCTCTCCAAAGTTCACGATGTGTTCCATGTATCAATGTTGAGAAAATACATTCCTAAACCAACACATGTACTCATCTATGAGAAAATTGAACTAGAACCTGATCTGTCTTATTGTGAAGATCCTACCAAAATTCTTGATACTAGAGAACAAGTGCTGAGAAACCAGACAACTCGTCTGGTAAAAGTTATATGGAGAAACCATAAGATGGAACAGACAACGTGGGAACCTGAGGAACTAATGATGAAGAACCACCTGAATCTTTTTATGTAGTAATATTCTAGAAATTTCAATGAAAAAATTATTTGAAAGATGGGATAATGTAAAACCCCAAGCTTCCACAGTACGTTTTCTTTTGAATAATACAATGGCTTGTGTTTTACGTAACTTCGAGTTTAAACACACCACAACCAATCAAATTAGCCATTATGAATAGTAATACCCACTTTTTTAAATTTTATCAATTTTATCTTTCTAAATGGACTTAAATTTTGGGTTCGGAATATTGAAATTATCTTAGGGTGAATTTTTGGTATTTTTCTGAAAACTTTCAATTTTTGATGGATAGTGAAAAACACCGAGTTACTGTTTAAAAACGGATTTTTATTCAAATAATTATTTATTTTATTTAAATTTATTTTAGGTAAAAATAGATAAATAATGCCTATAAAATTTCAATTTAATTCATTGGAGTCAGTTTATAATAATTTTAGATATATAAAAATTTCATTGAAGTTTTTACCGTCTTTTACCTTCCTCTTAGGAGCATTTGAAAATTTACATAAAACATAATTTTACTGCTTATGTGAGTTGAATTTAAAAAATCCTAGAGATACGGTTGACATCAGTAAGTATAATGTGGTTCAATGAGATGAACATAACTTTTGGTGAATAGTAACTTTTGACTTTTATTTACCACGGTTAAAAGTAAATAGGGTAATTTAAGGCAAAAATTATACTATTATTACCCTAAAACATGTCCTAATTCTATTGTATAAGTGTAATTCGACCCAAGAAAACCTTAGGAATAAAATATGATCCTTTAGGTCCACTTGTATTAGATTAGGACATTTATTATTATTTAATCCAAAGAAGAGTTAAAAGTGTTAAATTCAAAGTTTAATTTCTAAACCATTTTTAATATAGGGTTACAAATAAGATAAATTCAACTATAAATATTAATTATAAAGATAAAAATATTTCCTACATAGTGGTATTTTATAACTATTTTTTATAGATTTAATAATTAAATTTTTTATGACACAATGATGATGCAATATTTTTCATATTAATGAAAGAATCAAATAAATGGTATTATAGATGTTAAAATAAATATAATTTGAAAGTTTTGATGAAATCCAAGAATTTTATATGTTAATTTGACTTGTTAGGATTGATTAAATGAATTATTTTAGAAGTAATAACTGTGTTAAAAATTTAATAAAAACAAAATAGAAAGTAGTGTCAAAATTGACATAAAAGAGTTTTTAAAAAAAATATTATATTATTAATTGATATTCTATTCCTAAAAATATAAGGTTTGTCCAAAGGTCTTAAATAATATTATATATGTCATTAATGAATCACTTGACATTCTATTGGAAGTCTATAGTAAGTTTATTAACCATATAATATAAAAATATAAAGAGACATGGTTAATGTCAAACTAATTAACTAAGAGTTAAATCTAGAAGATAAGTTTAATATAGTGACCCAAACCTGTCTAAAACCTATTGGTTGAGTGGTTTTAGACCCATACCCACCTTATAATTGAAATAAATCTTTTTGGAGACATTAGAAACCGAAAATTATTTTATTATAAAATAAAATTTCAATCTTTTCCTAGGGTTCCCCTCACCCCTCTTATAAAAGGGAACTTCCCATTCTCCCAAATATACAACTTGAAAGCCATTTTCCTCAGACAAACACTGCCAAAATATCCTCTCAACTATCCTACCATCATCATAGAGGACTTAATTTAGTCAGAAACCCCATCTAAGGAGCCCTTTTGATCAAAACGAAAGGAAGAACCCGAAGAAGAGGTAAATATTTCATCACCTCATTCAAGTTCCTTTCTTCTCCCATTTCCTCTTTCTTTGTTGTTTCCATTATAAAATAATAAATCCATTATCTTATATATACTTTTATGTTATTATAAATATGGTACCACCATATTCATTATAGTTTCCATCCTTTGAATGACATGTCACCATACGTGCGTACGTATGGATTGCCGTCTCCACGTGGTGGTGTAGTTGTTATTCAATACATTATTATTTGGATGGGTATAATAATAATGTATAATTGATGTCAATAATAAAAATAACATGGTAATTATTCTTTATATATGATATACCATCCAATTATATATTATTTTAATATCAAAAGAATGATATTATCGCTCGTGCATACGTTCAGATTACCGTCTCCAAGAACGCGATGAGATTCATTACCCATCATATCCATTCAAGAATAATTTTCATTTTATGATTAAAAATAATGTTTAAAGACTTGATATCATTATGAATATGAATAAGATAAATCATATCCACAACAAACATTACTTACATAATAAATCATATAAAGGAAAACGAATCAGTTAACACCCGAAACGATGATACTACTGAAATATCATTAACAAAGAAATATTAGAAGATAATATATGATATCTTATTAATGTATATGGTTCTCTTGTAAACTAATAACAATTATTTAACCATTATAAAAGAGGTTAACATACCCTTGACCAAGGAAAAGTACAAGGTAAGGGTTAATTCTATAATCTTTTTATTATCTGAGGTAGTTTATACGTCATTATCTACTGAGACCTCTTTATCATCCACATCCATTTTATTAAAAAGTTATTTCAAAACATTTTTACTATTTCCTTTAATATTGGTTAAAGACATTTATACCCTTGTTTTACCTTCAATGTTTTGAAAGGATTATTTCCATCATTTTCTAAACAAGGTACTTTATGACCTTTTCAACAAAATTAAGGTAAGAATGTTTTGTTAACTTATACAACAGGTGAAACTATTTTCCACTATTATTAAATCATAAAAACTTACTTTAAAATCTTATAATAATATTTTCGAAATAAATATTTTCTTTATTAATTATGTGACTTTAAATTATTTCAAAAAAAGAATGAGACATTTCTCTCAAAGAGTTTTGATTTCATCTATGTCAACATCCTTTGATGGATTTTACACTTGTTTTGAAGTTAATTCATTATGATACAAATATTCCACATTGTATTGAAGGTTTTGTGATATTTTTTAATATATATGTGTTATTTTTAAACCATTAATTTTTTATGGTTAAATTATTGAAATTTCGTAATCTAGTTTTAATACGAATGTTTATGTTATATTTAAACATTTTCCTACGAGGAATGCATTGGACTTTGTATGTGATGGGTGGAGCCCGCTATATATCCTAGATGTATCAGTAGGTATAGTGAAACAAAATAGTGTCTTGGAACAAGGCCTTGAAAAAATCTTATTTGTAGTCTTGGCACGAGGCCTTGACTATGTGGTTATGAATTCTGGCATTATGCATTCCATCATTATGAAAGTGGCTATTGATATTGAATGTGATTATTCGACTAGTAGAATATCCATGTGAATAATTAAATGGAAATATTTGTTTTTATCTTTTCCATATTATGCTAAAGGTTAAGTCTAAAAGGCTTTTGTTTTAGTCTTATACATTGCCTTAAATGTTTATGCTTATTTATGAAAGTTTCCGCTATATTGTTATCCTTACTGAGAATATGAGATCACCCCTTTCTGTGTTTTATTTTTACCAGGATGTGAAGAAGTATATTATGAATGACCTACAGGGATAGTCTATGGATTATGAATGTGGTTAATTAAGACAATGTTGTTGTTGTTTTTCATTTCATGGTGTAATGTAAAACTTATGAATGTATCTAGTATTTCTGAGGCTACTAAACTAATTGGTCTTTCGAGACTTGATCTTTTGTGATCATGAAAATGTTATGTAATAATGCACCGAATTTGTATAACTAGGGTCAGGGAGTTACAATTTACTATTTAAAATATTATAATGTAGGGGGATACAAGTTTAAATTTGGTGGAGAAATGTTTAATGTTAAGGGGGAGAAAGTCCAAAAGACCAAAAGATTAAAAAAGGAGGATGATCTATAAGAGAAGGATCTTGTCCAAAGGGGAGACTTATGCATTCCAGTAAATGGGTATTTATCAATATATCTCTTTTAAATTTTCCCTTACTGTTTTCTCTTTATTATTTTCCTATTTATCCATTATTATTTTATTTAAACTAAAATGAGTGTTTGTGATCATTAAAAGGGGGATATTTTATAACATATCATGTGTTTTTATGATCAAAACCACTAAAGTGTTTCTAAATTTTTTTACTTTGATTGTTTCTTATGTATAATGTTTTAATATCATCTTAAAAATCACTAGAACAAATGATGGAATTAAAAGAAGGATGAATAAATTCCATGAAAACCTTGCTGGTATGCACTCATTGGTTACCTTGTAGAAGTGCACCAACCAAATAGTAGAGGTGGCATAACCTCCTAAAAGTGTCAAGACCATTACATATTTAGTGGGATATAGATATAATTGGAAACCTAAAGGAGTGTCACCAAAAAGATAGTTGCATCAAGAGACCATCTGGTGAATTTTATATATCATAGTCAAATGGTAAAAATTTATATCCTTAATTAAATTGACCCATATCATTAAATCCTTATCTTGACTCAAGGGACCCATATATCTTATGAAGGCTATAAATAGAGATCAAAGGTGGCTTAGATTCCACCCATGAATATCTACAATGACTCTTTAATATGTATGATTCCTTGACCAAACCAAAATGTAATTTTTATGGGTTCTCTAACCTTATTCCAAATATCCAAAGGAATACCGAGATTCAACAACGTAAAACCAATTTTTCATTTTCAACTTTTTTGGGCCAATTGTACCTTATTTTAATATATTAAATTATATTCTTATTATACCATCTCTCTCTCTAAATAATTCATTTTATTTTAAATTATTTAGAGAGAGTGGACTGATTTGTAAAAAAAATATTCTTATTCTTCTTCTTTAGGTTCTCACCACTATTATAGTGAGGGATCATGGTTCATGGTTTCAATTAAAACCAAGGGTGATATTTTTGGTTCTTGGATTTCATTAAACTTTAGATATTTATCTCCTTCTTCTTTGGTTCTTTGTTAACTGTTAAAACTAGGGGATTAATATAACCCTCTCAAGTCTTCTTTAGGGGAGGATAAATAGGGGATTATTCTTGATATATTTCCAAATAATTTTATAAAAGTGAACCCTTTTAATTTTAGTAATTTATTTTCTTCTACACTTATAGTTTTAATTTCATCTCACTCACTTATAATTTGATTATTTAATACTTTAATAGTTTTATTGTATTTTAATGAATTAATTATTATATAAATAACTCTAAAATATATTTTAAATAAATTCACCCCACTCTTCCCATTTTATCTCTGATCTATGATGAACTCCTCGAGAGGTGCTAAGGATTTTATTTAAAAAACATGGAACTATATGACTCGTAGATCACTAGTACGCATAGTGTATTCATGGTTATTACACTAGGATGAGTCATGAATTTATTCCAACACATTGTTTAATAAATGGTATGTGAAATCCTTACATGTTATTTTATATCTTGGATATTCTAGAAAATAATATACTGGACAATATGATATATAACAGTTGTAAACATCGTGTAGTCCTTGCATTTTCAAGGTGGAAACCATGTGGCAAAAAAATGTCATGTATTAAATACATGAAATGTAGGATAAAGATCTAATAAACAAGAAGGTTATATGGTTTGTAGTTATATTAGACACATCATGAACCTCATAAAATTCTTTGAAAAAATACACACACATTCCATGGGTCTCTATTGTGGAGAAATGGTAAAAGGGATATACATGGTGTGTGGATGGATTGTACATGCCATGCATGTCATAACTGTTTTAAAAAAAACATAATTAATTATTCCATTAATTTGATAAAAAAGTGTCTACGTGTTATTAATTGGAGATATATTCCATGTGATAGGTTTTATAAAATATTAAATTTTTAGTTATATTCCATGTAAAATTGGGAACTATACTACACACATTGACCATACACCCTATCTAATCCACATGAAATTTTTTTTACATGAAATGAAATAAAACACATTTCCGTGTTTCATTTATTAATATTAAACACCATTTAATTAATTTCCAGGACATTATTTCTATATGTCGTGTGAATATAAATTACATGAAAAGCACCATATTAGGTAGTTTGGAAGGTACACATGTTTTACCTCCAAGTACAATCAGTGTACTTAATAGATTTTAAATAAATAAATTAATTTATTTGTCTAAAATTTAAATGGATGAAAATTTCCAAGAATATTTTAATGGACATAAGGTAAATAAAATAAATAAATTATTAAAATAAAAAAATCATTTGAGTAATTTATCATAATAGATAACAATTGAAATAAATTTTAGCTCATTATTTTAAATGAATTTTCATTTTATGTATATGGATAATCATTAGTTTTATTGACTAAATTATTTTTTGTATTTGTTTTAATTTAATTGTGTTTTATTTAACATTATTAAATTAAAATTATTGTTTGTGGGTCATCTCTGCCACTTTTATTATGTTAGACATGTGTGTCCATGGATTTATTTTATTTAAACCAACATAACCATTCAAATGGTTACCCTCATATATTTTTGAATACAAATATAATAAAATAATATATTAATAAGTAGAGTGGGTTCTTCTAAACTAGATGTTAGGAGAAATTTACCAATAGATTCAAAGGTCGATGGTATAATACTACGACTCTAGCTATAACACCATGAGATTTTGTGTTTTTTTTTCAAAATTAATTTAATATTTTTGATATTTTTATTTACATGGAAAAAAAATTCTATCTTGAGTTACAAGAAACATTGATTTTTTCTTTCGTTTCATGCACCACTGAGCTTATCTTTCTTTACACAGAATAGTTAGTTTTAATGAAACATGAAATGTTATTAAAATATTACTATTTAATATAATTGTTGTCCCCTAGCTTTTGGAATGGATTTTAGGAATAAGATTAATTAAATTATGAAAATATGGTTTGAAAATTTATATAAAATTAATTATTTGGTAACCAATTGATTAGAAATTAAATTAAAACCCTTTTTTAAAATTAAAGTAAAAAATTATCTCGAAAACTATTTTTTATGCACACATGTTTTTTTTATATCAAAAAATATACCAAATAACTTTTGGTAAATTATTTTATTTAAATTTATTTATTTTATATTCTATAAAATGTTTAAAATTCATGTTATATGTTTTCTAGATAAGAGATGAGAATAAATCCAATTTTACGCTTAAAAATAGTATTTTTTCAAAAAAGAAGTTTTGTCTCCTTTTTATGGAACACTTATTTTAAAACATATATTGGAACTTTTAGAAAATTAATTTTATAAAATAAAAAATTAATTTTGAATTCATAATATTGAAATTATATTTTGGTGAATTTTTTGGTTTTTTCTAAAAAGTTACATTTTTTGATGAATAGTTAAAAATACTTAATTTTAATTGGAAGCTGTCTTTTCACCTAAATTATTTTCAAAGATAAATTGATTTTAAATTGTTTTTAAAGTATAATTAGTTAAATTATATATCTATTAATCTAATTTATATAATTTTATTCAATTTCACATTGAAATTTTATATAAAAATGTTTTAGTATTTTGATTATTTTATATTTAAAAAACCCGCTTCTCATTACGTATGTAGGATCGATTTTAAATTAAAATGTTCCAATTATATGAATAAAATTTAGGAAAATGGATTCCATATTTGGAATCAGAATAATTTATATAATATAATAATTTTTAATTAATGTTTTAACAGAACAATTATTTAAAATAGATAAAATTAATTATCCCGATTAAGGTTAAATCAGTGGTTTTCCATTACATGCCTTTGAGTTAAAATTAATTTTTTCACACACATAGGAATTTTTTAAAAACATTTTATTCAATATATATAATTATTTTGTATTAATTATCTAATAAATATATTTTCAATATGAGTCTTGATGGATAAATTACCATGGTAAATAAAAAGTTACAAGTTTCCTTGGTAAAAACTATAAGGATAAAATTGAGTAAACTTAAAGGATATATAATAACTTGATAAAAAATGTGTTTACATTATTATTTGGAGGTGTGTACAAAACAAGTAATATATCCTCTAAATTATTATTCAATTTTTTAGGTACATGAGCTAAGTGATACATCCCAATAGTGAATCGTTTTGTGTATTTACAGGAATTCCACTCCTCAATTATAAAATGGAACCCACTCTCCCCCATTATTCACACCTCTAAAGCCATTTGGGTTGACCAAAACAATAAAACATCAATTAAAAACTTACATTACATCATCCTAGTAGCATTTTTTGGGCCTAAATCCACCCTGTTGAGGATTTAGTAAAAACTTAAAGAGGATACCAAAATAAGAGATAATGATATTTAATAAGATTTTTTTATTTCTTCCTCAACATTGTTTAATTATTATTCCACAATGCTTATATAATAAAATAATTATATTTATATAAATAGATGTTGTTATGATAATTAAATTACCTAAAACCACATATAATTCTATAAAATAGGTTATGTAATCATCGTCTGTGTGTATGGAGGACTGCCTCATTGCGAACCGATGACATTAACTTTTCCATTACCACCTTTCAAGGTTGAGTGTACTGATGGGTTTATAGTTTATATATGTAATATATGATATTTATGATTTTATTAAGTTTCTATTATTATTATTATTATTATTATATAACTCATACCAGCATTATTTCCATTTCATGGGAATACGATAGTGTTGTTCATGTGTACGGTGGACTACCCCCTCGTGAAGCGATGTGATTCATTCACACTTCACATGAAATTTATTAAGGATTAGTTTAACAATAATATGTAATATATATGACATAATAATTATAATTTAATTATAATATATATATATATATATCGTATACTTTTATTTATTTCAATATGAAAAGAAAATGGAAATAGTGTTCATGCGTATGTATGGACTACCGTTTCCATGAATGGTGTATTTCATTTCCTATTACCAAATTTTAAGGATTACTATAAATTAATATATATATTGAAAATATATTATTTTTATATCATGGTTTAAATTATTCATATTTTAAACCATGATCAAAGGAATAGGATAAAAAATAACAAGTCAAAACATATACAAAAAAGTGGCCATTATCCAAAATGTAACTTCAACATGGAATTTTCAATAAAAGGGTAATAAAATGTCATAAAAAATAATATAAGATATTATATATATATATATAATTATGATTAATTAATATATTAACAATAAAGTTACATTTATTATAAATTAGGGTTTAATGAGTATAATATAAGTCCAGACTAATGGTAAGGGATTTTTGTCTAACTTTTTACTTTTGTGAGACACATGTCATATTCACCACATTTTTATTTTATGTGGTGTATATACTAACCATGAATTTATTTTTATTATTTTTAATCTTAAAATTATTTGTATTTACATATCCATTTTATGATCTCTCCATCATGGGCTTTACAGTTCAAAAGTTACCAAATTGGTAGGATATTTTTGTCTTAATTTTAATTCTTTGAGGCATATGTTATGTTATGCACCTATATTATTTCAAGTGGTGTATATAAAACCCATTTTTCATGTAATATCATGAATTTATTCATAAATATTATATTATATTTTTTATTTAATGTTTGTCTATCATGGTTATTAGGATTCAATTTTACCATCATGGTAAGAGTTTGATGTTATAATCTCATAGTTTATTGGGATTATTTACGATAAAGTCTCTGATGTTGAAATATTGTGATCTAACTCTTAATAATTGTCAATAAGTTTCTTCTAATTTGGTTATTCATGATATATTTAATTAATGGTAAAATTTTTATACTCTTTGGAACATAAGATAATTAATAAAATGTTTTAAAGAAAATTCTTCTTTATTTATCTCTTTGATTAGAAATATATTTTATTTCAAAACAATGTATTCTAAAAGTATTTTCAAAAATATTTCTAAATGATATTTGTTGATAATTTTAAAGTATAATTTTTGAAATGTTTTTTTTTTAATTTTTTTTTTAAATTATTTTGAAATCTTTCATTATAATTTTTCAAGGATATTTTCAAAGACAAAGGTTTTCAAAAATATGTATGTTTAATTTTTTTTTTCAAATATGAATGGATATTTTTTCCTTGATAAATGTTTTAAATGATTTTAAAAAACCCCTTTATATTTTTCAAAGTCTTTATTTCAAATAAAACAATATTAAAACTATTTTATGTTTTTAAAAAATTTATTTTCAAAATGAAAAGGATATTTTCATCAAGAATGTTTCTAATGATATTTTAATAGTAATTCAAGTCATCAACGTCAAAAAAACTGATTGGTACTAATTCTCCACTAGGGATATTTTTTATTGATACCTTCTTCATTATTTGTCTATATGGAATAAGATTATTTCGAAGAGATTTTATGGAACCCATTTCTTTTCCATGGGTGAATCATGTTTATAAGAGATTGACCTGAATCCCATTTCTTTTCCATGGGTTAATAAAATTTTAAAATGAATAATTATTCTCTTTGTGAGTTTAATGATTAAATGAAATATATTTTTTATTTATCCATGTTTTCGTTTATATAAAATACATATATGATGGTTCAACCCAGATAGCATCAGGTAATACCATTACAGTTTATATGATGGGTGGCCCAGATAGTGTTGGGTAAGATCGTTACAACTTATATGATATGGCAGTGTAGATAACATTGGGTGAGCCTATAATAGCTTACATGATGGGTGAACCCCTATAGCAGTACAATTCATTGGTTAATGATAAATTCTCTATGGGACCATCGGGTACATGGGTGTTTAGCCCAAACTTAAAGATGAGGATGAATGGGTGTTTAGATCAATCCCAAAGAGGAGGGTACATAAGTATTTATCCAAAGAACAAAGAGGAGGGTACACATGTATTTATACCAATCCCAAAGATGAGGGTATATGGGTATTTAGACGAATCCCAAAAGGAGGGTACATGGGTTTTTATCCCAAACTAAAAAGGAGGGTTCATGGGTGGTGAGACCAACCCCAAAGAAGTTAAATGGGTGGTTAGCTAAATCCTAACATGTGATAAACATCTTGTAGGGTATCCTTAATATAATAATTTCTATTCATATATGCATTCCACAAATTTCATTTCTTACGCTATTGTTATGCTCTTATGGATCATGTTCACTGACCGCCTTATGATTTATGTCTTATGAACTACCAATCATTATGAGATGACTCATGTTTATGATATAAAAAAGGTTGGGTAAATTATAAATAAGTCAGTATCATTATAACGAAACCTTATGCTTATCTTATGATTTCATATGATCATATATTTATATCTCTTATGTTTACCATTACTAAGCATCTCATCTCACTCATTCTTATGTTTTTATCACTAGTTTGTGAGGAAAGGTTGAGGCATTTATAAGAGGATGCCAAGAAACGCCTTCTCCAAGATGAGGGAAGGGATGAAAAAGTTCCCTGCCCTTCGTTCATTAAGGTGAAGGAGATATAATGACCCCCGAGTCCCGCTTTTAGTATGCCCCTGAGTGAAGACTATCACCAAGCGTATAGAATCTCACATAAATGGAAGGAATTACCCTTTTTACAGAACAAGATCAGGAGATAAGATGGTAAATCCCAAGAACACCAAGGACTAAAGGTAAAAGTAAGTCCAAGAATCCATTCCCACAAGCATGTTCAAAAGTAAAACTGATACAAAGTAATGAAAAAATCCCAAAATAATGTACCAAAAAGGAAGGAAACTAAGAAGAAACAACAACTATCTCGATGCCTGATCTAGTAAGGTCTATCACAATCCTCAAAGTCCTCCAGAAAACCTGAAAATAGTTCTACATACGTAGGGTGATCATACAAGTATACTCCCTAGGAAAACTAATGCTACTCATTTACAAGTGATGGAACATACTAATTCCCATGTGAGAAAGTAGTTGAACCTTAAGAACCTACTAAGGAATACTTACCAGACCAACCTCACCAAGGCACACTCACCCAAGTAATGCAAATCAAGTAATGTAATAATAGAAGAAAATCAACATTTGGGTACCCCGCACACCACTTTCCCACTGGATAACTTCCCATTACTAATGATCTGACATCTTGACACTTCCACTCTTCCTACATGTAGTCCCACTGCCAAAACCTATCCTCACACACCAGGGCCTCAAACCGCACACAACCACGCCCACAAATACCTGGGCCACAATAAACACCACCACTCTCGAAGAAACCTGGGCCTCAACAACCACACACTGTGCCTGAAGGCACATGGGACTTATCAAAAAAATACTTTGGAAGACATACCTAGACCGATAACACCTGATCCCCTCATCTAAAACAAACCTTCACCTGAAGAATCTTGTACTTTGGTGAGCCTCAAGCCATTACATCCTAACAAGATACGCCCAATCGATAAGATCCAAAAGAGGGTACCAGGAAGAAAAATTAGTAACCAGCTATCAATCCTTCCACCGGGATGTTGGAAAAGACACCCTCCCCCATGAAAGGGTGGTATTCAGCACATAGTTCTCAATAAGGGTGGGGTGCATATTGGAAAAAAATGAACTAATATATATATATATATATAGGTAAAAAATCACTCAACCCCAACCTACGAGTTTCACATGAATAGGTAACAAGCCCAAACCATCACCTCTTTGCTGCTACTTCTATATGCACAACCATACAACAACCACTTTCAAAGAATATCCCATCCCCATTTTAGTTCAATTTCCATTTATTTATTTAAGGGGATTCACTTAAATTATTCCAACACTACCAAGTAACTAACAACCATAAACACACAAGTCAACCGACAAAACCAAACTACAGTCCCACTGCACAACATCACAAAACTATACTTGTAGTCCCACTACCTAAAAACACAAACTAGATGTACAGTCCCATTACACATCCTCATTCAACTACCATAAAAAATATTTATTCAAAGTAAAACTGCCCATTCCTTCTCTCACAACCCAGCCATGCAGCCCCGCTGCCCAAACAAACCCCTAATCCAGTCCCACCGCATAACTATTCCACAACCATACCATAGTCCCACTTATCGACGTCACTTCATGACCATAACAAAACATAAAGGTGTTTTTTCTTCATACATTTTCATCCATTCCACAACTAATAAATCTCTCAGACTGAGACACCAACATACCAAGGACAGTACCACTGTCTACAAGTTTATTCATCCCGCTATCAATCAATTTATCAAATTGAGACACCAACACACCCCCTATACCACCCCACATACCAAACCCATAGAGCCCAGACTGGAACACATAGAATATAAACAAAACCATCAAACTAAACATATTCAAATTTAAATGACAAAGTTTCTTTAATTTCTACTTTAATATAACTGGGGTGATCACAAAATATGTTTGATCTTGGGGAATAATTTTTATTTAACCGAGTGTACGCGATTAATCTGATTTCATGTTACTGCCATTTTTGAAATCACCAAAAGAAATATAGGGTATCAAAATTTCTCAAGAAAAGACCACCAAATTTTAAGATTTTCAAAAGGCATACAACCACAACAATCTATAAAAATAATCAAAGATAACAATTAAAATAGGAGATCAAACATCAATCCACACCCTTCCGATTATTTTACTTATATGAGTTATCTTTTGATCATATTAAATACTTTTTTAAATTCTCATTTCAAGATAAGTAGCTAGACATTCCTTATAAGGAACCGTTAATATACCCACCCCGCATGATGCATAATTGAAGATAAGAAAAAGAGAATCCCTACTTGGATGATCAATTATTGATGTTCCTTCTTGCGCCAAGAATAGGGGATGGCGTGACTTGCAGGAAAAAAAAAATCCAAGGATGAGCAGGAAGGGCTCCAGTATGGGAACTTGACTTATCTTGGGAGGAAGTCTCTAGGCGCACCAAGAGAAGTGAAAAGAAATAAGTAAGAGACGATCTCAGCTTATGAAGATTCCAGATCCCAAAATCATGGAGACCATTTAAAAGTACTTAAAAGTCAGATCGTGGATTGACCACATGGATAGGAAGTTTCACAAGTTGGAATTAATTGAAATTTAATAATTCCCCTCAGAGATACTGTAGATAGATCAATTGAAAACTATGAGTTGATAGATTATCTTTAAATGGAGAAAAACACGTTACTGGGGTGAAATAAGAAAAAATGGGAAAAGTTGGAAATGAGTCACTGATGGGTGAGTCACCGACACTGAGCCACTGACGGGTGAGCTATAAAAGTGACCACCTGATGCCTCGACCTACCAACTCACTGACCTACCAATTCCCTGACCTACTGACACTAATGCCGACACCCATTGACTCATCGATGACAACGCCCATTAAATCACTGATACTGACACCCCATGACTCACCGATGCTGATGCCCCTTGACTCACCTATGCACAATCATGCTGACACATTGACATGCCGACACACTACCATGTCAACACACTAACATGCCGATAAAAAATGTATAATATTCAGAAAACTCTTGAAATGAGCCACTGATAGCTCCCAGAACACCCCAACAATGTATTTTTACAAAGGAAGGACTGGGGAAATATCCAAGTTATTACATCAGATACCTCTCAAACTATTCTATTCACTCAGAATTTAAAACTAACCTAGATGAAAAGAGGTCTGAAAAACCATACCTTAAGATAACTCTCCAGAGTAAACCACCCTATGATGAAAACTGTAGGGGAAACCTCAAAATATGAGAACACCGCTCTCACATCTATCTCCTAAAAAATTGGGGAGATAGTAAGGCTTCACTGTCCCCAAGTAATTATACAAACACCAGGATCATACTGTCAAGATACATGGATTGGGGAGTTCCTTCCTCCATATTAAGATACTATCTGTTTTAGGCAGTACTGACTTGCCCACATGGGTTTAATTGCATCAATATTAATGAATCTTGATTAGGGATCAAGTTCTCCTCTCACCATATTCAATAATTTTCACAAAAAAATTAGAGGATAGGGAAACAACTTATCATACATCAAATGAGATCAAACATTTCATCACAAACAAGGAACAAAAGCAAAACATACGAGAAAAATTCAGAACAACTCTGGGTACTAGGAACACATATGTGCCTCCCATTCCTAGGTACTCCCCTAGAGGCCACCATGCCTCCATAGAACATAAACCAAGGGAATGCTCCATCCATGATGCCTCTTCTCCTTACGATCCTCAATTCTCACTGGTTGCTCCACGAACGTCGCATCATCCTTGATATCCAACTCTCCCCAGTCGAGGA
Organism: Viscum album; assembly: GCA_963277665.1. Taxonomy (NCBI): domain Eukaryota; kingdom Viridiplantae; phylum Streptophyta; class Magnoliopsida; order Santalales; family Viscaceae; genus Viscum; species Viscum album. The sequence goes on from OY728150.1 coordinate 537,869,277, forward strand.
TGTGGGAGTCATCGTGTAGATACTGACAGAGTTGAGAGACATAAAAGAAATTTTGGATCCTCTCCAACCGCAGTGGCAATGCCAGCTGGTATGCCACCTCACAAACTCGTCCCAACACCTCAAAAGGTCCGATGAACCTGGGAAAAAGCTTAATCCACCTACCAAACCTCCGCTGCCCACGCTGAGGGGAGACCTTGAAGAACACATGGTCCCCAACCAATAACTCGAAGGGTCTCCTCCTATGATTGGAATATGACTTATTCCATCCATGGGATGCCTTCATCTTTCACGCACAAGCTGAACCTTCTCTGTTGTGCTCTGCAGCACCTCCAGGCCAAGAATAACTACCTCCCCAACTTCTATCCAGCACATGGGTGAACTACATGATATTCCATACAAGGATTCAAACAGTTCCATGCCAATGGTAGAGTGATAGCTATTATTGTAGGAAAAATACAATAGGGGGAAGTTTCATACCCACGATCATCTAAATTCTATAACACATGCTCACAAAATATCCTCAAATATCTAGATGGTCCTCTCTATCTGCCCATCCGTATGAGGGTGGAAAGTGGTGCTAAGGCGTAACCGGGTTCCAAAAGCATGCTATAATACCTTCCAAATTCCCGATGTAAATTGTGTATCCTGATCTGAAATGATGGACTTTGGAACTCCATGATGCAGCACCACTTCACCGATGTACCTCTGTGCTAAGGCATCCACTATTCCTAACTCATTAATTGCCAAGAAGTGAGGATATTTTGTCAATCAGTCCACCACTACCCAGATGGAATCAAAACCTCCCTCAAATCTGGGTATTATTATGATGAAATCCATCAAGACGTCATACCATTTACACTCAGCAATGTCTAAGGGCTACAAAAAACCATCGGGAACACAATGTTCTGCCTTCATCTGCTAACACACGAGGCACCTTGCCACAAACTATGCCACTGCCCACTTCACTGTTGGCCTCCAAAAATGGTCTCTCAAGCCCTAGTACATCATGGAGACTCTTGGATGTACCTCCATGGGTGAGTTATGGAAATCACTGAGAACTACCTTGCACATCGACACTGGGAAAAATAACTTCCCACAGAACAACATCCGATTCTGACTATCCTCTAACCATCCCTTTGGTGCATCACCCTGGCTAATGTGAACACACATCAATTTAACCTCAAAGTCTCTCCACTAAGACTCCTCCACCTACCATTTCATGGAAGATTCCACTGTCATCTGAAATAGACAACCTCTACCATCATCTACTCTCATGCCTAGATGTAAAGCATCCGACTCCTCCACTGCCTTCCAAGAATTTGTGGACTCCCAAACTACATCCTTCAATGAGTTCCTACTCAAAAAATCAGCCACCACATTCCCATTTCTTGAGGTGTAGGAGATCTCGATGTTTCATTACTAAAGAAATGCCATCCACCTCCGCTGCTATAGGTTTAGGTCTCACTGGGAGAAGATATAACTCAATATTTTGTGATCTGTGAATACCATGGAGCATTCTCCAATGAGGTAATTCCATCACAACTTCATTGTGAACACAACCTCTGAAATTTCCAGGTCATGGGTGGCATAGTTACATTCATCATAGCATAACATTATAGACCCATAAGAGATTACTTCGCACTATTGCATCCGCACACACCCCAAGGCTAGACCGAAATCATCACATAACACCTCAAACATCACCCTCTCCTCTGGAAACCTCAGTAATGGGGAACTGACGATCTTCCCATTCAGATACGTGAAATCTACCTAGCACTTCTCACTCTATATGAAATCCTGGTTTTTTTGGTTAAATCTGTCAATGGCACTGCAACTCACGAGAAGTTGGGTATGAACCTCCGGTAGTAACCTTCCATAACTAGGCAACTACGAACATTTTCCACATTCTTAGGTGCTGCCTAAGAAACAAATTCTTTGACATTCAATGGGTCTACTACTATTCCATGATGAGACACCACGTGTTCCATAAAGTGAACCCTTCATGTCTAGAACTTACACTTGGACAACTTCACATAGTACTGGTGGTGTTAGAGGACCTCCAAAACTATCCTTAAGAGCTTGATGTGATCCTCCTATGATCTTGAGTAGATCAGGATGTCATTGTTGAACATGACCATGAATTAGTCCAGATACTCATGAAAAATATATTTCATGAGTCCCATGAACACAACAATTGTGTTTCTAATGCAGAATGACATGACCATGAACTCAAAGTGCCCATACGCACACCTAAAATTAGTCTTCAGGATGTCACCCTCATTCATCCTCAACTGGTGATATCCAAACTGCAGGTCGATCTTAGAAAACCAACCGACTCCCTTTAACTGGTCAAAAAGGTCATCGATCATTGGGAGGGAGTAAGGGTTCTTGACCGTTACCTGATTCAGTCTCTAGTAGTCTATACAAAACCTGAGACCATCATCTTAATTCTTTGCAAACAAGACTTGAGCACCCCATAGTGACATGCTTGGTAAAATAAAAACTTTCTTCATCATGCCATCAACCTGAATCCACCACTCCCGCAACTCAGAAGGTGCAATCTCATAGGGAGCAATCAAAATCAGATGGGCACCGGGTTGTAAGTCTATATTGAACTCTACATCACGTTGAGGGGGTAGAGTCACTACCTCTTTAAGGAATAAATCCAAGAACTCACTGAAAATCCCTAGAACTTCCACTATCTTTGAGTTTTCTGATTCTTCTAACGTCTTGGCTAACAAGGATAGAAGGGGATCTACACACCAACTGCCCTCCAAGAAACTCTTCTGGCCAAGAAAATCCACACGTTGGCCACCCATATCTAAGAACATGACCCTTCTCTGGAAGCATTTGATAATAGCGTGCATAGAAAACAACTATTCTATGCCTAGGATTATATCATATGGCTAAATTTGTAGTAAAATAAGATCCCCAGTAGATTTATGTGTTCCCAACATCAGTCTACATCCTCGAAAAATATCAAACAGGATGTCCTGACCTCCAACCAGTGTACTCAACACCTGGGGTATGCAAATTATCTCTATGTATAGACCAAGGGTTTGGGCTAGAGAGGGTTCCACAAAGGAGTGTAAATCTCTTGAATCGAAAAATCATAGGCAAGAGTACAAAACAGGTTGATCGTACCTCAATCAACTTCTCGTCCTACTAGAACTACTGCCTCTATGGCGTGTAGCTTCCCACACCCAACTCCTCTGCCCCTTGGTTGTCAGCCATATCCCAGCATGTGAATCCTCTCCACTACTTCAGCCTTCTTCTAAACTTCATGGTACGTCGGTAGAGTAAATGGTGTAATAACATACTGAAGAGATGGTCAGAGTGCCTCCTCTAATCATCTTTCCAGTGACTCCACATATGAAAAGAGATCTAGAGTAAAAAAAGGAGATCCTTGAACTTTATCTCCAACTCCCTCACCGACAATCTCCATTTTTAAAGAGGGATTAGCTCTTTCCTCTTCTTGACCTTCATTGTGGAAGAAAGGAATTCTGCCCAAAAATACTTCTCAAAGTTAGTCTACAAAACCTAAGTTTCTTTGTTCTCCATGAGGTAAAGCATCCAAAAATGATGCATTGATCCTCCCATCTGGCTCACTTGCAGAGTAACCTAGTACTCTGCCAAATCCCAAATCAAGCTAAAAGAGATCACCAGCTCCTCGAGACATCTCTCCATCTCCATGTTCAAGATGCGGACCTCGTATTTTCTTAGAGTCTACCACTGTAAGGATTGAAGTGTTTTCAACCACTGTTCCTCCTCCTACTCTTGATAAGCCCTTTGCTGATCAACCAGATCAACCTGCTAGGCCTGGACTACCGACACTACGCATGGACGACGCCCAGGTACCATAGCTGAAAATAAATCAAAAAATTCCTAAGCGTGAGTAGTGAAATTTAATTTTTTTGAACTATTTATTCATTTTAAATTTAAAAAACACCCAAGAAACAGAAGATCACAATTCATTATGATGCATGCACTATTCCAAGGGTCTCTACGATGCAATAATTATAGCCTCACCTAGTTGTTTAGTAGGTCCTGAGTCCTCACATCGGATTAAAAGGGCCCCTAAAATCCCATGTTATAGCTTGTCTTCCCTGGACCATTTCACAAACTAGGATTACCAAACACTCTTTCCCTACCATTGCATGATATCCTCCCTATGCCTAACCCCGAACTCCATCCTATCTATCATCCATCGTCCTCTAATACCATTCTGTCACTACACGCCTTTTCCACGATGAGGGAAGGGAGGACGAAGTGCCCCTCCCTTCCTTCCTCATCGTGAAGGAGAGATAATGACCCCCGAGTCCCACCTTTAGTAGGCCCCGAAGTGGCGAATAGTACCAAGGGTATAGAATCTCACATAAATGAAAGGAATTACCCTTTTTATAGAACAAGATCAGGATATAAGATGGTAAATCCAAGCAACACCAAGTACTAATGGTAAAAGTAAAGCCAATAATCCATTCCCACATGCATGTTCAAAAGTAAAACATATACAAATTATGGGAAAACTCCGAACATAATGTACAAAAAAGGAATTAAACTGAGCATAAACAAAAACTATCCCGATTCCCAAGATAGTAAGGTCCATCATGATCCTCAAATTCCTCCTGAAAACCTAAAAATAGTTTTATATACATAGGGTGAGAGTACAAGTATACACAGTAGAAAAAATAAAGTTACTCTTGCACAAGTGATGGAACATACTAATGCCCCTTTGAGAAAACAGTAGAACCTCAATCACCTACCAAGGAATACTAACCAACCCAATATCACCAAGGAACACTCAATCAAGTAATAAAAATCAAGTAAAGTAATAATATAAGCACATAGACATTTGGGTACCCTACACATCACTTTCCCACAGGTTAACTGCTCATTACCAATGATCTGATATCTTGACGCTGCCACTCTTGCCATATGAAGTCCCACTGCTGCAACCAACCCGCAAACAACTTGGCCTCAAAACGTACACATCCACACCCACAGACACCTGGGCCACAACAAACACCGCCATTCCTGAAGACACCTGGGCCTCAACAACCACACACCATGCCTGAAGACACCCGGGCCTCATCCCGAAGATACTTGGGAAAGCATAACTGGCCTACAAATACCTAAGCCCATCGTCCAAAACAAACCTTTCCCCAAAGGATATTGACCTTTGGTAAGCCTCAAGACATTAAATCCTAGCTAGATACACCCAAGTAGCAAGATCTGGAAGATGGTAAAAGGAATTCAATCACTAACCAGCCATGCATCATCCCACTAGGATGTTTGAAAAGACACCCTCCCCCATGGGATAGAGGTGTTTGGAACATAGTTCTCAATATGGGTGGGGTGAATATTGAAAACACAAGGAAATAATATATATATATATATAGGTAAACAGGCACTCATCCCAAACCTATGGGTTTCACACGAACAGATAACAAGCCCAATCCAGCACCGTTTTACTGCTACTCTTATATGCATAACTGTACAACAACCACTGCCAAAGAATAACCCATACCCATTTATTTTTAATTTCCATTTATTTATTTAAGGGGATTCACCTAAATTATTGCAACACTACCAGGAAACTAACAACCGTAAACACACCAAGCAACCAATAAAACCAAACTGCAGTCCCACTATAGAACTACACAAAACTAGACTTTTAGTCTCACTGCCCAACAACATGAATTATTCTTGAAGTCCCACTTCACATCCCCATTCAACTACCATAAAAAATATTTCTTGAAAGTAAAAATTACAATTACTTCTCTCACAAACCAGTCGTATAGCCCCGTTTCCCAAACAAACCCCCAATGCAGTCCCATTGCACAATGAGTCCACAACCATAATATAGTCCCATTGTTCGATGTCACTTCGTGACCACAACATAACATAAAGGTAGTTTGGATGACTACAAGTTCATCCATTCCAAAATCAATAAATATCTCATATTTAGACACCAAAATTCCAAGGACAGTCCCACTGTCTATAAGTTTATTCATTCTACAATCAATTAATCTCTCAGAATGAGACACCAACACACCCTATATACCACCCCACATACAAAACCCATAGAACCCAGACCGGAACACACAAAAAATAACCAAAACCATCAAACCAAACATATTCAACTTTAAACTTCAAGGGTTCTTCAATTTCCACTTTAAAATAACTGGGGTGATCGGAAAATAGGTTTGATCATGGGGAATACTTTTTATTTAACCGAGTGTATATGATTAATTATATTTCATGTTACTGCCATTTTTCATATCGCCACCAGAAATATAGGGTATCATTGGTGCACAAGAAAAGACCACCAACAGTTGTGATTTTTAGAAGGAAAATAGCCAAACCAATCCATAAAAAGAATCAAAGATAACAAGTAAAACAGGCTATCAAACATCAAGCCACACCCTTCCCATTATTTTACTTATATGAGTTATCTTTTGATCATATTAAATCTTCATTTAAAATATATTTTAAAGAAGAGTTTACAACCATTCCTTACAAGGAACCATTAATATACCCACCCCAAATGATGCACAATTGAAGAGATGAAATATAAAATCCCTACTTGGATGACCAACGATCGAAGTTACCTCTTGCACTAAGAACAGGGGATGGCGCGAATTGCAGGAAAAACTCTATGGATGAGTGGGAATGGATCCAGCACCGATGCATGGCTTGTCTTGGGAGTAAGTCTCCAGCTTCACCAATATAAGCAAAAAGGAAGAGGGAAGAGAGGATCTAGTCTTAAGAAGAGGCCAGATCCTAAAATATGGGAGACCATTTAGAAGTACCTAAAAGTATAATTGTGGCTTGACAATACAACTGGGTGGTTTCACATGTTATAATTAATTCAGATTTAATAATTCCCCATGGAAATGGTCAGGATAGACCAACAAATGGAAGTTATTTTATATATTAACTTAAACGGAGAAAAACAAATTATGGGGGAGAAGCTAGAAAAACTGGGAAAAGTTGGAAATGAGTCACTGATGGGTGAGTCACCGATGCTGAGCCACCGAAATGTGATTTACCGACCTGACCTACCAACGCTTAGACATACTACTGCCCTGACCTACTGACGCCCTGACCTAGAGATATCGATGCCCTCAATTCACCGATGCCGATGCTCCTTGACTCACCAATGCCGGTGCCCATTGACTCACTAATGTCGATGACCCATGAATCACCGATGTCGATGCCCCTTGACTTATCGATGCCGACACCCCTTGAATCATCGTTGTACATTGATGCCAATGCACTAAAATTCCATTGAATTGACATGCCGATTCAATGACATGCCAATAGAAAAACTAGAATTTTGTCAAACTCTTGGAATGATCCACCGACAGCTCCAAGAATAGCCCAACACTAGATTTTCACCAAGGAAGTCCTGGGAAAAAATCCAGGTTATTACAGAGGAGTTCTATGTGAGAAGATCTTGGTAGTATATTTTTAAGATCTTTCACTAAATTAGAATATTATTTTACATGTTTCAATAGGAACGAAACTATTATGGTCATTGAGCATGTGTTTGTGTAATATAATGAATATTCATAAAAAAATGTAATACCCATGTATGAGAATCCTAGGACACTATAGTTGGTATCAAAGGAATTATTTAGTTAAACTTTAGAAACTAGGATAACAAACATTTAATGAGATACCTAGGGATATTTCTTAGGATATTTATAGGGACATATCTAAGGATAAGTCTATGTATGAGTTAAAGTATATGAAAATGTCATGGAATTTTGGTAAAGGATAGGGTGAGTTGTTTACTAGAAATCCATACCTGTCTGGATACTACAAGTAGATGTGAATTTAGAACAGATAAACCTAGGTGTAACAACCCTAAAAACAACATATTGATCAAGACTTGACCGGGAACGAGTACATGACAATGAGAAATACTACACACCTATTTTAACACTCATAGGGGATATGATTTTGAAATTAGAAACTCTTTATGAATCATCACAAAGGATTTAAATAGATGATGAATATGAATAACCTAAGATAAAACTCAGGTGTTAGGAATTAAATAAGTAGGTTTCATGATTTATAAATCCAATAAGTTATTTCCCTAATTATTTGGTTACCCAATATGATTAGAGTTTCTCACACTATTTTTCATGAACCATATCTAGTCACCATCAAAACCAGCACCAAAAAAGGTCCCTGACAAGGTCTAAAGGGAGTTCCCGATCCCCATGGGCTGGTAAAAGTGTCCAGGTATAATAAACTGAAAATTGGGAATGATTTACCTGAGTTTATAAACATAAAACAACAAACATACCCAATAAAACAAATATGGATTTTTCAAATAAAACCATCCTTTAAAAAATTTCAAAACTAAATTACATGGTTTAAAACAATTATAAACGACTATAGAAAATGATTAAAACAAAAAATGACGGCCTAAGAACCATACTCACGGCAAGAGGCATTGCCCTCAATCCATCTCCACAAGACAACACCACGAATGACCTGCTAGAAACCCAAAGCACTAGCACAAAAAACTATACCCAAACCTGTGACAAACACAACCAAGTCTACTTACTCCCAATGGAGTAAGTAGGGTGTGAGATAAATACCAGTAGGATACCACCACTATGAGGTTCCATGTGATAAAAATTTAGAGATAAAAAACATGCAAGTTTTTAAAACATCAAATGTTAGATGCAATTTCTAAAAGATGCAACCTTAAGTAAAAGAATTTTTCCAGTGGGATAATTTAAAGAAACAAAAATTTGAAAATAAATTCAAAATATACATAATTTTTCATCCAATAACTCCATATTCCAACGGTATGAACAAAGTAACTAATGATTACAAGCAATGGGAAATAACCCCTAGGTAGTAGCTCACTGTGGGTCCCAGGTACCTCATATCTTAATGAAAGTAACCATCACAAATATCTGTTCTCATGTACAATCCAATAGTAAGGAACATGCCCATAAACTATTGGCCCCCTATTATAATCATCATAGTTTATTTAGTGCTGTAAGCGTCAATCTTGCTACGTGAAAATGAGGCCAAACCCCACGGGATCACTTGCATACTAGTACGCGTCCACCCACCTAGATACATGGGCTTCCCATTTGTGATCAAACAAGTTAAAAAAGACAAGAAATATAATTTACACATGAAAATACCACTTTCACATCACACATTCACCAAACATACCACATGTACATCACAAAAGTCACATCATCCCCCTTTTTATTCAAATTGATTTTGAAATCAAACTCACACCAATATAGCGCAAAACACTTTTCACATTTCTTTAACACTTCCAAAAATCCTTTAAAATAATTTACAAAACCTTTCTAAGATAGTGAAAATAACATAATGGAACAAAAAAATGTCACATATGACTCCTTTCACAAAAAAATTCATTTTTTACATCACACCCTCACAAAACAGCCCACACCACGTTCACATCTCTTTCAATCTTTAGTAAATCTTTTAAACATTTTTATAAAACATTTCCAAGATGGAACAAATCACAAAACAAACCCTTTAACATTTAAAATGGACCATTTAAAAATATACAAAAACCAAAATAGTTTTCCAATATGGTTTCACAACTATCATAAATCATTAAACCATTCAAAACATTCATAGAACAATTCTATGGAATATACCCAAGCTTTGCATATGAAACCTATTTCGAAACCCTATTTCCTTGCAAAAAATAACACCAATACCAACCCAAAACATAATTGGAATCCCTAGAGACATTTGTTACACCAATCACAAGTGTATTAAAATTACCTCGAATAACACCACAAAAGATACACATGAAAACACACATTTTCATAAAATATTATCAAGAAGTATAACAGGTTTTTACACATCAAAACCATCCAAAAACCCTTTTTAAAACCCAAAAGCACACTAACACCCTACCAAAGAAGAATTTGAATCCCAATCTACATTTACTAAACCACTTTCATATTTTATAGAATAACCCAAATAATACCACAAGAGTTTTGCATGGAAATACACCCAATTTAAATCAAAATACAACTATATAATTAAATGCTTATCCAAATCCATCAAAAATAGTTTTTGAACCACAAAAAAAATATGAGGAGAATGAAAATAAGTAAAATAATTAAACCAACTCATCAAGAAATGGTTACACATGGAATCACCTACCTTTTGAGTCAAAATCCTTGAATCTTGGTAACCTCAACCGCACCTCTGCCACACCACAAGGAAGTGAAAATGAACCCTAAACCATAATACTTCACCAAAAAGACCCAAAATAAAACCCTAGGTATGAAAATTAACTTATTAACACTCTATAAATTCATGAAAGAGGGAGGGAACCCAATGGATAAGGAAGGAAATGAAGAGAGAAACACTTACCAGAAAGTATCTTTAAAAAAATGACCCAAATACATCTGTAGATGAATTTTTAAACATCTATAAATGAAAGTGAGGTTCTAATAATGATGAGTAGGTAATGTAGGAAATATAATTATAGAAAAATATTAAAAATAAAAGGAGTTATGAAAGAATAAATTTACCTCTTCAAATTTGGGTGATTTGTGAAATCCAGAGAAGTCTTGCCCAAATTCGAGATGAAAATGAGCTCCAAAGAGGGGAGGAGAGCATGGGGGCCTACCTTGGGTAAGTGGTCTCAGGTGATACTTTGAATCACCAAAAAAATGTAAAACATGAATGAGATATAAAATAATTAAATGAAATATTTAAATAAGAAAACGGGTTTTCAGGCTGGCCCAACACCTTAATAAAAAACCCAAATCCATCATTATTATGGATTCTTATGGGGTAAAAATTGATATGGTGGTTTTAATATACCAGGGGATTACAATTGGGAAGTGTAATAGGTGTTAAATTTTATAAAATTAAGGAGTTATAAAAGAAAAAAAAATTTATTTTTAAATATGGAAATGAGCTCACGGTTTGGCCCAAATTTGGAAAACCCACCATTTCCACCAAAATGTATGGAAAACCCCCATAACAAAGAAAGGATGGAAATTAAATGAAAAATACCTTTAAAATAAGTCATGAATGTGAAAATTCTCCCCACCATAAAACTTTCCACCCTTGTAATTCCATAACAAGGCCAAAGGCAAAAACCAAACCCCACAGAAAGGCCAAAAAATGGACTCATTTGCCATGTTTCGCCACCACTGGAAAAGATAGGATATATCCAGTTGATCAATCAAGGAAAGAATACTATCACAATCGAAAACATAATCCAATTTCCTATAAAGATCAAGAACATTCCGAATTCATACTAAATGAAACACCTCAAACACCATCTGAACAAGACTCAAGTAGTTTACCGAAATGAACAACAACATCAAACAAGGTTACACTAAAATTACTTTAACTAAACCATTGGGAGACTTCAAATCCAAATGTTTACCCAAGAAAGATTTTTGTAGTTAGATATCTCTAAATAGGGATAAATATCAATAATCCAAGCCCTAGGACAAATCCGAGTTTCTGATACGAGGAGAAACAAATGGGATCCCCACCATAAGTGACCACTTAAATTTTCCCGAGATGGAATCAGGACACTAATAGAGGAGGCCCGAATGGACTCTCTGACATTCTCATTAGATTTTTCCAAAAAAATTACATGATATACATAATGGGTCTCCCAACCATAAGAAACAACCATCTAAACTGACTAGCATGATCCAACACAAAAATACCCCAAAATTTAAAGAGTTAACATGGCCACATGGTTAGTCCACAAAGTTTTGAAAACCATGCACCTATTGTGCCATGAATTCTTTCCAAATGGGAAACTTCACATGGTTACCTGGGCCAAGGAACATGGCTATGTAGAGAATGTGTGACAGATACTATCTCTTATCACACGATTCCCATGGTTGGCACACAATTACTACTTACCGTGCAAAAACAGTGCACATTAATCGGCCTATCCCAAATTTCAAACATTTATCTAAAAACATGAAGTAAACCAAAGGGGTAAAGTATGAACTTAGGCTACAACATGGAAATGAGGTCCTCCCATATCTACCATCAAATGGTAAAAACTGGAAGATGATGATGAAACTAGAGGTTTAAACTCTCCCTATCATTCATAATGAGGATATGACTTTGTATAAGGGTTTGAACGACCCTGGGATTTCCGCTGACTACATGCCAGCTTCTCACTAGGACCAATGGTAGGAGCTAAAATGATTGAAGCATCTTAGGCCTCCTAGTTAGGCTTTGGAAACCCCCTCAACGTAACATATTCTTCCAGTGATAAAAATAACTACACCACAATCTCTGTTAAGTTAACCAAGACTTAACACATTAGAAAATCACCTTACCCTAACCCAACATCTCCCTAAAACAAGGGCTTAGAAGATGCACACACATCACACCTTGTTTCTTTGGGTGAGGAACAATGGAAGGAAAGGACTTATATAATCACCTTCCTCTAAAATAGAGGATTTTGATTTTTTTAAGGGAGACATACTCCCAACATAACAAAGACTCTTAGAGGATTGCACGAATTTCACCTTTACAGTCAAATGAGAACACGAAATCACAAGGAATCACCTAACATGACCATTGAGACTAATATAAACAATACATGGATAGGGACCTTATGAAAATTCCCCAAACCACACACAATTACATAAAGTGGCCATAATAGTAGCTAATGAACAGATTTACTACAATGGTGGTTTAACGTGAACTCCTGCTTAGAAGATACTATGAAGGACCCAGAGGCCCACTTGTACACCATCCAAACACTCATCAACACTAACAGCCCCAGACCACTTCCACCTTTAACCAATCAGGTAACTTAAGATACTAAGGTTTATTTCAACCTTCTATGAGCACTCTCCCACTACAAGAGGATCCACAAATGAAAGAAAAGAAATGGTGCAAACTCAATATCTAAATCTTAAGAAAAATGTTCCTTATATTAATCAATTGGAGGATTTTACAATAGAGAAACAATCCGGGTTGCACATTAGTCATGTAGTAACCCTTAATGGGGGTGTACCTCATCCAATGAGAGAACCCAAGGACCCAACCATGCTGGTCCATTATTCAAAATATGCCACAAAATAGATCTAAAAACATTAAGGGAACCACCATAAAGGCATCCTAAAACATTTCTCTAAAGATATGACTAACCAATCCATCAACCTAGCTTACTGACCGAACAAAACCCAAAACATCATTCAAACAAGAGGGTTTCTTGGAATAAAAACATCCCACAACATCAACATTTTCAAAAAACACATAAAACACATTAGCACAAATCATTCATCAAGAGATCATGTTTTATTTTAAAAACTTTTCTTTGAAAATAAACAACTTTTCAGTTATCATATCCACTAGTGGTACCCCCATGGGCCTCACACATGCACATTTCCGTGCCACCGAGCCCCGTCCTCATATCCAAACCAGCACTCATCCAATCATGCCTTAATCCATCTATCATCCCGTATAACCCCATTCCTATGGCCGATCATGGAAATACCAAAGGTTAAACAATAAATCCTTTCTACTTTTCAAAACCAAAACAGTCAACCAATACTTACTTTTTTCTCTCAAGACCGCTAACCATGAAATCAAAATACCAATTTACATCTTATAATGTTTTTTAGAAAAACACAAACATTAAAATAATTACTCACATTCAAGTTATTAAAATGAATTTAAAAACATCTCATCCCATTAAAACACATTTCAAAAGTTTAGAAAATTTTATTGGAAACAATTTTTCAAAACCAACTTCAACATAGTTCCTACTTTCAAAAGATGTGTAAACACACCATGTTCCCTTTCTAAACAATTCTAATATTCAAGTTCCATCATTTAAAAAATAAAACCCTTCCCTTTATATTATAAAATAATTTCATAGAAACTTTACACTTCTTAAAACCATGTCATTTTTTCTTAAAAACCAAACATCCAAGATTTCCAAACTAAAGGACACAAGACAATGTGAGAAGTAACTATATTCAATGGGTGACTTGGACAGATGTTTGGAAAACATACTCCAATAAATTCACCATCATGGAGAGTGTTATAGGGAAATATCCCTGAATCCACATGGATTTCCAAGCCCTATGATCTTACTGAGACCATTAACCCAACTCTCTTTTCATTTCCCATAATCATCATCAAACCAAGAAAACCAAAGGACTTTGATATGTCCTGATTTCCCCTAGTTAATTAAATCCTATTATGAGGTGTGGTGATCAGGAACCCTAACCATAACCGGAATGACAATTCTGTACAATCCTAACTCTAGATTATCCCAACTGCTCCCCAAATAACATGACCTAAAGAGTTAACCTGAACATCCTCTGATACCATTTTATCATGAACCGATCCGGTGTCCATCAAAACCAACCCCAGACATGGTCCACGATAAGGCCTAAAGGGAGTTATCAATCCCCATGTTCTGGAAAAAGTGTCCAGGTATCATAAAATGAAAATTGGGAATGATTTACCCGAGTCTATAAACTTAAAACAACAAACAAACCCAATAAAAAAAATATGGATTTTTCAAATAAAACCATCCTTTAAAAAATTTCAGAACTGAATTACATGGTTTAAAATAACTATAAAATACTATAAAAAATGAGTAAAACAAAAATTGGCAGCCCAAGAACCATCCTCATGGCAAGAGGAACCGCCCTCAAGCCATCTCCACAAGACAACACCACAGAGGACATGCTAGAAACCCGAACCACTGGCACTAAAAACTATACCCAAACCTGCGACAAAAACACCCAAGTCTACTTACACCCAATGGTGTATGTAAATTGTGATCCAAATCCCAGTAGGATACCACCACTAAGAGGTTCGATGTGATAAGAATTTATAGAAGAAAAGGATTCAAGTTTTAAAAACATGAAATGCTAGCTACAATTTCTAAAAGATGAAACTTTAAGTAGAAATAGATTTCAAGTGGGATAATTTAAAGAATCAACACTTTTAAAATAAATGGAAAAGAAACTGAATTTTTTATCCAATAATACCATATGATGATGGTAAGAAAAAATTAACTAATGAACACAAGCAATGGGAAATAACCCCTAGGCACTAACTCACTGTGGGTTCTAGGTACCCCGTATCTCAATGAAAGTAACCATCACAAATATCCGTTTTTGTGCACGAACCACTATTATAGAAAATATACATAACCTTGTGGTACACTATCATCATCATCATAGTTTAGTTATTTTTGTAAGCATCAATCTTTCTACGTGAAACTGATGACAAACCACATGAGACCACTAGCATACTAGTACATGTCCACCCACCTAGATACCAGAGCTTCCCTTTTGTGCTCAAACAAGTTCAAAAAGATAATAAATATAATTTTTACAAGAAAATACCACTTTTAAATCACACATTAAAAAAACATCCCACATGTACATCACATAAGTTACATCATCCCCCTTTTTATTCAAATTGATTTTGAAATCAAACTCACATCAAAATAGCCCAGAACACTTTTCACATTTCCTTAACAATTCTAAAAATTCATTAAATTTTTTTATAAAACCTTTCTGAGATAAATAAAATTACATAACATCCCATAAAAATGTCACATAATACTCCTTTCACAATAAAATTCATTTTTCACATCACACCCTCACAAAACAGCCCATACCACGTTCACATCTCTTTCACACTTTAGTAAATGCTTTAAACATCTTTATAAAACATTTCCAAGATGGAAGACATCACAAAACAACCCATTTCACATTTAAAATGAACCATTTCAAAATATAAACAAACCAAAATAGTTTTCCAATATGGTTTCACCTCTTACATTTATCATTAAACCATTCAAAACTTTCATAGAACAATTCTAAGAAGTATACCCAAGCTTTGCACATGAAACCCATTTCAAAACCCTCTTTCCAAGCCAAAATTACACCAATAAAAACCCAAAACAGAATTATAATCCCTAGATACTTTTCTTAAACCACTCACAAGTGTCATAAAAGTACCTCCAATAACACCACAAAAGATACACATGAAAACACACATTTTCATAAAATGATCTCAAAAAGTATAACAAGTGTTTACACATAAAACCCATTCAAAACCCTTTTTAAAACCTAAAATAACACCAAGACCCTACCAAAGCAGAATTGTCATCCCAATAAACATTTACTAAACCACTTTCATATGATATAGAGTAACCCAAACAGTACCACAAGAGTCTCACATGGAAATACACCCAATTTAAATCAAAATGCAACTATATAATTTAATGCTTAATAAGATCCATAAATTTTTTTTAACCACACATAACATATTAAGTACATGAGAAATTAGTAAAACAAGAAGAATAACTCATCATGAAATGGTTACACATTGAATTACCTACCTTTTGAGTCAAAACCCTTGAATCTTGGTGAGAAACCTCAACCGCACCTCCGCCGCACCACAAGGAAGTCAAAACAAACCCTAAACCATAATATTTCACCAAAATACCCCAAATAAAACCCTAGATATGAATCCTAACTTCTAAATACTCTATAAATTCATGAAAGAGGGAGGAAACCCTAAGGAGAATGAAGGAAATGAAGAGAGAAACATTTACCCAAAAATATATTGAATAAAATGACCCCAATACATCAGAAGATGAATTTAAAAAATATTCATAAATTAAAACGAGGTTAGAATAAGGCTGAGGATGGAATGTAGGAACTATAATGAGAGAAATATATTAAAAATAGAATATGAAAGAATCAATTTACCTCTTCAAATCTAGGCGATTTGTGCAATCTAGAGAAGTCTTTCCCAAATTCGCAATGAAAATGAACTCGAAAGAGGGGGAGGAGAGAATGTGGGTGTGACTTGGTTAAGTGGGCTCGGGTGAGAGTTTGAATCACTAAAAAACGTAAAATATTGAATGATATATTAAATAATTAAAAAATTATTTAATGTAGAATATGGGCTTTCAGGATGGACCAAAACCTTAATAAAAAACTAAAATCCATTATTATTATGGATTTCTATGGGGTAAAAATTGATATGGTGGTTTTAGTATACCATGGGATTCCAATTGGGAAGTGGAATGAGTGTAAAATTTTGAAAAATTAAGGAGTTATAAAATAAACAAAATTTATTTTTAAGCCAAGAAATGAGCTCATGGTTTGGCCCAAATTTTGAAAAACCACCATTTCCACCAAAATGCATATAAAATCCCCATAAATAAGAAATAATGGAAATTAAATGAAAAAAACTCTAAAATTATTCATGTATGTGACACTATTCTTTTTGGTTTTGGTCAATGAAAGGATCCAAAAGGAATTGGGTTTACCTTGAATGTGATGGAAAATTTTCTGGGGAGAAGCCAACATGGATAATTACTGGAGTGGAGGATACTGTGTTTATGCCTAATCATTTATCAGGGAACATTATTAAAAACATTTAGATTAACAATATATCAAAATCACCAAATATGATAAGGATTGTGTTCATTGAGAGTTAGTGTAGTGGATACCATAGTGGAAATACGATTCAATTCCATATATGCCAAGAATGTGGGAAAAATCACCAAAGGGAATGTCTCAAAGGAATGAGAAAATTGTTTATGTTTAAGACAAAAAGTAATTGATTAATGAGGAAAAATTAAAAGTTCAGTTAACACAATGGATGTGAATTTTGGTCTCCTGAAGGAATTATCAACGGGTGACTATTTTAAATGTGGAAAGTATGGTAATTATGCAAGTCTATGTCATGATGATAAATCTGTTAAAGATATTCAAAAGGGTCGTATGAGTAAGGTTTTTTTGATGATGAGTATGATAATACAATTGAAAAATAAAAATAAATAGGTTTTGAGAAATAAGATGACGAATCCTAGTTAATTACATAAGGATGAGGTGGTATAATTGAAGTGTTTATGTATCATAATTCAAGAATTATGAAATATATAAGGATTTTTCAGTATAAATTTTTCATTACCGATTTTAAAGAATATGTTTAATGTTACTTATAAACAAGAAGAGTGAATCAATGGAAAGTTGATACTTTGATTATGGGAAGGTAATATTTAATATGTTATTTATGTTGATAAAATGGTGTTTAGTTTGGATAAAAAGATTATTGATATCGATAAAGTAAATTGGATTGTATTAATGACCATGAAACTGATTAATGAGATGTTTACAAAGTGGTTTATGATATCATAGATGAAGTTTAAAAAATATTCTGATTTAAGTAATATATAAAATAATATATTTTTATGTAAGTAATGAGAAATCATGTACATTTTCAATAAGGTTTTATGGTAATTCATGTTATTACATTGTTTTAGGAGAATACATGATGGAGGTATTCACATGTTTATTATGTTATAATTAGGAAACAATTTATGATATATGGGGGTTTAATATTAAATGTATTTTGGTAAATTTTATAAACTTACTTACAAATTTTTAATTTTATAAGAGTTATAAGGCTAACCATTTATAAAATTGGTTATATTGATATTTAAATGATGTTTTAGAGATTAATGTATTATTTAAACATATAAAGATTTATGAATATTGGATAACCCATGATAACCATATTTTTATGATAACTAAAGATATATGGAATGAATTATCATTATATCTATGGATCTTATGATCTATTAGTGCTTCAAGCATAATGAATTCACTATCATTTCCTGTAGTAATAGATGAAGTGAAAATCGATCTAGGAATAAACATAGGATGATATTGTACTTATGAAATGGAATGAAATCAAGTAAGCATATATTGTGATGAAAATTAGTCAACTTTTGGAAAATGGCCTTGAAATAAAATTTTGTATTGTAATCATAATTTTTGATGATATATATTATTTTTTATATATCTTGGGTTTACGGAATTTTGATCATTAACTTTATTCTGACCATATTTTCTATCACTCCCCATCAGTATTTGGATGATAGTTTTCTATTCTATGTACATGTCTTCACTTCCCACCTTTTTTATCCAATTTGGAAAACTATTATGTGTTATTAAATATGAACTTTACAAATTATTTTCATCATTTTGAAGTGCCTAGTTTACTGAACCTTGTATTTTTTCAAAAAATTAATTTTTATATGTCAAAACATTGATAGCTAAGATAAATTTCAGTGGAAAAATTCATTTTAAGGAGGTATAAATTGCAACACCTTGATATTTTGTATTAAAAAAAAACAATTTAATGTTATTTATATATGGTTTAAAGAATACACTAATTATATATTTATTTACAAATAAAATTGAGTTTTAATTGCATTATATGCAACATCGTGCTCAGCTTTTTTACATACAACATTGAGTTTTAATGGAACCTAACATATTTTTAAAATATTACTATTTAATATGATAACAGTCACCTAGATGTTGGAATGGTGGTTATGAATAAGATTAAATAAATTTTGAAAATATAGTTTACAAATGTATATAAATTGAATTTTTTTTTTACCAATTAATTAGAAATGAAAACGAAACCCATTTTAAAATAAAAGGAAAAATTTCTACGAAAATATATTTTTATGTGGAAACGTTTGTATTATATCAATAAATTAACTGAATAAATTTTGGTTAATGATTTTATGGAAATGTATATATTATATATTTCATCATATTTTTAACATTCATGCTGAACATTTTCTAGATAAGAGATAAGAATAAATCTAATTTTACACTTAAAAAATCATATTTTTCTAAAAAACAATTTTTCCTCTTTTTATAGCGCACTTATTTCGAAACTAAAATTTCACAATTTTATTAAATGAATGTTTTAAAATAAATATAATTTTTAAATCATAATATCTAAATTAAATTAGGGAGAAGTTTTAAGTTTTTTCAAAATAGTTTCAGTATTTTATGAATATTGAAAAATACTCAATTTTAATTGAAAAATACCTTATATCCTAAACTATTTACAAAGTTAAATTAAATTTTAAATTGGTTTTAAAGTATAATTAGTTAAACTATAAATATATTAGTACATTATATTTTATTATAATCAAATTAATATTGAAATTTTATATTAAAACATTGTAAGCTTTTGATCATTTTCTCTTTAAAAAATACCACTTTATCATTGCATTTGTTGCATCAATTTTAAATAAAATTATGCCAATTATATGAAATTAGTTTGAATATATGGATTAAAAATTTGTAATTAGAATAATTTATATTATCTAATATGTTTAACATAATTTATGACCATAATTATTAGTGAAAAAATTAAAATTAATTAATACGATGATGATTAAATCAATGGTTTGTGCATTACATGTGTTTGAGTCAAAATTAATTTTACATAAACATAGGATTTTTTATTTAATAAATGTTATATTATATCTATAATTTTTAGGTGTAAAATATCTAATAAATCTCTTTTTAATGTTATTCTTAAATGATAAATTTCTTTGGTAAAAAAATACAATTTACCTGGGAAAACAATATAAGGATTAAATTGAGTTAACATATAGAATAAGGAATAAAAAATTAAAAAATGTGTTTATTTTATGTGGTGGAGGTTTTTATAAACCAATTAATCTCAACCCTCTATTATTATTAAATTTTTTAGGCACACAAGGTAAGGGAGACCTCCCAATAGTGAATGCTTCTAGGTATTTATAAGAATGACACTCAATTGTAAAAGGGAACTCACTCTTACCCTTATTCACACCACTCAAGAAATTTTTATAGACCAAAATATTCCAAAATAACTTAAAAAATTCTCTATAATAATCCTATAATCCTTATTTTTGGTATAAATATATCCTAGAAAGTCTTTAGCTCACACCTAAGGAGGATACCTGAAGAAGAGGCCATAATCTTCAACGATCCTTTTTTATCTTCCTACATCTATTTCAATAAACTCAGTATCTTATGTATAATTAGATTTTGTTTTGATAATTTTATAAACTAAAACCACAAACACTTCCATTAAATGGGTTATGAAATCATCATTTGTGTGTACGGCAGACTACCTTCCCGTGAACCGTAGCCATTAAATTTTTCATTTCCACCATTTAAGTTTGGGAACAATTATGGATTTAGAATTTATATGTTATATATATGATATCTATGAATATATTTTGTTTTTATAATTATTAAATCATACATAACTTCACGCTTTTAATTTTTTGGGAATACAATAACGCCATTCGTGTGTATGGTAGACTACCGCCTTACGAAGTGATGTGATTCAATCACAATTTACATAGAATGTATTGAGGATATATTTAATAATAATATATATAATATATGAAATAAAAATGATACTATAATGACAATATATATATATATATATATCATGTAATTTTCTCTCTTTCAATACAACAATAAAATGGAAACAACATTCATGCATATGCACAACCTACTCTCTCCATGAATGAAGTATTTCATTTACCATTACCAAATTTTATGGATTAATATAAATAAATATATACTAAATATATATTATATTTATATCATTGTTAATATTTTATATATTTTTAAACCGTGATCTATTTAAGAGGACCAAAAATAGAAATTCAAAGCATATATGAAAAATAAACTGGTTATTACCCAAAACAAATTCTAACATGGAATTTTTAATAAACTAGTAATAAATGTTCCTAATAAAATAATAAATGATATGATATAAATATATATTATTCTATAACATATGTATAATAAACTTAAATTTATTATATAAGAGGGTTTAATGAGTATAATTGAAGTCAAAACTTAAGGTAAGAGATTTTCGTCTCACTTTTTTACATTCATGAAACACATATCATATTCACCACCTATTTATTTTATATGTGGAATATAATCCCCATGGATTTATTTTATGATGGTTATATTTAACATTATTGTTCATTCCATATCAATTTTAGGATCTCTCTTTCACTAGTTTTTTCGGTTCAAAAGTTACCAAATCGGTAAGATATTTTTATCTAAATTTCCCATCTTTGAGGTGTACATTATGTTATGCGCATATATACCTTCATAACATGTATATAAAGAACATTTGACATGTAATATCTTGAATTTATTAATACTCATGATATTTTATGTTATTCATTTATGGGCCTTATTATTCAATGTTAGAAAAGTGGTAAGAGTTTTATGTTATAATCTTCCCATTTATCAAGATTCTTTATGATCAAGTCTCTAATGTTGAAATATCAAGATCTAACTCTAAAAATTGTCATTAATTTCATTATACTATGTTTATTAATGATAACTTCATGTAACGGTACCATTTTTACACTCTTTGGAACTTAAGATAATTAAGAAAATGTTTTTAATAAAATCGGAATTTATTTCTCTCTTCGGATGGAAATTTTTTTTATTCTTAAAAAATGTTTTATAGTTTTTTTTAAAAGTTTTTTAAATTTTTATTATAGGATAATTTTAAAGAAAAATTATTTTTAAAATTTTTTATGATTTAAAATGTTTTGTAAATTATTTTAAAATATTTATTTATAAAATTTCAAGGTTATTTTAAAAGAAAAATGTTTTCAAAATGTTTTATGTTATAAAAAGTGTTTTCCAAAGATGAAATGATATTTTTTCCTCAATAATTTTTTTTAATTATTTTTAAAACACCCTTTATATGTTTCTATATGTTTTTAAAGAATATTATTTTTATGTTTAAAAAAGTGATTTTCAAATTGAAAAAGGTTATTTTACTCAATAAGTTTTTAACAATATTTTAATGGCATTTCCATTCATCAACATTAATAACCCTTTATATTACATATCCTAAACTAGGGATATTTGGTATTGATAACATACTCATTATTTAAATGGATGGAATAATATTGTTTCAAAGATATTTTTAGGGAACCTCTTTCTTTTCCATAGGTGAATCATGTTGAAAAGAGATTGACATGAAACCCATTTTATTCCATTGGTTAATCAAGTTATATAGTTAATAATGATTATTTTTATTATTATTATGATGAAATGAAATCTATTGGTACATTATTCATATTTTGATTCATGAGAATTAATTATATAATGGGGCGGCCTAGATATTGTTGGGTAAGCCTGATATAAATTATATGATGGGGAGACCTAGATAGACATGGGTAAGCCTGTTAAAACTTATATAATCTGTAGAACTAGAAAAAATTGGGAGATACCATTATAGCATACATTATGGGTGCACCCAGATAGAAATCCAATGAATTTGGTAATGATAAATTCTATATGGTATCATAGTGTACACAAGTGTTTAGACCAATCCCAAAGATGAGGGTAATTGGTTGTTTAGTCCAAGCCCAAAGAAGAGGGTACATAGGTATTCATCCCATTCCCAAAGAGGAGGTCAAATAAGTATTTATCACAAGACCAATGATGATGATACAAAATTATTTATCATGATACTAAAAAGCAGGGGACATGAGTTTTTAGACCAAGCTTGAAAAATATGGTACACAGGTAGTTTTCCCAAGCCCAAAGCAGGTACACATGTATTTATCCCAAGCCTAACATGTTATGAATGTCTTGGTGGGTTTCCTTGAAATAAGATTTTATATACGCATATGTATGCCAAAAATTCCACGTCTTACAAAAATATTGTGCTCTCATGGATCACGTTCTTTTATTCCATTATGATTCATGTCATTGATCTACCAATCTTTATTCCATGACTCATGTTCATGATTTATGAATGTTTGGGTATGACATTTGTAAGTTAGTATCATTATCATCTACCCTTATACTTATATTATTCTTTCATATGATTATAGATTTATATCTCTTATTTTTACAGTCACTAAGAATGTAAGATCAACCTATATTATGTTTACTTCACCAGGTTATGAAGAAAGGTTTAGGTAAGGTATGCCTAAGAGGAGTTCTATGTGAGAAGATCTTGGTAGGATATGTTGAAGATAATTCACCAAATTAGAAGATTATGTTCCATGTTTTCAGTGGAACTAAACAATTATGGTACTTGGGAGTGTGTTTGTGTAATATAATGAATATTTATCTAAAAAATGTAACATCCATGTATGAGAAGCCTAGGTTTATATATGATACATGACCACCTCAAGGAGTTTATGACCCTAAGGTCATAGGTTGATTTATTTTCCACTCAATAAATCAAACATTATAAATCCCATGATTATGCCATTTTATTTATTTTATTTCTATGTAAGTGCATAGTTAATTTTATAGATACTTTATCACAATCACATAAACTAATGGATTAATAGGCATATAATACGGAATTAAAATAAATTGTACTATAAATAATTTATTTTATCGAAGGCATGGTTAATTATTTATGTACAATACACATAATGTTGACATGACATGTTTACAGATAACAAAAAATCCTTCAATAAAATATTATGTCAGGATAAGTCTTCCATTACTTATGTTATGATTAGAACTATAGTTAAAATTACTAGTATATTCATTTTAGGGAGATTTTAAATTATTAGGGAGTTCTAACTATTTAATTTGGTAAAATTAACTGATTTATTATCAGGGGTTGACTTCTAAAGTATTACTTGGTATAAATTCATGGTAGGTTCTAAGAAAATACAATTCAAGATTTCAATATTAGGGATTCCACTGAGTGAATAAAGGATAACAATTATGGTATTTTGAAAGAAAACCTACCTAAATACCTTTAAATAACTTGTCAGGACAAAGTGTGGGTTATGAGAAGGTAAATATGGATATTTTCTAATAGAATATCTTTATTTTAGGACATTACAAGTCCAATGGTAAGAGTGTTTTAGACTTGATAAAATATCAAGAGACTAATAAAAATTAAATAATTTCATCTCACATATTTAGGTAATCGATATGAAGTACTTATTTTTTATTCAATTATAATTAAAATGGAATGTTCTCAAACATGTATTCCCCATGATCTATAATGTAGAAATAAAATCTTCATTTATTAACTTTTAGGTATGATACAGGTGGGTACACATTATATTATACCTTGAATGGAATCATTACATGCTAGAATCCCTAATCTCCAAATCCACCAACTAAGGAGGTGAATGACAAAGAGATCGTTATAAATGAAAAATAATTAGACGATGCACTATATTTATAGTATTTAATGATTTATTATATGTTTGATAAACTCATGAAATATGTTGAGATCATGAATGCGTATAACATGCCCAACCATTTCTGGGATCTTTATCATGAGAGTCCTAAATAAGAGAAGTTTGAGATATGAAAGAAATTATTTAAATTAATTCTTGGAGAAGGTGTACCATATGGACCACATGTAGTCAAAATGTTTAGATACATTTAGGTTTTATAATTTTTATTATTTTAACCACTTGATAAGATGAAAACTGATCTCATTATTTCATCACACCCTCCAATCATCTTAAGATTTACTTTAAATTTAGACATAAACAATGTTGATAAATATCTCCTAGATATTATAACTCTTATTTTACATGTTTATAAGGATATGAATAATGAATATAATTTTATTCATATGAATAACAAAAGGAAGGGAAAATAAGAAATCCCTAATACCAATACTAAATCTATTATTTATTTGAAATGCCCATCCGAGGGAATGCAGA
Source organism: Viscum album (assembly GCA_963277665.1). Taxonomy (NCBI): domain Eukaryota; kingdom Viridiplantae; phylum Streptophyta; class Magnoliopsida; order Santalales; family Viscaceae; genus Viscum; species Viscum album. Next base: position 537,894,850 of record OY728150.1, read on the forward strand.
TTAAGGGGAAAATAAGGGAATGAGAATATATCTATTTCACATGTGGAAAGAAGGGGAACTATTAGAAATTCAACACTATAAAGAATCATGGTTAAGCTCTAGGTGAATTGTTTATAATGTAAAATCTAACTATTTCTAAAAATTGGACATTGGATGTAACATGATGTTCTCACATTTGCATTGAAATTTAGGAACCCAGTATATTCAAAAGAGTTATATAATAGGAGGTATATATATATGCTTCTAACATATACAATATCACTATATTATCCCTTTATGACTACCACATCACATTATCATCAAGATTGATCTTGGTTTTGAAGAAATTTTATTAAGTTCCATCAGTTACCAAAAGAATTATATTGTTTACAGTCTATATATAGGTGGATTTATTTTCAAATTTGGGAATAAATGTTTCTAATTTTACAAAAATAACATACATTATGGTATGGGACACCTAAATAACATTCTTTATTTTCTGTATTACTCAAATAAATTAAATGAAATCGATTAAAATACAGTTTTCATGAATCATATCATACCCAATTGTGGTATCACCAAATATATCATATAAATAGAAAGTGACTGAAAAAATTATACCATTATAGATATTTAGATTCATTTGAACTAATACCACTTAGAAAATATAAATCTTGTTTATAAGGAAAATAACTAGAGATCTATCGAACAGAATATGTGAAAGGGCCATAGAGCTTTTTATATGGGTTCATACTAATGTGTGTAGACTTTTTCAACTTGAAGAAAGGGGTGGATTATCATTATTTAAAGATTTTACAAATTAATTTACTTGATATGGACATTTACACATCATTAGGTATAAGTTGGATTCCATTGAGAAATTGAAGGAAATAAATAATGAAGTTGAGAATCAAATTGGTAAGAAAACAAAGAAAATCCACCCAGATTGTGGTGGGGAATATCTTAACCAAGTATTTATTGATTATATATGGGATTTTTGGACATTATTTTAAATTAATCTCCCCTATTAACTAAAATTGAATGGTGTATGTAAAAGGAGGAACCACACCTTACTATATATGTTATGATCAATGATGACTCAAGACATTATTCCATTATATGTTAGGGTATACACATTATAGATAGTGAAATACACACTAATCAGAGTGAAAAACATATATTAAACAAAATTCCATTTGAATTATAGAGTGGAAAGAAACCCTTTTTATTAAAATTGAGTTATTGGGGATGTTAATAGTTTTTCAAGGCCTATTCAAGAAACATAATTTCATTATGAGTAACAACATGTATCATTATAGGGCACCATAAGCTTATTGAGGGATATTAACTAAAATATCCCTTAGATAAGAAGGTTGTGGTTGAATGATTCCCCCCTCTATCTAGAAGGATCACATATCTAAAGGATATATTTGGATCAATATAGGCATCAAAGGAGTCATGCATTAAGAAACACATGAGTTGTCATATGAATAGATTTGACAAGACCTTATGTAAGAGGATGTTCCAAAGACACAAGTATTGCGTAGGAGTACAAGGAAGTTTAGAGAACATGAAATATATGGTTTTCAAGCCACCAAATATAGTGATACATAATTATTTGATAATAATAATCCTGTTACTTATAATAAAGAAGAAAGTTTCACTAAATATGAAAAATTTTAAGAATCTATGAATTTAGAAATATATTCCATTTACTAAAAACATGTATGAATTTTGATAGATCCTCAAGTGGATGTAATTACTATTAGTTGAAATTTTTTATTCAATAATAAAATAGGTATGGATGGACAATTAAGTACCTATAAGGCTTAACTGGTATCAAAATAGATTAAATAGTATCAAGGAATAAATTAAAAAGAATACTTTTCACCTATCACTATATTGAAAATCATTAGAATTATACTTTCCATATAAAATTACCATCACTATGAGATTTTGGAATATGGATGTAAAATTAATTTTACATAACATGAACCTTTAAGAATATGTCTATATGACACTACTAGATGGTTTTGTGACTCAAAATAGTGATAATAAATTACATAAGTTATAGAGATCCATCTATGGATCAGAAAAATAATTTAAGGAATTATTTTTTTGATGTATCCATACTGGAATTTAGGTTCCACTATACTATAATTAGTTTAGTGAGAGTAATAGTTTTTCATGATATTATATATTGATGAAATATTAATTATTGGAAATTTGAAACCAATATTAAAGTCTGTTAAGACCTAGTTAAGCTAATGATTCTCTATAAAAGAATTAGGTGAATCAGTATAAATTCTTCTGATTAAGATTTATCATAAAACATCTAAAATTTTTCTTGGACTATGTTATGGTAAAAAATGTATAATATAGTGAAGAGATTCAAAAAATAATAATAAATTATGGGACTTTTTACAATGTCACATTACATTTATCTTTTTAGTAAAATGTGTCATTAGAAACATTATAAGCCAAAAGAATAAAAAGTATCCCACACAAATTAGTGATAAATTTAGTCATGTAATATATTTTATGTACAAGGATATATGTCTCATATGCCTTAAGTATGGTAGAAAGATATTAAGTTGATCTAGCATATCACCCTTGGATATAATTCAATACTATCCTAAAGAACCTCATGTATTCTGAGGATATTCTCATGGTTTATATAGGACACGAGGAACTATTTATCAGGATACATATAGATTTTAGTTTCCAAATATATCAAGACGATTTAAAATCAAAATTCAGATATATATTCACTCTAAATGGAGGTGTTATGCGATAGAAGACCTAAAATAAAGCCATGATGTTCGATTATACACCATATTATGAGAATATTATGGAATCTGTGGTTACTAAATAAGTGGTTTGGATATGGAATGTTTTCCAAGGGATTGTTTTTTATGCCTTGGAGTAATGAACCCATCACAATATACTATGATAACACTATAATGGTGGATCTTTCAAAGGATCCAAATCAATTGATGAAGAAAATATTTTAGATTTATCATCTCTTGAGGTTTTTTAGAGAGTTGATGTCATAGTAAATATAGTTCCAATGGAAGTAAACATGGTAGAACCATTTAATAAATACTTATCTAAATAGAAGTATGAAAATTATGTGATCTCCATTTGGAATATAATTCATTAGAATTTGTCTCTATTATCATATACTAACTACACTATAAGTCAAGAGGGGAAAGGGAGTGCGTGGGGTGAATTGAGGTATTGAAATTTTATTTTATTAGTAAACTACCCTATTTAAAAATATTATTAATTATAATATTTTCTTATCATAATAATATAATCAAAATGAAATATCAAAGAGAAGAGATTTGACACAAAGGAGTAAAGGTTTCCAAGGAATATCCCTTGTTCACTCCACCAGTGATCATATCTAAGAGCTTGTTGATTTTTACTAAGACAGTCATTTTCTTGGGGTTTCTTAGTCCTTTTTCTTGGGAGAATGTGAATGAGTGAAAGTAGTTGAAACTTGGTATAGTATTAGTTGAATCTTTCAACAAGGATCCAACTAGGCTTTATAAAAAACAACCTTAAAGGTTCTTTTATCATGAAAATTCACAATGAGAAAGAGAATAAATTGAAAAATTGGATTTGTATTTGAAGAAAAAGAAATATAATAATTTGAGTGTTTACAAGAGAGGCTCATAGTTGTGATATACAAATAACATGATAGAAGTAAACTATAGGAGAGATGATAAGAATATAAGGCATTTCAAGGACAGTCTTCTGAAATTATAACAAGGATGACCATGATAGAGTAGTTATAGATCTTAAAGCTTCTTCTTCTTTTAATGAAAAAATCAATTCACAAGATCTTTAAGTGTAAGTTATTAGAAGATAGATCATGTGATTCCATTCTTCTCAATATTATCTTTTATGACACATAAAAAACAACAAGAAATAAATTAAAAAAATTCTTTTTTAAATGCACATCATCAGATCTATGAAATCTTGGGTTGGAAGTTAAATTCCAAATGTATGTTTCTTTGAAAATCATTATAAATGGAACTGAAAATTAAATGATCTTTGTACCTATTTACTTTCCTGGTAATTTACTCTTATTATAATCTATTTTACCTCAATGTTTTAATCTAACAATTAAATAGTCCATGATAGAATTAAATACCACTGAAATTTAATAAATGGTTATAGATAATAGGTTATAGAAAAACGTAACCAATTACAGATCACCACATAGCCGAATTCTATAGATTTTAATTCATATAGTCGAACTGATCCACATAACCAATTTTATATAGAAAATTTCTCCATATAAGAAAAATTTCATAGGTGTTTTCCACATAAGAGAATTTATTTACATAGGCTTCTTGATAACATAAAAAAATTTGGTGTAGCTAAATGAATTACATATCCATTTGGAACTATGTATCCAAATTCACCACATATCCAAATCACATAACTGGTTACTCCACATAACCAGTTCAGATATCCCTTTGATCTATGTAGCTTATTTCTAACATGGGTGGGTCATCGATGTAGGATATTTCCTTGTAGCCAAATTTTTGATACAGCTATTTCATATAGTTGAGTCCTTATAGTAGGATATTTATGAATCCAAATGCCATAGATGTCCAATTTTTATATAATTAGGAAAATTTTAGTAAAATTCTATAAATTATAGATTTAATAAATGAATGTGTTAGATCACAATAAAATTAGATGAAAATAACTAAAAAACAAAAAAATCATTAAAATATAAATGTTATTTGAGATTATCTAAACCTAATGTACATGGGATATATTGGAAAAATATAATTATTCTAACAATATTCTCCCTTTTGATGATAAAAAACCCATAATTCATTTGAAAAAAAGTTAATAGTAAGTTGTTACAATTTTTTAAATAACTATATAAAACATATATTACTTTTAATATGTTGTGCTTATCCTTTATTTATTCAACTTAATTAAACACTTATACCCTTTTTTTATTAATTATGAAAACTTATCCCCATTTGATTAATCTTAGTGTAAAATTATCCCACCACGTGTTCCATTAACAAGGAAGAAAATAAAGAGGAAAAAACATTTATTTTTTCACTTTAAGTAATGAACTATTTAACTATAGTGCTAAAACTAAATATGAAATTATGGAATGAATTGAATTCCTTAATCCAAATAAAGTGATTAATAAAAAAATTAAATGAAAAAAATTCTATAAAAAAATAGAAATGGATAAATAAGGAATTTAATTAATTTGTAATATGTGTAAAAAAATACATCCACTGGACACAAGAAAAAATACATTTTCTAAATCTTAGTCATAAGACCCAAGATTATAGATCTAGTTAATCTTATAAGGTTATTTTGGTGGATGTAACTAGAAAGTAGGAGAGGTTCTAAGGATAGAAGGATGGTCTATCACCGGTGGAAACAAAACTATACCAATCTACACTGTAACATAGTTTGCAAAGACAATAGATTATTTGCCTCTTTTATCTTGAGTAGGATAGATGATAACTCATTCAAGATTACCTTTATCTATACTAAAATAATACGATCCTGAAGCTGTAATTTCTATCTTCTTTAGAGGGTATGAGTACGAGGTTAGATTCCTAGATCTCTCCATAGGTAAGGCTATATCCACCTTGAATTTATCTTTATTATAGATCTAGGATGTATCATAAACTGTATAAATTCTCTTTATAGTTCCTTAAAAGGTATTTGGAGGAGTTTGTCTAAGAATCCTTCTTCCTCTTAGATAAAATAATACATCTTCAAAGATTCTAACTGTCTTGATGATATCTAACTTGTGGAAATAAAGGATAGATTTAGATTATTGTTTATCCATTTAGGAAATAGAGGAGAGAATATTGTACATAATTCCCTTTTAGGACACAAGTTGACCATAAGTGAAATTCTTAGAAGAACTGAACAGGGGAACTAGATGAGGAATAGATGAAGTAGCTGGAAGGTCTAAATACATTTTCTTCAGAACCAAATATGGTGATCCTTGAACACTAAACACTATTCCTTTATAATATTGTACATTGCTTTCTATATTGGCTACTTGATCTACAAAATATTTATCTATACGCTAAACAAAATTATATAGAGGTTGAGACACTAGATCACTAGCAGTAGAAACAGTGGGCTTAGGTGAAACTAGTATAGGTACTATAGGGGTAAGTACACTAATTTCTTATTCCAAAGGTATAACTCTAATAGTCTTATAAACTAAAAGATATTTCCCTATAAAAGGAATAAGAACTGATAGTGTTTTTTCAAACTCCGAGGAACCATAATACTCTTTAGAGTAAAACCCTTGAACTTCCATAAAGATTTTTAATATCATGGATGCTATTATTTAATGTTTTTTGGTCTTAAAACCAATTGAAATAGTTATAATCCCCTAAATATATTTATATTATTCCAAGATTTCTTTTATCTTTACACTAATAAATTATCTAATATAAACCACCATGTTATTCAAGGACATTTCATTACCAACACCAAGATTTATAATAGCTTCCTGAGTGTCCTAAAAATCACAAAAAAAATATTTTATGAAATATTGTATTAGGATAGGTGTGAACATGTCACACTATATATATTGAATCTATGAAGGAAAAGAACTGAACTTTTAAATCATCTGATCAACCCCATTATTAAAATCAAGAACCAATGAATCTACAAATGAATAAGTGGAAGTAGGTTGAAACCAATTAAGTACCTCAAATTGGATTGCCATTATAATCTTAAAAATATTAAAAATTTCCTCTACTTAAGGATATAAATATTCAATCTCACTCTCCTCATCCTTAGACATGGCATATTGGACCATAAGTTTATTTGAATAAATTCTCACTAAGATGGAACTATCAATCTAAGCACATTAAACTCTGACATAATAGAATAATCATTTTCCATCCCTCTCACATTGACTTTTAACTCTCCAAGATATTTTGAACATATCTCAAAAAGAAAAAATTGTTACATAGAATTAATTGTTTTTAGTTTTTTTAAAACATATGTTTGGGTTTCCATCATCCCAATGAACTTTTAAAAATCATATTTTGAAATAGAACCCTCATTGAGCTGTGTGATCTTATCCCTAGGGGATATTAATTCCTTTTTCAACTCATTATAATCATCTATAATATTCTCAAATTTAGTAAAAAGAGAATAGGAAAAGGATTGAATTTCAGAACTATCATAGATATTATTCATAGAATGTGTATCTTTATGTGAAGGAATAGGTGACTAGATCGATGGTTCATAAGAATGATCAAAATTATCTATAACTACATCACTAGATTTATATTCACTGGAAGGTGATCCAGGAAGAATTAGATCAACCACAGGGTTCTCAACCACAGATTTATGTCTTACTTCAGTAACTAAAACCCTAGGAATAGTTTCTACATGAATTTACTCAAGAACTAAAATAGTTGTCTCAAAAAATGGTTCAATTTACATAACTAAACCAGAATATTTAACTACTTCTTCTTCTTAGATTTGGATTATCTATATCAAAATAAGAATAAATTCAGGTAACTCATGCTCTAATATGAAAACAAATATCTTTTTCACCTCCCTAGGAGGCACCATCTCATCAGGTGCTGCATCCATAGGTTGTGAGGTTTGGGATGAATCCCCCTAAGCCATACATTTTTTGCTAACAGGTTTTATAAATTTTGAAATTATTTAACCGTAGTATCCAATAGTTTTCAAAAGTACAACTAAAAGAGTGTTACTACTTTGTAATTTCACTACCTCTCCATCGTTAAGATATAATTATTTTTTATTTATAACTACATATATAAGACTACCATAGGGGTAATAATTCAATTTACCTTTCCACTTAAAATAGTGAAGCATAAAATAGTTCATATATCTTGGTGTTTTTAAATTTGGATTTATGATTTTCTTATATAAGGAATACATATCCCAAAATAAAACTTTCTCCATATCTCTAGATCTATGGGAAATCCCAGTCTGAATAAACTTACAAAGGAATTTCCAATCATGTTCAAAGTCCTTCACATGCTTCTTATCAAAGTTATTGGTTCCAAATAATAACTTGAACACTTCAGTTACTCCAACTAAACCTATAACAACTAGAGTATGACTAAATTTAAACTCTCTACCATGTGTATAATAAAATATTTTGACCATCACTACTGAGGAAACTAGAATTAATTTCCTATTGACATTTAATGAAATAAAATCATCTGTTTAACTAAACTAAAACTCTGTATTCCTTATATACTCATTCACTTCTTCTTCAAACAAGAAACCAGACTTTATTTCATCAAAAAAATTAGCAACCTTGAAACCGAAGGACTTTATTTACCAACATCTTAGTCATCTTCAATTATCCCATGACAACAGATTTTCCACCAAGAAGGATGCATGGAGAATTCCTTGAATTTTATTTCCTGGAAGAACCATAGCTTTCATCATATCCACATTAGGACATTACCATGGTAGAATGTCAGTACACGTGTTATTATATAATTTTTTTAAATAGTTTTATAATTTTATTTGTTTTGATAAATTAATCTCAATCAACATTTATTAAATTCACTTATTACTTTATCAAGCATTTTAATTAACACTATTAAATTGTTATGTTTTCTAATTATTCTAGAATATTTTTAATTATATGTTTAAATATTTTTATAAAATTTTAAAGTTTTTTAAATTCACAAGTGAATTTAGAATTTAATCAATTTTTAATTACATTATTTATAATGTTTTACCCTCTCCGTTAATTTTACTAAAATGTTTTTTATTTTTTACTTAATTTTTATTATTTGAAGTAAAAAATTAGGCCTTCCTTGAGAGGCACCTATATAGTTATCAGACACATAGGGGAACCGTTGGGTCTACCCTATGGGAAAGATAACCAATGGAACCCCAAAATGAGGCTGAATGTTTTGGTGTGTATAGTGAATGCAGATCACATGCGAGCCCATGAATAAGGCCCATGGATTGCACCCATAGCACGCATAGGATGGGCTAGCTCACCCCTATTTGTGCATATTGTGTTTTTCTTCTAAACCAAGATTGAGTAGTCCTTGATTGATATAATTATCATAATTCTCTATTTCAAATTGATACAGGATGCTCTAATTAGTAGTACTGTTCATCCGATAAAAAACTTAGATACACGCGTGATCGTTATATCATTTCACAGTAATCCATTCGACATGTTTTGGTCTCCCATGTCACTTTTTAAATCCCACACATCTTATTTATATTCTAAATTAATTCATATTATTAGGACTTTACATCGTCTTCTATTCACTAAAATTCTTCAAAGTCTCTCCGAAGATTTTAACTAATCCTCTTCAAGATTCAGGTTTTGTCTTGTTTGGTTTCTGCTTCTCTTCATGGTTCTTTTATCAAGAAAATAATTTATTGAATTAATGTTCAAATTTTTTCTTATGGGGTTTTTTATTTTTCATATTACCTTAACTGGAACCCCTTCTTTGGTTCATTGGTATTCCATTTTTTTTCTTCATCTTCATCCTCATATTGTTCTACTGGTTCGATGCCGCTCTTCTTTGATGGTTGCTTGACTGAGTCACCATTGGAAACCAATAGTGAGTCATGATACACCATTGGGACCCAATGTTGGGTTAGGGGCCAACCACAAGGTTATCAATGGTGATTCATTTTACACACATTTGAACATCTACGTTGGGTTATTTTTTACCCACCAATTTTTCTCTTTTGTTTTGAAAACCCTTGGAATGAGGTTCTTCAAGTTTCAATAAGAGATTTTCTACCTTTATTGTTCACCTGTGATAGTTTTTATCTACTTATATTTTATATTTATTGGATAATCATTTATTATGTTGTTCCCTTGTGTTCATTATCTCCACCTACAGGTGGAAAGAATCATGAAAGAAGATTCTTCTTTTTTATTCAGTTTGTGATTCTTACTGTTTGAAGTTATTTTTAATTGGTTTAATTATTCTTCAAAAAATGTATTCATATGTTAATATTCTATTTTTTTTGGAAATGAATTTCAAGATCCACCATTGGATACTTCAAATGGTAGGTTATGAGCCATCGTTGCAATTCCAAGGGAAGAAAAAAATTTATTGGTTCATATGATTCATTTGACTTCTAAGTTGCATGGAATAATTTTTGTTTTGGTTGGATACATTTATTTTTTCTTGAAAATTGGAATAGTAGGTCATGATCTATTTATCCACCATTAGAAATTTCTAACATTAGGTCATAAGACACAGTTCCCTATTCTAATAGTAGGTCATGGGCCACTACTATCTATTTTCAATGGTTGGTCGTGATTCAACGCCATCAAAAATTATCCACTGATAGTTGAAGAATTTGTTTCCAAATTTTTTATTTCTTATATTTAATTGATGTTACTAAAATAATTCTTCTGCTATATGTTTTTTAATTTTATGTTAAAATTTAATTGAAAAAATTTGTCAAAAATAATTGTAATATTATTTTTATCAACACTCACATATGAAAAATAAAATTCATACAATGCGCTATTTTTACAAAAAAATATATTGTATTTATATTCAAGAAGATTATATTATTATTTAAATTGTCTAAAAATTATTTTTTTAATATGTTAAATTTTTTATGTTAATATTTAATAAAGAATCAAAAAGCCTAATTGTTTCTATATTGTTATTCAGTGAGTATTTAACCAAAAAGTTAATGATTATATTATTACATTGATTTTGACTAACAAGTTTCATGAAGATATTATATATGTATGAGTTCCTCATAGATCTCAATTTTAATTATATGAGAGATCTCAGATCATGTAATTGTATTGGAGTGTATGTATACTATTTAATAATCAATAAAACATTAAAATAATCATATATAGTTTTTTATTTTCACCATTATACCCATCTTAGTAAGGTGGTGATGGAAAATAGATTACACCACGGCGTGGAGACGGTATTCCGTAAGTACGCACTCGCGGTGATTTCATTTTCCGTAGGATGGATAGATGGTGAAATAGGGTTGTTTGATACATATAATAACATATCAGTATATTAGTGATACTAATGTTATTAATTCATAATTAAACAACTAAAGAAGAAGAAGTGTAAGAAGAAATAAAGTTGAAAGAATCAGTAACGGACATTACCTATCCTTTGAAGCGCTTCTTTGAGACCTCCATTTAGGGCACTAAAATTGGTCTTTGAAGAAGACCAATACCTCTAGGATCTTTCTAGGGAAGTGGAGAGGAGAAATTTGAAGGGTTTAGACGAGCTTGAAGGCTCAAAGTAGTGTGAGGAAGAGAGGGAGGAGGTGCCCTTTTATAAGGGAGGAGAGGGGCACCTTTGGAAAAACTAAAAATATTATTTTATTATAAAGACATATTCAGTTTTAAATATATCCGAATTGATTTATTTCGATTATAAGGTAGGGATGGGTCGAAATATTCTCATATAATATAATTTGGACAAGTTTAGTTTACTATTTTAACCTTATCATTTAGATTTAACATTAAGTTAGATAATTTTACTTTTACCGTGTCTTTTTGTGTTCTTACACTATAAGGTTAATAAACTTACTATAACAATCCAAACGGACCCAAGTTTTTTATTATTAATATATATAACCTTATCTAAGTCATTTTTCCAAACCTTATATTTTTAGGAATAAAATAACAATTAATAATATAACATTTGTTTTAAAAACCATTTTATGTCAATTTGGACACTATTTATTAATTGATTTTTGTGAAAATCATAACAGAATTATTAGTTCTAAAAAAGTTAATTAAATAAATACTAACATATTATATTAACCTATAAAATTAGTGGAAATCATAAAAAGTATCAAATTACATTTATTGGGTATTTATAACATCAATTATGTCAATATTTCATTAATAAGATAATTACTTCATCATCTTTGTGTCATAAATAAACTAAATTCTTTAATGTCTAAAAATTACAAATAAAATACCATTATGTAGGAAATATTTTTATCTTTCTAATTAATATTTATAGTTGAATTTATCTTATGTATAACCCTATATTAAAAATTATTTACTTATTAAACATTGATTTTAACTATTTTAACCCTTCTTTAAATAAATTAATAATAAATGTCCTAATCTAATCCATGTGGGCCTAAATGGTCATATTTTATTCCTAAGGTTGTTTTTAATCGAATTACACTTATACAATATAATTAGGACATGTGTTAGGGTAATAATAATATCATTTTTACCCTTAATTACCTTATTTACTTTTAACCGTGGTAAATAAAAGTAAAAAGTTACTATTCACCAAAAATTATTTTCATCTCATTGAACCACATTTTACTTACTGACATCAACCATGTCTCTCGGATTTTTGAAATTCCACTCACAGAAGGGGTAAAATTAAGTTTTATTTAAATACGCAAATTCTCCTAGGAGGTGGGTAAAAGGCGGTGAAAAGTTCAATAAAATTTTTATATATCTAAAATTATTATAAAATTACACCAATGAATTACATTGAACTTATATAGGTATTATGTATAAATTTTTACCTGAAATAAATTTAAATAAAATAAATAATTATTTAAATAAAAATTCGGTTTTTAAATAGTAACCTAGTGTTTTCACTATTCATCAAAAATTGAAAGTTTCCAAAAAAATACCAAAATTTCACCCTAGGATAATTTCGATATTCCGAATCCAAAAATAAAGTCTATTTTGAAAAATAAAATTTACAAGATTTCAAAAAGTGGTTATTACTATTTATAACTGCTAGTTTTAATAATATTTTAATAGCATATCGTTGTTTAGTGAAACTCAGTATTGCGTACGACGCAAGCTATCGAGGAAGGTCGCGATTGCGTGTAAAGAAAGCCAAAAAAGAGTTGTGTGTAGTGAAAGATTCCTTTAATGATTTATATAACATAAAAACAAAATATTTCTCATAAAAGTCTCGGGTTTTACATTATAGGTAGTGGATATCGCACAGTTAGCGCACAGTTTGGCTAACTGTGCGGACTAACCATGTAAAGAGTGTTGGTGAGGCAGTAGCTAATGCTCGATTAATGCATGGTTTTTCAAACCATGTAGACTAATCATGCATGAACTTAATCTTAGATCCTAAAATTGTGGATCTAACTCATTTTGCCTCTAAATGGTTCGTTTAGGCCCCTAAGTATCCATAAATCGGGATTACCCTCCCTTGAAGATAGGAGAACCTATCCCAAGCATTTTGGAGGTGATTCAAAGGCTTCCCTTAGTGAATCGAAGCCAGTTTCTTGAGGTATATGATCGTTCTCCTTAGTTCTTGATCATTTCCTTAGATCTACTTAGATCTACTTCTCCTCTTCCCTCAGTTTCTTAGATCTATGTCCGTTATGTGTAGATCTATGTTTGTGGATTCCAAATATGATGAGATTTGGTTTTGGCTGTGTAAGGATAAGGGATCTAAGGAGGATTCTTGGAGGACCATCCCAGCTTCTTGTGCGTTCTTCGTTTGTTGGGGTTTTCATCAAAAACCTTTGAGGTAAAGTTCTTACCATCATCTCTCTCTCTTTTGTGCTTTATGTGGGGTGGGTATCCTCTTGCTTTCATGAGGTATAGTTGAACCAGTAAATAATGATAATAACTGGTTAAAGAACCGGTTTGGGAAAATTTTGTTTATATCATTGTTCTATTTCCATCAATGCTTATCCTTTGATTATGTTGTGAATTGAATACGATTATGCCTATTGAAAATCACGGTCTTTGGGGGCCTTTTCTTGAACAATTAAATGTTTCCCTGTGTTTTTGGATTGTTTTATGGATGGAATTTTATAGAATGTGGAAATTGGTTAATCATGTAAATTTGGATGATTAAATGAACACCTGGAACCCTTGTATGATCACCCCAATTAAATAAAATGTAATAATGAATTTTGTGGGTGCTGGTTGGGGTTTAATTATGTGAAGGGGTGTTTCGTGGGTTGTTTTGTAATGGGTGAGAAGTGGGGCTGTTGTTGGCTTGGTTGTGGATTGGTGTGTATCATATGGTTGTGATGGGCAGCAGAGCTGCAGTGAATGGTATCGAAGGGATAATGATGCGGTATGAGTATTGTTTCCGAGGTGTTTGTGGTTGTGGTGGTTGGCAGCAGGGCTGCAGGGATGGGTTGTGCATATGAATATAAGTGGAAGAGTTAACTAATGAATTGAGGGTCATGGTAGTTAATTAAATATGTAAAATCAATGGAATTGATTGGCTGGTAAAAGAAAATGGTTTTAGGTTTCTTGTGTTTTCATCCCTAACTATATTTGTGGTTGGTAGGGATATGTTTTACGAACGATTGATCTGGTTTGGGTGTTATTAGTTTCTCGGTAGTTAAGGAACTGATAAACTAAAACTGGTGAACATGAAAAGATTAATGGGGTTTGGGGCTGTTCATTGTGTGCATACTTTTGTGGTAGTAGTGTCGAGGCATGCGCTCAGATCTTTTGTGTAGACGCCTTAGGATGGGTTGAGTGGTTGATACAATTATATAAATCTGTATGTTTTATGTGTTTTTCCACACCCCACCCATGTTGAGCACTACATTCCAAACACCCGTGGGATGGGGGGTGAGATTCCCAAACATCCAAAGGATGGATGGTTACTGTTCTTCCCAGTGCTCCCTCCTCCAGGTTCTACAACCCAAGATCCTTCAGGCAGGTTATGAAAGATACTTCCCAAGAGTCTTCGGGATGAGGATGTGATGTGTTCCCAAGTGTCTTCAGGATGAGGATGTGATGTGGTTCCCAGTTGTTTTCAAGATGATATGTATATATGGCCAAAGATCGAGTTCTGGCTGAATGCGGGATGATATGTGGTTATGGACGAGGATTGTGTGCCGATGGGATACTATGAGATTCGTATGTCTAGGTTGCAGCACTAGCTCGAGCTTCGTATGGCCAGCTTGTGGCACTAGCTCAGGAAGAGGGGGAAGCATCAGAGCGTTAGGCATGAGGGCTTGAGCGGTATTTAGTGGGAAGGTGGTGTGGGGTACCCATACTTTGATAATATTACTATACTACACTATTGACTTGCGATATTTTGTGAGTGTGGCTTGTAAGGTTGGGTGGATAGATTCCTTGCTAGGTTGTGGTTCCTTCTTTTTTCTCATGGGGAATTAGGATGTCTCCCCACCTGTGTACGATATCCTTAGGTTATTATACTGAGTATATTTGTATTCTCACCCTACGTTTACTTTTAGGTCTTTAGGATGACTTCATGGACCGTGCAAGACCTTGGTAGTTGGGCATTGGAGTTTGGCTGGTTACATTCATTGCTTTCTTTTTGGTATCGTACCTTGGAGCTTTTCTGGTTCTTGTAATTTTGTTTCAGTTTTGTATAAAACATGCATATAGGCTGGTTTTGGGTTTATTTTCATTTACTTGTTCCTTTTCTTTTGGTGTTTAACTCATCCTATATCTTGATCTTAATTAATACAAAGGGTAATTCCTCCCATAATTTTGAAAATTCATACCCTTGGTGCTATTCGCCACTCCAGGGCCTACTGGAGGTGGGAATCGGGGGTAATTATCTCCCTTTCACCATTGCTAGCTCAGGAGGGACATCTTTGGTGGGAGGGGGTCGTGACAGAATGGTATCAGAGGATGGAGGTTGAGAGATAGGATGAAGTCTAGAGTTAGGAACAGTGAGGATTGAATGGGATGGTAGGGAAACAGTGTCGGGTGATCTTGGAGCATGAAATAGGCCAGGGAAGACCAACTAGGACATGAAATTTTAGGGCCCCCCAGGATCTGATGCAAGGACTCTGAACCTACCAAACGACCAAGTGAAAGCACGCTAATTGTAGGGTAGAGACCCTAGAAAAGGTACATGCATCATAATGACTTGTGTTCTTGTATTTATAGGGAATTTTGGGGATTTAAAATGAATAATGAGTCTATGAAAATTTAAGAATAATATTCTACACTACTCGGGATTAGGCATTCCTTGTTTTCCTTACAGCTATGGCACTTGGGTGACGACTATGAGTAGTGTAGGAGATCGAGGCCCAGAGGGTTGACTTGGCTGATCGACAGAGAGATAACTGAGAGGAGGATGAAGATCAGTGGTTGAAGATTCTTTGTGCCTTTTAGCAGAATACCCTCGAGAAGTATGAGGGAAACATATCTGATATGGAGACAGAGAGTAGGCTGGAGGAGCTGGTGATAGTTTTCAGCTTGATCTGGGATCCGACAGAGTACTGGGTTCCTTTGGCTATGAGCCAAATACGGGGAGCAGCGTGCCAGTGGTGGATGCACTATCTTGGGGAGAAGAGGGAGACTAAGGTTACGTGGGAAGATTTCAAGAGGGATTTCCGGAAAAAATTCCTCTCTTCCACAATAAATGCTGAGAAGAGGCATGAGCTACTCTCCCTCCAGTAAAGGAGCATGTCAGTGAGAGAGTTGGGGATCAAGTTCAAGGATCTCCTCCGTTTTGCTACCGACCTCTTTCCAGATGAGGAGTCTCAGGTGAGACATTTAGAGGAGGCACTTTGACCTCCTCTCCAGTATGCTATTACCCCCTTCACCCTACCGACATACATGGAGGTTTAGAAGAAGGCTGAAGTGGTGGAGAGGATGCACACACTGGGAGGTTTGTCGTGAGAGGGAATCTAGTTGGGCCTGTCAAAGGGGAAATACATCAGTAGTAGGCCTTCGGCATCAGGGCCCTCTAGGTTCCGACCAGTAGGGAGCATACCTTAGTAGTTTTAGTTCCGATCTTCCAGTCCTCACCCTTTTCCTTCAGGCCCGAGACTGAGGTGTTTCATCTGTGGCATCCGTGGGCACCTTCGGAACCGGTTCCCAGACCGAGTACAATACAATGGTGGTGGACCGGTACAACACCCGCCTCAGCCACAATAGTTTCCAGCCAGGCTCTTCCGAAAGCAGCAGGAGGGGCAGCGAGCTCCTGCTCCTCCGAAGGCACACGTTGCAGGAGGAGGCCGACCTTAGGGCACTCCTTAGGGACCTCGAACAGGGGGTGGTTAGGGAGGTGGCCGACAGCCGAGAGGTAGAGGAACTGGGCATGGGCAGATGCATGCCACAGAGGTAGCAGTTCCAGCAGGGCCAGAAGTCGTTCGTGGTACAATCATCTTATTTAGTACCATTTTATATGCCTTGTTTAATTCAGAAGCTTCACACTCCTTTGTTGCACCCAATCTATCATGTTCCTTGGTCCTAGACATAGAGACACTTTATGTACCCCTGGTTTTGAGTATGCCAGTCGGAGGTCAGACCAGCTTGTATCGTGTTTTTCGGGGATGTAGGTTGATGTTGGGGGAACACCTATCCAGTGGAGATCTCCTTTTACTGCAAATGCATCCATACGACGTCATTCTAGGTATTGACTGGCTGTTATCAGTGTGTGCCGTCATCGATTTTTTCCGTATAAGGGTTGTGTTTTCAGACTTGGGTGGCTGACGTGTGACTTTCATCGGCGAGTAGGGTTACTAGGAAGGTAACCGACGACTGGAGCCCCTAATTTCATTGTTAGCTGAACTGTCAGTGGAGTCGGCGGATACAGAAATGGTGGAAGTCCCAGGGATCATCGGGGAGTTTATAGACGTCTTCCCTGAAGAGGTGGCAACTCTACCCCCTCGATGTGATGTTGAGTTTAGGATATACTTGAAACCTGGTGCCCACCCGATTTCGATAGCTCCCTACCAGATGACACCTTCTGAGTTGTGAGAGTTGCAGATTTAGATTGACGATCTGATAAAGAAGGGTTTTGTTTGACCAAGTGCATCACCATGGGGTGCTCTTGTCTTGTTCACAAAGAAAGCAGATGGTGGTCTCAAGATGTGCATAGACTACCGAAGACTGAATCAGGTAATGTTCAAGAATCGTTACACCCTCCCAAGGATAGAAGATCTCTTTGACTAGCTAAGGGGAGCAGGTTGGTTCTCTAAGATCGATCTACAGTCTGGATATCACCAGTTGAGGGTGAATGAGGGTGAAATCTCGAAGACTGCTTTCAGATATAGGTATGGACACTTTGAAATTGTAGTCATGCTGTTCGGTGTTACAAATTCACCAGCTGTGTTCATGGGACTCATGAACTCCTTCTTCCGGGAATACCTGGATCTGTTCGTATTCATGTTTATTGACGACATTCTGATCCACTCAAGATCAGAGGAGGATCATACTGAGCACTTGAGAGCAGTTTGAGAGGTCTTCCGACAGCACCAACTCTTTGGGAAATTGTCCAAGTGAATGTTTTGGATGCAGGAAGTGCACTTAATTGGGAACGTAGTGTCTAAGAAAGGAATATCAATGGACCCATCGAAGGTTGAGTCAGTTGTTTCTTGGTCACTACCAAGAATGTGGCAGAGGTTCGTAGTTTCCTTGGACTGGTGGGTTACTACCGGAGGTTCGTACCTAACGTCTTCCGAGTTGCAACACCTTTGACATCCTTGACGAATAAGAATAGAGCTTTCGTGTAGGATGAGAAGTGTGAGGAATCCTTCAGTTATCTAAAGGTAAATTTGGTTAGTTCCCCAGTGATGAGATTAACAGAGGAGGGAGTAACATTTGCGGTATTCTGTGATGCCTCAGGCCAAGGATTGGGGTGGTTGCTGATGCAACAACAAGGGGTGATCTCTTATGCGTCTAGGCAGTTTTGTCCTCATGAACATAACTATGATACCCACGATCTAGATCTTTCAGCGGTTGTGTTCGCACTGAAGTTGTGGTGGCATTACCTCATCGGAGAGCGCTTCATGGTCTTCACGGATGACAAGAGTGTGAAGTATATCTTCTCCCAGCGGGACATAAATTTTCAGTAGGAAATGTGGATGAAGTTCCTCCAGGACTACAACTTCTAAATCTCCTACACCAAAGGAAAGGGAAATGTGATGGCTGACGCATTGAGTAGGAGGAAGGAAAAGGTTCGAAAGATGGAAGATTTCTGGAAGGAGTTAGAAGAATTGGTTTCACAACACCTCGATGTATGGGAAGATGGTGGTAGAGGTTGTCTATTTTAGATGACAGTGCAGTCCTCCCTACTACGGAAGGTGGAGGAGTCTCAGTGGGGAGACATATAGAGTGAAGTGATGTGTGATCTGGCTAGCCAAGGCAATTCT
Organism: Viscum album; assembly: GCA_963277665.1. Lineage (NCBI taxonomy): Eukaryota > Viridiplantae > Streptophyta > Magnoliopsida > Santalales > Viscaceae > Viscum > Viscum album. Next base: position 537,913,927 of record OY728150.1, read on the forward strand.
CCAGAAGGATAGTCAGAGGATAGTCTCAATTAGATGCTTTTTTTGGAGGAAATTGTTTGTTCTAGAGGTAATGTGTGAGAGAGTTCTTGGTGAGTTCCACAACTCACCCCTGGCAGTACACCCGGGAGCTTCCAAGATGTAACAGGGCTTGAGGGGGAAGTTCTGGTGGCTCATGGTGAAACTGGCAGTAGCAGAGTTCGTAGAAAAGTGCACGTGTGTTAGTAGGTGAAGGCTGGACACTGTGTTCCAGGAGGTCTGTTATAACCTTTAGATGTCCCCGAGTGGAAGTGGGATGACATATCGATGGATTTCATCATGGGGCTACCAAGAGTTCAAGGGGGTTGTGACGCCATCTGGGTAGTGGTAGACCGGCTGAAGAAATCAGCCCACTTCCTAGAAATCAAGGAGTTAAGTATAGTTTAGGCCCTTGGTCAGAGGTACATGAATGAGGTGGTGCAGTTTCACGAAGTTCTGAGATCAATAATCTCCGACCGGGATACCCAGTTTAACTCACGGGTCTGGAGAGGATTGAAACATGATTTTGGCGCTTGGCTATGCCTCAACACTAATTTCCACCCCCAGACAGATAGGCAGACAGAGCGCACCATCCAGAATTTGGAATATATGCTACAAGAATGTGCTTTGGGCCTTGGAGGATCATGGGCACAACATTTTCCTCTGATAGAGTTCTCTTACAACAAAAACTATCACTTTACCATTGACATGGCTCCTTTCAAAGATATGTATGGGAGGACGTGCCGCTCACCCATATGCTAGAAAGAGGTTGGAGAAGCAGGTGTTCTTGGCCCAGAGGTGTTTTAGAGCATGAAGGAGAAGGTTTAGCTTATACGAGAGAGGATGAAGGTAGCTCAGGACCAACAGAAGTCATATGTTGATAATAGGAGGAGACCCTTGGAGTTCGAGGTTTGGGATCACATGTTCTTGAAGGTCTCTTCTCGGCGCGGGCAGTGATGATTAGGAAAGGGAAGCAAGCTTTCTCCTAGGTTCATCAGGCCCTTCGAGGTGTTGTGGCAGGTTGGTGAGGTGGCTTATCAACTGGCGTTGCATTCACCACTGCAAAGGGTGCATGATGTCTTACATGTGTCTCAGCTCCATCGGTACCTGCACAATGATTCATACGTCCTCGACTGGGGAGAGCTAGATATCGGGGACGATGCAATGTTCATGGAACGACCCGTGATTATCGAAGGTCACGAAGAGAAGGTGCTTCGTGGATGAACCATTCCTTTGGTTCTTATGCTATGGAGGCATGGTTGGTTTGAGGAGAGTACCTGGGAACGGGAGGCACAGATACGCGCCCAATACCCAGAGCTATTTTGAGTTTTGTTCTTTTATACTAGTTTTTGATGAAGCGTTTTTACCTTTTTAACTAAAGAATATGTTGTTTTCCTTGTTATTTGAATATGTATGAAGAGTACAGACTGTGGGGAGGGGAGGACCTAATCCCTAATCAAGACTCATTAAGGTGGATGAGATTAAACCCGTGCGGGGCGAGTCAGTGCTGCACAAAGTGGATAGTATCTTGACATGGGGGAAGAAACTCCCTAACCCATATGATTGGACAACTTGAACATTAGATGTTTCATGTTTGTTTAAGGGGGGGGGTGTTCCTATATGTCGAAGAGGTTCCCTCTTGAGAGGTATCTTTTGGGGTGGTTGTTCGGACCCCGCCTTTTCATCGAGTCTGGTTTTAATTCTCGAGGATGAGAATAGTTTGAGAGGTATCTAATGTAATGGACCGGAACTCTCCGGTCCATTACTTTGTAAAAATGTGGTGTTAGAGGTGTTCTGGGAGTGTTAGGTGACTTGGGGGTGTGTTTGGGTGAACTTTTAAGGAAGAAAAAAGGGCAGTAGCTTTCGCACGGGCTGTGCATGCTTTTTTCTAAACTGTGCGGCCAAATCGTGCAAGGTAAGTGTTAGAGGCAGTGGATAACGCACAGTTAGCATACAGTTTGGATAACCGTGCGGACTAACCATTTGACGAGTGTTGGCGAGGCAGTAGCTAATGCACGGTTAGCGCAAGGATTGTCAAACCATGCAGGAACTTAATCTTAGATCCTAAAATTGTGGATCTAAATCGTTTTGCCTCTAAATGGTTCGTTTAAGCCTCTAAGTAGCCATAAATCAGTATTACCCTCCCTTGAAGGTAGGAGAACCTATCCCAAGCATTTTGGAGGAGATCTGAAGTCTTACCTTGGAAAATCAAAGTCGGTTTCTTGAGGCATGTGATCATTCTCCTTTGTTCTTGATCTTTTCCTTAGATCTACTTAGATCTACATCTCCTCTTCCCTCGGTTTCTTATATCCACTCCCGTTATGGGTATATCTAAGTGTGTGGATGCCAAATATGATGAGATTTGGTCTTGGTTGTGATAGGAGAAGGAATCTAATGATGTTTCTTGGAGGATCAGCCTAGCTTCTTGTGCGTTCTCTGTTTGATGGAGTTTTCATCAAAAACATTTGAGGTAGAGATCTTACCTTCATCTCTCTCTATTTTTGGATCATGTAGGGTGGGTATCCTCTTGTTTTCATGAGGTATGCTTGAACCAGTAAATAAAGATAATAACTGGTTAAAGAACGGGTTTGGGGGAATTTTATTGATATCACTGTTCTATTACCATCAATTCCTATCCTTTGATTATGTTTTGAATTTAATAGGCTTATAACTACTGAAAATCATGGTCGTTGGGTGCCTTTTCTTGTGAAATTAAATGTTTCCCTGTGTTTTTGGATTGTTTTGTTGATGGAATTTCACAGAATGCGTAAATTGGCTAATCATGTAAAGTTGGATGATTAAATGAATACCTGGAACCCCTGTATGATCACCCCGATTAAATTAATTGAAATAATGAATTTTGTGGGTGATGTTTGGGGTTTAATTATGTTAAGGGGTGTTTCATGGGTTGTTTTGGAATAGGTGAGTAGTGGGGCTGCGGTTGGCTTGGTTGTGGATTGGCGTGTATCATATGATTGTGATGGGCAGTGGAGCTGTGATGAATGGTTTCGAAGGGATAATGATGCGGTACAAGTATTGTTTCTGAGGTGTTTGTGGTTGTGGTGGTTGCTAGCAGGGCTTCAGGGATGGGTTGAGCATATGAATAAAAGTGGAAGAGTTAACTAATGAATTGTGGGGCATGGTAGTTGATTAAATATGGAAAATAAATGGAATTGATTGGATGGTAAAAGAAAATGGTTTTGTGTTGCTTGTGTTTTTTTCCCTAACTATATTTGTGGTTGGTAGGGATATGTTTTACGAACAATTGATATGGTTTGGTTGTTTTCAGTTTCTAGGTAGTTAAGGGAATGATAAACTAAAACTATTTAACATGAAAAGCTTAATTGGGTTTGGGAATGTTCATTGTGTGCATACTTTCGTGGTAGCAGTGTCGAGGCATGTGCTCATATCTTTTGTGTAGAAGGCTTATGATGGGCTGAGTGGTTGATATAATTATATAAATCTGTATGTTTTATGTTTATTTACGCACCCCACCCATGTTAAGCACTACGTGACGAACACCCGTGGGACAGGGGGTGAGATTCCCAAACATCCAAAGGATGGATGGTTACTGTTCTTCCCTGTGCTCCCTCTTCCAGGTTCTATAGCCCAAGATACTTCAGCCAGGTTATGATAGATATTTCCCAAGAGTCTTCAGGATGAAGATGTGATGTTCTCCCAAGAGTCTTCGGGATGTGGATGTGATGTGGTTCCCAGGTGTATTTGGGAAGAGATGTGGTTATGGACGAGGATTGAGTGCCGGAAGAATGCGGTATGAGATGTGATTATGGCCGAGGATTGTGTGATGGTAGGATACTATGAGCTTCGTATGGCCCGGTTGCGGCACTAGCTCGAGATTTGTATGGCCAGGTTGTGGAACTAGCTCAGGAAGAGGAGGAAGCATCAGAGTCATAGGAGTGAGGGCTTGAGCACTATTCAATGGGAAGGTGGTGCGGGGTACCCATACTTTGATAATATTTCAATACGAATCTATTGACTTGTGATATTTGGTGACTGTTTCTTGTAGGGTTGGGTGGATAGATTCCTTTCTAGGGTTTGGTTCCTTCTATTTTCTCATGGGGAATGAGGATGTCTCCCCACCTGTGCATGAGAGATTTATGTTATCCTACTGAGTATACTTGTATGATCACCCTACGTTTACTTTCAGGTCTTCCAGAGGACTTCAGGGACCGTGCGAGACCTTGCTAGTTGGGCGTTGGAGTTTTGCTGGTTGTAGTCTTTGCTTTCTTTTTGGTATCGTACCTTAAATATTTTCTTTTTCTTGTACTTTTGTTTTAGTTTTGTATAAAACATGCATATGGGTTGGTTTTGGGTTTATTTTCATTTACTTGTTTCTTTTATTTTGGGGTTTGACTCATCCAATTTCCCGATCTTAATTAATAAAAAGGGTAATGCCTCCCATAATTGTGAAAACTCATACCCTTGGTGCTAGTCACCACTTCGGGGCCTACTGAAGGCGGGACTCGGGGGGTCATTATCTCCCTTTCAACATTTCCAGCTCAGGAGGGGCATCTTTGGTGGGTGGGGATCGTGACAATTAATAGCTTTTTGCGGCCATTTTTAGTAGTGGTTTTCTAAACATCCATTAAAACTTATTTTTCAACCTCGACACTTCCCCCACGCCCTGCAACCCCCTTCTCTCCCTGACCCCCGTGAGACCCCCCGGTGACCCCTGAAACCCTATCCCATCATCTCCTCGTTTCCTCGCCGCCTCCCCCCTTATTATTAACACTTTTATTCACCCATGAATAGATTATATTGAATACCCACCAATAATAATACATCAATTTAAGAAGAAAACAAAACCAAGAAGTTAATTTCTCAATTTGGAATCCTTTATTGAATTCATATTGAGTGGTTAATCATGACTAGTTGGAACACAGTACTCTATATATGATATTAATTTTATATTATAAAATAATAAAATATAACATATGTTCTGAATATAAAAACATATCACATTAGTTTTATCATTATTATACAGTATGTGTCTCTGTATAATGACATTTCTATGACCTCTTATGAAACATAGTCAATTACCTTAGGGATTTCTATTGAATTGATATATTTTCCACTCAAATACCATAAACAATATAATCATCAAATAATTTGATGGTATTTTGGTAATATTTTGTTATACAAACAGCATTAAATCATCAAAAATTAGCCTACTGAGTATTCTACCCAAAATGGATGTCTTATACTTATAAATACACAATGTGCACGTCTATATTGAACCATGTATTTTGAAGGATATTACTATAGTTAATAAAATGGTTTTGTTAACCTAAAATTTTCTTTAGAACCTCATGATAATATAAATTTTCCTTACTAGTGAAGGAACAATACATTTGGTTTTGGTTTCATTCTTGCATAACTAATATAATGTGTGTTTAAAGATGTATAATTCCAATTGGGTGATTTTTCTAACATATGAACAAATATTCTATATCTTTCTCCCCATGTCCATTCCTCTAGCTCCACCTTTGAGACTATCCCATCATCCCAACTTCTATTTCCCTTCCTCTATGATTCCTCCATCTGTATCCTTTATCACACATGCATATCTTAAAAAATATAATATTCCTCTATTTTATCTACCTCATTATTATTTATTTTTATGTATATATTCATCCATGAAATGATTTATCTATATAGAAACCCTATAATATGACTCCTAGGTAGGTTATCTAGGTTGATTTGTGACAAAATGGTATCAAAGGCATTCATGCCTCTTCTTTGAAACTTCTATATTGTTTGGAATGTCTTGGTAGACATGAGATAATATTTTTGAGATTTAATAGGTATATTATGAAATTGTTCTTGGCCAGATATCATCTTAAAACTCCTTACGTTACCTTAGGCTATTGAGAAAAAGTGTATTTGATGATTTTTTTGATGTAATCGTAGAATTTTTACAAATCATTTACATATTTATATATATTTTTCAACTAGTATATATGAATCTCTTTCCCTATTAATTAATAGTCATGTGTTTTAATTTTTTTTTAATATTGTGTAGGCACATTGTGATATACATGGATAAAAGAGGGATCACGTTACTGAGGAACCCACCTCACTATGTTAAGGGTTTGGAAGAGTTTTTAGATTTTCCAATTTCTAATAGATCCATTGAAGGGAGAATAAGATACCCATGTGAAAAATGTATATTTAGAGGATGGTTGAAGAGATATGAATTTTATGAACATTTAATATTGAAGCAATTCCCTAGTTAATATTTGTGTTCATTTTGGCATGGAAAATCAAACATTACAGAAAGGTTGAGCACTGATGTCAATCTAAAGAATGAGCTTCCAACCTCATAGATAGTGGTAAATGAAATGGAAAACCTTATAAATTATGCATTTGGCACTGCAGGACACCACCATCAACATCAAAACATATCAGAACAACCAGATGAGGGTTATACAAATAGAAACGTGACAAGTGATGTTTTTGAGACTTTAGGACAACCAGATAAATATTGTAACATATCAGTGGATACTCCTCTTGATTATGTGGAGACAAATGTAAGAGAAAACTTTATGTATGAAAATACGTTTCATGATTTAGTTGACGATAGAAATAAAGTGTTGTATACCGGATGTTTAAAATATTCAAAACATTCTTTTTAGCTGAAGTTGTGCCATATAAAATGTCTATGTGGAATTATAAATAAGGCAATGTCAATGATTTTGGAATTTTGGCATTATGAATTTCCGAAAGAAAACATCCCTGAGTCTTTTAATGATATGAAAAAGTTGTCAATAGGCTTGGTTTGAATTATGAAAAAATACATGCGTGTCCCAATGATTGTATGATTTATTGGAGATAGGATTCATGTAGACAGGATTGCAAAAAAATTTCTTCTTCTAGATGGTAATCAATGGGTGATGTTGGAAGTCTGAATCAACATACTACAATGAATAAGAAGAAAAGGAACACACTTTCAAATGTTTTGCGTCACATTCCTTTAAATCCTCGATTTTAAAGATTATTCATGTCATCAAAAATTGCCGAACACATGAAGTGGAATTCTGTAGATAATAACAATGATGGGTTATTGAGACACCCACGAGATTCAAAATCATGGTAGAAATTTGATTCATTACATCTAGATTTCTCATCTGATCCTAGGAATGATCAATTGGGATTTTATGCTGATGGATTCAACCCATTTGGGACTTTGAGTACCAGTTATACCATTTGGCCAGTTGTTTGGATCCCTTACAATATACCTTGGTTTATGTGTATGAAAAAAAACATTTTATCATTTTGATGATTATTCCAAGAAGAAAATACCTAGAAATTATATTGATGTTTACTTTTAGCCTTTAATTGAATAATTATAGGAGTTATGGAGCAATAATGTTGAGACATTTGATGCTTCTTATGAAACAATGTTCAAAATGCATACTACTTTAATGTGGACCATTAGTGACTTCGCTGGGCTTGGAAATTTACTTGGTTGAAACACTTACATGGTCTTGGATTTTCATATTTGTATCATTGATTTTGAGACCAAATGGATACATCACAGTAGAAAATGGTGCTTCTTGTTCCATCAAAGATTTCTCAATGCATCTCATTGATTTCGACTAAACATATCAAAATTTAACAGTTTCATTTATCATTAACCACCTCCAAAGTTGTTAACTGGTTATGAATTATTGAAACAACTTGAAAAAGTTGAAACATAATTTGGTAAGGTTTATCATTTTAATGAAAGCAGGAAACGGGTTCAAAGTGCATCGTCAAGTGAAATCGGGATACAACAATGGATGAAAAAATGTATATTCTTCAAAATTCCTTACTGGGAATTTAAATTGTTGTGGAATAAGATTGATGCGATAAATATTGAGAAGAATGTCTATGAAAATTTTATCTTCAAATTTCTTAATGAGAATGGAAAGTCTAAGGATCATCTCAATGCTCAGAAAGAATTACAAGTAATGAACATAAAATGTGATCTATGGCTAGATGGGAACCAAAAGTATGCTCCAACAATATTGGCAATGAAAAGTTGGGATAAAGATACATTCCTTCGAATTTTAAAGCATGTGAATGTATCTGATGGGTATTCATATAACATATCTAGGTGTGTTGAATTAAAGAATCATAAGCTACAAGGATTGAAACGTCACGATTCACATATTTTGTTACAGTATTTTACCATTGGCATTGGGTACATTATTACCTGAAAAATATAATTCTGTTGTACTCCAATTATGAACATTTTTCAGGAAACTATGGGAGAAATCTCTACATCAATTTGAGCTAGACAACCTTTAGGAGAGGTTTTTATTGAAACTTTGTGAAATGGAGATGATATTTCCTCCGTTGTTTTTTACTGTCATGATGCATTTAACTGTGAATTTGGTTCAGGAGGCTAAATTAAGAGGCCCTATTCACTATCATTGGATGTATCCAATTGATAGGTACTTTATTTATATTTTTTTTCAGTTAATTAAACAATTTTTGGAACTTAATTAAATGCATAATTATGTTTTTTTTTCACATATATCTTGGGAATTTGAAATCATACGTGAGAAATAAAGCTCAACTAGAAGGCTCTATTGCTGAAGACTATTTGAAAAAAGAGTGTCTTACCATTTTTATATATACTTTGATGATATTGAGACAAGATTTAATCAATTTGGACTTGTTGGCGACACATCGAATCAATCTCAAATACATGGTAAATGAAAAATATTTCCTGTTATTGGCCGATCAGTTGGGAGGACCTCAAATGTTACACTGACAGAAATTGAATTATTACAGGCACATAGATATGTGCTGTTGAATAGAGATATTTTAGATCAATTTATTGAAGTGTGTAGGATACAAAAAAAGATATGAATGATATGATGAACATGAAATGAGAAAGATATAACGAAATCTGTTAATAAAGAGCTTGTATAATGGTTTGCATGACATGTAAGTTCATAAATATTGCAATAAATACGAATATTAGGTTGACACATATATTTTTGTAATTCTAATAAAGTATATTTCTTTTTTCAAATCATGAATATTGATACTCGAGAAGAGTTGTTAGAATATTTGATGTATATTGATCGAGGACCTCTAAAACAAGTTAGAATGTTCGACACTTACAATGTGAATGGCTTTAGATTTCATATAGTTGATCAAGAAGAGGGTTTGAAAAAACATAATAGTGGTATATTTACATTTTCTGACGTGGGTACTATAGAAAGATGACTGAAATTATTGAATTAATCAACCATGGGAATTTTTCAGTTGTTTTATTCAAATGAAATTGGCTCGATATTATCAGAGGTGTTAAAAAAGATTCCTTGAAATTTACTTCTATGAAATTCGGTTGCTTGATGGATGTGGGTGATCTTGAACTAAAAAATACATACATCATATCATAACAATAAGAAAAGGTATATTATGTGAATGATGTTGTGGATAAAGGGAGGAGTGCAGTTGCTCACGTAAAACAAAGATATTAGTATGATATGGGTGATGAAGTTAAAGATTTGTCCTTTGACATTGAATCTCATCAACAAAAAGAATAAAAATAATTTTTCCACTATGATATTCAAAATATTAGTCTAGCAAGGATGAATGAAGTAGATGATGTAATGGAGCAGGAAAATGACACGATTGAAGAAGAAAATGTTTGTATGTATAGTTTCTCATTCATTTATAAACCACTTATTTCATTTGTGCAATCATTAATTATCTTTTTTATGTATATTATTTTTAGTACCATGCATCTATTATCTTTTTTAAAAAATTTTATGCATATTTCTTTTTAAATATATGCTCTGAAATAAATTTTATTTGATTAAATGATAGAAATGTCAAGGAGGAAGCGATATACTATTTCATCGACCACTACGATAGATGAAGATCCATCTATCTCCCTCCCCATGATATCCGAGACACCATCCACCTACCCCATACACCATCTCCCCCTTGAACCATCTCTCACACCCTCTATGAGCATCCCTTTAGCAGCTCAGTCATCTCCTCCCGCTTCAGGAGCCTCAGTAGTGGGGGAGAGACGCACCACTTCTAGTTCATCATAGGGATACTGGAGGGAGACTGTTATAGGTACAAATTTTAATATGAATAAATTTATTGCACTTTTTTATACTAATTGTTTGTTCATTAAATATAGAAACAATGAAATTGTGGAGAAAAATTTAAAAAGTTCAGATGTATGGAATCTGATGGAAGAGAAGATATTTTTCCCATTTGATTCATATGGGGTACCTACGGATGACACTATAGGATTACTTGGCCAGATTTTAGGCTAGCTGGCTACAGAGCCCATTTCCCTTTCTATTTCATATGATGATTGGATAAATATTTCTACAAGTTGGAAAAATGATGTTTTTGATTCCCAAATAAAGTTAATTTTAATACATTATGGTTTAATTGAATGTCATATTATTAATATTTTCAAAATGAATTTCTCTGTAGAGATTTTTTTCCACTTTACGATTACTGATGTGATAGCCCAAAAGTGGAAATTGAAAAATATTGGGAAAAAATGGAAAACATTTATATGGATATTGTGGGGTGATGTCAACTATACTTTTTTGACCGCCCAAGAGATATATAACAAGCTACCCAATAGGGTACCCAAAGAGGAATGGAATGTTTTTGTTGACAGACATTGTGATGAGAAGAAGATGGTATTTAAATATATATTACTATAATAATATCATTTTTTATTTATAAAGGTATATTACAAGTATATTACATTGAATACATTACTGTTAAATTGAATTATATTTATTTCAGGATCTTTCAAGAATGAATGCATTAAGCCAGGATAAGCAGGTCATACCACACATTATGGGGTTATATTTTTTATCTAGAAGCCAATGTGCTATGGTAATATTTTCATTAGTTTAAATATTTATAATAATATATTATTTTTTTAATATATTAAATTTTTGATTTATGTTTGTTTAATTCACTCACAAAGTTAAGGGCACGAAGCATCCCGAATAGATTTTTTGTTGAATTTTCACCAAAAATCTAGTGGAAGATTTTTTGATGAGCCTACCAATGAATTTGGGGTATGAAGTCATTTTTCATTATAATAACCTATTATCAGTTGTTATTATGTTTATATATATTTTTTATAATATGACTACTATTTTATTTATAAGTAAAAATTAAAGAACTGTGGGATGCCAATCAAGCGCAGTCCTACTCAGTCTCCCTAGATGACTCGGTTTCTAAAGTCCATGGTAAGGAGCATCCTGGTAGAGTGCGCAGAATGGGTTTGGGACCCATACCATTTGAGGACATTGGCAGGCCATCAAGGGTTGCAGCTGCATCTACTCTTAGTTTTAGTTAGTCCATACCATGAGATACTCTAAGAGAGATTGTTTCTCTACAAAACAAAGTTCACGACCTGGGGGATTAGATATCTGCTTTGTAGAAGGCGTTGATTGATTTATATCAGAAGACAACTGGATCTGCCCCTGGTGGTATTGAATCAACTGGTGGTGAGTGGGTAAATCAAAAAAAGTCAATATCATTTAGTTTTCAAAATTTAATTGGTTTTATGTTTAAATATAAATATACAATAGTATTTAATTTTCAATATAATGTTCTTTTATGTGGTAGGAGGATGTAGAGATAGAGGTGGAGAGGGTGATGATATTTGTTCATCATCGGACCATGATTTATTGTTTTGTTGATATGTTGAAAAAATATTGTAATAGTCGGTTTGTATATGTATCATGTGTGGTACATAGTTTCCACTAAACATTTTCATGACCTAACATTTTCTTGATTTCTCATGTTTCTTTTTAAGCATTTTATTGATTTCAGATGTTTCCTTTTATATCTTTATTTCTCGAGTGCGGTATGAACCATATATGTTGATTTTTTTTCATGAATCATGTTTTATAATTCATTTTTCTTAAATTTATTAGGTTTTTTACCCAAGGGTGAATGATTAAAAACATATCCTATAGTAATATAAATAAATCCATTCATAGTTCTTGGAAAAGGCCCTCTATAAAAATTTGTCTTGTTTATAGGAGGAGAAGGATGAGATGTATGTGGAACATTATGTGAGAAAGAAATAAACAAATTGATGTGAATGAGGAAGGGTCTCTCCTTTAGGGTATAACCAGTGTGATTATAAAATTCACCAATTAGTATTATAGGAGATCCCAACATCATTACATATATTGAACATCATGAATCAATCCACATATATTTTTTATATAATACACCTATTAATAATAGGCTCCTTCCTATGGTGAGAGTAATTTTTTTCATAACATAGGTTTATAGATAAAGAACCACATGCTAATGATCCTTATATATATTTGGATATTATGTAGAGGAAGACATGTCTTACTAGGTAGAATGCTCTAAGAATTTTCAAGTATTACAAGATGGACCATGCATCACATAGTTTAAAATCCTGTAAAAATGACTAAAATAATATGTAGTTTAAGATCATATGAAAAATACCTTATTTTATGAGGTTTAATGTAGTTTAAACTGATGTTTAAAATGAAATGAACTTGTCTTGATGCCAACCCTATGTATGGAAAACCAATGTGAATAAAGAAACCCAGTCAATAAGATAAAGTGGGGGATTTTATATCATTTTTTTGGTTGGGTTTGAGATAGGATATCTAGGAATCACTATGTATCCCATGAAAATAGTAATCATTCCACACATAGTTCTTATAATTTTTGGGGAAAATACAATCACCTTGACTTAGAATTGAGAAATAATAGGGAAACCAAAATAAATGGAATGAGTGTAATGGTACATACCCTTTATGAACTTCCCTTTGTGCATTATCAAGTCTTGGGGATGTTTAGAGAGATATTTGTGGTGATTTTGAGGTTTGAGGTGGTGTTTTAGCCTTTTGAAGTCCACCACTACTTGTGCCATGACTTGTCTGGATATGAAGGAGGTGGTTTAATGTTGGGTGTGCTATTTTGTAAAATGGGATATATAACCATGAATTGGGGTTGACATGGTGTTATGAAGTTTTTTCTAGTGGTTTTCTTATGCACCATGAGAATCTTTAAATTCCCTTGGGTGGTAATGCAATATCAGAGGACCATCTCTCCAAGATAGGAAACCCAAGATCACCACATTGTAGCCTTGGGCATGGTGAGGGCAACATGGTTGGGAAATGGGAACTAGGTCATGGATTCTATACATGGAAGAATATAGAAGAACCAATATGGCTTATACCACTCCATGTTCTAATATTTGAAGGAGTCCAAATTCTATTTTAAAATGGGAAAAAAGATAAAATGACATTAAGGGTTATAGATCACACTTTTACCAAACCCACCACATGAGTTTTGGATATTTACCATGTTTTGGTAGAGTCCAGTGTGATTCACTTATAAATAAGATTTTTATTACCTCCTTGTTTTGAATTTTAGACTTTCCCTCCATTATTGGTTGACCCATACTCTTAATCCCCTTCCCCAGTCACCTCCCTTGGTGTTCCAAACTACTTGGATCATATTGGATCATTTAGAATGAAGTTATTTGATTCATGGTAGCCCTCTCTTTCCCCATTACTACTTTATTATCTTTATATTACATTGAAGAGTTAATTAGGGTGGTAATTCTCCTCTTTTTTTGGTCGTTTTTGATGGAGTCTTATTATTCATTGGATCCAATAATGATTCACTTGAGATCATTGGTGGTTTATCTTTGGTTCTTGTTCATTTCTCCTTGAAGATTCAGCTAAGGTTGGGGATCCTTCATCTCCCTTTCTTTATATGTACATTTAAAAAAATCATGTATTTGTATTTCATTGGTTTAATGTTATATCATCTTAATAAGGATAAGAAACAATCTTAATTTAATTTTATGGGGAATGGATAAATCACTTGATTTTTTACTTATTCTCAATATTTATTCTTATATGGCCACACTTACTTGGTTTTCCAATTATGACTTACTTTGAGATTGTGTGTTGTTTTGGTTTTTATAAATCATTATATTTAGGTTTGTATAATCTCACCACCTTTGAAAATGAGTAAGAATATATATATCGATCTATTAAATTGGTTTTCCATGCAATATTGTATTTATGTGTGAATACCATTCATAATAATTTAGTAATTATGATAAAAATACTTATAGAAACTAAATTATTCATGGTGGTTGTGATGTGTAGTGGTTATGATGTGTGGTGGTGTTGATGTGGGGTGGTTGTGATGTGAGGTTGTTGTGATTTGTTTTGATTATGATATCTTATATGTTATATCTATTGGAATTTTTTTTCATGGCATTGGAAATGGGCCTCTATTATAAGCTGCATTTTTTTTGTAAATATGGCTTTAACAACTTTTTAACCCCTGGAAAACAAATATAATATATTTAGAACTGGTTAAAGGGGTATTAATATTTTATTGGGTTCTTTTTATGGTATTTTTATTGGGTTTAATGGTAGTTTTAATGGTTTTAGCTGTGGTTTAAAAAAACCACCCTAGAACCACATGGTGGCGATTTAAACCGCCACCATTTCCAAAAAAAACACCAAGAAATGGTCTGTTTCATGTAGTGTAACAACACATTCCTTAAATATATATTATATCAACCCTAGAGTTGAAATTATCTAGAACACTCTCATGATCCCAGATAATAAATCTTCCTCCTCCCTCACCATCCCCAAGATATAAAGAATCAATCTTCCAATTCTGAAGGATTATGTTGTAATCGAATGGAGTGATGCGTGATGGTTGGTACTGCCATGATAACATCCATAGTACCATTATTGATTCTTTAAGATCAAAGGATAACATGCATATATCCACTAGAGGTATTATACTTTGTATCCTCTTGATATAATGAAAGTATAACAGAATGATGGTTCAAACTATCAAAACATACATCAAATAAAGAATCCATATTTGTGGAAATTTATTATTATTAAATTAATTATAAATTTAATGTGAAAGGATACTCTCTTTGATTCCATGATTTTTTCATTATGAGTCTCCTAATATTACCATGATACATTTTGTTCTTCTTTATATTATTATGATTTATTTATTAGACTAAACAAAAAACCATCATTGGGCATGGTCTTGACCGACTCCCACCACACTTAGAACCATCACCTAATAGTATAAACTCATAAGTAATAAAGAATATATCAAATTTATTTAAAATTTAACTTATTTATTATAGATTTGTTCTAAGAAGTTTATTTTTACTAGCATGATGGATTTATAGTTGGTAGTTTTATAACAAAGGTTTGGAAGATGATGAATGCTATTTATGGACTAAAGAAGGATCTTTGAGCCTAGTAATCAAATTTGGATGACTGTTTGAGGGAGATAAAGTTCATTTAAATAAAACTTAATATAAATGAGGTATAATTAGAAACTCGAATTTCAATTATGTATGTTGATGATATTGTTTTTAGGTGATAAAGATGGTTTTTCTAAACAATTTCTAATAAAAATGAAAAATTTGTTTGAGTTTTCTATTCTGGGAGAATTGGTATACATTATGTATTTAATGTTCTATGAAACAATGAATTTATTTTTATTTGAAAATATAATAATTCATGATAATTTATATATAAGATTTTAATGAAAAAAATGAAAACCAGCTTCCATACTCAAATGTGTTGGGATGAATATTAGAAAGGTTGTTAAAGGAGAAAGTGTAAATCAAATGAAGTTTAGAAGGTTGATTTTTAGTTTCTCTATCTCACTACATACTATAAAGACATTTTCTTTATAGTGAAACTATATGTTAGGTATCAATGTGATCCTAATTAATCAAATTTAATGGATTCTGAAAGAGTTATTAAATACATAAAAGATAAATTGAGTAATTGGATGATAAAAAGAATAAGTGAGAACCTAAACCAGTCTAGGTTTATAGAATCTCATTGGTCTGAACATTGTGAGGAAAGGAAGTATACTTCATGCGATATATTTCTTTTTTTAATAAGTTGTGTAAGCTAGCACTGTAAAGAAAATTTGGTTAAATTGTTCACTATGGAGAAAAGTATATGGATATTGTTAGTGCTTGTACCAAATGATTCGTCTAAGAGAACTTATTAAATATTTGAGATGGAAGATTGATAATCCTATTAAATTTCATGAGAAATTAAAGGGGTATCAATCTCTCAAAAAATCCAGTGAAGCAGTCTTGGTTTTAGCATATTTATATTAGATTTAAATTCATAAAAGTGAAGGTAACTAATGGATATATAAAACTATAATTTATTATAAAAAGATATAAAATTGTTGGTATCTTCACAAATAATATTATTAATTATAGATTTTAAATTTTTAAGTCTAAAAATGAATGTTTAGTCCATTCGTCTCACTTGATGGACTATGAAAGTTACCCTCACATTTATTTTGATTTTTCTATAAAAGGGGGTAGAAGAAGTATAAAACTATATTTTTTTCTTATTCTGAATACATATATTTTTTATAGAAACAATGGGGAGTAAAAAATTAAATTAGTTATTTAATTTAGGGTAAGATAATATATTTCACTTGGAAAAGTTAATTTTAATTGATGGATTTAATTGTAACGTCCCACCCCAGGATGACTTAATAGTGACCATATCTGGGGTCATTATGTGGACTCAAGTGTGCCTCCCCATACACCAGAGGCCACCGACTAGTGGTCAGGGAATAATGCATAAAGTGGGGTGAATATGTCCTAAAATTAGAGTTATAAAATACTATAAAAGAAAACAAATCAGGAACATTTCATAATCATAGTATGTGGAAGTAAATAAATACAATGTTATATCTAATGTCCGGTGAAAAATCATACTAGAACACATACCCTGACCACCCACCAGGACGATCCAAAATACAAAATAAAAAAATACAATTTATACACACCTAACCCTACTGTCATCCACATGCCTCACACATTCTGTCTCAAAACCTATCGAGTTTCACCATCTTGATCCACCACACATCCTATGTTGAACCAAAATATAAAGATAAGGTTTTCATGTGCAATGTTGTTCTCTTGTAGGGTGTGAGAAATACATCACAACAGGGTCTCACCATGTTCCCCTAGTATATGACATCATATACACGTATTCATGAGTAATAAAAATATTCATTTCACACAAGAGCCTTGTACAACATGTTCTAACTAGGCCACCATGATTCAATGCATGTCAGATCACCATGTGCTGACCAAGACCCCATAATACCTTATCAAACCTAATTTAGTGCCATGATTGAATCACATCATCATGTATTGTGTAATTCCACTGGTTTTGAACCTATACACAAAAATTCAAGCCAACTATACATCCAAAACCTCTAACAATTACCCACATAGACTAGGCATAGTCATACATCCAAAATCTGTGACCCATCCCTTCTTAGATAAGTGAGTTCCATCAGTCTAGTGACATCATCCCATGACCCCATACATTAGGGTTGTCTTAAACAAAATAAACACACATTAAGATTAAATGCATGTACACCATCCCAATCCATGTTTGGAAAGGTCCTCAACATGATACCCAAGCATCAGTGCATGATCATCCCCTGACCTGAAACACACATGAAAAATTCCTCAACCCAATACCTGAAGGAACATGAAAAAATCATCACATTGAACCATCACCATAGACTCTAGGAAGGCCACCATATAAAAAATGACCCATTAATCCTCAAATAAAGGTTTATCAGTCACCTAAACCTAATCCTCCAAGGTAAGGCCTATCAGTCACCTCAACCCTAGCCTCCAAGGAAAGGTTCATCAGTACTTGCATCATCATCTATGGTCACAACCTACCACACTATATGACTAGTTTATCCCTAGGATATAGCATCTTGGGAAATATACCCTCACATAAATAAGCCACACCACACCCTCACAATATTTACATGGTCCTCTAGACCAATCCAGTCTCACCACTTCAAAATTATGTCATTCTTATCACCTAAAAGTGATGCCTATTCCTAATGGAAGACCTCGAACCAAACCCCAAGGTCTATTACGTACTTAATGAAACTATCATAGCTCTTAGTCCCACTAAACTAGGACTATCCTAGGCTAATGCACTATCATTCCCCTAGAATACCTCATTCCACGTCCCTGGGAAATTCCCATGACCTGTTCTCGGGTCCTCTCTTGCATTTCCCCAAGGAGATTCCCTATTCAACACCTAATAGAAAACCTACTCATCCCACAACATACAGACCAAATGGACTCACCCAACTCATTATTTTCATTAAATATGATCCACTCTTAAGAGGATGTCTCTTATCAATATTGATATTCATTACTGTATTAATATTCTTCACATGTCTAAGCCTCTCAACCAGCATAATTGGACCCAGGGAATCATCCTAAGATACACACATCCCATATTTAACCCCTATACCTTCCAATGCTTCATTAAATCGTACGAGTCTTTCTCATTACTTAGAGATATTATTTATGGGTGATATCAATCATCTAGGTGCTTAATAAACTTATCATAATCTTATAATACCAAACACTACCCTATATTTTCTGTACAGGGTATCCCTGTTCCATTACCATATTCCAAAACCCAAGAAACATGCATGCATAAAGAAACTTACATATAATAGGAATATTATATTGTATATAAAGGTGAAACATACCTCCAAAATAGAGTTACCACCCCCGTTGAGCTTCAATGTGCCTTAACCTAGCTCGATCATGCCTCCTCTAAGACCTTCCAATCCCTCACAAGGGTTTCATTCACTCTCGGGCACCTGAACCATAAATAATTATTTATAAACATTTATAATTAATTATTAAATTTAATTTAACATGAAAAAATATTCATAAATATCATAAAACACCACTGTTTCATTGGAACCTTGACCAACCACACCCATAGTGTCTGTGACATTCCCCTAGAATCATTCTGCATGAATAACTTTCACGACACACCCATGATATCATCAATTCACCCAATTTCCTTAAAAAAATAAATACATTTGGTAAGTGTCTTGCCTCCACCAAAACAAACAATAATGGATAATTAATAGCATCTTGGGATGTCCTCGACACAATGCATTCAAATCCACATAAATCACCGATGATTTCACTATTATATTATGAAAAAATCACAAAAAGCCTAATTAAAACCAATAATATGGTTATAAAATAAGTAATCCTAAAATGAATACCATGAGGAGAAGCTTACCCAATATCATCACAAAAAATAATATATATCTATCCACACACCATGGGGGATTGAGGGAGAAAGGAGGGTGTGCAGCTGTCTAAAAATGGACTTTCCCATCAAGTACCCCTTCTAAAACCTATGGTACCCTGATAGAAAAAATATAGGGATTCCTCTAATTAAATATTACCCAAACCAGCTCCATAGGCTAGCTTCCATGGGCTCACCAGCTATCCTTTTAGACCAATACTGTTCTTGGGATACTATCCAATCCACTGAATCTCTAATTTCTTCAATACAGATAGTGAAACCTTTCCCACCTCTCTTATGATCTGTTTAGATTTTGAGTTTCCTCCTAAGTCTCCTCACTTCCCAAAGGCGTTCAAAAACTCCAAAATTCATCTCAAATATTGTTTCTCAAAATGATCCATCCATGAAATAGAATAAAAAACAAATTCCATTTGTAATTTCCTAACTATAATAATGTAGGTCATTTAAAACATTCCACCATAAAACTTATCATCCTCAAGAGTCCATGGAAAACCTTGGAAGTTGTCTCCCAACCAATCACCCCCATTAATTTACTAAGAACTCAATGCGTTCCATCTATGAATTCCCAACAAGATTCCACTACACGACTCCAGCACCATGTCTAGATCCACCGACTTCTCTCTCAAGGGGTTTGGTACAATACTAGGAAAAACTATTGTACCTAGTACAATGTTCCCAATGTTTTTCCAACCTCTCTATATCCAATTCAATGAATATATTTTAGTCAAACACTTAACTAACATTTCATTAAATACTTTTATGAATCTTATCACACACTACTTAAATGCCCAATCTCGATATACTAACACCTAGAGGAATAATAACATTTTCTAGGAACCAACACCAAAGTCAGGACATGACTCTTAGTGTATTTTACACAATTGGATCACTAAACACCTTCCCTAACCATCATTATCTCATGTCAAGCACTGGTGCCCCACCAATCTAACTCAAACTCAGACCACATCAAAACCACCCCGATCCTGATGTAGATGAACCAAATCCACTCAAAAAACCAAGAAGAACAATATCATACCCCTGTTAATGAAGACTCTACACTAGAAAGGTTTTCATGACCCACTAGTATGAGGTCCATCAAAATATATGACATATTCTTAGAA
Organism: Viscum album; assembly: GCA_963277665.1. Lineage (NCBI taxonomy): Eukaryota > Viridiplantae > Streptophyta > Magnoliopsida > Santalales > Viscaceae > Viscum > Viscum album. Next base: position 537,934,286 of record OY728150.1, read on the forward strand.
CACATGTATACCATCTCCCCAAATAAGAAGACATTAAAAAACAATTTTTTGATATCTTTTTCTAACACCCCACCCTAGGGTAACTTAATAGGTCCCAAATCTAGGGTTGTAACATGGAATCTAGCATGCATCCCCATAAACCATAGTCTACCACCTAGTAGCGATGGAATAATCCATATAGTGGGGAGACTATAACCTCTAATTAGAGTCACACAACAAAGAAAAAAAACCAAATCATCCACATAACATAATCAGGGTATGAAAAAGTAATCAAAAAATTTTCTATATCAAATGACCTATGCATAATCATATAGAAATATATACACTGATAACCTATTAGTTTAATCCTGAATACAAAATAAACTAAAATAAATCACATGAAAACCCAATGGTATTGTCATACGAGATCCTCACACTCCATATCTCTAAACCCATCGAGTTATAACCTCATGATCCACTACACATCCTATACAGAAACTAAAAGTAGATATAAGTTCTACATGTTCAATAAGAATCCCATACAGGGTGTGAGAAATACATCTTAGTATGGTCTCACTAAGTTCCCCTAGTATACACTATCATATATGTGTATGAATGTGGAATAAAAATAGGCTTGCACATATGTTCCATGAACATTGTATGCTAATTAGGATGAAATGATTCCCTACACCAAATATCACCATATTCTAACCAGGCCTTTGAGGATTCTAATAAAAAAAATACTTTTATTCCATGATATAACATCATCATCATGTCTCATACTATCACATAGATTTCCAATTCATACCTAACGAACCAGGGTTGGGTAGCTTCCAAAACCTCAAATTACTACTTGCAGACACTAGGCAGGGTCATACTTCCCAAATAAATGACCCATACTATCTCAATTAAAGGAGGAATATCGATCATATCACATAATACCATGACCAAGACCATAGAGAGGTCATTGACCCATGTTTCTTATGACATAGTCCAATGCATGCAAACCAACCCAATCCATCTAAAGGGAGTACCTCAACCTGATACCCATGTGTTAGGGTACAGTTATCTTCTAACCGAAAAAAGGCATGGAAAAATCCTCAAACCAATACCCAAAGTAAAAAGTCATTGTAATCACATAGTTCCATCATCATAGGCTATGTGGATATCACCTCAAGGACACTAACTTAAGACTCATCGATAAATGGTCTATTAGTCATCCCTACCAAAGCCTCTAAGGAAAGGTCTGTCAGTCACACCATCAAAAGACTCCAAGGAAAGGTCCATAGGTACTCACCACATCACCTAGGAACATATTCCACCAATCCATCATACTAGATAATCCCATGGACCAAGTATCAATGGACCCATCCCCTAACCTAAAACATGTCACACCTCATTGCTAAGGGTATCTACTAGGTCCTCCTAACCCATATCTATCTCACCTCTCTAAAACTATATCATGATCATCACCGAATGTGGATTTCACTACATAAGGGATAAGCTTAACATAAAACCATAGGTATGGTCTATTCTCATTGAAGCTTTATTCACTCCCAGTCCCTCTACCTAGGGATTTCCCCCAGAAAACCCACTCCTAACCCCCATGAAAATGTCATTTCAAGTCATTGAGAAATTACCACAAACCATTACTAGGTTCATTCTCACATATACATAAAGGTATGGCCTATTAAACATTTGGAGGAACCCCTTCACATCTTACACAATCTAGTCTCGAAGTAATATCCCAACTCATGGAACTAAATAATCCTCATCCACCCACAAGATGGTGTCTCCAATCAAGAGTGATATGCACAATTAACCAACTTTTCACCAAATTTATATGCTTCTAAACCAATCCTAATAGCCCTAGGGAACCATATTATCCAACACACATCCCATTTCAAACCTCAAGACCATCCGAGGACTCATGCTTTCAAAAGAATCACTCTCATCAATTGGAAACATGGCTTTTGAGCGAGGTCAATAACCCATGTACTCAAAATTAATTATCATGATATAAGGAGGAAAAACACCACCCTATCTCATCATCCTAAGTAATAATAAGTCTTAATATATCTACTAGAACCCATTACACATGCATGCATCAGTATAATCATAAAAACATGCATATGATCTTGCATTAAAAGGATCCACCAACCACAAAAATGGAGTTACCACCCATGTCAGGCTTCATCAAGCCTCAGCCTATCCTATGAAAGACTCATCCATGTATTTAAAAGCTTTCCCAAGGCTCACCAGAACTCCCAGACACCTTCTTCACACCATACGACATACATAATTAATTATAAACATTTTTAAATAGTTATCTAATTTGACTCAACATGGAATAATCATTAGAAAATCATAGATATATAATATGTCATTAGAACCTCAACCAAACACCGTTATGTGGCCCACAACACACCATTTGAACTATCCTAAATTAAATAACTATATCTTGATACATGGTAAATCATCAATTTCATCCAATTTCATAGAATAACTAAAATAAAATTAGGGTAGTGCATTTCCTCAACTAAAATACCAACATCTAGCCAATAAAAAGCGACTTGAGAAGTCCTCTATGAATGCCACACAAAACCCCCGTCAATAATCCACGGTTTCACCATGTTCAAGTGAAATAATCACAAAAAACTATCCTAATTTGATCCAAGAATAAGGGTAGCGAATGAGGAATAAAAAAAGAATATTTAACAAAGAAACTTACCTAAAATCACTTCCAAAATCACTTGAATCCATTCCAAATCCATGATTGATCAAGAGATAAGTGGAGGGAGAGGATCTATAAAAAAATATCCCTTCTCATCACCTCCCTTGTTTAAACCCTATGATCCTAGCTAGAGAATAACAAGGATCTCCCCGTTAAAAATCCCCCAAACAAGCCCCACCAGCTAGCTGTTGGGTGCCATTACCTAGCCTCCATAGTATCACTGGATATATAGTGATCCTAGTAGGGATCATGGGCTAGTGACCAGAACACTATCTGAATTATGGATGTAGTGTAGACTCAGACACCCCAAACACCTATCATGTTTTGTACTAATCTCCTAATCATCCTCTTAAGGCTCCATCCATGTCTAAAAACACCATTTATAGGTGTCTGAAATCTAAAAACATTGTCCTGAATCGTATTACTCATAATGAACTATCCACAAAATAGAAAAATAATCCCTTGTTAATTTCAAAATTAATAATGACATAGGTCATTACATGAATTCTATAAATGAAACTACCTTATCAAGTATTATGGTGTCAATATTTTTATCTTTGTTAAATATTATGGTTTTGTGTTTCTTGAAGTTTGTTATTGAGGTTGGAAAATAATACAAAGGGGTGATTGAAGAACCCCATGTAATTGTTGAAGAAGTCTATCTTTATTTTCAACCATGAGTACGATTATTGGAATGATGTTTTATAATTTTTTTATCTTTATTAAAATAGACTGAGAATTGACTTAGTATATTGGAAGGAGATATATGATTAATCAATTAAGGAATTTCAAGACTGAATATATCTATGGTGAGATTAATACATAATATACTTAATCAAGAAAACTCTAAAAAATAAAATGTATGGTGATAAATTTAAAAAGTTTATGATACATAAAATGTTTAAGGGATAATACTTGAAAATTAGAAAAGGTATGTTATACAGATTATGTTTTTCCATTTCTAATGTGTTTGTTTGAGAAGTGCCTAAAATTCATGAAGGAAATTAATACATAATGTTACCTTATAATTTGAATTAGAGAAATCCTAATTAGAGTGGGTATGTATGATTATTGATGGATACATAAGATGTTTGTGGATGTGTTGGAAGTTTGGATTGGGAAATACTGAGAATTCAAAAATTGAAATCATCGTATGAAATATATAAAATGATTTAGTCGATGATACATACTGTTTTTTGAGAATATGTAATATATTCTCCTAATAAGTGATAAATATTTGAAAAAGGGAATCATGTTACATAATACATAAAATAGTTTTTTATCACAATAGTGGAAAATAATATGATATAATTCTGATATATATTTATACAATTAAAAAATATAATATTTCAAGGAGAATTTGGAACCCGGTTATTACCAACCTATTAAAACATCATAATTATTCTAAATATTTGTGATTATAGCTAAGAATGAAGAATAAAATAGAATCTATATCATTGAAGATAAAGGTATTTTTAGTGTAAAGAGGTTTTCATGACCATTTAGCTCTATACATGTCATTTTGGAAAGATTTCAAAAGCCTATTGATTTACTAAAACATTTGAAGAATAATTCAATCATGAGTTTCTTATAATTATTTTACTTGGGTTTAATTTAGAATATCACATCACGTTTTTTTGGAGGGAAATAAAAATTCAAATATTTGAAATTCATTATCACCATTACTTTAGAAAAATTATTTAACGATGTAAACCATTGTTAATTCAATTATCATAAATCAAGGTAGAATTTGCATAAAATTTTTTATGAAAATATTATTTATTGAATCCTCTATGAATATAAAAGGTGAAAATAATTGAGATTAATGATTGAGTGATTTATGATTGAGAATTTGATACTTTTTAGAATTACAAAACTACTTTATTGAAGAAATAGATAAAGAGAGAAGTTGAGGCACACAAACTTATAACTGATCATTTGATATATTTTTGTTGAGAAGGAATAATATTGAGGTTCATGTGCATTATCTCATACAAGATTGATTATTCTAACTACTTGATAATGAAATTAGACATTTGTGATTTTCTATTGATACTTCTCTAGAAGTCGAATACCTGATTTCAATAAATATGAATCTTTTATCGAATAAAGAGTCATCGTGAGATAAATTGAATATCTTACTCACAGTGAATTGTATATGGACTTATTAGAGATGGGTGGTTCCCGTATAAGTAATAACTTTATTGTTTTTTTCTACATACAATGATTCAAGGACGTATACTGCCCTTATCTTGTAATAGAATAAAAATATCCACAAGATTCAAGGAAGAACACTATCCTTCTATTATAATAACTTTAACCTTATATTGATAATATAGGTATTGGAACTCAACTAAAACCTATAAAGTATTAATTACCAACATGTTTACTAATCAATGTTCATATTTATATTAATTTTTCAAACCAGGAGAGGGAGTGTTTAAAGTGAGTGGATATTTTCCTTAAAAACTCATAGAGGTTTCTCTCAAGAAGAAATTATAAAAATATATCCATCAATTCCTCCAACCTATCAATGTTATATTAACTAATATAGTCACTTCACTCTCATCCTAATATTGAGTTCTAAATCACTCATTTCTAAGAGTTCCTCCAAGAGATGATTCAAGTAATACACATAAGTTTTATCCTAATTTTAATCATTATTCTTTATCTCCTTCATCCATATATTCATAAATTAAATTTATCACATTAATAAAATGTTTTATGCCATCATTAAGCTTCTGTAAAAGTGATATTATTTTTATAAAATCACATGTTGTTACACATTTAGTCAGAATAACGTATTTTTTCTTCATTCAGTTTTAGTAACTACATAAATGATGTTATAACATTAACATCATGAATAAATAAGAAAAATTAAATAATAAAAATAATATGTCATAATGATTAATTTAATATTTTTTCACAATTTTAGAATTGTTATGTTCCAAATTATATTCACGAATAACTATAATAATTATTTTTTATTTCAATAATTACAAAATATGTTATTTTTAAGGGTCCCATGTGAATAGAAAATATAAGATTTATGAAATGAAAATGGGAATCTATAAATTTATCACATACATATAATAATTCTTGATGAAAATTTTAAAAGATATGAAACTATAAGAAAATATTATGGACCAGAATCACTAAATTAAATAATGTATGTAAAAATAGAATAGTTAACTCATCAATATTAATTATAACTTCAAAAAATTAATATGTGGGTAATAAATAATTATAAATTAATTGAATAAATTAAAATAAATATGAAAAAGTTTTTTTTATACATATTAATAATAAATCTAAATTTATTATACATGGAGTTAGAGTGTGTCTGTCCAAGTGGAAATATGATGTAAGGGTTTATTTTCTAAACTCAATTTTAAATAGAGATTTTTCTACTTATAAATTATTATTTAGGGAAATTAAAAGTAATTTATCTCTAAAATCCCAGTTATTGAATTATAATTTGGTTATTTAGAGGGTCTAATTATTTTATTAACATTTTAAATCCATTTAGTCCATAATTAAATTGAACACAATATTGTTATTAGAGCAAACATTATCTGTCCTTTTTATTTAGAAATATTTATTATCAATGGCCATGATGTTCATAAGATTTTATGGATGTATTTATCCCTACTTATATAATTTATTATATTTATTTTCTATTGATTTTTTTCAAATGTGAGAATGGAAACTTTTTTATGATTTTCCGAACAATCACTTTCTCCCATTATTTTATATGGGTTACTTTATAATGATTCGTTTTCCATTTTTCATAATTATTCAAATTAATTTATATTTAATTTCTCATTAATTTTTAAATCTATTATTTTATTATTTATTTATTTACAAATAAATGATAAAAAAATTGAATAATATTTATTCAAAATTTTCAATATAATTTTCTAATACTATTACAAAGTGTTTTTGATCTATGAAAATGTCATTTAAATTTTTTCTTATTGGAATATGGTGTGAACCTAATCCATTATTGGAATCTATCCAATATATTTATGGGACCATAGGGTGAACCCAATTCACTCTGGGACTCAGAACACTATTTTTATTAGAACAGAGAGTGAACCCAATCCATAATAGGACTCTATACACTATGTGATGATGGTCATCCTATTTATCCTTGATAGAAAAACAAAATATTTTCTATTATTATGTATGTGATTCATTATCAGTCTATATATCTATGCTATGAAACATTCCGTTGTTATGTTTTTATGGATCATGATTACTGAGTCATGTATTCATACTCCTGTAACTCATGTCTCATGTTATTCCAAAACCCTTATGTCATGAATCATGATTTATGATCCATTCTTTATTGGGTATGGTATTCTTATTTTATGTTAATAAAACATTATATTGTTATCATTCCCATATGTTCATCTTATTCTAACATATGATATTTAATTTTTATCTATTTAGTTTATACTTACAGAGAATCAGAGTACTACCTTTTCCTATTCTTCAATTCACCATTAAATAAAGATGAGTATTATGTGCAATATTTTTATAAGTTTATCATTTGTAAATATTATTTGTTATAGATGTCGAAGAATTTTTTAAAGATAAGTTGGTTATTTATCTAATCGCCAAAAACACTAAACATGTATGTTATAGGGTGTGATTTATTCTATGATGTAATGAATATTAATTTAAGAGGACGTAACATGTATGAATGTTATGGTTGGGTCATCTCAGTTGTTATTAAATTGGGTTTTAGTTACTTTTGGGAGATATTCTATTAATAATAAGAGGAAATGACTTAAAAAAATCTATGTTGAACCAAAAGTGATGTAGGATAAACCTAAAAGGTCATAGGTTAAAGACATAATAATTTAGGATATCATAGGATTAATTCTATTAATCATATAATATATTATAGTGGACATAAATTAATGAAACTCACAATAAGAATTTTTGTTTTAGTAAATGGATTGAACCAAGAGGAACTGATTAAACTATGATTGAAATATACAATGGAATGACTTCCCAAATTAGTAACTAGATAGGATGTTGTTATAGTTTAAAATATCATTGAAATTCCAACAAAAAATTCTCACTCTAGGGACTATAGAACAAACCATTATGAACTAAATTTTTTTCCAAAGAAGTAATAAATATTCATTGAGTCCTTCATTCGAAAAAATCCTCACCACTATTGGGGGGGGTTTAAATCTAATAATTTTAGATAATAGAAAAAAACACAAATGTTATTTTAAATTATATAGTACTTAAAACATGAAATTATTGTTTTATCCGTTTATCATTAAAAATGTGAGCCATATCAATCTCATACACTAATCACTAACATGAATCAATAATGAATAAAATTAATTGAATGGGATGAGTTTAAGAAGATATATTTCTATAAATATTTCCTCAAAATCTTCACAATAAAATTTAGAGAGGGTTCTTTAAGATGAAACAAAATTTGGGGGAATTCACAAATTTATATGAAGTAAACTTATAATACTTTCGTTGTATGGTTCAAAGTTTATCACTGACCCTAGAAAAAAATTGATCATTAATTTATCTAAATAAAACCATATGTTTGAAAATTATTATCTATAATAGACTTTAGTAACTATGATGAAATTATTCTATGTTCTCCTAATGTGGAGATGGAAATTAAAGACTCCCATTATTCTCATAGTTTTGTGGACAAGAAGTTAAAAATAGAATTTTGGGGAAAATCAATTAAAAAGACAAATGGAGGGAAGAATATTCAACTTCATACATATAGAAAATGTGGGAATAAGCATGACAGATAATTTACTTAAAGTAATAGGTAAATTATTCAAGAATGGAAGATAATTTAATCAGACAAACCAATGTTGAAGGGATATGAGGAGGAAAACCATTAGATGAAAATAAATCTCAACCTATTGACCCTCCCACAATTTAATACTTCAATTATAATAAATATTAACACTAACCAAACTCGTTTAACAAGAAATGGGTTAATAATGAAAAATAACATTAACAACCTCCAAATATAATGGAGAAAGGAAATTAATATGCATTCATAACTATAGAAGTTGGTTATGGAAAAAATTTTGTGAAATATATACTCATCACCCACTTAAGAAATATAAATGTCTTATTTGGTAATGGTTATACACACACCTTTATATTTAATATTTCTATAAGGGAATTAAATCACAAACACAATTATTATATATAAAATTATTTTTGAAAACTATCAATAGTGAAATGATATAATCCTTAGTATATAACTCATATCTAATATAATTTCTTGGGAATTTTAATTTTAAAATTCTAATTATTCTCCCTTAAGTTTAATTTTATGTGATTTTGTACATGGATTGAATCTATATACATAGTTAAATTTTTAATTACGAGGGTAGGGAATTCACATTTTATATCCCAAATGAACCTATTATTATCTATCAGTGCAAGTGTAACTATGAACTCGGTATGGGAATTACTTCCACAATATTATACTTAGTACCAAAATATAAGGTTTATTTTTTAAAAATCGTTGGGAAGAAAATCAATATTGATGATATACCAATTGTGAAAGATTATATTGATGTTTTTTTTATTATTTTCCTAGTCTATCCCAGATAATGATGTTTATTTTCAATAGAATTCATACATTGTGATATGCATATATCAAAGACTCCATGTAAAATGTCGCCGATTAAATTAGAGGAATGTAAGATGAAACTCAAAGAGAATTTTTATGAGGGTTTTATATTCCATAATGTGTCACAATGGGGAGAAATTATCCTCTTTGTTAAGAAGAAAGATGGATCAATAAATCCCTGTATTAATTACCATGAACATAATAAGTTCAAAATCAAGAACTAGTATACCCTACCCTATATTGATGATTTGATCAATCAAATACAAGGGGATCAATGATACTAAATTATTTTACTTTGAACTATATATATTCAATTATGGGTAAAAAGTGAGGATATACACATGAAAAACATCCAAAAAAGATATAGACACTATAAATTCATAGTAATTTCATTTTTTTCTTACAGATTCCCACATTATCTTATTAGATAAAATTAATAGTGTATTTATAGATTATGTCAACCAAATTTTTATAGAATTTATAAATTATAATGTTATATTCTCCAAGATAATGGAATACTATAAATATCACATGGGGATTATTCTAAATACCATTATAAAGGAGTAACAATATGAAACATTTAACAAGAGTGAATTCTAGCAATAAAAGTTACTATTCTTGGAACACCTAATCATAAGAAAGGGTATATTTATGGATACTTAAAATACATTTGTGATGGATAAATATAATATACCAAAAAATGTGATAGAGATTCATAATTTTTTAAAATGGAAAGATACTACTAATATTTTGTGAGAAAATTCTCATGACTACCAAATTTATAGACCATGGTAACTTGAAAGGGTGTTATGTTCTTTTAAAGAGAATAATTTTAAGATAATTTTAGGGAAATTATGTATAGGTTGGTCACTACACCAATATTCACACTACCATAAAGTGGATAAGGGTTTTTTATATATAATAATGTATCAAATAAGGAATTAGGATGTGTTTTAAGAAAAAAATGTTATAGTGGTAGCTTATTCCTCCAATTAATTAAAAGTTCATGGGAAATATTACCTAACACATGATTTAACATCACAATCAGTAATATTTTCATTAATGATATTTATAGCTTATCATTATTTTTAAAAGTTTCAAATATATATTTATTAAAAATATTAAAGTATATATTCAGAAAGAAGGATTTGAACATGATCCAAAGGAGATGGTTGTAGTAGAATAAAGACTATGAATGATCAATGCATTACCACACATGGATGGTAAAATAGGTAGTTTATTATCTAATAATGAATATCGGACCTTATCCATTATGAGTATTTAAAGAGACCCAATTATCATTTATTTTAAAATAATATACCTAGGAATCATTAGGTTAGCCAAAAATTATTCTCTTTCCCAAATGATTTCTCAACCATCCATCCATCAAGAAGACACATAAAGATGTTTTTTAGCTATAGAATAAGGTATGTAATATTTAATAGTTTAACCTTTTTGTTTATTTAATTATAATTTTGATGAATTCAATATATGTCCCATCAATAATAAAATAAAATGAGGAGATATTTGACAATGAATAAAGCTCATCATTCTCTACCCACCCTGGAGTAGACAAATATATAAATATATCAAGAATAATTTCTAGTTGGAAGACATGAAGAGGTCGATAACAGAGTATATATATATCAATGATCAATATTTCAATAAGTTAAATTTTAATATCATAATTCTAAGTGGATGATTCAAAATTTACCCATACCATTAAATAAGTGGCTGAAAATCACCGAGGATATTATCATAGGAAATATTTCAGAAGGTTTTAATTCCCTTTGAGTTATCCTTTATTACCTTATGAATTTGACAAATTTTATTACTATTTTAGAGAATTTATCACTTGGTCAAAATTACAATATATATATATATGAAGTTAGTGGAAAGTCTACATGGATTACAACTCTCTATTGTATCTTATCAATATTTAAGTGTTACACTAGTTTTTTAGAGAAGTATTCAATAAGAAATGTATAATGATATAAGATTTAGTAAAACCTATTATCATTAAGTTTATGGTCAGTAAAAAATAACCATTCAAAAAAAAAAGATATACTGAGATCTTTCTCAATGGATTTTAAATGGGGTTGGGGTTAACACATTCCCCTAGTAGAGTTCTCATTTAATAACTGTTTATATTCTATAATTTAAATGGAATCGTAAGAGGATGTACATGGTAAGAGGTATAGAAAAAAAAATGTTGATGAGAAGTTATAGATAATAATATTTTGGTACCAAATCTTGAAGAAAAATTTTATTGAGAAAATTCATACCATTCTGTGTCACATTAAAAGTGTAAAAATTTTAGAGAAGAGAAATCCTAATAATCATAAGTCATATTTATATCTTAAAGTAAGATACAACATATTACTTTAAATATCAATATGGAATGGGGATATGATATTTATGATGAAGTTATAGTTTATACTTAGATATATTGTCCCCTTTAGAATCATCAATATTGGGGGGACAAAAACTTATTGTCAATATCAACCATCGTAACCCTCCCAAGTACATGATGTTGTCCTTATATACATTTTGTAGAAGTAAATACCTATAACTTTAAATGTAATAAACTCATTGATATTAAAACTGTAACAAGACATATCTTATGAGAAAAAATTGGAAAAAATCATGAATTATATTTATAAATTACTAAGAAAATTTTCCAATAACATATTTAATGTTATCTAGGGGAATAATACGATTGAGGAAGACACATGGGAGACCAAAGATATAATGGAATAGAGTTACACTCATTTATTTTCATTATATGAATGAAATTTTGAGGGATGAATTCATTTTAGGGGGAATTTAACTCCCCAAAAAATTTAGTATTTATTTTCATTTAAATTTATAAAACGATTCTGATGGGATACTCTAATAGATCCCACATCCATGATAGTTAGACTTGAATAGTAATCATGGGACTTCCTTACAAAGGTAGGTGGTCACTAGGTTTTCTTTCTAGTAATGATTTAGAATACACATTAGATGAGAGGGTGAGATATAGGGATTATTTCACCTTTTAAGTGACTTTTTATCCACTCTTGGACTCTTATATATTTAATATTTTTTCATGAATCCTTATCAAATCTCAATGTAGGAATACTAACCCCAATACCAATTATATGATTGAATCCATATGAATATTTGAAAATATTTGTGTATTATAAGTTCTTTATATTTCTCTTATTAATTTATGATAATAGGGTCAAGGCCTCACAGCTAGTCACATTGGAGTTTATCACTATTCAGGGAGGCAGCTGGTGTTGTGGAGTTTGGATTGGACGCATGGGAAGGGATTAAAAAATATCCTTATGATGAGAATCATAACCCATATAGTTTTTTCCCACTTAATAGGGGATTTCTTCCCTTTTATATTCATGTTAGGTTGTCCATATATAACCAAGTCCATGAATTTTGATGTAATACATTGTATACTACTAGGAAAAATAGAATTTCATGCCCATTAATATCATTTGGAATGGATTGTTGTGGTAAATTTTAAGGTCATGTATCCATGAACAAGTCCAATTAATTTAATTCTATACAAAGTGGATACTAGGTAAAATATTTATATAAATGTTTGGTGTGAAACTTACATATGAGTGACCCTTTACAGTTTATTCTTTTAGAAATTAAATAGGAGAAGGTATGGATAATCTTTAGATCATCAGTAGTTCCATCCTTAGCTCGTCACTATAGAAAAAACATTATTCTTATGATTGACAGTATAAGGAGGTCATATGATCATCATATAAGAGGAATCGATCTCATTTTGAGGTTTATATGAAATAAGATATCCATATATGGGAACCAAGAGGATTGTCTCAACCCAAGTTATATTAGAGAACCAAGAGGATAATCCTAAATCAAGGTTCATATGAGGATACCATGATGAGTATATTGAATTTAGGTAAATATGAGGAAACTATGAGGAGTATCTCGAATCAAGCTAGTGTGGGATATATTATGCTCATAACATAAGAGAAAAAAGAATGATGTTTTAGGGTATATGGTTTAAACCTCAAAGAGGAATCCTACATGTCATTCAATAATAGTAATCAATGCCCATGCAGTTTGCGTGAAAATGTTTAAGGCCATATGTGGGGACCAGTCCATGTAGTTTCATGTCACATAATAAATATGTGCACTAGTTAGTTTAAAGTCATACTGCTTGAACTTTGGAGATGTGACTTTTTAGGTTGTGAAAATGAGACCTTGACCATGTGTTTTTACCTTTTATGGTGAGGATGGTATTATATATAGTTTAAATTCATACAACTAGGAATTTTTGGGTGATTCGCGTGGCATATCTCAATTAGTCTAATAGTTTGATAAAAAAACTCTAAGACCACATGAGTTATGATCAATGTGAGAAATAAGAGATTATATAAGATCAACCAAATTATATGATAGTGCATAAAAATGTATTGAGTTGGGATTTCACATGATATTCCTTAGATGGATTCTGATATCATGAAAAGGGAGAAAATAAGAGACTGGGTGAGGCATATTCATTATTTTCCCTTTGACATAAATTAGGGTTTTACGCCTATTGGGAGTTCCATGGTAGTTCATCCAATATACTTGTAAATAAGAACAATGAGAATGTATGGTTGGTTATTACACCTATATGAAGTCCCTAATGGTGTAGTAAACCTCCTATATGTTAGTGACAATAAAAAGAAGGAATATTGGAATTGTTAGAGTTTACACATAGTAAGAGGCCCCAAAAAGATACCAAGATGATTTCCTATACCAAAGGAAAATGAAAGAACCAATAGGAGTGTCTCAGCGCAAGGTAAACTTGTAATCCAATATGACTATATTGACTTGCGGTGTATGGGGAAAACTATTAAGAGTATCTCATATATAGTTATATGTAATGTGGTCACATGCCTTGGAAGGGGATCTGAGTAAATTAAGTTCCCATATTAGTGGCTTGGGTGAAGTGTTACTGAAGTGATGGGATATGATAATCATTTTTCCATAGTTAGTTTTGGGTGGGGAGGATTTCCTAAGTATAAGTACTCAGTAATGGGTTCTCTCAAGTAGGGGTTCCCAGGTGAAGCATATGGGAAAATAAGGTTTTCTGTAATGGGGTATTTTAGTGTGACTTATACCTAATAAGGGTATACCAAGATGTTTCAACTTATCTTATCCTATTGTGGGTGTTGAAAAATATTATTTCTTCACCTTAGTAGAGGATTAAGAGAAGGTGGTTCTTAAACATAGTTTTACCGTGTATAGGAAAAGGAGATTGGGTTTCTTTACCATAGTGTAAGGCTATGAAAAAGTGGATTTTCACCGTATTATGGGCATGATTGTAGTGGTTTTTATTCCACTTAGTGGAGGATATGAGAAATGAAACTAAATTGAGGGGGAACTAGGTGAATTATTTCTCATGTGGTAGAGAAGGGAGAAAGCTCTCCCTAATGTACAACGATAATTAGGGGATAGACACAACTCAAAACAAAAGGTGTTTAATCACCCAATTGTTATGCCTAAGTTAGGGAACCTGAGGAAATGATTTCCTTAATTTTTTTCTTTTAGGATGACTAGGGTGAGTGGTATTTTATTATTGGACCCTAGGATGACTATGATACATAACCACCTAGTGAGGGGGGGGGGGGTGTTGGAATTACTAGGGTGAGAGAGATGTCACATTGATTCATATTTAAGGCATAATAATGTATCCTCATCAAAACATAGCAGATGGTATGAATTTATAAACCATAAGTAATAACTAGGCTTGTGAGGAAATATGAACATGTGGAAATTATTGTAAGTGACTATAGAACACTAAATTTGGCATGTAACATGGGTGTGCTAACCTGAGCACGTGAGATGGGCTCATGATCTTGGAGTGAAAAGGAGTTGGGAAAATTGGATTGGTAGTGGAGATTGGTGAAGGAGATATGGGTGTGAGGGACTTGGCTATGTGAGATTTGGGCACATAATTGCTAGAATGAAATCGACTTTCTTTATGAAAATTTAGTAGCTTTAAATAGCTATAAATTTTGATCTATAAGTTCATTTTGGCTCCACAACTAGTAAAATTGAAACATGTGAAGAAAAATATGACCCTAGATATGTGTTTTACACCACATGTGGAATTTTATAATGAAAAAAGGTTCCTAATATACTATTATAAGTCTTTTTATGGATTTTTATCCATTTTTTGTAGTAATTTGTGAAATCCATGGCCTACTCACAGAAAAAGGTTCTCAACACCACTTCATTGGATTGATAATTTTTTTGAGGAATATCCATTCCTTAGCATATGAGTAATCAAGAGGAACTTGAATATCTCATTTTTTCTTCTTTAGGAAATGATATAATTTTATACTCAAACTCAATTTTTGTTTTCTATGTGAGGATCCTGTTATGAATTATATGGTAAAATACAGAGAAACAAATTATTGGTGCCAAAATACTATGTATTAAATAGATTTTGATACATGAAACAAAAACATAATGTGATAAATTATTTATTTTGGTGGAATATTAAAATATAAAGCAAAACGTATTATGAGATAAATAAATGAAACATAATGATTTAAAGTAAAAAATAAATGAAACCACAAGTAAATAAAACAAATAAATATCAAAATTATATTCATGATAATCTACCATTATGTTCAAACTACTAATGATAAGTACAGATAGAATACAAGAAGTTTGAAATATGAAAAACATATTGAAATAAAAATTAAAGAATCAAATAAATGATTTTAGAGATGTTTTTATGGTTATATATAAAAATGTAAAATGGCCCTTAGATATATGGATGTAAGATATTTGGATACTGGTTAAAAGGAATTTGGATACATAGTAATTGGGTATAATTATAGGCACATTGATTCTTAATATTTTTTAGTAATAAATTAAAAATAATATAATTAATATATAATAAATAATTTAGTTATGAAATAAAAAGATAATAATTAATTTAAAATATTCATCATAAAAATTTGTATTTTTATTTATTTCAAATTTTTTAATCAAATATTTTATGTGTTTATAAAACTCAAAAAAATTATAATATTGAAGGATTGATAAACATTAATGGATTGAAGATAAATAATATTATGTGATTGAAATCATTTAACATTAAAAGGGAATATTTTTTTTAGCATTGTTTTTTCTGAGCAGTTTTCAGGTTTATATTAATAAATAAAATTTATAATCTTTAAATGAAAATTCCAAGAAAATTGAATGTTTCAATGGATAGACTAATCAATTATAATTCATTTAATTAGTAATTTATATCAAATAAAATGAAGAAAACTTAATGTCTTAAAAGTAATTTTTCTATAAAAATAGTTTTCCTATATATTTTATGTTTTCCTTTTTAAGATAAATTTGAAATAATTTGAAATTAAAATAAATTAATTAGTGTCCAAGTTTTTAATCATCATATCATGTTTTTTTAAAAGTAAAATTTTATTTTTAGGTATAAAAATAATTTGACTTGGTAAAGGTTAGTCACAACGGTAAAGGTAAAATGAGGTAAAAGGGTTAAATTAATAAGAAATTTCATAAAATATTACAAAACCTTATATAGAAATGATTTTATGAGATAATTATTAACTTGTAATCATATAAATTCAATTATTTCTTCACTTTGGATCCACTTTCCATGTAAAAATTCATTTCGTACACATTAGAAATTTTTTTTTTATTGAAATGACAGTCAAGATCACTTATAGAAGGACCTATATTCTTCCAACTTTAACACAAAAATTTACATAGGTTTAGTACTAAATAAAAGAAAAAAATTATATCCCTAAATAATTACCTATGTTAAAAATAAGGAGTCCCAAATCCATCATTTCCAAAAGGCTCTTTAAGTTAAGTTTGAAGTATTTATCATAATTATTATCCCTTAATTAATCATTATTATTTATCTTAATCCTAAAAACTATAATGAATGTTATTCATCACTTTAATAACATTTTTTAATATCATTAATCATATATAAAAGCAATGATTTACTATATAAAAGCACGTTTTTACTAATTTTGTCATTATAATGTATTATTTTTTTGGCCAGTTTTAACATCTATATGAATGATGCTATAAAATTTACATCATGAATGAACAAGAAAACTTTAATATATATAATATTATATATTAATTATTAATTTAATTTTTTAAATAATTCTATAATTATAATATTCCAAAATGTATTTAATAATAAATTCAATTTCTTTGTTAATTCATTAATCCTAGAAAATGTTGTTTTTATGTTTTCAATGTGAAACATAAATATATGTTTTAGGAAATGAACATGGGACTCTAGAATTATATCCAAAAAATATAATAAAACATCATGATTTTTTTGGTGATGAATCCATGAAAAATGGGAAAGGGTCAGAATCAACAAACTATATCATGCATGAAAAATTTGAATTATTAACACATGAATGTAAATTTTAACTATTAAAAATTAATATTTGGGTAAAAAATAATTATAAATGTATTGTATTACATAAAAATATATGAAAATTTTTCCGAATCAAATTAAAATAAATCTATATTTATTATAAATGGAGTTAGAGTGCGTTCGACTATGAAAAAATATGTGGTAATAGTTTCTTTTCCAAAATAACATTAAAATTAGAATGTCTATACCTAAACTCATATTTTTTGGATTTTTTTATTAATTTAATATAAAAAACCCATCTCTATTCTTATTCTATGGTCATATCATAGCTTTATAAAACTTTTTATCAGTTCACCACCCTTGGGTTCATAATTTAATAGAAATATTTACTATAAGTTCACTCAACCATATATTTTTCTTTCTCTCAAGCATATTTATCCTCTATATACATTATTTTAATGTTATTATATAGAAATATATTTCTATTCTTATGTGATTGATTAAGGGAACTTTATATTTGATTTTACATTCTTTTAAATAGTTCTAGTGGAATTGTATTACATTTTCCTCAAAACAACTTTCCACCAATTTTTTTTGGTTTTATTTTTGAAGTTTACCTTCCAAATTTTTATAATTAATTAATGTAATGTTCATTTATTTTCTCATTATTTATTTTAAAACTATTATTTTAAATATTATTTCCTTTTAAAATTATTTTTATCAAAATGTTAAGGATACATCATTTAACTTTTCAAAGAAAGTTTCTTATACCTTTATGACATGTTTTTCATCTATGTTAATATAATTTAATATTTATTAATATTTACTTGGTATATTAACTAATGGTTCCATCCAATATATTTTTTTTTTTTGATTATGATCATTTATTTAATTAATTTTTATGAAACCCATTTATTTATCATGGGTTGTATGTGATATGGTTAATTTATTAATGTGTCTGTGTTCACGTGGCACTCATATATATGGTTTTTCATTATGTGATATATGGGAATATAATTATATAGACCTATGATGAATCATGTACAGATTTATATATATATTTATGATATATAAGGAAAAAATATGGAACCTAACCCACTGTGGAATTCTTCCAACTTTGTTTATGGGGGTAAGAAATGAACCCAATCCACTATGGGACTCTTCCCACTAGGTTTATGAGAATATATATTAACCCCAATAAAATATGTGACTCTTTATAATATTTTAATGGGAATTGTGGGTGAAACCAATAAACTATGGGACTTTTTCCACTATGTAGTGATTTTATTGGTAGTGATCCTTGATATAAGAAATGATTTTATATTATCATGTACGTTTCATATTCTTATACCTTATCTATATATTAAAAAACATTATTATGTTATATTTTTATGTATCATGATCATTGACTCCTCTTTTCACACTCCCATGACTCATGTATCTTTTTATTCCGAAATCGTTATGTCATGAATCATGATTTATGATCTATACTTTATTGGGTATGATTTTCTTATTCCATGTTCATACACCTTGATTATGTTCTCAAACCCACATGTTTATCTTATACTCACTTGTTATCATGGATTATTATCTACTATATTTACCCTTAAAGGGAATCTCATTCAACCAATTTCTTATGTTTCCATTCCATAGAAAATTAAGAGGACTATTAAGTGTAATATATATTTTAGGGTATCATGTGTGAAGATTATTTCTATTATATGTTGATAAATATTTGTAATATAAGTTAGTCATGTATCTAATATCTCAATACACTAAACCTATATGTTTTTGTGTGTGATTTATTATGAGATTTATTAAATATTAATGTAATATGTTGTAACATGTGTGTATGGTATGGTTGGGTTGTATCACTGAATTCTCTATAATAGGGAATAAGGATTTAGACCCGTGGGAATTATGACTCAAAATTCTTCCATAGGTATACTTTAATTAAGATATACTACATTTCCATTATAACCATAATACCTAATCTATATAAACTATATTCAAAAACTAAAATCAATATAAAAAATTTAATAACAAATTAGAGTAAAATTAAATGAAAACTAAATCATATATTGTTGTACCTTTCATGTGATGTATGGTATAAAAATTTTATAAGAATAGATTTATCATATAAATTAATGTATACCCAATATTAAAAATTTATAAACAATTTATAAAGAAGAATATTTAAAATAAAGAAATAAAAATATTTTTATTATTAATTTAATCAACATTATATATTAATTTGGAAATTTTATATTTAATTTAGGTATAAAATATCTTTTTCAAAATGAACAACATATATAATTTATAAAAAATTTATAAAACATAATCAATTTTTCCCAAAAATAATTTTTATTTATTTTTTGATCAAATAATAAATTATAACTGATAGGAACTATATAAATTACAAATTGGCCTATTTAATTCTACACAAAATGGAAATGAATCTTACATGGGTAATAGTATAATAATCCTAAGTAGGTAACTATCATTTCTTATATAGTTTTTGAAATATCTTGATAGTTCTTACATGACTGCTGTATCACAAGACATGATAAAGGAATCAATAAAAATTAATACTTTCTTACATTTTTTCATATATTAATTATAAGGGGATACTATTATAAGTCAAAAGATTTCATTTAAATCTCATGTGGATTTTCTATCATTCATTACTCAAGAGCGGATTCATAATGTGTGATAGGCTAAGAACAATCTTTTAGAACCTATTTAACCTTATGAAATTTGATTCAATAACTCATATACATGTTCCAATTATAGTTAACGATGTCACATAAATAAATTTTATGACTCATTACACTATTTTTGGGAAACCTGAGATTATATCTCATCCCACGACATCACCTATTTCATTACTTTTTACACAAATCAAAACATTTTTTTTTCAAAATATCACACCATACGATATGTAGCAGTTGTACGATAAAATTAAGAAAAATAGTATCACGTAAGAAATATGATAGCTAATATTAAAGAAAATCATATGATATGTTATGATATGGCCTCATTAATATTATGATATGCATGTTATTTTACCAAATAGTTAAAAAAACATATTTATTTGAATATGATCATGGATTTGATACCACCGACCAGTTTTATAGGATCATTTCATGATCATTATTGTGAAATAAATCCATTTGTTTCATAATATATCATCCAAAAATAATCATAAAATTAAGATAATAATAATACATATATAACTAAAGTTCAATGAAATCTACCTCTATCTATTATGATAGAGTTATATTGGTAGAGATCTCTGATACACAGGCTATAGACTCTTGTATTTATAGGGATGAAACTGAACACTAGAATCCTTGTACATTATAAGGTAATACCTCAGACTCTAAAGGTGTGAGAAAATTTATCCATAATTATGAATGGAGTATATATAGAAAGATACAATTATAAAAATGAATAGAATTAGTCAACACATGAACACAAACACCCAATAAGAGGATCTCTTATCCTTTAAATTTTCTCTAATCATTCACTGAAGTGATTTTAAGGTTGACTTCTAAGACATGGAAGATGATATAAATTATGATTAAGTATACCTGAAGTGGTGATTATGGCCATTTTATATTTCAATGATCATAAAAAATTTTCCGTATGGCAACCCATATCTTCTATAGACATCATTTCATGATTTATTATATAAAGATACACATAGTAAAACCCTAAAATGTCATGAGTCCTAGTATATTTGTGTAATTATATACATATCATAACAACTTTAGATACGGATAAAATGAAATTACATAAAAATCAAAAACATGACCTTAAATTATATTTATCTTCTAATACTACATGAGATAACATGGGTACTTATATAAAAAAAGGTGAGTTATAAATCCTATTAAAGGAATAATAAAAGAGTAGAATGAAGTAAATTAGTACATGTGAACAAATGTATATAACACGGTATCATGGAATGGTGAGATTCATAATCATGAACATCAAACCATGGAATCATATGATAACATCAAGGCATAATAAGAATGTAGAAACAACATAAAACACGAAATAATAATCATAATTTAGGGCTATTTTCCATGAAAACATAATATAGTGTTCTTAACCTAACTACTCATGAACTATAAATGGTATCTCATGAGAAAAAAACATTACAGAATTCATTTTATGACTAAATAATTGTTGGTTCACCTTTCACATTCATATTTTTCACATGCATTTATGTTCTACATAGACCACATAACATAATATTATATTTAATCACATTTGATAACATGGTTAATAATTGTAGCTTAAATACATGGAATTACAAAATAAATTATGTATAGTTATAACTAGGTGAATATCCTTAAGTGTAAATGGGGATGGGTATTCACAATATAAAAGTTTTCCATATAAAATAAAAAAATAATTCTAGAAGCTTAAATGATGTACATAAAGGTTCATGGTAAGATTTAATGAGCGTGAAAGGTGAAATATCATTACCTGGGCATCCAAACGATAATAAAATAAATTCTAAAGCAAATTATAATAATTAAAATTTTAAATAAAATTTCTTCATACATATAAAATATTGAGTAAAAGTAAGTATAAGAGAATCCCTTAGCATGAGAGGGTGCTTCTAAAAGATTGGGAAGAGCTTCTTAAGATCTTGATATCACCTAGGGAGGGATTTAGAGAGGTATAGAGAGAGTAAATTCATGATAATGGGGTTTTAGTGGAGAAGAAGTTAATGATGGTGGGTTATTTAAAACATAATAGAAGATAATTAATTATTAATTTCCAAACATAGGTTTTGTAATTTAATTAAAAATAATAATAAATACCCCAAACATTAGCTTGGATTTTCCAATGGTTTCTATAAAAGTGTAGTTTGTCTCAATATTATGATAGGATAAGAACAAAACATATTAATATAATTCCATTCTTGTTGTATATATATCTTATGTTTATAAATCATTTTTAAACCTTAAAATATAATATAAGTTTGGGTGCATTCATTAAAGGTTTATAAAATTAATCAAATAACTTATAAGACACATTATTTGAATGGAGAATCCTATTTTTGTTTTTTATTCATTTTATATCATTTATTACATCAATTTTTGGATATTATAATTTAATAATACATATAATATATTTATACCTTATTTAATTTTTATCCAAAAATTCGACCATCTCATAAAATTATGAAAAGTACACTATTGGTTAATTTTGATGTGATGATTTAAAAATTGATATTTATTTTTTTTAAATAGTTTTATAAATATAGTATTTTTCTATTTTATATAAAATTATTTATTTAATAGAAAATACTAGGACTATTTCATTAAAAAAATATTTATTTCAAACTTATTGATTTCATTAAAAAGAATATTTCAACTAAAACTAAATATTTCCCAAAAACGTAAGTTTTGTTTCTTTGTATCATAATATAAATTAATAAATCTTATTATATAATATATTATACATATAATTAAATAATGAAAAGTGATAAATAAAATCATTAATTTATTAATAATAATATATAAAATACATGCTTTAAAGGTTTGGATAATAACCCCTTATTACACCAGTGTACTCTATAAGGGTTATGTATGCAATGGGGGTACTTTCTTGGGTTGGTTGGAAAAAAATAGTTTGGTAAATGATCTAAATATTCCAGGAATTATCCCACAAATGATTTCACTCATGTTTTAGTTATTTAATCTCAAATTGGGATTAGTCAAGGGCAAAGCCCAAGGATTTCATCTCACATAAAAGCTTTGATAAATGGGCTTCATAGGGTAAGATCCAATTGGTTTAGGATATAAATTATTACTTATGTATTAATTAGATAATTTTATAATCCTAATTATATATTAATATTAATGGTAACTATATAATGGATATATTATCAGTAGTTATGATACTTAATGTTTTTTTATGTTTGAAAAGCTATATTTTATAATGGTAAAAAATAAAAAATGAAATACAATATATGTGATTTCAATAACTAAATTACATTATAATAAATTTATTCATCATAAAGGGAATTAATTTTATAAAATTTTTTCCATTAAATTCTCCACCTTTAGAAATTTCACCATAAATATTTATTTGATACACTAACAAGATGTTATTACTTATGTTTTATCACCTCTTTTGGTTCCCAAGTTTCTTCCTCAAACTTGTGGTTCCACCATAGAACCTTGACAAGGTGATTTGTCTTATTTCATAGGAATTTGTTTGTATGATCAAAGATCTTGACCAAATAATCTTTATATGAAAGACCATTTTTCAAAATTTCTTCTGACAGATTTAGTACATGTGAGGTTCCTAAAAAGTGCTTAGTTATGAGGGATACATGGAACAAATCATGTAATTTATATTATTCCGGTAGGATTGATAGTAAATATTCCATATATTCAATATGATCAAGGATATTAATGGGGATGATGTTTATTGGAATATGATTTCCCTTCCTCTAAAGCATCATGACTTTATTCTATGGTTATATAGGAAGGAACACCTTATCTCCGACCTTAAACTCCTGGCCTTGTTGATGATTGTCTACCAAACTTCTCTATTAAATTTAGATAGATTTCATATGATAATAAATGGTTTGAAACTTTACTTTTATCTATTGGATAATATCAGGTCTCATCATCTTCCTCTCCTAAACTTTATACCAGTAAATTGGATTATGAAATCTCTTCCAAATAAGAGCCTTATAAGTTTCCTATTAGAATCTATAATGGAAACTATAGTTATATAAGAACTCCAATAGGGTGAGTTTATGATACCGACATCCTTTTTAATCCATTTAATAAGATATCATTATATCCTCTAGAGTTTGAATAGTTATCTTATACTAACCATCCATTTTAGGGTGGTAAGCAATACCAAAACTCAAATATGTATCAAATTCTTGTAGAGGGCTACTCTAGAACCTCGATGTAAACCATAGATCATGATCAGATACAAAATGGAATGGTACTCTATGAAATATTACCTGTTTGATTATTTTTATCTCTTAAAATTGGTCTAGATGGAATTATTCCTTCATAGTAATGAAATATGATGACTTTTTAAGGTGATTGACTACCACAAAAATGGTGTTATTTCCTTTAGATTTCTTAGAGACTACTACGATGGAATCCATGTTTATGTTTTCCCATTTCCATTAGGGTATGAGAAATGTTTTAATCACATATTTAGAATTATATCTTTCAGACTTGACTTGTTGTAATACCAACCATTGAGATACAAACTCTTCAATCTTCATAATGTTGTAATCCCACCAGAAGTGTTCCTTCATATATCTATACATCTTAGAGATTCCAAGATGAATTGATAACGATCAAATATGTACATCATCTAGAAGTTACCTATTCAGATCTAGTTTTTATGTGAAATATATTTGGGTTATAAACATTATAACTCCATTTTTAGAAAATTTTAACTTTGAAATATTCACTGTATTTCTTTTTAACTCCTCATTGTATTTTTTGGGACTCCTAAATCATCTCAAGAATAAATGGTTAAGAAACAACTTGAGAAAGGAAGGATGAAATTAATTTTATTATTCTCATGTCTATAATATTTTATTTCTAATAAGTTTGGATCCATTTTAATCTTCATCAGGGATAGGGTTGTGGGATCCTTTCTACTCATAGTATCTTCCACTTTATTCTTCTTTACAAGATGGTAAGGGATTTAATAATAATAATCCTTAATAAGATCCAAAAAACTTCATTGGTTCTTATTGACATCATTTTGTATTGATATATACTCATGTTTTATGATCTGAATATATGTTAAACTTGACCCCATAAATTTATTATCACCAAATAATCAATGCTAAGATCACAGTGTCCAATTCCAGATCATGTGTTGGGTGGTTCTATTGATGGATCATTAATTGGTTGGAAGAATAGGATATAACTTCCTTATTTTTCATGATTATGCAACCAAATATTCATTTGGATAAATCACAATATATCAAAAATTATTCCCTATAACTGGGTAATGTGATCACAGGTGAAGCGATTGGACTCATCTTTAAATCTCAAAATCAATCATCAATTTCATTGGTCTAGAAAAATATTACTACCTTATAAGTAATATTGTTTTTTAGGTTTTAAAATAATTATAAGTTTCTTACATGTTGAGGATTGTACCTAGATAATCTAAAGAAACTATGGATCTCTATAAAAATGTTGTTTTGAATTATTCATTAATTGTATATCCCTTTGAAGGATCCATATATATTCTTTTTTAGAGATAATATTATATAGGAATGTTACTTATTTCAATAAAAATATCACATTTACAACAATTCACATATAAATTTTCTTTTCACAAATACTTTAGTACAATAGTAAAATACTCTTCTTATTTCTCCTTGATTTTGGAGTAGACATGAATATCGTCTATGTAACATCCCAACTATAACGACCTGGTCCGAGCCAAAATTAAAAAAACCATCATGCATGACTTTCCATACACAAGAGGGTGATGAATAAAATCAAGGGTCTAAGTCTAATAGAGGGGATACTATATCCTCCACTTCATGTCATCGAAGAGTATAATAAAAAATAATGACAAGAAAATGCATAAATGACTAGAGTAAAAGGGGAAACTAATGATGGTATACGTGGTATATAAATAAGTTCTCCCAAATTGGAAAGCTTTATAGAGTAATGAAATTATAAAATAAAAAAATAACTATAGGGTCCCCCAATGTATGTGTAAAACCCCTAGATTTTTTGAATTATTATCTTTTAATAAATTTAATTTTTTGATATTTTTCATTTCATGCAACACTTAAAATATTTTATTTTATATTAAAGAACTATCTAGACTGCATTATACACAAAAAAAATTTAATTTTGAACTATACAGAGCATACTTTTTAACATTCCCTACATGAAACACTAAGGTTAAATTACGTTACATGCAAGATGACTTTCCTTGATGGCTCGCATAACAAGCAAGACCATGTGTTACCAAACAATAATTCATTTATAAGGTATTATTATTTAAAAATATATAGCATAGATGTTAAATTGTTTATTATAGGATTAAAAAACTTATAAATATATATATATTAATTCATTTGTTACCCATTAATTAGAAAAAAATATTGAAACCAAACGAACATAAAGGGAATGATTTTATAAAAGATTATTTTATGTGAAAAAGATGATTTATCTTAATAAGTAAAATTAATTACTACTTGTGAATTATATTAATTACATTTATATGTTATATATTAATTTTTTATAATCATACAATTGAGTTTATACGCATAAGATGAGAACAAACCTAATATTACACATAAAACATATATATTTATAACAGCAGTTTTACCGCCATTTAATGGTGAACCTATTTTAAATATAAATTTTGTAAATTTAATTAATAAAATTTATAAAAGAAAACTTCATATTTTAATTTGAATAATAAATATTATGTTAGGATAGAATATTAGTAGTTTTCTATGAAGATTCATTTTTTTGATGAATAGTGAAAAATCTGGAATTTTAACTCAAATCTTTTTTTATTATAAATTATTTTTAAGAATAAATTATATTATAAATTTTTTTAAATGTGTTTTTAAATCATATTTTTATTAATTAATCTATTTATGTTCATTGGAATATATTTCACTTAGAAACTGAATAAAAAAACAAAGAAACTTTTGAATGTTTTTACTTTAAAAACCCACATTATCATCCCGCCTGTAGGATTAATTTTAAATTAATTTAGGCTAATTATGTGATATGAATTTTTAAAAATGGATTCCCTTTTTTGAATTAGTTTAATTTATAATTTCAATAATTTCAACTTAATGTTTTACCTAAAATATTAGTGAATGTAGTTAAAATTAATTATAGTGATTAAAGTAAAATTATGCTTAACATGTAGATAAACATTAAACATAAGGATAAAAATTAACTAGAAACTTGTAAAAAACCAAATTGATGGGAATAGTTCAGACATAAAACTTAAAACCTTTATTTTTTTGGTTTTTTATGACTTTTTTTGGGTAAAAACGTGGGTACATCTAATTTGTTTTCAGAAATGCCAAGTGTGTCATTTCCCTTCCCTATAAAAGGCCACCACCTCTCCCACTTCCTCACAATTATAAAACCAATTAGGCTCAACCTTGTTATTCCTAATAAAATTCCCATAAAACCTCACTCCATCATTGAATACTAAATTTGGGAAGAAATTCTTCTAAGGATCCCTTTGGCGCAAACCAATACTAGTTACCGGATTAAGAGGTAACAACCACCCTCAAACTCCCTTCATTTACATTCATTATCCAATCCCTAAAGACTTATAATTACATTAGTTTTAAAAAAAATAGTATACTATGAAGTTTTTATGCTATTTTTAGAACTTAAATTACTCAAACATCAATTTAATGGGTAAAAAAAATATTGTTTACGTGTACAGTGAACTACAGCCCCATGAAACCAGGACTGTTCATTTTTCTTTATCGCCACTCATGGTAAAAATTATGATGGAAAATATATTTAAACATGATATATATTATATTTATAATATATTTATTATTCAGTAATTTTTATTTAGAACATTCCTTTATGCTTTCTACCTCTTGTAAATACGATAATTTCATTCAAGGAAGTGTGGACTACCACCCCCTCAAAGCAATGTGATTCGTTCACACAGTACATGGAATGTTTTAAGGGTATGTTTAGTGAACCTATATGATATATATAACATAATATTAATAATTTAAGGATATTATATACATATAAATAATTTTTATATACCTTTATCCTTCAATAGTTCAGTAAAATGGAAGCAGCGTTCATGCATATATAGGTCCTACCGTCTCCATGAACAATGTATTCCATTTAATACTTCTATATTACATAGATTATTATGGTACATGTATAATAAAAATTAATTATACTTATATAATTGTTTAAATTATGGAAATCATGATAAAATTACAATGACTGAAGATATAACAAATTAAAACATAAGCAAAAACAAAGTTAATATTACCCAAAGCGCAACCTTAACATGAAATTATTAAAAAGGGGGTAATAAAAAATCCTAATAAAATCATATATGGTATTATATATATAATAATATGGTTATTTGAAATATGTATAAATAAATTAAATTTATTATACAGTAGGTTTTGATGAGTATGAAGAGAGTAAAGAACCAAGGTAAGGGAATTTCATCTCACTTTTTATTTCCTTGAGATACATGATTTATTCATCACCCATTAATTTTGTGTGGTGTGTATAATTCCCATGTATGTATTGTATTATTAATATATTTAAATTTATGGTTATTTACATATCCATTTGATGATATTTATTTTCTAGTGTTTATGTTTCTAAAGGTACCAAATCAGTAAAGTAATTTTGTCTCAATTTGCTTTTTTTGAGACTCAAGCCATGTTATGAAGCAATATTTTTCCATGTGGTGTATATAATTCCTTTGAAATGTTAAATCATGATCATCATTCCATTAATTATATTTCAATATTCATTTAATTTCATTTTCTTACATGAGGATTGTGATTCAATTTTTTTAAGTCATAAGATGTTCATTGAAACAATCTCATCATTTATCGAGATTGTTTATGATTATGAATACATTGATGAAATATTGTGATCCATAATTCAAGAAAAATCATGCATTATATTCTCATATTATTATTAATTATATATTAATGTATTGGTATCACGTTTTTACAATTTTACACATAATATTGTTAAGAAATAGTTTTTAATAAATCCCTACATTACCCAATCTTCTTTCAGAAATCTATGTTCTTTAAAAAAATGTTTTCTAAATTTTTATCCAAGTATTATTAAAAAAAATTATATTTATTTTCATTGAAAAAGTTTTTTATAATGTTTCCAAGAATTATTTATAATTATTCAAATTATATTTAAAGAAATGGGTTTCAAAACGTTTGTAAGATTACATTACAAGTTTTCAAGGAAAACGGTCTTAAAAATGATTTAATGATTTATTTATAAGTTTATGAAGTGATTCCAATTAAATTATTTTCAAAATGTTTGAAAAATTATTTTATATGTTTTTAAGGAATTTTTTTTTCAGAAGTATTTCAAGATTCTTTAATAAGATTTCAAGGGATTTTTTTAGAATGATTTCTATCCTACTTTCTACATTTTGAATTCATTTTAAAAAATGGTTTTATGAAGGTTTTATGTTTTAAGAATACTTATCAAATAATAAAGTCTATTTTCCTCAATAAATGTTTCAAAATATCTTTCCAAGTGATTTTCCATATAATATGTCATCTAATGATGTTACTCCAGACCTTTTGAGAAATTATCTAAAGGTTTTATTAATATTATTTCTTGAATAGTTTATGTTTGGATGGAATGATACATATAACACCCATTTCTCTTCCATGGGTTAAATGATTTTGAAACCCATTTATTTTCATAGGTAATTATTTGATGAAATTATTATGAAAACTATCTCTTTTCCATAAGTTTTGATGTGATGAAATGTTAATGATACCAATTTCATTTCATGGGTTATGATAGGATGTTTAAAAAACCCATCTCTTTTTATAGGTCATGATATTATGGAAGTTTTATTATCTTGTAACACATGTATTAATGATTTTATTATAAGATGGGTGGGACCTATATATCCCTACAATTCACTAGTTAACTATTTATATCTCATCAAATAATAATGGGAATTAACTCAATAGGATTGATCCACTATTGGATGATGGGGAAACCTAACCCCTTATAAGGAAATGACTGCATGTCAAGACCCATCCCATGGGTCCCATGATGTGACTACCCCAAGCCTACCTCTAATTGGCTAGGGGCTGGTGACTAGCACAATGTTAGCATAACCAATAACTGGAAGACATTTTCCTATGAAACTGTACATACACACCCAACTTCAAGCCATAGGGGATGGAGAGTGAAACCACTAAATAATAAAAATTCATGCAAAAAGTAAAACCAAAAAACAAAGTATGTTAAAAAGTAAAGAAGTAAAGTTAAACTAGTCCATAATACTAGCCCACTAAAAGGAAGAAGATTTTAAATTCTGACATGAAAACAAGGGTACTAAAGCTACTATAGGAAACTGCCCGAAACACCTCAGCTCATTTGATCTCACAAGGACCCGTCCGGTCCTAGTCCTAGTCCTGGTCTACCTAGGAATCCACCAAAGAATCAGTCATCTCTACAAGATATTATACATGTAGGAAAAAACCATGCAGGGGTGAGTAAAACAGTACTCAGTAGAGGACCTAGAAAAAAAAATGTAAAATAACATGAAGGAAACACCACCAAGAATATACACACTACTGGAAAGCTGGCCTATACCAACACTTTTTTCCAAACGGTTTGAAAAAACCATTGGGATGAAAAATATATACAAACAATTACATAGAACCATTAGTATAGGTAATTATATGTTGGGTTTTCCCAACAGTTTTGTTAAAACATTGGGAATGATAAATATTACCTATGGTTTTTATTAACTGTTTGGAAAAAAGTCACCAGATTTAAGGTTTTAGGGCTCCCTCCCTCCCGATTTTTCATCCCCCGTGTGAACCCTCCCTGACCTTCACCTCCCTCCCCCATCCCTAACCTCAACCTCGTCAACCTACCGGTATCCACCATCACCTTCCACCCCTACCCCCTATCGGGTCCCTCTCCTCTGGAGACGTTCCCCCTTCCCCTCTCGGCTCCCTCTCTGACGATGACACCCCCTCCCCTCTCAGCTTTTGGTGACATTACCCCATCCCCTCTTGGCTCCCTCTCTTGGTGACATCCCTCCTCCCCTTTTAGATCCCTCTCCTGTAATGACCCAATGTTTCATTAATGGAAATCCCTCTTGAAATAATTAAATGTCTCTTTATGTAAAATTTTTATATAAAATGTCAACTTCTTTAGTTTTATGTTAATAATTGTGACCGTTTCTTTTATAGCTATTGAATAGTTATCACATGATTAGTATAAATATAGGGCTTTAACAAATCCAATTTACACAGAAAAAGGAAGCAATGGCCTCATCCAGTAGAATTGTTCTATATGAATCCCATTTGTTGGATCTCGGAAAAGAGGTGGCATCTTTGGGCATCGTTCTTGACCAAGCCCAAGATGAGCTTCATCGTGTCAAGCTCGAACGAGACCATCTATGGGAAAAGTTTAAGTTGATAGAGATTACCACTCGAGAAATTTTATCTGAGCCACACCAAGAGTCGGTCACCATCGCACACCTTACCCTTAGGTCTTATGTGGTTGTTTTAAGGGGTTATGTAAAAAATCTCTAGTACTATGTTCACGTACATTATTTTTGTATATAATAATGAATATGCTTTCTTGTAACTATTGATACATTGTAAATAGTTTTTAATGTACAAATAGTGTTTTTAGTTATTATTTAATTAATAATTCTATTTTATTAAATTAAGGGATTTTTAAAATTAAATATTATTTTAATAAAATATTATTATTAAATTAATTTTTATTAAATATAAATGATCTTATAATTTTATGAATGCAATTGTAATTTTTATTAAGGTTTGAAAGCCATTTTTGTCAAAACCCGTGAAATTTTGATAAATGTCGGTTATTATTTTAAAAATTAAAATTAACATATTTAGAAAATTATTTAGATAAAATGAATGTTATTTCTGAAATCAGGACATCGAAATTATCCAACTGTGAATTTTTCATAATTTTCTGAGACAGTTAAATTTTTGGGTAAAAATTAAATACTGTTTAAATATATAATGTGTTTTATGACATCATAATAACCCAATAGTGATGTAATAAAATAATATAAGCTTTATGTTCAGGAAATATATGTTTTACCATTAAATTAATGTAATTTTGTTTTTGTTTAACTTACTTTTCAAAGCATTAATGGACCCCTCAAGAGTTATTAAACATATTGTCTTTTTAAGTTATTTTCCATGGGAGTGTGACTCACCTCCACATAATCAACCCCATTATTTTAAGAATTTTGGACTTTGGCCTTAAAAAATATTGTTTTCCTCTTCCCTTTTCCAAAAACCATGGTTAAAACCCATGAGCTGATTTGTGGTTTGGATTACTTTAATGTAAGGGGTCCCAAACCAAAATAATAAAGAATTCACTCGCCTTTCCTATATAAACTCACCCAAGCTCCCACTTCCTCCCCACTCAAAGCCTTTGGAGTTCATAAAACCTCTGCCCTACTCTCTCTAGAATCCTCCCAAGGTGCCCCAATCTCCCAAAAAGCCTCTCTCAAGCCTCTCTCAAGCCTTGGAAGAACACATCCAAGTAAGGGTTTTTTCTTCCTTTCACTTTTTGTCCAATATTTTTAATATTGTTATGCCCTTTTAATTTCAATTATAAATGTTGGGGTATGGTTTCAAACCTCCCCCATACTTCCCTATTATTGTTTGAATTATGGGATACCCCTTTATCTCTCATTAAATACCTCCCATGTACACCCGTTACTATGCCGAAATCCTGAAAGGAACTTCTCTCTCCCCATTTACTTTCAAGCAATATTTTGTACCATGAATCTAAATTCTATTAAAATTTTTGGGAAATGTATCTATATGACCCCCTTACTATACATTTAATTTAGATATGATGAGGCACCATTTTCTCTCTCATAAACCATTTTTTATGAATTCTTATATCATGCCGTTACACAGCTAAAATTACACTGATTTTCTTATCCAATGCCATTGTGTAGTGAATACCATGCACATTTCTCCATCAAGGGTATTCACCTTCATGCACATTTAATTATTGATTATAAAGTTTCATACCACATTCCTTTGTTGTGGAATAAATGATTATGTTTTATGAATCCATGTTTCATGATCCATGTGTCACACTTATGCATGAAATGAAATGTTTAAGAAAGGTGTTCCCTTATAGAGCGCCAATGCATTGGGTAAAGTATGGTATCATGATACGCCATGTGAAATGAGTGTTGACTCATACTAATTCAAGTGCAATAAGGGTTTACTCATGCTTCACGTGCAATGAGGATTTACCCATGCTTCATGTGCAATGGGACTTTGCTAATGCTAATTCCATGTTAAGTGTTGTTGCCACATTTCCATGTTATGGTTATCATGCTTTATCATGCCTTTATGTCCATGTTTCTCTTGTTCTATATTGATATTCATATTTTATAACATGTATTCTACTACTCATTTATTCCATGTTTATTCCCTTACTGGGCTTTATAGCTCACCCTTTTCTTATGCATGTCCTCAGGTTATCCCATGCAATGCTAAGTACGAGGGAATGTAGTGGTCATGTAAAGGATGTTTTCAATAAAGATGTTGTATTTCATGTTTTAAGTTGTTATGTAAGGATCATAATACCCAAAGATACTAGACCTCTCGATCTTCCATGTTTTATCAAGTGAATAGTTTATGTAATAAATCATTTTTATGTTTGTAATAAAAGTAGGGTTGTCATAGTTGGTATCAGAGGATAGGTTTAGTTATTTTTGGGATTAGGATTAGAAAACCCTAGTAAAGCCTTAGAGACAAGACTAAGTATAATAAAAACATACCTATGTTTTGGTAGGTACTAAGTGAGTGGTTTATCAAGAAAATACATCCCTGTCTGGATACGAGAAGGTAGAGGAGGCTTTGACACAGATGTATCCTTGGGGTAAAACCTAAAAAACACCGCTTTGAGCTAGCCTTGAACTGGAACTGGTGCACGACAACGGGAATTGCTGCACTCTTGGATAAGAAAAACCCGAGGGATATGGTTTGATAAATTCACAAGCTTAGTATGAACCCTTGTTAAGGGAATAAAAAAAATCCCCCTAAGATTATATGTTAGAAAGTAGATCATGAAAATCCTAGATTGAAGCCTATAGACTCATGTGTTAAGGAAATAAAAGTTTATTTATAAGTCATCAACTTTTGTCTTGGGATTACCCTTTATGTGTTACCCCCTAACATTCCTTTTATTCCAGCCAATGGCCAGTAATAAGAGGACTCAAGCTAACAACCAATTTGAAGATCAGTGTGATGACTGTACTAATGAGATTCCCAATCCAATGGGAGTGGGAATTGCGAACTTTTTCACGCTTCTCTCTCAGATAAATCAAGCTTTGAATAGAAACACAGGTCAAGAGTAATGTCCAAACCCCACTAAGAAGGAACAAGTCACTATTGAGAGCTTCATGAGACAAAGGCCTCATACTTTTAGTGGACCATCCGATCGCATGATCGCTGAACAATGGATCAACTCCATTGAAAAGATCTTCTCCATCCTTCAATGTTCTGAGCAAGAGAAGGTTCTCCTAGCGGCTTATCGTATGGAGGGTGAAGCTGATCAATGGTGGACGTTGATAAAAAATATGAAGCCTAAGGAGGATATCAAGGCATTGGAATTGAAGGATTTCTGGAAGATGTTGTTTGGTAAATATTTTCCGCGCACCCTCCGGATTAAGATGGAAAGGGACTTCCTTTCCCTAAAGAAAAAAACGAAGAATTTGTTGGAGCGTACGAGGAAAACTTCACAAGGCTTGAATGATATGTTTCTAGCTTTTTCATTACCCCCAAATGCAAAGTTGACCGCTTCTTTGGTGGGATGAATCCTAACCTACGGAAAGCATTAGCGATCCGTGACTTCGACAGCTATGAGGAAATTGTCTGATATGCCCTCAAGGTTGAAATGGAGATAAGGGAATTATAGGGGTATCATGGGGACAAGAAGCATAAGGTGGACTTCAATGCTGGCAGTCCGATGGATAAATCCAATGGTGCTAAGAAGATCCAGCACCCCACTTGCCAAAAAGTGCAGAAAGAAGCACCCTAGAAATTGCTTCAAGGTGACAAGGAAATGCCTTAGGTGTGGAAGAAAAGGGCACCTAGCTATTAACTATCAGCAAGAAAGACCTGTGGCTACGATAGAGGATAGAAACGCTACGTTCTAACCTCAACGCATTGTTCATTGATTCAATTGCAATGAAACTAGGGAATTTTGAAAATCATTTCCCTAATCCAAGGGTTTTCAGAGGCAACCAAGAACCTCCAAGGCAGCAAGAAAGAGATTTTTCCATCACTTCTACCGAAGTGAACCCCGACAACGAAGTGGTGATAGATACACTAGTTATTCATTCAAGAATAGAAAACACACTTTTTGATTCTGGTTCTACGCATTATTTTATATCTCGAAAGTTTAGTAGAACAATCCCAGCACCACCACAAATCATGGAAGTGAAGATGTCGTTGAGTACGGAAAATGGGGAAATCATTACATCCCGTAAATATAAGTCCTCCCATATTATAATCTATGGATTTAATTTCCCATCGAACCTCGTCATACTCCCTCTAGTGGAATTTGATGAAATTCTTGGCATGGATAGGCTTTCCTTATATAGAGATAACATAAATTGTCGAGAAAGGGAAATCACACTCCATATGGAGAATCGACCCCCGATTATTTACAAGTGTAAATAGGAAAATGAATCTCTTTTAGCTCCATCATCTCTAGTATGGATATTACTACCCTATGATCACACGCATCTGGCTCAGATGATTGTATCCAAGGAAGAAACCGTCCTTGAAGAAATGCCTATTATGAGGGAATTCGTTGAAGTGTTTCCTGAGGAACTGCCTGGTCTTCCTCCTAGAAGAGATGTTGAATTCCCAATTGAACTTATACCTGGGGCTCTACCAATATCCAAGACTCTATATAGAATGACTATCATGGAGCTTGAAGAGCTGAAGAAACAACTACAGGAGAATCTGGATAAAGGGTTTATATGCCCAAGTGCTTCACCATGGGGTGCACTAGTCCTCTTCATCAAGAAGAAGGATGGGTCAATGTGGCTTTGCATCGATTATTATGAACATAACAAAATCACGATAAAGAAAAAGTATCCTATGCCACAGATTGATGACTTGTTCGATTAGTTGTGTGGAGCACAATACTTCTCCAAGGTAGACTTGCAGTCGGGATATTATCAAGTAAGGGTGAAGAAGGAAGATGTTCCCAAGACTGCTTTTCGTACAAGATACGGGCACTATTAATTCAAAGTAATCCCTTTCGGACTCACTAATGATCCAACAATATTCATGGACTTGATGAATAGAGTCTTTAGAGATTACCTAGACAAATTTGTGGTAGTATTTATAGATGATATTCTAATATAATCCAAAACCAAGGAGGATCATGAAGAGCATTTAAGAACTATACTAGAGACTTTGTGCAAGGATAAACTATATGAAAATTATAGAAAGTGTGTGTTTTGGTTGAGGGAAGTCTCATTCTTAGGCCATATCATCACAAGCAATGGGATATCTATGGATCCCTCCAAAACAGATGAAATTGAGGGATGAACGAGGCCAACATCGTTAACAGATATCCACAGCTTCTTGGGGTTAGCTGGATATTATCGATGATTTGTGAGGAATATCTCACGATTTTCCAACCCTCTTACCAAGCTAACTCGAAAGGGAGTAAAGTTTGCTTGGAGTGATGAATGTGAAGAAAGCTTCAAATAGTTGAAAAGGAGGCTTATCACTATGCCCATGCTCACTTTACCTACAAGTGGGGAACCTTTTGTGGTATTTAGTGATGCTTTGAAGATGGGCTTAGGCTGTGTGTTGATGCATAATGATAAAGTGATACCCAATGACTCAAGGTAGTTGAAAATCCATGAGAGAAACTATCCAACGCATGATCTGGAGTTAGAAGCGGTGATCTTTGCCTTGAAAATCAGGTGGCATTATCTCTATGGGGAGAAATGTGAGATATATACTGACCACAAGAGTCTTAAATATATATTCACACAGAAAGAGCTTAATATTCTCTAGAGAAGATCGATAGAGCTCATCAAGGATTATGATTGTTTGATACATTACCACCTTGTGAAAGTGAACAAGGTGGTAGATGCCCTAAGTAGAAAGGACCCAGTGATTCTATTAATGATGAGAATTGAGAAGGATCCAATCTTCTTAGACTTGATGAAGATGGACATGGGAATCATAAATAAGGGAAAATCATCAATATTTTCACAAATGATTACTCAACCATCTCTTTTGGAAATGTTAAATGATGCTAAAAGGGATGATGTGGGAATTCAAGAAAAAGTAGAAGCTATCAAAAATGGGAAATCCTTAGAGTTTAATATTAATGAAGAAGGAATTGTGTGATTGGAAAAGACTATGTGTTCCATCAAGTCCAGATCTGAAGAAGGAACTTTTGGATGATGCACATAGTTCAAATTTCTCTATTCACCCAGGGAGCACAAAGATGTATTGAGATATCTGACAAAACATTTGGTCGGATAATATGAATAATGAGATCGCTGTATATACATCAAAGTTCCTGGTGTGCCAGCAAGTGAAGGCATAGAGGTAGAAGTATAAGGGGATGATGCAACCATTGCCTATACCAGAATGGAAATGGGAGAACATCACCATGGACTTTTTCACTGGACATCTGAGGACATCCAAAGGCAACAATGTAATCTTGGTTGTTTTGGATCATCTTACAAAGACTTCACACTTCATTGCTATTTGGGAGTATTTCTCATTAGATCAACTGGAATGGATATATATCAAGGAAGTGGTAAGGCTGCATGGAGTGCCACTATCTATCATGTCTGACCGAGATCCAAGATTCACCTCTATGTTTTGGAAGAGTCTTTAAAATGCTTTGGATACTGAACAGAAGTTCAGTACGACCTATCATCCTCAAACTGATGGCCAATCCAAGAGGACTATCCAAACACTTGAGGACATGTTGAGAGCATTATCAATGGACTTTTAAGGAGGATGAGATCAATATCTTCCTCTCGTTGAGTTCTCTTATAATAACAGTTTCCACTCAAGTATCCAAATGACACCTTATGAATCCATGTATGGGAAAAGGTGCAGAGCACTGGTATGTTGGGATGAGGTCGGTGAACGTAAGCTTCTTGGACCAGAAATGGTTATGGAAATGGTGGAGAATGTGAAAACCATTCAGCAGCATATCAAGGCAGCCAAGAGTCGATAGAAGAGTTATGCAGATAATAGTTGATGAGACCTTGAGTTTAAAGTTGGAGACATGGTTTTTCTACGCATAAATCCATGGAATAAGGTCATGAGGTTTGGAAATAAATGTAAGTTAAGTCCAAGGTACATCGTCCCCTTCGAGATTCTTGATCGTGTCGGGGCTGTGACCTATCAATTAACACTTCCACCTACCATGGCCAAAGTACATGATGTCTTTAATGTACCCCTCTTAAGGAAGTACATACCATACCTTTCACATGTACTCTCTTATGAGGTGGTACAGTTGGAGGATGATCTTTCTCATGAGGAGCAACCGGTGAAGATCTTATATTGTAGAGAGAAAGTTATAAGAAATAAGACAATTCCACTCGTCAAGGTGTTGTGGAGAAACCAAAAGTTTGAAGAAGCGACTTGGGAATTAGAGGAAATGATGAAGCTGAGTTACCCACATCTATTTTAGTATGGGACAAGTAAATTTCTAGGGAGAAATTTCTTAAGGGGGGAATATTGTAACGTCCCAAAGTATAATTAATAGAAATCCCTCTTGATCTAATTAAATTTCTCTTTATGTAAAATGTTTATATAAAATGTCAACTTCTTTAGTTTTATGTTAAGAATTGTGACAATTTCTTTTATAGCTGTTGAATAGTGATCACATGATTAGTATAAATATAGAGATTTAAAAAAATCCAATTTACTCGGACAAAGGAAGCGATGGCCTCATCCAGTTGAATTGCTCCATACGAAGCCCATTTGTCGGAGCATGGAAAAGAGGTGGTGTCTTTGGGATTCGCTCTTGACAAAGCCCAAGATTAGCTTCATCATGTCAAGCTCTAATGAGACCTTCTACGGGAAAAGTTTAAGTTGATAGAGATTACCACTCGAGCAATGTTATCTGAGACACCCCAAGAGTCTGTCACCATCACACACCTTACCCTTAGGTCTTATGCGGATGTTTTAAGGGGTTATGTAACAAATCACTAGTACTATGTTCATGTACATTATTTTTTTATATAATAATGAATATGATTTCTTGTCACTATTGATACATTGTAAATAGTTTTTAAAGCACAAATAGTGTTTTTGGTTATTATTTATTTAAGAATTATATTTTATTTAATTAAGGGATTTTTGAATTAAATAATATTTAAATGAAATATTATTATTATTAAATTAATTTTTATTAAATATAAATTATATTATAATTTTATGAATGCAATTGTAATTTTTATTAATGTTTGAAATCCATTTTTGTCATAACCTGTGAATTTTCAATAAATGTCGGTTTTTATATTAAAAGTGAAAATTAACATGTTTAGAAAATTATTTAGTTAAAATAAACGTTATTTCTGGAATCAGGATGTCAAAATTATCCAACAGTGATTTTTTCATAATTTTCTGGGACAATCAAATTTTTGGGTAAAAATTAAATACCATTTAAATATATAATGTGTTTTATGTCATCATAATGACACAATAGTGATGTAATAAAATACTATAAGCTTTATTTTCAAACAATATATGTTTTACCATTAAAATAATGTGATTTTGGGGTTTGTTTGACTTACTTTTCAAACCATTAATGGACCACTCAAGACTTATTAAACATCTTGTCTTTTTAAATTATTTTCCAGGGGAGTGTGACTCACCTCCACAAAGGCAACCCCATTATTTTAAGAAGTTCGGACTTTGGACTTATAAAATATTTTTTACCTCTTTCCCTTTCCAAAAACCATGGTCTAAAACCATGATCTGAATTGTGGTTTGGATTAGTTTAATGTAAGGGGTCCCAAACCTAAATAATAAAGAATTCACTCACCTTTCCTATAAAAACCCACCCAAGGTCCAACTTTATCCTCACTCAAAGCCTTTGGAGTTCGTCCAACATCTGCCCTACTCTCTCTAGAATCCTCCCAAGGTTCCCCAAGCTCCCAAGAAGCCTCTCTCATGCCTTGGAAGCACACTTCCAAGTAAGGGTTTTTCTTCCTTTCACTTTTTTGTCCAATTTTCTTAATATTGTTATACCATTTTAAGTTCAATTATAAATGCTATGGTATAGTTTCTCACATCCCCCATACTTCCCTCTTATTGTTTGAATTATGGGAGACCCCTTTCTCTCTCATTAAATGCCTCCCATGTACACCCGTTACTATGCCGAAATTTCGAAAGGAACTTCTCTCTCCTCATTTACATTCAAGCAATACTTTTGTATCATGAATCTAAATTCCATTACAATTGCTGGGAAATGTATCTATATATCCCCCTTTCTATCCATTTCATGTAGATTTGATGAGGCACCCCTTACTCTCTTATCAACCATTTTTTATAAATTCTTATATCACGCCGTTATGCTGCCAAAATTACACCGATTTTCTAAGCCAATGCCATTGTGTAGTGAATACCATGCCCATTTCTCCATCAAGGGTATTCAAATTCATGCACAATTACTTATTGATTATAAAGCTTCATTCCACATTACTTTTTCATAGAATAAATGATTATGTTTTATGAATCAATGTTTTATGATCCATGTGGCAAACTTATGCATGAAATGAAATGTTTAGGAAGGGTGCTCCCTTATAGAGCTCTAATGCATTGGGTAAAGTATAGTATCATGATACTTCATCTGAAATGAGTGTTGAATCATGATAATTAAAGTTCAATAAGGGTTTACTCATGCTTCATGTGCAATGAGGATTTACTCATGCTTCATGTGCAACGGGCCTTGGCTCATGCTAATTCCATGTTAAGTATTGTTGCCACATTTCCATGTTATGATTATCATTCTTTATCATGCCTTTATTTCCATGTTTCTCTTGTACTCTATTGATATGCCTATTGTATAACATGTATTGTACTCCTCATTTATTCCATGTTTATTCCCTTACTTGGGTTTATATCTCACCCTTTTCTTATGCATGTCATCAGGTTATCCCATGCAATGCTAAGTACGAGGGAATGTAGTGGTCATTTAAAGGAAGTTTTTAGTAAAGATGTTGTATTTCATGTTTTAAGTTGTTATGTAATGATCCTAAGCCCAAAAGACACTAGAACTCTCAATCTTCCATGTTGTATCAAGTGAATAGTTTATGTAATAAATCATGTTTAAGTTTGTAATAAAATAAGGGTTGTCATATCTCCTCCGATGACGTCCCCCGACCCCCTCTCCAGTCGCGCCTGTGACCCCCATGGATGAACATCCCACAAGATCTCCCCCTCTATTGGATCCCTCTCCTCCTTCCATTTCTCCCAAATTTATTGAGGGCTAATGATCGGTACTTCCAGGTAAGAATTAGTCTTCTTTTATAAAAATTGAGCTAACATGGAACTCAAAATTAGATTCATAGTTTGGATAACCATTCATATTAATCGTGCATTATCTAGAGTTCTGGGTAGTAACCAACTCATGGTGTGGTGAATTATTAGAAAAACTGTGATTCTTTTTCAAAATAACGTCTTATAGAAATTGCGGGTTCGATTCACAGGTTGTAAACCATTAATTCTAACAATGAATTCAATAAAAAGTTAATGAGTTTTGAAAAACCTCATATTTTTTTCTATAGACCCCTATTAGACGTGATATTGTGTTGGATGTTTTCTTTTAATCATGATATATATGTGATGAGGTTTTATCATCATTAATATGTGCATTGATGTGGATTAATTGGAGGTGAGTTATGCTATATGAGATTTTATGGGTTATTGTGAGGAGTTTATTTCAATTTAATTGATTGGTTCATAAAACATAAGTTGGTGCTGCATATATTAAGTAATTGGAATTAGTAAAGTAAAATGATGGTCTTGGATTTCTGAGTTGGTTATAGGGATGGTATTCTCTATCTAAAGTTGGTATGTCTCTATTGACTATAGGTTTATTTTCCAATTGACAAATGTATTTATTAAACTGACCATGAAATACATATTTCCCACAATAAGAAAGCACCACATAAATCATAGATAGACACTACACACCACAAGACACCCATGGGAGAGACCCCTTGACTTCTACTGATAGTTACGGGTCCATTAGTAACTAAAGTCGATTGGCACTCAAACCTTGAGCAATTATCATTGCTGGTAGAAAAGATACCAACACCATTATTATTAGTATAATATAATGAAATGGTTTACACCCTCATGACCAAGTAGACCATCTAGTTCATGGACCAGTTCCCAGCTAGGTTCAAGAGTAGGATCAACTACTAAACATTGATTGTGGTCCCTGTGAGGTCCATTCTACAGTGAATATGGTTATGTGCAAAATCTTCAACTCTACTAATGTAGAATATGTGCATATTCATTGTATTAGTGTACTAGTATGGTGTTTCAAAAAATGTGCTATATAAAGAACATAATGAAAAATGAAGAGATTATTAAATGACATGGTTTTCCATTTTATTATTGGAACATGATTTGACCCATGGGGCGTTGTGGTTCTTATATATTGGGTGGTGACATGTATAGTCATAGGATACATGTATGTTTTTTTTAGTTTTTATTTTATTTTCATTATCACATTGACCACTTAGGTCTTTTACTTCTTTCTACAGATAGAGGGTAGTGATGATATCTTGACTAGTTGAGGTAGATCAGTTGTATACTATAATACCATGAGGTGTGAGTGTGAGGAAACATTGGAAGCTAGAGTAGCCTTGGGGTCTTCCTTGAGATGGAATTGTTTTTCTAAAACATTGTGTGGGAGAATTTCTGGATTATGTTGAAGTCATGAAAAACCCCCAAGTGTCTCTATGAGATAGCATAAATAACCCAACGTGTCTCAAGTGTCACCATACATCGTATCATCCTCACATGGGTTGGCCACTAACCCAATCCTATTAAACACATCATAGTCTATCCTCTCAGTCACATAGTCTAGACTCATCTCTCGGGGATTATCCCATGCCTCAATGCCCATATCATCATCCAACTAGATAAGGAGGATTATTCACCTCATGATTGTTCTAGTCACAAAATCATACCATGTCGAACCCATCTACATATTATCTCATCCCCATTGGAATCCTCTAGGGTCCCTCGAACCTATCCAACTCACTACTCACTGACTATAATCCTCATCCTACACACTATATCCTTCTCTCGTCATGCCGACTATTCCTTAATTATATTATCAATAACCTAGACAAGAACCTCATAAAAATCAT
The DNA here is from genome assembly GCA_963277665.1 of Viscum album. Lineage (NCBI taxonomy): Eukaryota > Viridiplantae > Streptophyta > Magnoliopsida > Santalales > Viscaceae > Viscum > Viscum album. The sequence continues at coordinate 537,978,242 of OY728150.1, forward strand.
GTACTATAACCCTGCACCACTAAAAAGGTTCCATCCTAATCAAAATCACACAAAGCCTCTTGGCATTATAATTCAAATCTATCTGAAAATACCCAACAACCACACTAGCATATCACCCTTCATCTCTTTATTTATAACTATTGAATCACTAAATAGAGTAAAACCTTTCATAATAAATTTTATAGACTCAAAGGGACCATCCCACTCTAAGAACCCACCATGATTCCAATCCATCCTCATAAGTATTTCCTCATAAAACGCTAGACATACAATTGCCACACCTACCACTATAAAGAGAATGTGTCTATAAACTTGAAAAATACCCTCACCACCATCTATCCTACCCAAGGAGACCCCAAAAATGACCCAAAGCACACTCTGAGAATACGGTCACAACACTCAGGTTGAAGAAAGCTAGAAGAGACCACAAGACCATCACCACGCTACCATGGAGACGACCGAGCCCATGAAACCCATCAGTGTTTACCGACATCTTTGTGACCGATGTCGGCCTTCCACCTCAGACTAATGATGCCAATAAAGAATAAAGGACTTGAATAAATGCATATACATGTGAGTGGAGACTGGTATATGCATATAAGAATATGTGCAAGGATCCCCTTACACAAGCTCATGTCCATATAGGTGTGTGCATAAGGGATAAGTGTCCATGCTTGTGTATGAAGATGCATATACCCAGTGGGGGAGAAACGACTTTGAGTTAGAAATCTACAAGATATGAAGTGGTTATCTTGGTTCTACCTTGAGGTAGGGTCCCTATCCTAGCCTCTTTAATTTAAGATTTCTTTTAATTGAATTTAGCTTCTTTCTTAATTATTCTTAATTACATTGAATTGCATATCATGAAAACTGAGTTTTTAATATAATTGTTTGATTTGATAAATAATGTCATGTTTTTATAAAAAACCCCCAATAATGGAGGTGTGATGTATACGAAAACTCACAGTGATAGTTATGTTGATCTAGTTTCTTAAATTATAACATTTTATTTGTGATGAATGTGTTTTAGAATAAGTGTTAAGTATAATTAAATGAATTTTGTGATAAAGGGATGCCATGATTTTATAATAAAACCCATCCAATGGAGGTGCACTATCTTCTAAACCAAAGAGTAGTGATTGTTATTTGTATCATGTTTAGATTTGGTGTGAGTTTTCCATATTTCTCTTTTTGGTGTTTGTTTGTGGCTAGTTAGTTTTTGTTTTCATTGAATAATATAAATTGGATCATCATACTCGATTATCTCAAATGAAATTGTCCTTCCAACACCTTATCACTCAAGGTGTTGTCATCCCTTAAGATATATCACTATACTTGTTAGAATTTGTCCCCAAACATGTGTATGAAATATAAACAAGGGTATTTTTTCAATATCATAGCTTAGTAGATAGGTACAAGATTCTAGTAACTAGGGACCTATACCCCCATCTCAAAAATGTATCAACTTTTAAGTGAAAAATGTGAGTCCTCTTGGTAATCATATATCTTACACTATGGAATCAACTAGAGTATTTGAGACTCAAATTAGTCTCATACACAAAAAAGAAATAATTAAATCATGATGACATAAAATACTATATGATATTCTTGTAACTTTCCATAAATCCTAGCCTGTCTATGCTTACAAGTCCTCACTACCACACTTACTCATGTACCATGTTCTATCAGTATCATAAGATCTCTTAAGACCACTTGTTGAAATAAAAACATATTTATCACACCATTTTTAGTCCTTGAGAAATAATTCTACCTATTTCACACATCATATGTTATTCCACCATTAAGAGTATGATCCCTTTCTTATATGGGAGGATATGTTTTATTTTATTGCATGTGACTTGTTTTTTATCATTCATGACATTTTTAATGTTATTATTTCTAGAAACTCAGTGCACTATGTGTATGAACAAATTCACTAGGATAAACATTGTTCCTTCTAATCCCAGTCATAACATGTAACTAACCAAACACGACTTTAATTCATATAGTTTGAGGTTTCTTTTATTGAATGGGAAACATGCCGCAATTATATGTTTTTAATTAAGAAAACAATTTTAAGGAAAAGTGAGAAACCAATAGAGTACACAGATATATAGTCAATCAATATGATATAAAATAGCCAAATCAATGATTTTCTTAAAAGTGGATAAATATACTTTGTATAATTTATCACCACCTTCTTTGGAACCTTATGAGGGATCTTCCCTTTGTTTTAGAATCTAGTGAGATAAGGGATAGGTAAGGAGGAGTAGTCTTTTTTCTTCTACTGCCACTGAGAGTTCTTGATGAACCCCTCTGAGTCAATGATAGTGTTATTTCATTTCTTTGAAGAGACTCTAATATAATCCTCCACAAGTTCCACATCCATGAGCTTAATAGGGGAATCCTAATTAGAATCCCTATCCTCCTAAGAAACCACCAGCCACAATGGTCCACCAATCATCCTCTTTCCAATTCTCAGTAATATAAGGATTAAGGTTAAAATGAATTGATTAAAGGTACATATTGGTAATATGCCCAAATAGGGTCATTAATGAAGGCAAATTTATTACATGTGTCTGAATTACCAAGGCATGAGAGTTTTTACATGGTTCATAAACCATTTTTATCATTTGGGGAATCCTTGAAATTCAAATATTGTGATACTGCTATCCATATTCTAATATTATTATATAAATGAAAAAGGGATGAAGTAGAAATATTTTCCCAAACACTAATTATAAGATTGATTTAAATGATAATAAATATGTAAATAAATATTCTACCTCCTCCTCACATGTCTCCATGTTCCCTCTTCTACTCCATGAAGTGGTACTCAATGAAAATTTTCCATGAATAAAAATATTTTAACATATTGTTGAAAAGTTGATGAAAGTTTTATTATAACATATTTATTTGATTGGGTATAAAATATTTACCCCGAATATATATCTTTATCATACCACAATCATGAATCAAGAGTCCATTTTTTATCGCATAAGACCAGTTTCTATAATGTGAAAGACAACTACATAGGATTTATTTGGAATCCGATATAAAGATTAAATAAATTTTTTGATATCTCTTATAGAAATAGGTAAGTAAAATAGAATTTCAATAATACTTAAAAACTCCATTTGATCACTAGTCCTCCCCACTTCATGACATGACCACATGGTTCCATGTGCTATAAGAGTGGAGTCTTATCTTGATTTTTAAATTCTAGGGATTCATTAATTGCATATGAAATTTTATAACATGACTGATAAAAATAAGAAGAAAATCTTTTCTACTAAAATATGATTAATTAACTTTCCAAACAAAGAGTTGATGAAACCATTTATCTATGGTTTTCTGTTTTGTACTTGTCCTTCAGAGTTTGATATTTTTATGATCCCAATGATCTGATGAGTGTTTTGACCCATGTAGAGAAAATTCTTCTACATTATCTTTGTTTTTTGGTGTGAGAAAAATAAACAAAACACACCTCATATAGTGTAGTTGGAGCTTCCTAAAACAATGAGGAATCATATGGATGATCAACTATGTGATAGTATTCCACAGGTCTTGTGATCAATTTTGAGACTGACTAATCGCAATTTCCCTTTGATGTATGATATCTAGGTAGAGTTTTAGATACATTACCCACCCACAGTTAATGGATTGGGATGTCCTCAGGTAGAAAATATCTATATTGAGTCTCTCATGAAAATATTTATTCACCTGGAGACAGTATTGGAGATGAGGGTAAAGCTTGCTACTTGTATTCTACAAAGACTCTCTAAGTGCTCGAGGGACATCATAGTACATTTTGGACAATAAGAAGACTTGGGAATACATTTATACTGATATTTTTATTTTTAAAAGTGTGTAATATGTTTTATATTTAAAATGATAACCTATTTTTGGAATTTTTTTCAATTCTGTTAGAAAACGGGATAGTGTTAATTATTTTCAACATTTTAAAGTGATATTAATAAATCATAATTAGAAACTTCTAAAGGATTTAAGCCTAATGTACATTTAAAATAGATGCTTTTGAAATATTTTAATTTTATAAATGTTTTACCAAAATCTATAATTGTGTTTAAATGGTTTCATAAATAATTAACGTTTCCCTTTATTAGACGAGTTTTTCAAAACCTCACGGGTAAAAATGATGTTTTAATGAATGAAATTTCTTTTTGAAATAATGTTTTGATAAAATCATGTTGGGTTAAATAGGAGAATATATATCACTTATTTAATGATGTAAAAGTCCATATTATTTTATTTTCATGAATTTATAAATTATTGGATTTTAGTTTTATTTAAATGATGTCTTGAGATTACTTATTGATCTATTTTATGTCTCATGGGGCTGGAGTTTTGATGTCCATCATGATGATGTTTGTGTTTCTTGTTTTATAGTATATCCCCATTTAGATTTAATGGATTCTTTGGATAATCAAGATCTTCTTGGGATGGTTGTTTTGTGTGCTTCAGTCTTAGAGCTTGTTGTTCTTCCTCTCTTTTCCTAATGTGAAAATTATTTATGAGTTCCAAAAATTGAATCCGCCTCAATTTCAATAGGTAACAATATTCTTAGGGTGAATTGGTTTTGGTATTGAAGGATTAGGATATTTTTATCCATATTTAGATTTATGAGTCTCTTAAGGTTATTTTTGTAACCATCCAACTAGAGGGTCAGAGTTATAAGCGGTGGAAGTCTATTATTCAGACTAAGCCAGACAAGGACTATTCTTGGAAAAGATTCAAGGCATGGTTCATTTAGCATTATTTAATAATGAAGTGAAGGTATTGATGGATATAGAATTTTCAAGGCTTCATTAAATAGATGAAATAGTTTTTGAGTACACAAATCATTTTATCCATTTGGTTCAATACATTCCTAATCTATACATGGATGATTCTTTAATGGCTTGGTGGTTTGAGTAAAGTCTATGATGACTTGTCACTAGCTATTTATTCTTTTTGAATACAATTCTATAGAGTGGTTATGATATAAGATATAAATGTTTATGCAAGATTAGTAGAATCACCATATGTATTTCATGTTTCTTCTATTCCTGTTTCTTATTTTCCTAGGTGTGGTGGAGGAATCTCCAATTAGGGAAAAAGGAAGTGAAATGTCCAACCCTAAAAGTTGTGGTTTAAAAACTATTTTTTTTCTCACTGGTTTATTCTAGGATAAAATACTTCGTTATATATCGGTGCAAAAAAGTGGGACATAAGAAACTTTGTTGTTAGGATCAATAGAGGTATTTTGTTAGACAAACAGATGAAGTCTAAAAAATGTGAATATATTGGGTTACATGAATCAATTCAGACTACCAGATGGAGTCTTTGAGATACTGAATCCATTGAGGTGATTCATATTTTTTTGGTATATTGGTTAATATCTTAACTTTCCAGAATTAAATTTCGGCTGTACTGGGAAAATAGGATGGATGCTATGTACTGGATGGAAGCCTGGGGCTGTCCATCGAGTGTCTGGGGGGGGGGGGTGCAGGGTGGTCTGTAAGGCAGAGGGAGGGTGCATGTGGGGTGTCTATGAGGGGCTATTTGGGGGGGGGGGGGGGGGGGTCTTCAGGGCAAGGGAGAGGGTGCAGGTGGGGTGTCTAGGAGAGGGTATCTGGTGGGAGGGGGTGTCTGAAGGGGGGGGGGGCAGCAGGGAAGGTTGAGGGGGTGTCTAGGGGGGAGGGGTGTCTAGTGGGGAGCAAGGTGGCTATCCAGGGGGTGAAAGGGGGCTGTCCGAGGGGGGGGGGGGGGGTGAATGGGGGTCTGTAGGGTAGGGGGTAAGGTGCAGGTGGGGTGTCTTGGAGTGGTTGTCTAGGGTGGGGGGGGGGGGTGTCCAAGGTGTCACGAACCAATCCGAGTTGACCCTGAACCGGTCACCCAGGCCAGCCAGCGACAAGTCCCGAGAGGTGTTCCCAATCCTCCTAGTATGGATACATGGACCAAGGGCGTCAATAGAGTACACATGAAAACCATTTTTCCCATATATGAACAATCAAACAAACAGTAGAATGAAATGGACAACCCAAAATAAATTTATATAAAAATTGAACTGAACATTATTTGTACAAGAAACTGAAAGTACAACTAAGACAATAACCCAACTAACCAAAACTGATAACCAACTAACTCCATGTGACCCCACTGGCCACTCTATAACAAAATTATCACACATCGCCCAAGGTGATCGACCTCAAGCTGAAACCTGCACAAGGGCTAAAACAGAAGAAGACTATAGGCGTGAGTATTAAAACTCTGTAGGTTAGCCCGATATTCTTTTCCCAATTCACATCCTTTAAAATAAAAGAAACATAAATTTCATGTTTTAAATAAAAATATAATGTTATGTCTTCCAAATGAGTTCTTATGCTATAAAAAAATTACCAGACAAAAACTTCCATGTTTTATAAACAATAATGGAAGTAACAACTTTCAAAGCGGTGCAACATTAAAATGAAAATATTTATCAAGAGGGACTCTTTAAAGAATATTAACTTTTAAATAAATCACACTCACTACTAAATTTACCAACCAAACACACCATATGATGATGGTGAGTACAAAAGATCCAATGAGCACAAGTCACGGGAACACCCCTAGGCACTATTCAGTTGTGAGCCCTAGGTACCTCGTATCTCGGTGAATGTAAACATATTAAATATTCATTCCTGGGCACATGAGCCGCTAGTAGGGAGAATAACCATAAAATAGTGGTCCCCCAACATCATCATCATCATAGTTTAGTTAGTGTTTACATCGTCAAACTTGGTAAGTGAAACAGGGGCCAAACCCAATAGGATCACTAGTATACTAGTACATGTATGCCCACCTAGATACCCGAGATTCCCTTTAGTGCTCAATCAAGTTACACATATTATAAAATAAACATTTCAAAAAAAAAATCCATCCCCAAACCATAAGAACACATACATCCAACTGACTTTCTTCACATTTCGTTCACGAATCAACAAACCACAAAATATTTTCATAAAACAATTTCAAAGAGTGTATTGGGGCTTTGCACATAAAACTCATTCAAAAACACTCTTTAAATTATAAACACACATCAAAACCTTACCAAAAAATATTTTTCTGCCCTAAAAAAATTGAATAAAATCATTTCATGGACCATAAAACAATCCCAATTGACACAACTTGGTATATACATGTAAAACACTCTTTCATCATTTTTAGGAAAGGCCAAATAGGCCTTTAAACATTTTCTCAAAACAAAAATTTGACAAATTTATGAATTTAAATATTATTAAGGAGGTATATAAACACCATTTAAAGAATAAAACCACATTCATAAAATCCTTAAAACACTCAAGTGACATATTCAGAACACATCCATTTTTATAAGAATGTGAAACCGGCCATTTTCCGGCAACTCATGCCAAAACATGTTGTAAACAAAAAAACATTTGTTTGTAGAAAAAAATAAAAATTTGAAAGAAATAAAAGGATATAAAAATAAGTTTATTACATTATGCCAATATATTTATAAATCCAAACCAATTATTTTAAATTTCACTAGACACAAAAAAGCCAACCAGGAAATTTAACGAACACATGACATCCACTCTTTAAAAAAACAACTTATGTTAAGCACTTAAAAAAGGGATAAAACAAAAGTTTCATGTCATAATTTTATTAAATATACTGATAAATATTCAAAATACCATAAACAAAGTGCGAAATCTCATGGAATAATTTATCAAACAAGAGGAGTGCACATTTATAGTAAAATAACTATATTTTTAACAAAATAAGTCATAAAACATAATTTGAACACAAAACCTTTAGAACCAAAGTTTCACAGTATAAAATATTATATAAATAAGGTTATAACATAATTAAAATGATTAAACTTAAATGATAAAGTTTTTTTCAAGGGATATCCTTCCTCAAATCCTTGACGTAATGGAAACGCACACCAGAAATAACCCATCGCGGGTTTATAAACCCTAAAACTATGAAGACTAGACATAATGAATATAAAATCCATACACAACCATGGTATAACATAACCCTAGGTCTATAATGACTAGGGGAGATTATAAAACCAAGAAATAATGAAAGGAGTAATAAGAGAGAGGATAAAAGAGATGGAATCTCACCATTTCCACTAGAAAATCATTGTATTCTATTATATCTACCACCCTAGAGAAAAGGGAATGGGATGAAACTTCTTGGAGAGGATCCTATGGTTTGGGAGAACTAGGTAAAGAAGATTTTTGGGAAAAGTATTCCTAATTTAATGAGTTATTTATAAAACTATTTACCTTATCAATTCTGGGTGATTTTAGGTATCCTAAGAACATTCTCCATAATCCGTGACCCATATGAGCACCAAAGAGGGTAAATAGATTTTTGGGGTGAATATATGGTTATTGGATTAGAGGGGGAGGTGGCAGAACCAAAAAATATTAAATATTTAATTATATATAAAATAATAAAATTATTTTTTAAAAAATAGAAATGGGCCCATGGGATGGCCCAATGCTTAAATAGGTAACCCAATTTCACCATGATTATTAATTTATATGGGGTCCAAAAAGGGTATGAAAGTTTTAAAGTATTAGTAGAGGATATTTGGGAAGTGGAATGGGTGAATAATGTTGAAAAAAATGATTTATAAAAGAAATAAATTTGGTTTTTAAAACTGGAAATGGGCTCACGGTTGGCCCAAATCATTAAGTAGCCACCCTTTCTTCAAAAAATCCTAAACAAGAAATGGGGAACCCAAATTAGGGTGATTAGACATTTATTAAACTTAAAAACTCAAGATTCACCTCACCAAATACCCATGAAAATGATTGGGATTTTTCAATGGACCGGATCGTTACAAAGACAAAAAAAACCAGGTGTGACAATTCTACCCACCATTAAAGCATTCCGCCCCCGGAAAGCCATAACACTTTCCGGATGAAAAATCAACACCTAAGGATAACCTATCAAAATGATCTAGGCTATAAAGAAAAGGAAATATCATCAACCATAAATGTATTTTAATTCTCTTTCTAAATATTACACACTACTCACAACCACTTCCGGAAAATCATTGGAAATATCAAGCGACCACCTCCACAACCAAGCCCAGAACCCAATTGTTGGGCCTTATCCCAATGAACCCAACCATCAACCAAATCAAATAGCACTCACAAAAACCAAATATTCCAGAGGATTCTAGAATATACTCCCCATCATTAATAAACAACTAGCACTAAAAAAGTTTTTAGGATGAAAATCCATGAGACCCATGGTGGGTCTCCCCACTATTAGAGACCAACTAGAAACAAAAAGACAAGAATTCAACATGATCTAGAATTGGGCCTCACTCACAAAATCCCAACAAAAATATCCTAAGAAAACCTATAATACCATGTTAATAGGGTTACAACATGAACATATAAACCACCCACTCTCGAATGGAGGGTACAAGAATTGGGCCAACACTTTTAGCACAGATCTGGACCCCCACCACTCTGGGATGGGAGGGAAGGGGACCCAATTATTTGGCCGCTGAAACAAAAAAAAGAAACAAGGGAACTACAAAAAAATCTCAACCTATGAATAGGTAACACCATGACCACACCTGATTTTCATAGGCAGTCCACACAGGGACATTGATTAAAAACCCACATCCATGAAGGCATAACCATAGACACCGTGTGAGGGGTAAGTCCACCACACTTGTTGCGACAAAGGGAAATTAACAGAAATTAGGAACCAAAACATTGACATAGAAACTAACTTACCCAAACAGAGGAGGAATGATCCTAATTGAGCACTCCATACCTCTGTTGATTTCTCGACTGCTTGAAAAGATTCACTCTAAGGCCTCTGGCTGGAGCCCGAATTCTTGAAGAATCTACTGCACCGCAGTCAGGTGATAAGGATCAAACCATTCCAGAAAACTCACTTTCTCACAAAAAAAAACCTTCATCTAAATAGGGACTAATAGATACATATCAAAATTATATCTCACTCTGAACAAGGGGCATAATGGATAGGGAATATGTCGAAACACATCAGCATCACTGAACACATCTACTATGTCCAAAAGAATAATCACGACCTAGAAGCACTTTTAATCGATCCCAATCAACTCTCTATTCCAACAAATAGGTCGAGGAATCATCCAAAGATGTGGATTTAACATTTTAAATGAATCCTTAGGTTGATCAGTAGGAATTATTTCCAATGGAGAACTATACATGGCCACTTCACAACATCAAACACTTCTTTAGGAACCCAATGAACATTACTCAAAAACTGAGCCACCAACAAGATCTAATATCAAGATAAAATAGGAATATGATTTATAGATCAAAAGGAAGCTTACTGAGTAAAAAACACTCTTCTAAGACATATAATAAACCATCCACATAACCATCGGTTCAAAACAAACACCACAAATTTTCAGCTAAAAACACTATTGACAAAAAAAAACTAACTTGGTGGAGATTCACATTCACCCATGGTTTTTCATCAAGTATCACTCACATGAACATTTATGTGCCACCCCAGGCACACAAAAACCATGAAATATAGTCCATACTTATAGATATCAATAAAACCATGTATCTGAGAACCCATGAAAACAACAAAGGGTAAAACAAAACAACATCATTCCAAATATCATGTACTGTCAAAAGGAACACCAACCACCAAGTCAAAATTTCTTTTCATATTCCACAAAACAAACCACATTTCATCAAGAACCACTTGATAAAAAAACAATCCATTTAATTTAATATAACTTACAAAAAAAAACCATTCTATTCCAAATAGCCCTTCCCCATTTTTTTAAAAAAAATCAGCAAGGTATCTTTTCTTAATCTAACAATAACAAAAGCCAAAACCCCTTTCCAGAAAAACACCAGCCGCACAAAACCGAATTTCAAAAACCTATTGATCATATTCAAACACATTTCAACAGTCCTAAAAACCCCATTTAAAAACAAGTTTCATAATTACTTTAAAATGATTCACACTTTGAAAACATTTTATTTCAATAAACCACAAGTTTAGATTATGGATAATCTAATCCCGTTAAATCATTTCCACTTCCCTCCAATTTTTTTCCACAAAAACACAACCTTTCCAAAACAATTATTATATTTAATTTTTAAAAACCCCTTTTATACTTTTCCAAATACATTCCTTACTTTAAAACCCCTTTCCAAAGTTCTCACACAAGGATTTTCAAAACAAAAATTCAAAATTCATAAAGGTTAAAGAGACCCAAAAAAAGAAACTAGTGTCGGTGGGTGACTTTACCATATGATTGTCGGCCATATGTCAAACACAACACCAAAATAGAGAGACTTATTAGGACCATTACCCAGCTCCACATGGCTTGACAGGACCTGTGAGCTCATGGAGGTCATTAGTCAGACTCCCCTTGTCATATCCCAACACCAAACAATCAACAAGAACAAAGGACACTAATAAAACTAGACTTCCCATGGAAACCTGAGGATTAAAACGAGAAAGAGTTCACAAAACTCTTCCTACACTTACCCCTAAAGTCCCAAAAATCCTACTCCATCTAACTTGACATCCCAAAAATAACAAGGGTGCTATAAAAAGAATTTTCTGGTAAGATCCAACCTCCCCTGATACCATTTTGTCATGAACCGGTCTGAGTTGATCCTGAACCGGTCACCCAGCACAGCCAATGACAAGTCTCGAGAAGAGTTCCCGATCTTCCCAGGATGGAGAAAAGCACCAAGGGAATTTATAGAGTATAAAAGGGAATGATTTCACCCTTATATAAACAATTAAACAAACAATGGAAAGAAATGGTCAACCCAAAATACATTTATATAAAAATTGAACCGAACATTATTTGTACAAGAAACTGAAAGTAAAACTAAGAAAACAACCAAAATGACCAAAACCAAAAACCAAATAATTCCATGCGACCCTTCTGGTCACCCTCCAACAAAATGATCACACATCGCCCAAGGAGATCTATCTCAAGCAGAAACCTACACAAGGGCTAAAAATAGAAGAAGACTATAGGAGTGAGTATTAAAACTTAGCAGGTTAGCCCGATATTCTATTCCCAATGCACACCCTTTAAAATAAAATAAACAGAAATTTCATGTTTTAAATATAAATAAAAAGTTATGTCTTCCAAATGATGTCACATTATATATAAAAAATTACCAGACAAAAACTTTCTTGTTTTATAAACAAGAATGCAAGTAACAAATTTCAATGCGGCGCAACATTAAAATGAAAATAGATTTCAAGAGGGATTCATTAAAGAATTTTAACTTTTAAATAAATCACACTCACTACTGAATTTACCAACCAAACACACCATATGACGACGGTGATTACAAAAGATCCAATGAGCACAAGTCACGGGAACACCCCCAGGCACTATTCAGTTGTGAGCCCCAGGTACCTCGTATCTTGGTGAAAGTAACCATAATAAATATTCATTCTCATGCACACGATCCACTAGTAGGGAAAATAACCATAACCTAGTGGTCCCAAAAAATCATCATCATCATAGTTTAGTTAGTTTTGTCATCATCAAACTTTCTACGTGAAACAGGGGCCAAACACAACAGGATCACTAGCATACTAGTACATGTCCGCCCACCTAGATACCCTGGATTCCCTTTAGTGCTAAATCAAGTTACACATATTATAAAATACAAATTTCACATAAACATTCCATCCCCAAAACACAAACACACAAAAATCCCACAAAATTGCTTCACATTTCGTTCACGAATCAACAAACCGCTAAATATTTTCGTAAAACAATTTCAAGGAGTGTATTGAGGCTTTTCACATAAAACTCATTTAAAAGAACACTTTAAATTATAAAAACTCATCAAAACCATACCAAATAATATTTTTAAGCCCTAAAAAATTTTAATAAAATCATTTCATGGACCATAAAACAATCCCAATTGACAGAAATTGGTATATACAAGTAAAACACTCATTCTTCATTTTTTGGAAAGGCCAAACGAGCCTTTAAACATTTTCTCAAAACTAACATTTGACAAAGTTATGCATTTCAATATTATTAAGGAGGTGTGTACACACAATTTAAAGAATAAAACCATATTTATAAAATCCCTTAAAACACTCAGGTGACATATTCAAAACACAACCATTTTTATAAGAATGTTAAACATGCCATTTTCCGGCAACTCGGGCCAAAACATGCTGTAAACAAAAAAAAATTTGTTTGTAAAACAAAATACAAATTTGAAAGACATAAAAAGATATCAAAATATTTTCTTACATACTTCCAATATATTTATAAATCCAAAAAAATTATTTTAAATTGCACTAGACACGTAAAATCCAACCGGGCAATTTACCGAACACATGGCATGCACTCTTAAAAAAACAACTTATGTTAAGCACTTAAAAAGAGATAAAACATCATTTTCATTCCATAAAGTTATTAAAGATACTGAGACATATTTAAAATACCATAAAATAAGTGCGAAATCTCAAGGAATAATTTATCAAATAAGGGGAGTGCACATTTATACCAAAACAACTATATTTTTAACAAAATAAGTCATAAAACAGAATTTGCACACAAAACCATTAGAAAAAAAGTTTCAAATCATCAAATATCATATAAATAAGGTTATAACATAATTAAAATGATGAAACTTAAATGATAAAGGTTTCTTCAAGGGATATCCTACCTCAAATCCTTGGCGTAATGGAAATGCACACCCGAAATCACCCGCCGCGGGTTTATAAACCCTAAAACTATAAAGAGCAGACCTAAATGAATATAAAATCCGTAAAAAACCATGTAATAATAGAAGAATAGGTCTTTCATGACTAGGGGAGATAATAAAACCAAGAAATAATGAAAGGAGTAAAAAAGAGGGATGATAAAGGAGAAGGAATCTCACCGTTTCCACTAGAAACTCTTCGTATTGTATTAGCTCTGAAACCCTAGAGAAAAGGGAATGAGATGAAACATCTTGGAGAGGCTCCTATGTTCTTTAATAACCAGTCAAATAAAATATTTGGGAAAAATATCACGAATTGAATGAGTTATGTAAAAAATGGTTTACCTTATCAATTCTGGGCGATTTGAGGTATCCTGAGAACATTTTCCCTAATCCACGACCCATATGAGCACCAAAGAGAGTAAATAGATTTTGGGGGTGAATATATGGTTATTGAATTATAGTGGGAGGTGGAATCACTGAAAAATAATAAATATTTAATTAGATATAAAATAATCAAATTATTTTTTTAAAACTGGAAATGGGCCCATGAGCTGGACCAATGCCTAAATAAGTAACCCAATTTCAGTATGATTATGAATTTATATGGGTTAAAAAAGGGGTATTAAAGTTTTAAAGTATCATTATAGGCCAAGTGTGAAGTGTAATGGGTGAAAAATGTTAAAAAAGAATGATTTATAAAAGAAACAAATTTGGTTTTTAAAACTGGAAATGACCTCACGATTGGCCCAAATCATGAAGTGACCACCGATTCTTCAAAAACATATTAAACAAGCAATGGGAAACCCAAATTAGGGTGATTAGAAATATATGAATCTTTAAAACACAAGATTCATCTCACCAAATACCCATGAAAAGGATTTGGATTTTTCAATGGACTGGATCAATACAAAGACAAAAAAACTCGGGTGTGACACATGGGTTGTTCAAGGGGGGTCCGCAGGGTAGAGGGAGGGTTCATGTGGGGTGTCTGGGTGGGGGTTTCCTGGGGGGGGCTGTATAGGGGGAGGGGGTGTCTATTGGGGGTGTCAGGGAAATGTCAATGGTTGTGCAAGGGGGATGTATGGGGGGTGCAGGGGGTGTTCAAGGGGGTGAAACAACTATGTCCAAGGGGGTGCAAGGGGGCTATCCTGGGGGTACAATGAGGCTATCCAGGGAGGGTATGGGGGGGCATGGGGGATGTCTAGGGGAGAATAGGGGTGTAGGGGGTGTTCAAGGTGTGTGTGTGTGGGGTGTTTTTTTATGAAATGGTAATGCCTATAAATCACCACACAACCATAAAATCCATTTCCTGAGTTTTTTTAGAATTCATTACATTGTGTTGTCTGCATGAGTGTTTTTTTAAAATATGTATTATAAGGTGTTTTATTCATCATTATATATTGTCTTCATGAGTGTTTTTTTGTATTCATCATTATTCTACAGGTTTGTACAATAATTCTAGAGTGAAGGCAGTGACATGTTTCTTGTTGGAATTTCTGTACTGGAATTAGAGAGGGGAGGCCACTGTATGATGATATCTATAGAGGGGATGTCGCTCTATGCTAGTTCTGGATGGAAGAGGGGTTGGCTAGAAGAGGTTCATACTTTATTTTTGTGTGGGGAAAATTAAAAAAAAATGGTTCTATGAACCGTTGGTATACAGATTAAGTAGTATATACCAATGGTTCTCAAACCGTTGGTATACCTATATCCCAACGGTTTCAATGCAACCATTGGGAGCAGTGTACTATAGGTGCTATACCAACAGTTTAACAACCGTTGGTGTAAACCCCTACCATCAGATTTATGGGAATGGTTCACTATGAACCATTGCAATTGGTGTATACCAATAGTTAAAACCCATTGTTCTAGTTGTATAAACATATGGTTATTAACTGTTGGGATAGAAATTTACCACCAGTGAACACTAAATGATTGGTATTTTGAAAATCCATCCAACCTATCCCAATGGTTCAAGATGAACCATTGGTATATGGATATCCCCATGCCTAATATCCCAATAGTTATGGGGATTTTACCAATGGTTTGTAACGATTGGTAAAAGATAATTTTATAGTACTGATAGTATGATCAATACAGGTATATTCCCATTCATATACCAAGAACATCTAGATATAGTCGTTTTAGAAACTATGAATTATGAAGTCCCAACCTCATCGCTAACATCAGGATTCTCACCAATGGTTCAAAAGGTGACACACAAAACCAGGAGATCACACTCCACGAGATCAACCATCCAAGATAACATCCGTCCGAAAGATACACTCCATCCGTAAATAGTTTACCATTATCAATGGTACGTCCAAAAGAATGTGGTCCATTGGTAATATTCTACTAGGTCAATATACAATGATTAAAACTAGAGGTTCAGACATTACTATCATGTGCACAATGTAAGAATAAGGTATCTAAAGTGGAGATGCCCTCCCTCACCATTGTATATAGATGATAGATCCCTGCTGCTAACTCTCTCATGAAACCTATTTCACTCCTATAAGGAGTGTCATGCACCTCAGTCTGTCATGGGAGGACTAACTCTTATATAGGGATCGTTTACAACATGTGTATGGACCTACTTCTCATAACTGTTTCTGATATCTGAGGGATATCAAACTCCAATAGAGGACCCACTCCCCACTACTTCTTGGGATGGGGGAGTGTAACTCAGTAAGTGAGGACCCACACCCTAATCCAACAGGGGAGTATGACTCATGAAGAACCCACACCCTGATACTACGGGGGAGTATGACTTCATAAGTTGAGTACCCACACCCTACCGGGTAGGGGAGTACTTGTAAGGCTCCATCCTTAAACATTACATAATCTTTAGTTAAGTCAAGAATTCACATTGAGGATATTTTCAGGCATTGGAGTTTTAGAGTATTAGGCCGTAACTATTACATTACATCTCAAAAATTTCAAAGTAGACACTTCTACTCTATCCAATATTTTTCATAGTAATAAAGATCCTTAAATAAAACAAGAGTTATTTTTTTGATATAAATCTACTTGAATACTTCCTTTCTATTACACTTCCTTATACCCTGTGAAAATCATTTCAAAAACATGGGATGAGCGTAAAAAGATTATTAAGGGTTATAAAACAAGGAAAGAAAACATTAGTCCATGAATAGATACAAATCAATGAAATCATACTTCTCAATCATAAAACATAATCTCTTTAATATACCTCATGAAATGAAAATATTTATGAATAACACATAGAAATAATAAATCATAAAGTTAACTTGTAGAATTCATAACATACTTACATTGTAGCTTTCACAGCTACATAGGGAGTTAAGTTTGGAATACCCATCACATTATATTCCCCAAATATCATAGAAGAAACATTAACATTTACCTCTATAATGTTACCCAATGAATTGGAGAGTTATCTTGGGTTCACCCGCCCTCGGTTTATCATGGAACCACCCGTATACATAAACAATGCCTAAGAACCATAACATAATCATAAAACAAGCATAAAGGAAAGATAACATTTCCACATCACAATTACATGCTATAAATTCAAGATATTGAAATAATAAATCCATTATCAAAACCATTTTCAATACCAACATATATTAAAATGGTATATGGTATTTATTTTCCTTTTTGAAAGCACTATGGCTTGTAGAGGAAGCCCAATATCATATAATACTTGCAGCGGCGGAAAAGTCGTTGTCACCGCGTACGTTAAAAAGAAACATTCCATTTATCATTTAGTAAAACACTTTGTAGAAAAAATAATCCCTTTTAATGAAATTAATAGTCAAAGGGGTTTATACACCATATAAAATAAAGTCGTGTATAAATCAAAATATGCCTCAATGAAAAGAGATTGAGATGAACTTCTTTACCTCAAGTCCAACTTGTCTCGTATGTTCCTTATTATTCTTTAATAATAAACTTAAGTTAATTTATACTTGATTTAGAACCATTTTAAAGTTTATTATTAATTTTATATCACATATTACCTTCCTATAAAAATTAGTTAATTATTTGAGTTCATATCGGACATTTTGTCGTTGTTTGGAACTTGAGTAAAAAATGAACTTGTTATAATTAAAAATTGTCCATGTGGTCAAAATTACATTATCTAAAAAATGATATTAATGATTTAGATATCATATATATCATATATATCAAATATATATGTATTTAGAATAGTCTATACCATTTTTATATAAGAAATGAAATGCACCATTTATGGAGACGGTAAGTCGTACGTACGCATGAATGCTACTTTTATTTATTTTTCATATTTAAAGAAATGAAAAATAAATTATAGATATCTATATTATAACTAAATTATAATATATATTTTATATATGTTACATAAGTTGATTAATTCCATCATTTATACATTCCATGTATAGCATGAATGAGTCATATAACTTTGAGGGGGTGGTAGTCTGCACTACCTCAAATAAAATTATCGTATTTATACAACATGAAATGCATCAGGTATGTTATAAATGATAATTAAATAAGCATAGAGATAAAATTAATATCATAAATATGACATGTAATTTCAGTTCCATCATAATGGCCACCATGAGAAGTGGTAGGAGATAATTGAACAACCATCGTTTCGGGAGGTAGTAGTTCGCCGTCAATAGAAACAGTATGTTCGTATCCATTCAATGGAGGTGTTTGGAAGTGTAGTTTGAATAATTATCATAAAAAAATCCAAGTATATCGAATATACTTCTGTTTTTATAAAAAATTTAATAAAGAGTGTTTAGGGGGTTAGAGAAGAAAAATAAATGGAACAATCTTGAGAGAAGACACTATGACAAATCGGGCAACTCCTTCTGATTTAAGCCAAAAGGCCTTCTTGGATTTACTTATGCCCAAGGAAAGGCATATAAGAGGAATATAGGGATGTTTAGAGCTTATTTGATAATATTTTTGATGATACATGGGTGATTGAGAGGTGTGAGTAAGGGTTAGAGTTGGTGGCCTTTTATAAGAGAGAGGAGGGGCACTTAAAGAATATCTTGAAATATTATTTTATTATAAATTCTATTTTGATTATAAATGAATCCAAATTCAGTTAGTTATAATAAAAGATGAATATAAGTTTTTATGAAATAGTTCAATAATAATTAGATTGGTTTTTGATATTTTTTTAATTTTTATCTTTTTTATTTAACCCTTTTTTTACTCTTACCATTTTATCAATCATTTGAAATTTTAGAATAACAATAGTTACTAAAACTTGAAAAATATTCAATTAAAGAGTAAATAATAAATTTTATACTTATTATATATTTTTTTTTTCAAAATAGTAGATTTTTTGGAATTTTATAATATTTAATAAAATATTTTATATTTTAAAATATGACTTTTCTCAATTTTGACACTATTCATATCATGAATTTTTTAAAAATACATAACAAATTTATTACTTCAAAAAAACTTCATTAATAAAAATATGAAATGTAATATAATCAAAAAAAATTTTGTATGACATCAAAATAACTAAATTACATTTATTTTAACATTTATAATATCATTTATTTAAATACTTTATTAATGAAGCAATCACTACATCACCATTATGTCATAATAAAATTTATATATTCAATGTTTAAACATTATAAACAAAATACCATGATGTAGAAAATATTTTTATATTTCAAATTAATATTTATAGTAAAATAGATCACTATATAAACCCATTTAAAAATTGTTTTACTGCAAGATATATGTTTAGGATATATTTTCCTTAACTTTAAATTAAAAGTAAATAAATGTCAGTTTCACACCCAAGTGACTCCATGGAGTCCTAAAATTGACCCAAGGAATCCCATGGTCGTAAATATCTCATCTAATAGGGTTATGAAACGTGTTAGGGTAATTTAATACCACTATAATATTATTTGTTACCCCTTTTTACCAGATTTACCCTTTAACCACGGTAAATAAAATATTTACTAAAGTTACTATTCATAATTTCTAAAAATAAAATATTCCTATGTATACTATTGAACCTCCTAATTCTAAATATATAATCAATTTTTTCAAATTCAAAACATAAAAGTTCTATAAATTAATTTAAAATTAATTCCCGTTGTCAAAACCAAAAAACGTGTCTTTAAGATGTAAAAACAACCAAATGATTGACATGTTTTTATATCAAATTTTAAAGTGGAATTACTTCCAATGAACAAAATTATATTAGTTGATAAAAATAAAATATAATTACACTTTAAATCCAATAAAAATAAAAATATAATCATATAAATAAATTAGATAAAAATACAATTTTGACATAAAATGCAGCATTTTTCTCTTATCATTAAAAAATGAACATTATCAGAAAAAAACAAAAATTTACCCAAAGTACTTTTTGATGTCCCACTTATAAATAAGAAGTTTATATAGTTAAATAGAACACATAAAAGTGACAAAAACTAGATTTAAAAATGGTTCCTCATCAAAAGGCAGTAAATTGACCTTTTAAAGAATATTAGAGTATTTCATGCTTAAAATTAGATTCATTATTATTTTAAGCCTCTAAAATTTATTGGATAAATGTAAAGACATTTGAAAAACATGTGTAATCATAATTCAGTTAGTTATGTTCATTCATAGCAATAAAATGGCTATGCATTAACTAACATTTAAAATAATAATATCATTATATTTTTATTTTTGGTATAACTCAAAGTTGTGTGCAACATAAGATTTCAAGGAAACTTGTTGTTGTGTGTTGAGTACGCTATTGGAAAAAGCATCCCCTTTAAAATAAAATTAACATCCTTTTCATAAATATCAATAGATATAAAAATGTATTATTCTATAAATACCTGGGTCATTACAGTACTACTCTTTAACTAGAGGACACACTCCCTGGTATGACAGGGGAGTACCGACTCTTTCAGTTCATGTGTGGTGGTCCCAGACTCTGGAACAACATATGACTATTTAATCCTATAATAGATGACCCACACCATACCTGGTAGGGGAGTATAGACTCTATGTACGTTAGATATAGAGGACCCACACCCTAGTCCTATAGGGGAGTACCAAATCCACAGATAGAGGGCCCGCTCCCTGGCCACATAGGGGAGTACCTACTCTTCCTTCAAGAACATATCTAGGAACCCATGACCGAATCCGTTAGAGGAGTAACACCCCCAGAGGAAGATGCCCAATTTAAACTAACCTTTTACCATGATATGGGGAGTCTTATCTTTACTAAAAACATCGATTTCCTCTCAAGTGTGATTGTACTGGGAGGAAATACACCTCAAACCATTAGTCCATCTTCCATCTTCCAAAAAAACTCATTTAGAGTATACCAAAATGACCATCTTGTTAGAAGGGTCTCAACGCCACAACAACTTGTCAAACGGACACTCTGTTTGAATGTTATGGGAATTTAGGAAAAAAGGGGCCGGTCTGGCCTGGGTCCAGTCTGACCCAGTCGGGCCGACCCAACCCAACCCAGCTTGGGGTCTACCAACCTAACCATCTAGATCCAGACCGACCTGGATGTGCTTGACCATACATGGATGGGACCGACCCACTGGCTCCAGCTTGGACCACTCGGACACGAGCCTGTTCATCCAGACCGAAATCGGCAAGCACCGCGTCTGCCCCATGTCACATGACCGTCTCTTCTGACCGCCGATCTGCACACCTCATCTTGAGCCGTGGGTCTCGCTCCACCCTCGTTGGGGCATGAAGGCACAACCTTCTTCCACACAGGAAGCTAGGTAGACGCAGCTTCCGCTGGTATTGGAAAATAAGAAAGTTAGTCCGTGGGAACCAGATGTGCTTTAGTGATCCATTATTCAATTTGAAAGAGGTTAAAAAATACTAAGGATATGATCTTTATTTCCAGTGGTTCGAATACTCATTGTGAACACATTCTCCAAAAAACCAATGAATGGAGGTATCTTCCATACCATCTCGATCCATTCACCCCCATTTTCATGACACCTCTGTCATGTTGTACCTATTCCATATCCATGATATCAGATCATTACACCAAGAAAAAATTGCACAACAATTGATCGTTCCTCATCCAATGATGAACATGAAGAATGTGAAGAACATTGGGGTAAAAAAGCAAAATAAGAAACCTGAGAATTGAAACTCTACCATTTGATCATTCCAACCACAATCCGATTAATTAGAAGGATCAAGATAACAACGAAAAAACTAGTAATCAATCAATAGATCAATCAAACCCCAAATTAAAACCCGCAAGTAAAATCCTCCCATAAGAATGATTGAACTTCTGGTCAACCTACTCATGGGTTGATCCATGTTCTTCATTTAGAAATCAATAATAGGGAAAAAAATAATCAAAACCAAACACCCTACCTGGAAAATAGGATCAGTCGGAATTCAGGTTCGATTATCATTGGTGTTCCATTGAGAGACTTCATGATCTGTCATCATTGGTGTTTCTTTGTTCTTCTCTGTTCTTCACTAGCCAATAAAATTCCTCCAGATACATAGAGAAATATACCAGGTCATCCCCTGATCCCATAAATTTGATTATCCATTAATTGAGGAAATTCATTTCCACATTTCTATTGTGCTAAGTCACTACATCACAATGTTTCTTCACTTATGATGGGTAACAACTACATGGTCATTTCATTGCATCGCTGATCAGTAACTACAAAACATTGAAGGAATAAAATAACTTTTTAAATATATTTTTTTTCTCTTAAAATGTATGTAAAATATTTTCCATATTTGACCTACACTAGTGAAAGTTAAGTCCTTCATAAGAGAAAAATGCCACTATGAAAACAACGATACCCTCTTATTTCAGGTCTGAGCACTCATTTAGAAGTAACTAAAATTGATAATGTGCACTATTTAAAAACATAAATATTTTCGATGGACTGTTATAGGCACATTGTGCCTTAGAATCTCATGTCTTCTCAGTGATTTATCTTGTAATTTTCCCAAAAATTTTATAAAAATAGACTGGGGAAAATCAGAGTCATTACATCCTCCCCACCTTAGGGATTTTCATCCCTAGAATGAAAAATCCCACCCTCAATGGGGAAAACTAAGTTCCCTACTAGACTC
Organism: Viscum album; assembly: GCA_963277665.1. Lineage (NCBI taxonomy): Eukaryota > Viridiplantae > Streptophyta > Magnoliopsida > Santalales > Viscaceae > Viscum > Viscum album. The sequence continues at coordinate 538,001,089 of OY728150.1, forward strand.
CCATGCTAGGGAGCTCACCAAGAGTACGTGTGCTACATACAAGGATTCACTCAGAGGAACCACTGAGATCAACCACTCTCAAGTCTAGCTTCTAGTAGGCCAACACTGTGCCTCAACTGGAACATGTATCTTTAGATGCGATAGGTGGGAAAGCATGAAACACCATGGTACATCTGTATTCATGGGGTCTAGTGGATCACCTCCATGATAACATGAAGTAGATACTAACCGAACCCCATAGTTCACATCCACCCCGAGACTAACTATACAATAGGCTCTGTGTCACACATTTATGGTTGATGCTTAACACGCAGGGGTTATTCACGAATGAAACAGGGTTTTCTAGGAGTGAACACCAAGTATTAAGAAGTCCTCTATCTACAACTTCCAGCTACCACACAACATGAAAAAACAAGAACAATTCCACACCCACTAATTTCATCTCAGTTGAGTATAGATGGTATGAAACCTTTCCATACCATAGGAACATCATAGGTTCTAACTCTTCCACCATAGAACGATTCAATAATGGCTCTCCCTCTCTCAGGGCCACCAAGAAAAATAAGTCAAGAAAAAAACTCCAATGGCAGGGCCAGGATCTACTCTGACTCTTCTTCACTTATCCTTACCTAGAACATGAAAGTCCAAGGTATTATCCCACCATACCTCAATACTGGGTTTCACGAATCCCTTTCTCTACAATTCGTATGTGAGAGTCTAAACAATCCTTCCAGGGTTTCCTCTTCACTAAGAAAGGAAACATAATTTCATCACTACGGACACATGGCACTCTTTTCCTAAAACAGTCAATCTGGACATGAATGGTAGTAGTCCATACCAAGAATGACATCGTAATGCCTCGATGTTATGACTAAGATATCCCAACCCTAAATCTCACTTACATGAGTCAGGTCACACTTCTAGCATCACTGTGTGATCATTAGGTCTCCTCCAGTAGGAGTCTCTAAGCGTGAGGGTCAAGTCCATGGTTTTACCGAAACCTCTATGTCCCAAACACAACTCACGAAAAAAGATAAAAACTAGCACATGTGTCTAGTAATACATAAACAAAAATAAAATACACATGTCATACCTTGAATATATCATGGAGCCTTTGGTTCATAATCCATGACTGCATGCAGCTTTGCTCACCCACATCCTCCAGCTTTCGGAGCCTAGTGCAGACCACCTCCTACTACTCTTCTAGCTCCTCTACCTCACCTGAAATATTGTGGAACTCCATGTTCCAAGTGCTGTCTCTACTAAGGTGGCTCATAATCCGGATCCTTCTTAGTGTAACTTAAGGCCGGAAAATCTCTAGCGAGATTCCCCCGACCATCGCAAGTATAACATCGCCTCTCCGACGGTTGATCTGTTCCTTAGCACTACTCCTATGCCACAGTCCCACCCATCTAAGTTCGGACATGAGTGTTTCTTCTACACCGAGATCCCATCACCTGTTGTCTGCTATCTCCTGTAGATGCCTCTGACTTGCGACCTTTGTTTTTGGTCACATATGTAACGACCCAAAGTTTCATTAATGGAAAATCCCTCTTGATCCAGTTAAATGTCTCTTTATGAAAAATGTTTTTATAAGATGTAAACTTCTTTGGTTTTATGTTTATAATTGTGACTGTTGTTAATATAGTCGTTGAACAGTGACCACATGATTAGTATAAATATAGGACCTTAAAAAATCAAATTTACTCAGAAAAATGAAGCGATGGCCTCATCCAGTAGAATTGATCCATACGAAGCCCATTTGTCGGAGCTCGGAAAAGAGGTGGAATCCTTGGGCTTCGCCCTTGACCAAGCCCAAGGTGAGCTTCATCATGTCAAGCTCAAACTTGACCGTCTACGAGAAAAGTGGAAGTTGATTGAAATTACCACTTGAGTGATGTTATCCAAGCCACCCCAAGAGTCTGTCACCATCACACACCTTACCCTTAGGTATTATGCGGCTGTTTTACGGGTTTATGTAACAAATAAGTAGTACTATGTTCATTTACATTGTTTTTTTGTATATAATAATGAATATAATTTCTAGTCATTTTTGCTACATTGTAAATAGTTTTTAAAGTACAAATGGTGTTTTTAGTTATTATTTAATTAAGAAATCTATTTTATTAAATTAAAGAATTTATAAATTAAATAAAATTTTAATAAAATAATAATAATATTATTAAATATCAATGATCTTATAATTTTATGAATGCAATTAAATTTTTTATTAAGGTTTGAAATCCATTTCTGTCAAAACCCATGAATTTTTTATAAATGTTGGTTTTTATTTTAAAAGTGAGAATTAAATATTTAGAAATTTTTTTAGATAAAATAAATTCCATTTCTGGAATCAGGATGTCCAAATTATCCAACGGTGAATTTTCCATAATTTTCTGAGATAGTTAAATTTTTGGGTAAAAATTAAATACCGTTTAAATATATATATTGTTTTATGACATAATAATGACCCAATGGTGATGTAATAAAATACCATAATCCTTATGTTCGGACAATATATGTTTTATCATTAAAATAATGTGATTTTGGGTTTGTTTGACTTACTTTTCAAAGCATTAATGGACCCCTCAAGACATATTCAACACTTTGCCTTTTTAAATTAATTTCCATGGGAGTGTGACTCACCTCCACATAAGAAACCTTATTATTTTAATAATTTAGGACATGGGCATTATAAAATATTTTTTTCCTCTTCCCCTTTCCAAAAACCATGGGCAAAAACCATGGGATGGTTTGTGGTTTGGATTAATTTAATGTAAGGGGACCAAAACCTAAATAATAAAGAATTCCCTCACCTTTCCTATATAAACCCACCCAAGACCCCACTTACTCCTCACTAAAATCCCTTGGAGTTCATCCAAACTCTTCCCTACTCTCTCTATAATCCTCCCAAGGTGCCCCAAGCTCCCAAGAAGCCTCTCACAAGCCTCTCTCTAGCCTTTGGAAGCACACTTCCAAGTAAGGGTTTTTTATTCCTTTCCCATTTTTTGTCAATTTTCTTTAAGATGTATTGCCCTTTTAATTTCAATTATGAATGTTGGTGTATGGAATTTCACCTCCCCTATACTTCTCTCTTATTGTTTGAATGATGGGATACCCCTTTGTATCTCATTAAATGCCTCCCATGTACACCCATTACTATGCCGAAATTCTGAAAGGAACTTCTCTCTCCTCTTTTATATTCAAGCAATACTTTTGTATCATGAATCTAAATTCCATTAAAATTGTTGGAACATGTATCTATATGACCTCATTACTGTACATTAAATGTAAATATGATGAGGAACCCCTTTCTCTCTCATCAACCTTTTTTATGAATTCTTATGTCACACAGTTACGCTGCCGAAATCGCACCGATTTTCTAAGCCAATATCATTGTGTAGTGAATACCATGCCCATTTCTCCATCATGGTTATTCACCTTTATACACATTTACTTATTGATTTTAAAGCTTCACGTATTAATTCCACATTTCTTTATCATTAATAAATGATTATGTTTTATGAATCCATTTTTTATGATCCATGTGGCACACTTATGCATGAAATGAAATGTATAAGAAGGGTGCACCCTTATAGCCCTCCAATGCATTGGGTAAAGTATAGTATCACGATACATCATGTGCAATGAGTGTTTACTCATGCTAATTCAAGTAGAACGAGGGTTTACTCATGCTTCATGGGCAATGAGGGTTTACTCATGCTTTATGTCCAATGAGCCTTGGATCATACTAATTCCATGTTAAGTGTTGTTGCCACATTTCCATGTTATGATTATCATGCTTTATCATGCCTTTATGTTCATGTTTCTTTTATTCTATATTGATATTCCTATTGTATAACATGTATTGTACTACTCATGTTATTCCATATTTACTCCCTTACTTGGCTTTATAGCTTACCCTTTTCTTATGCATGTCCTCAGGTTATCCCATGCAATGCTTTGTACGAGGGAATGTAGTGGTCATGTAAAGGAATTTTTCAATAAAGATATTGTATTTCATGTTTTAATTTTTTATGTAATGATCCTTATCCCCAAATACACTAAACCTCTCAATCTTCATTGTTATATCAAGTGAAGTTTCATGTAATAAATCATGTTTAAGTTGTAATAAAAATAAAGGTTGTCATAGTTGGTATAAGAGGATAGGTTTAGTTATTTTTGGGATTAGGAAAACTGTAGTTAATCTTTAGATACAAGACTAAGTATAATAAAAACATCCCTAAGTTTTGGTAAATACTAAGTAAGTGGTTTATCAAACAAATACATCCCTGTCTGGATACGAGCAGGTAGAGGCAGCTCTGGCACAGATGTATCCTAGGGGTAAAACCCGAAAACACCGCTTTGAGCTAGACTCGAATGGGAACTGGCGCATGACAATGGGTCTTGCTACACTCTTTGTTACGACACTCCTGGGGGATATTTTTTGATAAATTCACAATCTTAGTATGAACCCTTATTAAAGGAAAAATGCCCTTAAGAATATATATTAGAAATTAGATCATGAAAATCCTAGATTGAAGCCTATAGACTCATGAGTTAAAGAAATTAAAGTTTATTTATAAGTCATAAACTTTTGTCTTTGGATTACCCTTTATGTGTTACCCCTAAATTTACTTTTATTCCAGCCAATGACCAGTAATAGGAGGACTCGGGATAATAACCGTTGTGAAGATCAGTGTGATGATTATACTAATGAGATGCCCAATCTAATGGGAGTCGGAATCGTGAACTTTTTTCACACTTCTCTCTCAGCTAACTCATGTTTTGAATAGAAACACGGGTCAAGAGGAACGTTCAACCCCCCCTAAGAAAGAACAAGTTGCTATCGAGAGCTTCATGAGACAAAGGCCTCTTACTTTTAGTGGGTCATCCGATCCCACAATCGCTGAACAATGGATCAACTCCATTGAAAAGATATTCACCATCCTCCAATGTTCTAAACAAGAGAAGGTTCTCCTAGAGGCTTATCATATGGAGGGTGAAGATGATCAATGGTGGACATTGATCAAAAATACGAAGCCTGAGGAGGAGATTGAGGATTCGGAATGGAAGGAATTCCGGAAGATGTTTTTCGATAAATATTTTCCACGCACCCTCCAGCTTAAGATGGAAAGGTACTTCCTTTACCACAAGAAAAAAGATGAAGAATCTATTGGAGCATACGAGGAAAAATTCACAAGGCTATCACGATACGCTTCCAGCTTTTTTGTTACCCCCGAATGCAAGGTTAATTGCTTCTTTGGTGCGATGAAGCCTAGCTTGTCGAAAGAATTAGTGATCTGTGACTTCGACAGCTATGAGGAAACTGTCCGATGTGCCCTCAAGGTCGAAATGGAGATCGGGGAATCACAGGGGTATCATGGGGACAAGAACCGTAAGCTGGACTTCAATGCTGGTGGTCTGATGGATAAATCCAATGGTGCTAAGAAGTTCCAGCACCCCACTTTCCAAAAGTGCAGAAAGAAGCATCCTGGAAATTTCCTTAAGGGGACGAGAATATGATTCAGGTGTGGAAGAGAAGGGAACCTAGCTATTAACTATTGGAAAGAAGGACCCGCAGCTACGACAGAGGAGAGGAACGCTCCGTTCGAACCACAACGCATTGTTCAATTCTATAAATTCAAAGAACCGGGTCATTTTTCAAATTAGTTCCCTAATCCAAGGGTTTTCATAGGCGACCAACTACCTATAAGATAGCAAGGAAGGGCTTTTTCCATCACTTCTGCCGAAGTGAACCCCGACAACAAAGTGGTGACAGGTACGCTAGTTATTCATTCAAGAATAGTGAACTTACTTTTTGATTCAGGTTCTACGCATTCTTTGATATCTCGAAAGTTTAGTAGAACAATCCCAGCACCACCACAAATCATGGAAATAAGATGTTGGTGAGTACAGAAAATGGGGAAATCATTACATCCCTTGAATATATGTCCTCCCCTGTTATAATCTGTGGATTTAATTTCCCGGAGAACCTCGTCATGCTCCCTTTGGTGTAATTTGATGCAATTCTTGGCATGGATCGACTTTCCTTATATAGAGCCAACATAAATTGTTGGGTGAGGGAAATCACACTCTATATGGAGAATCAACCCCCGATTCTTTACAAGTGTCAGGAGGAAGATGAATCTCCTTTAGCTCCATCATCACAGGCATGGATATTACTGCCTTATGAGAATGCATATCTGGCTAAGATGATTGAGTCCAAGGAAGAAACCATCCTTCAAGTAATGCCTATTTTGAGGGAATTCACGGAAGTGTTTCCCGAGGATCTGCCTGGTCTTCCTCCTAGAAGAGATGTTGAGTTCTCAATTGAACTTATACCTGGGGCATTACCAATATCCAAGACTCCATATAGAATGGCTGTTGTTGAGCTTGAAGAGCTGAAGAAACAACTACAGGAGAATCGGAATAAAGGGTTTATACGCCCAAGTGCTTCACCATGGGGTGCACCAATCCTCTTCGTCAAGAAGAAGGATGGGTCAATGCGGCTCTACATCAATTATCGTGAACTTAACAAAATCATGATAAAGAACAAGTATCCTCTCCCAAGAATTGATGACTTGTTTGATCAGCTGCGTGGAGCACAATACTTCTCCAAGGTGGACTTGCGGTCGGGATATTATCATGAAAGGGTGAAGAAGGAAGATATCCCCAAGACTGCTTTTCGTAGAAGATACAGGCACTATGAATTCATAGTAATGCCTTTAGGACTCACCAATGCTCCAAAAATATTCATGTACTTGATGAATAGAATCTTTAGAGATTACCTTGACAAATTTGTGGTAGTCTTTATAGATTATATTATAATATACTCCAAAACCAAGGAGGATCATGAGGAACATTTAAAAACTATACTAGAGACTTTGCGCAAGGAGAATCTCTATGAAAAGTACAGAAAGTGTGAGTTCTGGTTGAAGGAGGTCTCATTATTGGGCCATATCATCACAAGCAATGTGATATCTGTGGACCCCTCCAAAACAGATGCAATTCAGGGATGGTCGAGGCCAACATCGGTAACAGATATACATAGCTTCTTGGGGTTAGCTGGATATTATCAACGATTTGTGAGAAATTTCTCTTGATTGTCCAACCCTCTTACCAAGCTAACTCGAAAGGGAGTAAAGTTTTCTTGGAGTGATTAATGCGAAGAAAGCTTCAATGAGGTGAAAAGGAGGCTTATCACTGCGCCCGTGCTCACTTTACCCACAAGTGGGGAAATTTTTGTGGTATTCAGTGATGATTTGAAGAAGGGCTTAGGATGTGTGCTGATGCATAATGATAAAGTGATATCCTCTGCCTCAAGGCAGTTGAAAATCCATGAGCGAAACTATCCAACGCATGATCTGGAGTTGGCGGCGGTGATCTTTGCCTTGAAATCTGGCGGAATTATCTCTATAGAGAGAAATGTGAGATATATACTGACCACAAGAGTCTTAAATATATATTCACACAGAAAGAGCCTAATATGTGCCAGAGAAGATGGATAGATCTCATAAAGGATTATGACTGTTCAATAAATTACCACCCTGGGAAAGTGAACAAGGTGGCAGATGCCCTAAGTAGAAAGGATCCAGCGATTCTGTCAATGATGAGAATTGAGAAGGATCCAATCTTTTTAGACTTGATGAAGATGGATGTGGGAATCATAAAGAATGGAACATCATCAATCCTTTCACAAATTATTGCTCAACCATCTCTTTTGGAAAGGTTAAAGGATGCTCAAAAGGATGATGTGGGAATTCAAGAAAAAGTGGAAGCTATCAAAAAGGGAAAATCCTCAGAGTTTTATGTTAATGAGGAAGGAATTGTGCGGTTTGGGAAAAGACTATGTGTTCCATAAATTCCGGAGCTAAATAATGAACTTTTGGATGATGCTCATAGTTCAAATTTCTCTATTCACCCAGGGAACACAATGATATATTTAGATCTCCAAGAAAACTTTTGGTGGGATAATATGAAGAATGAGATTGCCGAATATACATCAAAATGCCTGGTGTGTCAACAAGTGAAGGCTGAGAGGCAGAAGTCTAAGGGGATGATGCAACCATTGCCCATACCAGAATGGAAATGGGAGAACATCACCATGGACTTTTTCACTGGACTTTCAAGGACATCCAAAGGCAACAATGCAATCTGGGTTGTTGTGGATCGTCTTACAAAAACTGCACACTTCATTGCTATTCGGGAGGATTTCTCATTGGATCAAATGGCACGAATATATATTAGGGAAGTGGTAAGGTTACATGGAGTACCACTATCTATTGTGTCTGACCGAGATCCAAGATTCACCTCTATGTTTTGGAAGAGTCTTCAACATGCTATGAATACTGAACTGAAGTTCACTACAGTCTATCATCCTAAAATTGATGGCCGATCCGAGCGGACTATCCGAACACTTTAGGATATGTTGAGAGCATCCTCAGTGGACTTTAAAAGAGGATGGGATAAATATCTTCCTCTGGTTGAGTTCTCTTATAATAACACTTTCCACTCGAGCATCCAAATGGCACCATATGAATCCCTTTATGGGAAAAGTTGCAGAACACCGACATGTTGGGATGAGGTCGGTGAACGTAAGCTGCTTGGACTAGAAATGGTCGAAGAAATGGCGGAGAAGGTGAAAACCATTCAGCAGCATATCAACGCAGCCCAGAGTCGACAGAAGAGTTATGCAGATAATTATCGATGAGACCTTGAGTTTAAAGTTGGATACATAGTGTTTTTAAGCATATCTCCATGGAAGAAGGTCATGAGGTTTGGAAAGAAAGGGAAGTTAAGTCCAAAGTACATCGACCCCTTCGAGATTCTTGATCATGTTGGGGCTGTGGCCCATCGACTAGCACTTCAACCAACTATGGCCAAGGTGCATGATGTCTTTCATGTATCCATCTTAAAGAAGTACATACTGGACCCTTCACATGTACTCTCTTCTGAGGTGGTACAATTGGAAGATGATCTTTCTTATGAGGAGCAACTAGTGAAGATCTTAGATCATAGAGAAAAAGTTCTACGAAATAAGACAATGCCCCTCGTCAAGGTGTTGTAGAGAAACCACAAGTTTGAAGAAGAAACTTGGGAGTCAGAGGATATGATGAAGTTGAGTTACCCACATTTGTTTTAGTGTGGGAAAAGGAAAATTTCTAGGGAGAAATTTCTTAAGGGGGGAATATTGTAACGACCCAAAGTTTCATTAATGGAAAATCCCTCTTGATCCAGTTAAATGTCTTTTTATGAAAAATGATTTTATAAGATGTCAAATTATTTGGTTTTATGTTATGAATTTTGACTGTTGTTAATATAGCCATTGAACAGTGACCACATGATTAGTATAAATATAGGACCTTAACAAATCCAATTTACTTAGACAAAAGAAGCGATGACCTCATCTAGTAGAATTTCTCCATACAAAGCCCATTTGTCGGAGCTCAGAAAAGAGGTGGCATCCTTGGGCTTCTACCTTGACCAAGACCAAGCTGAGCTTCATCATGTCAAGCTCGAACGTGACCGTCTATGGGAAAAGTGGAAGTTGATTGAAATTACCACTCAAGTGATGTTATCCGAGCCACCCCAAGAGTCTGTCACCATCACACACCTTACCCTTAGGTCTTATGCGGCTGTTTTAAGGGGTTATGTAAAAAATAAGTAGTACTATGTTCATGTACATTGTTTTTTTGTATATAATAATGAATATAATTTCAAGTCATTTTTGCTACATTGTAAATAGTTTTTAAAGTACAAATGGTGTTTTTAGTTATTATTTAATTAGGAAATATATTTTATAAAATTAAGGGATTTTTGAATTAAATAATATTTTAATAAAATAATAATAATATTATTAAATTAATTTTTATTAAATATAAATTATCGTATAATTTTATGAATGCAATTAAATTTTTTATTTTGGTTTGAAAGCCATTTCTGTCAAAACCCGGGAATTTTCGTTAAATATTGGTTTTTATTTTAAAAGTGATAATTAACATATTTAGAAATTTTTTTAGATAAAATAAATTTCATTTCTGGAATCAGGATGTCGAAATTATCCAATGGTGAATTTTTCATAATTTTCTGAGACAGTCAAATTTTTGGGTAAAAATTGAATAACGTTTAAATTTATAATGTGTTTTATGACATCATAATGACCCAATGGTGATGTAATAAAATACCATAATAATTATGATAGGGCAATGTATGTTTTATCATTAAAATAATGTGATTTTATGTTTGTTTGACTTACTTTTCAAATTATTAATGGACCCCTCAAGACATATTCAACACTTTGCCTTTTTAAATTAATTTCCATGGGAGTGTGACTCACCTCCACATACGAAACCTTATTATTTTAAGAAGTTCGGACTTGGGCCTTATAAAATATTTTTTTACTCTTTCCTTTTCCGAAAACCATGGGCAAAAACCATGGGATGGTTTGTGGTTTGGATTAATTTAATGGAAGGTGACCCAAACCTAAATAATAAAGAATTATCTCACCTTTCCTTTATAAACCCACCCAAGTTCCCACTTCCTCCTCACTAAAATCCATTGGAGTTCGTCCAACCAATTCCATACTCTCTCTATAATCCTCCCAATGTTCCCCATTCTCCCAAGAAGCCTCTCACAAGCCTCTCTCTAGCCTTTGGAAGTACACTTCCAAATAAGGGTTTTTTCTTCCTTTCTCATTTTTTGTCAATTTTCTTTAAGTTGTATTTCCGATTTAATTTCAATTATGAATGTTGGGGTATGGTTTCACACCTCCCCCATACTTCCCTGTTATTTTTTTAATGATGGTAGACCCCTTTCTTTCTCATTAAATGCCTCCCATGTACACCCGTTACTATGCCGAAATTCCGAAAAGAACTTCTCTCTCCTCTTTTATATTCAAGCAATAATTTTGTATCATGAATCTAAATTCCATTACAATTGTTGGGACATATATCTATATGAACTCATTACTGTCAAATACATGTAAATATTATGAGGAACCCCTTTCTCTCTCATCAACCTTTTTTATGAATTATTATGTCACGCTGTTACGCTGTCGAAATCACACCAATTTTCTAAGCCAATGTCATTGTGTAGTGAATACCATGCCCATTTCTCCATCAAGGGTATTCACCTTTATTCACATTTACATACTGATTTTAAAGTTTCATGTATTAATTCCACATTCCTTTATCGTGGAATAAATGATTATGTTTTATGAATCCGTGTTTTTTCATCCATGTGGCACACTTATGCATGAAATGAAATGTTTAATAAGGATGCGCCCTTATAGCGCTCCAATGCATTGGGTAAAGTATAGTATCATGATACATCAAGTGCAATTAGTGTTGACTCATTATAATTCAAGTGAAATGAGGGTTTACTCGTGCTTTATGTGTAATGGGGGTTTACTCATGCTTTATGTGAAATGAGCCTTGGCTCATGCTAATTCCATGTTAAGTGTTGTTGCCACATTTCCATGTTATGATTATCTTGCTTTATCATGCCTTTATGTTCATGTTTCTTTTATGCTCTATTGATATTCCTATTGTCAAAAATTTATTGTACTCCTCTTGTTATTCCATATGTACTCCCTTACTGGGCTTTGTAGCTCACCCTTTTCTTATGCATGTCCTCAGGTTATCCCATGCAATGCTAAGTACGAGGGAATGTAGTGGTCATGTAAAGTAAGTTTTCAATAATGATATTTTATTTCATGTTTTAAGTTTTTATGTAATTATCCTAAGCCCTAAAGACACTAAACCTCTCGATATTATTTGTTGTATCAAGTGAAGTTTAATGTAATAAATCATGTTTATGTTGTAATAAAAAGTAGGGTTGTCATAACATCCACCCATTCCTCTACCTGGATACACTCCACAACCTTTTCCCATTCCATCACTCCAACATATGTGGGAATGCATAGAGGAATCACTGACACCCTAATCTCTCAGCAGAAGCCCTATTCAAAATGCCATGCTCTAAAAAACAAGTCTCACACCATGTCTAGGGATTATCCCGACATGTCCTTGAACCTCACCGAAAACTCCCCCACTGTCATGTTGGCCTGCCAAAGCTTGAGAAGCTCCAAGATATGCACTGACCTCTCAAAGTGGCTGGGTAAAACTCTTCTCTAAAGAGTTTCTCAAACTCCTCCCAAGTGAGTTCCAACTCATTATGCTACTGTATCATGAAGATCCACCATCGTCCCACCGATACCTAAAGAAGGAGAGTGGCTAGGGCCAATATCTGATCGGAAAGTTTCCTCACTAAGAAGAAAACTCGATTGACCACCTTGAGCCTGTCATCTACTTCCTAAGGGTTTTAATCACCCCTATATCTCAAAGTTCACTACCTCTAGAACTTGTGTAGTTCACTTTTTCTACAAGCATCCTCATCCTGAACTGTAGGTAAAACATGTTGCTCTATGGGTGGTGGTACCACCGGAAAACCACCCATAGGCCACGCCTTAGAAACAGTTCCCCACACTGAAACTTCATCATGGGGAGGATCACCATAATGGTCATTCTATAAAATCTTATCTGGATATCATCGTGGGGTCATCTTGAAATGAAATAAGGTGAAACCTGATTAATAGAGTTTATCTGGAGAGCGGGCTCAAGAAGGACATGGAAAACACAAACCATTCCTATATGATGAATGTACCATTTATTTCATTGTGACTATTGTCCTAATGAAATGAGTTGAAAAGTTTGTTATTAGAGTCCTAGTGAATGGATACAATGGAAACTGCACCAACACTAGAACCTTTGGCCTGAGAACTAAACAAAAAAAAACTTAACACTACCACTATAGAGCCTAAAACAAGATCACAATCTACCTGTAAAATTGTGGAATCAAACAACCTTTGAAAACACTCTGTCATGACCCATCCCATGGGGCCCATTCTATGACTACCCTAAGACCACCCCCGATAGGCTAGGGGATGGAGACTACCACCGAGTAGGAATATCCAAAAAATGGGAGGAATTTTCTTAAGAATCAGTGCACACACGCCCAACTCCAATCCACAGGGACTAGAGAGTGAAAAAATTAAGTAAATAAAGTGCATGCACACACTATATCCCATCAACAACATATGATAGAAAGTAAAGTAGTAAAGTGAAACCGGCTAAGAATACAAGCCCTCTAAAAAGAAGATAGTTGTAAAGCTGGACATGCAAATAAGGGTACTGAAGCTGCTATATGAAGCTGTCAGAAACACCTCAGCTCGTCTGATCTCACAAGGCCTCATCCAGTACTGCCTCAAGTCCACCAAGGAGTCCACAAAATCATCGGCTGCATGCACAATATATGGAACATGCGGGGAAATCCCATGTAGGGGTGAGTAAAACAATACTCAGTAGGGGAACCCAAAAACCACAATGTAAAAGACCACAAAGGAAACACCACCAAAAAGATACAGTCAGATCAACACAGGTATATGTATATATATATACCAATAACATCTATATATACTCATTTTAGATACTAAGAATCATGAAGTCCCAACCTCATATCCAGAACCAATATTCTCACCAAAGGTTCTAAAGGTACAACACAAAACCAAGAGATCATGCTCCACAAGCTCAGCCATTCAAGATGGAACCTGTCTGAGAGATACACTCCCTCATGAACCACTATACCATTCTTAATGGTATGTGCAAGAGAACATTCTCTATTAGGAAAATTTTACTAGATCCATCTCTAGTTATCAACATTGTTTGTTCAGTCATCACTATCTTGCACCCAATGTAAGACTAAGGGAACCCAAGTGGAGAGGCCCTCCCTCACCACTACACACATATGAGGGAGTCCTTCTACTAACCATCTCGTGAAAACTCTTTCTCTATTATAAGGAGTGTTCCAAACCTCATTCCATCGAGCGAGAACTACCTATTATCTAGGTATCATTTACATCAATTGTATGGTCATGCTCCTCATAACAAAGTCCAACAACTTAGGGAGCTCCAAATCTAATAGAGCACCCACTCCCCAATGCTGCTCGAGATGGGGGAGTGCAACTCTGTAAGTGATGACGCACACCCTAATACCATAGGGGAGTATGACTCGTGAAGTACCCACACCTTGATAACACATGGGAGTATGACTTCGTTAGTTGAGGACCTATACCATACCCTGTAGGGGAGTAATACTCAGTGATTAGAGGAACCGCGCCATGGTACGATGGGGGATTACCGAATCTGGTAGTTCATTAGTGGACGACCTACACCCTAGAACAACTATGGAGTACCGACTCCAATAATAGAGGATACACCCTACCAGATAGGGGAGTATCGACTCTATGTACGATAGATATGGAGGACCCACGTCATAGTCCTATATGGGAGTACCGAATCCATAGATAGAGGACCTGGTCCATGGTCCCATGGAAGAGAAACTAATATTCCATCATGAACATCACGTGGAACCCATTCCCTAGTCTTCAATGGGAGTAAAAACCCTGGGAGAATCTACCTAAAGGAAACAAACCCACTCCCACGATGTAGGGAGTCCTATCTTTACGAAACTCACTGATTTTTTCTCAAGAGTTCCTTTACAAAGAGGTCCTACTCCTCAAACCATTTGTCCATACGTCAACTTCCACTAAAACAAAATTAGAGTATCTCAATAAGATCATCTATTCACTAGGTTCCCAACATCATAGACGTCTCATGAAACAGACTCTTCATTTGAATGTTATGGGAATTTTAGCGAAAAGAGGCTAGTTTGGCCCGGGTCTGGTCTGACCTGGCCTGACTGACCCAACCCGACCCATATCTAACCTCGTTTGACGGGTCCGGCCCAAAACACTGGGTTGACCTGACCCATTGAGCCTAGAACGCCCTGGCTGGGCTCGACCTACCAGCTCTAGCCTGTCCTGGTTAGACACAGGTAGGTTCATCCACCCCGGACGCAACAAGCACCTCATGTGCTCTGTTTCATGCGGCTGGCTCAGCTGACTGCCGATCCACATGCCTTCCCACCACGGCATAAAGCCGCAAACTTCCTCCATGTGAGCAGTTTTATTGACGTCTTCACCAACATGCACCACCTCTTCCGCACCAGCACATAGCTGCTGCCAATGCCATTGGGTTCTTATGTAGGCCACCGAATGTGCTTTATTGGTCCATTCTTCAATCCAAAAAAGGTTCTAGAATACTCCGCCTGTGTTCTTCATTTCCAGAGGATTGAATCCTCATTGTGAACTTTTTCGCTAAAAAAATCTCAAATGGAGGTATCTCCAATGCCTCCTCGATCCGTTTGTCTCCATCATTGTCACACCTCCATCCTTCCGCATCCATTCCAAATCCAAGATATTGGATCAGTACGCCATGAAATGGTTGTGCAAAAATCAATCATTCATCATCCTTTGAAGAACATGGAGAATGTGGGGGAGAAAGTCACAATAAGAAACCCGAGAATCAAACCTCACCTTTTTGTTCATTCCAACTTCAATTCAATCCGTTAGAATGATCAAGATAATAATGAACAAACATGTATTCAATAAATTGATCAATAAAACCCCAAATTAAAACCCACAAGTAGAATCCTCCCACAATAATGAGAGAACCGTGGGTAGAACTATTCACGGGTCACTCCACATTCATCGTTTATAAATCCAGAGTGGGGAAAACATAATCAAAACCAAACAACATACCTGGAAAATAAGATCGATCGACATCAGGGTTTGATCGTCATTGGAGATCCATTGAGAGACGTCATGATCCATCTTCGTTGGAAACTTTTCATTCATCACCATTCATCACTCTCCAATAGAATTCATCCAGATCCTCAGAGAAATCTCCCTTCTCTTCCTCTGATCCTATTACTCAGATAGTTCATTAAAGGAGAAACACATTTCAACATTACTATTATACTGAGTTTCCACATCGCCACACTGCTTCACTTATGATGGAAGCTTCTTGGTCATTTCATTGCAACACTGCTGAGTCACTATGTAATGTTGAATAAATAAAATAACTTTTTAAGAATGTTTTATTTTTTTCCTTAAAATGTCCATAGATGATTTTCCATAGTTGACCTGCACTGATCAAGGTTAGGTACTACCTATGTACAAACCACTACTCTAAACACCATGGTTCCATCAGATTTCAAATCCGTGCACTCGTTTAAAACATACTAAAACTGAGCACGCGCGCTATTTAAAAACATAAATTTTTCGGGTGGATTGTTCTGGGCACACCGGGCCTTGAAATCGCATGTCTTCTCAACACTTAATCTTTTAATTTGCAATTTGTTTTCTAAAAATACACTTAGAAAAATCTGATTCATTACACAATAACTTGGGATAATGGTGTGTCCCACCCAGTAGGTTTAGACACTATAAAGTTGTAAGATGGGGAACCCTGTCCACTATGGGAAGATGGGGAAACTTGATCCACTATAGAAAGATGCTGAATCCCTGATCCCTTACAAGGAAAATGAATGTGACTAGGGATGGTGGTGTATCCCGCCCGGTAGGTGAAGTTCCCATGAAGTTAATTGATAAGTTAAAGCAATGTGTATTGACATATAAGAAATGATATCACATGTTTATGCATTCCAATATTTTATGTCTTATTCCTTTGTTTTGTTTTATTAGATTATGTTCTTTATTTCAATGTGATTTATGTCTTATGAAATGCCCCGATATATTCCATTATTCTTGTTTATGATCTTTGATATGTAGGGTATGATCTTCTAATGTTATTATCATGATATCATACCCCTATGGTGAAGTTTATACTTACATTTCTTTCTAGTTTACCCTTACTAATCATCTATGCTCACCCCTTTTATGTTTCCTTATCTAGGTTATGAAGATATGTATTTAGTATTATGTGTCTAAGAAGGGTTCTAGTCAAGAAGAAGATAGTGGGAGATAATGTAGCTATCAAATGTACCACAATGTGTATTTACATGTTTCCAAAGGCACTAAACTAATAAAATCTTCGGGAATCTATTTGTATAATGTTTTAAGTATACTGAAAAAGTGATGTAAGTTCTATGTAAATTATGACTGGGTTGTTATAGTTGGTTTCAACACAAAGGTTTAGTTAACCATCACTACTGGAAAATAAGTCTATACCCACGGTTTCGCAAAAAATCGTGGGTATAGGGTTGGTATGTGAACCTATACCCACAGTTGTGCCAAAAACTGTGGGTATTGTTTTCTTTTAAGACCTATACCCATGGTTTTCTCCAAAACCATGGGTATAGGGTATTTTCCGAAGACCTATACCGACGGTTCTTCATAACCGTGGGTATTGGGGTTTTCTTTAAAGCCATATACCCATGGTTCTCCAGAACTGTGGGTATAACTTCCCCGCATTATGGTGGGGAAAGAAAATTAGGCGGGACGGGAAAAAAATTTGGCGGGAAGACAATTTTTTCATGATTTAGATTAACATATTAACTTTAATATAAATATATAATTACAAAAATTCTCCAGTTCGGTTGGTAAAGACTTCTCCACAGTTTCTATAGGTCACCGGTTCAAATCCCTCTCGCTGGGTTTTATGAATTTAAATGCTTCACTGGATTATATTAATATATATATATGCAGATATATGTACATATAATAGTTAAATGTCATAGCTCGGTTAGTCTGTTTGTGGTGTGTGCTTGTGAGGAGCTTTGTGAGACACGGGTTCAAATCCCTCTGGCTGCGTTTTTGAAATACCACTTTGGATTATATTAATATAAATACATAGATATATGTATAAATTACAATTAACCCTTGAAAATTGGTTGGTCTGTTGGTGGGGGCGTGCCTGTGAGGCGGAGTGTGAGGTGAGGATTCGATTCCCCCCGACACCATATTTTTTGAATTTAAATTCCCACAGTTTGAAAACCTTGGGGTCTATTGTGTGCCACACTGAAATAGAGTTGTTCCACATTTGACTACCCTAGACCCATGGTTCTCCAAAATGGTGGGTATAGGCTGAGACCCCTATACCGATGCCATTCCATCCCACGGTTCCCAAAACCGTGGGTATAGGCTATACCCACGTTTTTGGGGGCTATACCCACGGTTTTGAACCGTGGGTATAGGTCGTTTTTCAAGTAGTGAATTATAAACTAGGATGAGAAAACTTTAGTAAGATCCATGGGGATATTTCTAAGGATATATCTAGTAGTGTTTCTAAGGATATGTCTATGGATGAGATAATGTTTAGTGGAATATCTTGGAATTTTGTTAATGGATAGAGTGAGTGGGTTTCTAGAAATACATCCCTGTATGGATAATACAAGTGGATGTGGCTCTTGTACAGATCTACTTAGGGGTAAAATCTCTGAAAACATGTCCCAGGCTTAAATTGGGGTAATATGGTACACAAAAATGAGACTTGTTTCACAATTTGTTTGACACTCTCGAGGGATATTCTTTAGAAATTCACAAACTCTCCATGAACCATTATGAAGGATTTGAATAAAAGATGACTGTGAATAACCTAGTATAAACCTATAATGTCATATATTATGGTAGTTTTTATAACTCAAACAAAATATTACTAACTTTTCATTATTATGTGGTTCTTCATTATGATAATAATTTCTTATTCAATGCTTTATGGTTTTATCCAATGGTGGGATTCATTAGAAACAAGATCTACGTCAAATTTAATGGACAATATAATGATGAGAAGTAAAATTAAATGAGAACTATAGTGAAGGATGTTGTGATCACGACTAATAAATTTTCAAGGAACATGATCAACAACATGTACCTTAACAAAATCTCAGACTCCCCAAACAAGAGAAGGAAGGAGTTCTCTTAGAATTCAGGTAATGGATACCATGGACAAAAGAATATTTGGAATCTTTTTTGTCCATAATGTGAAGAGAATCACCTAAGTGAATGTATTAGAGGAACAAGAAGTTGTTGTGACTATGGAAAAGGACACAAATAATGTAACTTCAAAGGGAAAATGAAGAGTTCAGATACTGAAACTCATGATAATGTTGGCCTCCCTAAGGTGTTATTAGTTGATGATTTATTTAAATGAGGAATGTATGGGAATTTTGAAAAAAAAATTCCTATATGGAAGACTCATGAAGAGAATCAGCAAGGTGGTATGATTAATGGATTTTCTACTGATGATGAAGATACCGGGAATGAAACATGAAATGTATGTGATGTTTTAATATTATTATTAATAATCATGATTAAATTGAGTTTGATAAATGTTAATACATGATTCATATTTCATATTATTAGAAAGCAGTATTATAGAATAAGTTTATAAAGCATAAGTAATGGTTTAATAATAACTTTTAATTATTGAAGAGTATATGTTATGGAATACAATCATTATATTATACGTTCATGAGATATATAAGTTTTTTTAGAATAATTTATGTTAGAATTTTAAAGGAAATGTTGAATGGTGATTATGAGGCAGAAAAGTGATTTCATGGAAAGGTGTTAATTTTATTAATGGAAGGTAACACTTAATATGCTCTTTATATTGAGATAATGATGTTTAGATAATGATATGTTTGATATGGATAAGTAAATTGGATGATGCTAATCACCTTTGAATCAATTAAGGATTTCTTGAAAAGTGATTTATACTATCATGGATGGAGAATATAAAATTTTATTTGGATTTAAGGAATATATCCAATATACTTTGTAATAAGGAATAATGAATGTTTTCAGTAAGGATTTATTGTAATTTAGTTTGTTACAATGTTTGAAGAGAATATACAATGAGGATATTCACATGTTTGGAATGTAAAAACCAAGAGATACTTTGTGATATATGGGGGATCAATGTTAAGCTAATTTCATGACCTTATTTATACTGCATTAGATTTTTATCTTTCAAAAGGGTTATAAGGTTAACCATTCATGAAAAGTTTATGTTAAATATTAGAGGAAATATTTTTGTATTGAGATTTTTTGAAATACCTTGGTTAAAAGTCTGTTCAGTGATTAACCTTATTTCAAGGATGTCCATCATATTTTGGAAATTATATTAGTGTGGTATTATAAAATGACATATTTCATGCCAGGTGAAAACCAATAATGTTTGGTAATGTCGTGGGTCTTGAACCCCTGACCGAAGGATGATATGGGTTTTGTGCCTACCACTAGCCTATATGATGTCCTGGTTAATGCATAATTATTTTTGATGAAAAAACATTTTGGATGAAACAGTATTGTAACTTTTTATGTTTAGAGATTAATGTATTAACCAAATAGATTTTAAGTATTGTTAGAGATAAATAGTTTTAATTTTCATTATTTTATGGGCCTTAAGAACTGGTAAAAGTGTATTTTAGTTATTCAGGTATCAAAGCTAAGTTATGGACATCTATTTCTTGAAGTAATTAATGAATTAGAAATAGATGAAAGCAGGACCAAATAATAATTTTTTATAGAAACATATCAATTTAGTATATTTCCTCACATTATTTTTCAATAAAAGAATTAATCAAAGATATGATAATGATTAAGATGTGTGTTGTCATAATAAATTAATTATTTAATCGATGAACTTATAAATCATCACAAAATTATGACTTTGAGTCCTCAATGTTTTTATTGATCATTTAATTTTTTTTGATTGAAAACATTAATCACTCTCTGTGAATATATATTCATTTCTTCCAAGTCCATGTTTTAACTTTTCCCCCTATGTTCTTCTATGTGTAACAATAGTTATATGTAACATTAGGTAAATGTTTTGTTCCCAAAATTCCATTTTAAAGGAAGTTTTAAGATTCAGTTTTATGATGAGATTTAATATGAAAGAATGTTTGAAGCATTAAACCTTTGATAACCCGAATTAATATCAAGGGAAAAATTCATTTTATTGGGGTAGAATGTAACACCCTAATATTTTGTTAATTTTTTTTCTCAAATTAATTTAATCTTTTTGATATTTTCATCTCACACAACACTAAAAAATAGTTTATTCTATATTAAACCACAATGTATAACTAGAATTATAAAAAAAGAAAGTTAATCATGCACTTCACGCAACAAAAACTTTAGCTTCGTCTATATGGAACACCGAGGTTAGCATAAGTTACACGCAAGACTGGATTTCCTAGATGGTTTGCCTAACACGCAAGACTGAGTGATACCAAAAAATAATTCATTATTAATTTATTATTATTTAATAAGATATAAAATAACTATTAAATTTATTAATATATGATTAAAACAATTTTGAATATATATAGTTGATTTAATTGGTTAGATATTAATTATATAAGAGCATAGAAACCAAATGAATATAAAGGGAATTACTTTATAAAAGACACTTTTTATATGAAAAGTAAAATTTATATAAATAAGTTAAATTAATTACTGGTAGTGAAAAATAATAATTAAATTTATATGTTATATATTCAAACAATTTTTTTGATAATCAATAAATTTATTTTATATGCATATGATGAGAACATAACTATTATTAAACATAAAACCTATAATTTTTTAAAAGCAGTTTTACCTCTATTTATTACTGAACCTATTTTGAATCTAAATTTTAAAACATTAATAAATATAATATGTAAAAATAAACTTCACCTTTTAAAGGTAAACTTAATTATTAGTTTAGGGTAAATTTTTAGTACTTTTCTATGAAGTTTCATTTTTTGATGAATAGTGACAAATAATGAAATTTAATTCAAAACTGTTATTTCATATAATATATTTATACTGATAAATTATATTTTAAAATGGTATAATAGTTTAAATAGATCAAAATTTTATCTATTAATCCAATTTTTATCATTATAATCAATTTCACATTTAAATTGATTATAACGACATAGAAATCTTTTGAATTTTTTTACTTTAAAAACACGTATTATCATCCCATATGTAGGATTAATTTTAAAATAATTTATTCCAATTATGTAATTGAAAATTTTAATAATGTATTTCATATTTTTAGTTAGAATAATTTATAATGTCTAATAAGTTAAACATAAATATTTACCAAAAATATCAGTGAATGTAGTTATAATTAAGCTTAACAAGGAAATAAACCTTAATATTAAGGGCAAAAATGACCTAGAAACTTGTCAAAACCCCATTTTATGGCCATATTGAATCCATAAAACTTCCATTTTAGATTTGGTTATGGTTTTTTATGAATTTGTTAGGTATAAAAATGGGTATACATAACATGTGTTGTAAGATCCTGGTTTTGGGAAAGGTACGTTTTTCGTTATGTTTTGGTTGAATCCCTTGTTTCAGGCTTCAAGGTATTTCTTCTGAAAGTATGAGAGGCCTTTTGAGTGTTTAGGGGCTCAGGTCATAGAAGAAAGGAATGTTGGGCAAGACAGGCCAGGTAGCATAGCCTGCACACGACCAGGCAAACCGTGCGGCCTGCCCATGCAAAACCTTGCGACCTTTTTCCTCCGGGTAGTAGCATGCACACTGTTTGTGCACGGGTTGTAAAATCGTGCTGCTAAACCGTGTAGATAGTTAATGTTTGGAAAAATTACATGTTTTCCTCTCCAAGCATTTAAACCCCAACTTGGAATTTTCTTCCATTCATCCCCTCTCAACCCTAGTGACGAACTTGGCCGATCCAAGCTTCCCAAGGGTGGTTCTCCTTCGATTCATGGCTGTTTAGAGTGCCGTTGGTTTCGGATCGAAGCTCCCGGTAAGGAAAATCCCATCCTTACTTCTCTTTTTGGTTTAGGGTTTGTATATTCTCTCCTTCTTGTTCGAAAGCCCTAAAACCCTATCTTTTGGGTGAGTTCTATGTTGAAGCTCCAAAGGCTAGTCAGATCAAGGTATAAGGACTCGATTGAGGGTGTGTTAAACAATGGCTTTGAGGTAGGCGGTCTACAAGTGATATCCCATAGTTATTAGGGTATTTGTGCATGTTTTGTTGTGTTCTTTTTTTCCCTTGGTTATGTTTTGAATATCCTTGGCATGTTTGGTAATATTGCTGTTTAAAATGGTAAATGGAAACTCTCACGATCCCCATGGGATGCGTCGGGAATGACTTAACCTAATTGGGACCATCCATGGTATGTGCCGACTTTTACCAAACTTAGGGAATGTGATTGAACTAGTTACCTTGTTGTAATAAAGGGTAGAGACCTTGATAAATATGTTGTCATGTTTGGTTTTACTTGAAATTGATGTTAGGTGATGCACCTAGACTTGGTAATAACCTGAGGGTTATATGGAATGGGTTGAATGGTTGATTCATGGGAATGATGATTGGGTTAAATGGGTTAATGTGTAAACTATATAAAGACCATAATGTGATGGATTATGGGTCTAGTGTTGAATGCCTAGTTAGATAGGCAGAACACATATGAATTGGGTGAATTGTTAAATGATGTGAAATGGTAATGTGTTAATGGGTTAAGGCATAGTGTGAATTCCCATGTGGTTTTTTGTGAATGGTTTGACCAAAGGGAAATGGTATGGATGGTTAATGGTTACTTACATATATAAGAATGTGCACATCGCTTGGTAGTGTGGGGTATGACTTGAGGATCTACTCCCACGGGTCGAGTAAAGACTGAGGTTCTAAACTCCACCCTAAATACATGGGTTAGGAATGGGGACTGATTCTCTTTTCTTCTAACAGTTGCATCCACCTGGACTGATGCTTTTAGGTGAGGATATGGTTGCTATGAGGGGGTTAGTCCTAGTGAGATAGGATAACGATGTGTTCACCCTCTTGCAAGTGATTGTTGTCCTTAGACCCATGTAACATGATGTATTTGATTAACCCATGGAAATGTGATGAATTGGTAAGTGATGATAGTTGGTGTGTAATGAATGGTAATAGAAGTGGCAATGGATTTGGCCCTGAACTTGTTAACAAAACCTCATGTAATTACTTGGTAATTATCATTCATATTCCTTTTTCATGCACTACTTGTTTATACTGGATATTTTGTAGACACCATTGGTGGTGGCCTACTGAGTTGTACTCACACCCTGCTTGGGCTGCCGTTGAGTACCTGAGCAGACTTCATGTTTGTAGGTTAGAATAAGGGCAAGGGTCCTTTCTAGATAGTTGAGTGGACATGAGTAGCACTTGGTGGAGGATCCAGACTTGGAGTCGGGACAATTTTTGGGATTGTGGCTGTTGTACTTATTTTGGGTTATTGTTCACTCTTTCACTTGTAGTATGACATGACATATTTATTGTTGGAAATGGTTGGTATACATGTTCCTTGTTTATTGTTTGTTTTTTTCACTATTTGGTTTATTTTTTTTGTGTATTACTATAATAAAAAGGGGGTATAGTCTCTGCACATGACCCCTAGACCCCCGCTGCTAGTCGGAAGCCTTTGGCGTACGGGGAGGTGCGCTTAAGGTCATGTGACCACCCAGCTCGAAGCACCAGTTTAGTGGCTTCTGGGCCGGGGATGTTACAAAGTGGTATCAGAGGAGGTCTTTCTTATCCTTCTCTGAGGTCTTGTTATTTGGGATTGGTAGCCAAGGGTTACGACGTGTCGGGCCTTGGTAATGAGCTCGTGCTTGGGAGTAGCTAACCCAGGTATGGGGGAAACCCAGGTCACCCTGGATGGGAAATGTTGTTCTTGGTTCTGTGTTGTTGCAGTTCATGATATTTCACCATCGGGTGGTGCACATGCGGTTTGATGTGACTATTTTATGATATTCGACTTGTATCCTTAATGGCATGAGGATTTTCATTCATGCATCATTATAGGCACCTAGGGAGATAGGTGGCATGCATCGTGTTAGGCACACACACGTGATGGGTGTGTGAGGCAGGAAGGTAGGGTGCATGATGAATTTCATGAAACCAAGAAATAATGAGAAGAGTGAAATAAAACAAGTGGGTAAAGGATTTTTAATGAAACATAAGGTTTCAAAAATAATTGGAAAATGTTTTATAAAATGTTGTGTGAGTTTGGTGGTAGTGCATGGTTATTTACCCCATGTGGAACATGGCCCGCAGTAGCGATGGTTGGGGTGGTGAATTTGAGGTGCTAATGTTGTTAAATTAGCATATGAAATTGGGTTGTTGTATCTAGTAAATAGATTTTTGATGAAGTCGTAAGAGTTTTATGGTATGCATGCTAAATATCGTGTTTGGAAATGTAGAGATATGCCACCACGACGTCAATTGCAAGTTGGGAAATGAGAGGATGTTGCCGAGGACACTTCTCTGGTAGAAGAGCACAAAAATGTGGTGATCAATGAAGGTAGGGAAGACCAGTTCTGAGAGAACTTGTCCCGACTTATGCAGATGATGGATCGGGACCCAGAGCGGGTTGCACCGAGTATGTTTGAGCTGACCAGGGAATTCCAGTTGAAGCACCCTCCGACCTTCACCAGAGAGGGTGGGCCAGAGGCAGCGGAGTTCTAGTTAGAGTCTGTTCAGAAGACACTGGATCATCTAGAGACCCCTATTGAAAAGCGAGTAAAGCTAGCCGTTTACATGTTGCGGGGCCAGGCAAGGTGTTGGTGGGACATTCAGGCTCAGACTAAGAAGGCTGAGGGGATGTTGTGGAATGTTTTCCAGGAGATGTTTCTAGAGAATTTTTTACCCAGAGACTTTGAGGCGGGAGCAGGCTGCAGATTTTATGATCCTGACTCAGGGATCACTATCGGTGATGGACTCTTCTAGTCGCTTCACTGATTTGGAATGCTTCATCCCAATGTTATCCGGGTATGAGGTAGCGATAGCAAGGCATTTTCAGGATGGGTTGAGACATGAGATCAGGTATCAAGTGAATATCTTCCACTTGAAGATGTTTTCAGAGGTGATGGATCAGGCACTAATATCTTAAGGGAACCTAAAGGGAGGTTTGGGTGGTGGGCTTGTCATGCCAGCTGGGTAGAAGAGTAGTGCATCTTCTGAAAGTCGGAAGATCCCTTTAGAAAGTTTTCAGCAAGGTGGTCAGAAGATGGGGTTAGCCTCTCAGAGTGGGAACCAGGTGTTTTATTATTAGTGCGGAAGTCCAGGGTATATGCGTGGTCAGTGTCCTCAACCTCCAGTTGAGTGTCGTTCGTGTGGAAAAATGGGGCATGTGCAGAGGTTCTGCAGGAACCCCTGATAGATGGGTGAGCATAATTTGGAAAAGCAGATACCGGATATGGGAAGGGTATCAGTTTCCCCATATCAGGCAAGCAGTTGGAGCTCCACGGGCCATACTGGCAGGGGCGGTGTACGTGGAACTCCAGGGAAAGATCGCTCACGCCAACAGGGTAGTGCAGCATAGGGTGTTCAAGCTGGAGCCCAGGGTAGAGGGGAAAGTCATCTTAAGGACGTTCAGTTTGCACCAAGTGATAGCATGGATGGACCATCAACTATTCGAGGTACGATCCTAGTAGCTTCTACATTTTCTAGTGCATTGTTTGACACAGGTGACACACACTCTTTTGTTTCTGCTCAACTTGTGGTAGTGCGGGGTTTACCTGTAGAGGGGGTCTGTGGAGTTATGTCAATTGACACCCCATTGGGAGTTCAGGTTGAGGATATCAAGCATTGCAAGGGATGTGCCTTGGAAGTTAGTGGGTATCATTTTCTATGGGACTTGTTCATTCTCAAGATGTCAGGTTTCGACATAATCATGGGAATGGATTGGTTGGTGTTGTATCAGGGGCTTATAGATTGTTATCGTCACAGAGTATTGTTTTGGTCACTTGAGGGTGACGATAATGTCCACCGTTCTGAATGGGGTGTTCGATCAAGGAGTACGGGGCTGTTTTGTCAACAAATGAGTGGAATCACAGCTCAAGTGGTATTTCTCATGCTCAATGATGATGATGGAGGGTAGAAATCTAATTTATCTCCTGTGGTGGATCGGTTTTAGGACGTGTTTCCTGATGATTTCTCGGGGTTACCCCCCGAGAGGGATGTTGAGTTCATGATCGAGTTGCTGTTGGGAGTGGAGCCAGTTTCTATTATGCCATACTGTATGGCACCGACAGAACACTAGTAATTGAAGGTTGAGCTTGAGGAGTTGGAGCGTAAGGGGTTTATCTATCCTAGTATGTCTCCTTGGGGATCTCCCGTGCTTTTTGCAAAGAAGGTCGATCGGTCGTTGAGTCTGTGTGTTGACTATCGAAAGTTAAATCAGATGACAGTGAAGAACTGGTACCCTATTCTTAAAATTGATGACCTATTTGATTAGCTGAGGGGTGCATCAGTGTTTTCTAAGATTGATCTGAGGTCGGGTTATCACCATATGAGGGTGAGGTCTTCCGACGTACCGCAGACAGCTTTCTAGAGTCTATACGGGTTGTTTGAGTTTGTGGTAATGCCTTTCAGCTTGACCAATGAACCAGAAGTGTTTATGGCTATGATGAAACAGATATTACACCCCTATCTATATCGGTTTGTGGTTGTCTTTATTGATGATATCTTAGTGTACTCGAAAACTCACGATGATCATTCCTAACATCTTGATATCGTCTTGGGTATGCTAAGAGAGCATCATATATAAGCCAAGCTATCAAAGTATCAATTCTAGATAGGTGAGGTGAATTTTTTGGGTCACATCATCTCAGAGGTAGGTGTGAAAGTGGATCTAGAGAAAGTGAAAGCAGTTGTATCTTGGGAGTAGCCCAAGAGTGTTTTAGACGTTAAGAGTTTTTTGGGTTTGGCCAGGTATTACCGAAGGTTCATTCAGGATTTCTCTAGCTTGGCAACACCACTCTCAGGCTTGACCAAGAAAGGAATTAGGTTCGAGTGGTCTGAGGCTTGTGATAATGACATTAAAGAGTTGAAGAAGCAGTTGACGACCGCACCAATCTTGATCTTACATGAACCAGGTAAGAAGTACATCATGTTTTGTGATGTGTCCGGAATCATACTTGGGGCTGTGTTGATGCAGGATGAGCGAGTTATGGCTTATGGGTCAAGGAAATTGAGCCCCCATGAGTGGAACTATCCCACTCATGATCTTGAGTTGGCTACAGTAGTGTATGCCTTGAAGTGCTGGAGGCACTATCTGTTGGGAGAATAGTTTATCATGTTTACCGATCATAAGAGTTTTAAAGTACATCTTCTCATAATCGGATCTGAATCTTCGGAAGCAAAGATGGGTTGAATATCTCTAGTCTTTTGACTTTGAGTTGGTGTACACGCCAGCAAAGGGAAACAATGTTGCTGATTCTTTGAGCAGGATGTTTCAGAATCAGGTGGTTCGGGAGTCCAGAACCGAGTGGAAGGTCATGGCTTTGTTTGAAGAGATGCACCTAGAGGTGTAGGAGGATAATGGTTAGTTCACTCTTTCTTCCTTAATGATGGAGTTGATGCTTTTGAGTCAAGTTAAGGAAATTCAACTTGATTATCCTTAGTGTTTCATCATGAAGGAAAATCGTAAAGGTGGGGAGCTACCTTTTAGTTGGGCCGTCGACGCGGAAGGTGTTGGTCGTGTTTGTGATCGTGTGGTTGTGCCAAAGTGTGTGCGGGAAGAGTTGATGCATGAGTTCCATGCATCAAAGTGGGCAGTGCATCCTGGTTTGACCAAGATGTACCGTGATCTCCGAAGGTAGTCTTGGTGGCCTCAAATAAAGAAGGATGTTGTGGGCTTTGTGGCACGGTGCCTTACCTGTCAGCAGGTGAAGGCCAAGCATCAATGCCCGGGTGGGTTGTTGCATCCATTACCCATTCCAGAATGGAAGTGGGATGATGTAAAAATGGATTTTGTTGTGGGTCTTCCGAGGACACCGCAGAAGAATGATGAAATCTATGTGGTTGTGGATCAGTTAACAAAAGAGTCTCATTTCTTACTGATTCCGGATACCTATACAGTCAGCCAGTTGCGTGAGTTGTATGTTCTGGAAATAGTGCGGTTGCATGGTGTTCCACGAACCATAGTTTCAGACCGAGATCCATGTTTCACATCACATTTCGGGCAAGGGTTGCAGAAGGCACTTGGTACGCAGGTGTTTTTGAGTACGTCTTTCCACCCGCAGACAGATGGGCAGTCGGTGCGTACAATCCAAGTGTTGGAAGACATGTTAAGAGCTTGTGTCTTAGACTTTGGGGGTTCTTGGGAGAGGCACATATCATTAGTTGAGTTTGCCTACAACAACAGTTTTCAGGATATGATTCAAATGGAACCATTTGAGGCACTCTACGGGAGGCCATTTAGATCTCTGTTGTGTTGTCTAGAGGCCGGTGGATCTGAGTTGTTGGGCCCAAGTCTCGTGCAGGAGACTTTAGAGAGAGTTAATTTGATCAGGAAGCAGATGGCTATAGCTTAGAGTAGGTAGAATTCGTATGCATAATGGAGATGTAGAACTCTTGAGTTTTTGGTGGGTGATAAAGTGTTCCTTCGGGTGTCTCCAAGGTTGGGTCACTATCGGATTCGAAAACAGGTTAAGTTGGCACATAGTTATACGAGAACTATTGATATTGTGGAGAGTATAGGACCAGTGGCTTACCGGTTAGCTCTTCCAAAGTGGTATGGTGGGATGCATGATTTTTTACATGTGTCGTAGCTTCGATGGTATCACCCTGACCCATCTCATTTGGTTTATGTTGAGGATGTGGAGCTTGAGGTTGATGCGTCCTTTGAGGAGCATCTGGTTCGTGCGGTGGATCGTAGTTAAAAGATATTGTGAGGCAAGGTTGTGCCATTAGTGCTAGTAATATGGCATGATGGGAATGTTCAGGAAGAATATTGGGTGCGGGAATTGGATATGCAGGCTCAGTGGCCCGAACTCTTCTCTTCGGTGGAGCAATGAGGCTTGGGAACTTGGCTCGAGGATGAGCTATTATAAGGTGGGGAGGTTGTAAGATCTCGGTTTTTTGAAAGGTACATTTTTCGTTATGTTTTGGTAGAATCCCTTGTTTCAGGCTTCAAAAGATGTCTTCTGAAAGTATGAGAGGCCTTGGGAGTGTTTCAGGGGCTCAGGGCATGGAAGAACAGAAAGCTGGGCACGACAGGATAGGGTGCACGTCCTGCACATGACTAGGAAAACCGTGCGGCTGGCCCAGGAAAAACCGTGCGACCCTTCTCCTTCGGGTAGTAGCATGCACATAGTTTGTGCACGGTTTGTCAAACTGTGTGGCTAAACCGTGCGTCCACTTAATGTTTAGAAAAATTACAAGTTTTCCACTCTGGGATTTTAAACCCTAACTCAATATTTTCCTCCATTAATCCCCTCTCAACCATAGTGACGAACTTGGCCGACCCATGCTTCCCAAGGGTGGTTCTCCTTCAATTATTGGCCGTTTAGAGCGCTGTTGGATGCGGATCTATGCTCCAGGTAAGGATAATCCCATCCATGCTTCTCTTTTTGGTTTTTGGTTTGTATCTTCTCTCCCTCTTGTTCCAAATACCTAAAAACATATATTTTAGATGAGTTCTAGGTTGAAGCTCCAAAGGCTAGTTGGATCGAGGTCTAAGGACTCGATTGAGGGTGCTTTCAACTGTAGTTTCGAGGTAGGTGGTCTAAAAGTGATATCCTATAGTTATTTGGGTATTTTTGCATGTTTAGTTGTGTTCTTAATTTCCCTTGGTTATGTTTTGAATAACCTGGGCATGTTTGGTAATATTGGTTTTTAAAATGGTAAATGGAAACTCTCATGATCCCCATGGGATGCGTTGGGAATGACTTGACCTAATTGGTTCCATCCATGGGATGTGTCGGCTTTTATCGGACTTAGGGAATGTGATTGAACAAGTGAACTTGTTGTAATGAAGGGTAGAGACATTGATAAATATGTTGGCAGGTTTGGTGGATCTTGGAATTGAAGTTAGGTGATACACCAAGACTTTGTAATAACCTGAGGGATATATGGAATGGGTTGCATGGTTGATTCATGGGAATGATGAATGAGTTAAATGGGTTAATTTATAAACTGAATAAAAACCATAATGTGATGGATTATGGGTCTAATGTTGAATGCCTAGTGAGATAGGCATAACACTTGGGAATTGGGTGAATAGTTAAATGATGTGACATGGTAATGTGTTAGTGGGTTAAGGCATAGTGTGAATTCCCGTGTGGTTTGTTGTGAATGGTTTTCCCAAGGGGCAATGGTATGGTTGGTTGATGGATACTTATATATATAAGCATGTGCACATGGCTTGGTAGTGTGGGGTATGAGTTTAGGATCTACGCCCATGGGTAGAGTAAAGACGAGGTTCTAAACTCCACCCTAAATGCATGGGTTAGGAATGGGGACTGATGCTCTTTTCTCCTAACGGTTGCATCCACCCAGACTGATGCTTCGAGGTGAGGTTATGGTTTCTATGAGGGGGTTAGTCCTAGTGAGATAGGATAACGATGTGTTCACCCTCTTTCAAGTGATTGTTGGCCTTAGACCCATGTAACATGATGTATGTGATTAACCCATGGAAATGTGATGAATTGGTAAGTGAAGATAATTAGTGTGTAATGAATGTTAATGGAAGTGGAAATGGATTTGGCCATGAACTTGTCAATGGCACCTCAAGTAATTACTTGGTAATTATCATTCAGATTCCTTTTGCATAAACTACTTGTTTATACTATATATTTTGTATACACCATTGGTGGTGGCCTAATGAGTTGTACTCACACCCTGCTCGGGCCGTCGTTGGGTACCCGGGCAGACTTCATGTTTGTATGTCATGAGAAGGGCAAGGGTCCTTGGTAGATAGTTGAGTGGACATGGGTAGAACATGGTGGAGGATCTAGACATGGAGTCGGGACTATTTTGGGGATTGTGGCTGTTGTCCTTATTTTGGGTTATTTTTCACTTTTTCACTTGTAGTATGACATGATATATTTGTTTTTGGAAATGTTTGGTATACATGTTTCTTGTTTATTGGTTGTTGTTTCAACTATTTGGTTTATTTCTATTGTGGCCTGCTCTGATAAAAGGGGGTATAGTCTCCCCACTTGACTCCATAGACCCCCGCTACAAGTCGACAGCCTTTTCCGTATGGGGAGGATCGTTTAAATTCATGTAACCACCCAGGTTGGAGCATAGGTTCAGTGGCTTCTGAGTCGGGGACATTACATGTGTTCAAAAATTCCAAGTGTATCCTTTCCGTTCACTATAAAATGCCACCACTTATCCCAAATCCTCACACTTTTCAAACCACTTAGTTTTGGAAGAGATATGACCAATAATATTCCCAAAACTCTCAATTACTCTTTTAATACTCCCTTTTGTAATAAAGGATTCCAAGGAATCCTGTTTGTGCAAACCAAAAGGAGTTACACGTTTATGAGGTAACACCCTCCCTCATGCTCATTTATTTTATTTCCATTATCCACTCCATAAACACTTATTATTACTTGATATAAAAACAAAACCATTATCCTAAATATAATAGTATTTTTTGCGCTATGGGTTCAACCTATACTAACACACACTTCCATCTAATTGGTAAAAAACACACTGTTTACATATATAGTGAACTACCGCCTCATGAAATGATGATTGTCAATTTTTCCTCTAACAGCAGTCTTGGTGGAAATTATAATTAACTATATATTTATATATGATATATATGATATTTATAATGTCTTTATGATTAGGTAATTTTTATTTAGAACATACCCTTATGATTTCCATCTAGTGTAAATATGATAATTTCTTTTGAGGAAGTGCGGACTACCGCCCCTCAAAGAAATGTTATTCGTTCACACACTATATGGAATGTATTAAGGATATGTTTCATGAAATCATATGATATATATTACATAATAATTATATTTTAATGATATTATTTACAAATATACATATACATATATTTTGGTTACCTTATTTCATTCAATACTTCAATAAAACAGAATCAACGTTCTTGCGTACGAACAACCTACCATTTATATGAATTGTGTATTAAATGTTATACTTATATATTATATTTATTATTATAATAAAAATATACTAAATATATATGATATTTTCATCATTATTTACATTCTGGAAATCATGATATTCATATAAGGACTAAAGATATAAAAAATTAAGACCCAAGTGAAAAACAAAGAGAATATTATTCAAAGCATAACCTTAACATGAAATTGTTAGAAATAGAGAGTTTCTAATGTGTATGATGAGATTCAAGACACAAGTTAATGTAATTTCATCTCACTTTTTATTTTTTTGAGATACATGCTTTATTCACCACCCATTACTTTTGTGTGGTGTATATTCTTCCCATGGATGTATTCAATTATTATTATACACAAATTTATATGTATTTACATATCCATTTTATTACATTTATTTCATGGGTTTTGTGTTTCTAAAGTAACAAAATCTATAAAGTAATTTTTCTCAATTTTTCTTCTTTGAGACACATGCCATGTTATGCACCTATATTTCTCCATGATGTGTATATACTGCCTTTAACATGTTATATCATGAATATCGTTCCTTTAATGATATTATAAGATTAATGAGAGTTCATTTTCTTACATGATGAGTGTGATTCAATGTTACTAAGTGATAAGATTCTTATTGAAAAAATCTCATCATTTATTGAGGTTGTTTATGATTATAAAACAATTAATGAAATATTATGATCCATCTTTCAATAAAAATAATGAATTTTTTCTTAGCTAGTTCATCATAATATATTCATGTATTGGTACTATTTATACTCAATTTGGTACATAATATAGTTAATAATTTTTTTCAGAATGCTTGACTTTACCCTCTCTTTGATTGGAAATCCGTGTTCTTTCAAAATAATAATTTTTAAAAATGTTTTCATGTATTATTCATAAATTTTCAATTTATTTCCAATTAAAAAGGTTTTAGAAATGTTTTAAATAGTTATTTATATGTATGAAAATTATTTTCAATGAAATGGTTTTCAAAAAAAATTCATTCTTCTTTTACAAGTTTTTAAGGAAAAAGGTTTTCAAAATGTTTTCAAGATTTCTTTATAAGTTTTTGATGTGTTTTCAAAGAAATTCATTTCAAAAAGTTTCAAACTTATGTTATATGTTTTCAAGGGAAAATGTTTTCAAAATAATTTCAATATTATTTTATAAGTTATTAATTGAAAATGTTTTCCAAATGATTTCAAACCTACTTTCTAATTTTTTTGTGCATTCTCAAAATAAATGGATTTCTAAAGGTTTTATTTTTTAAAAATAATTTTCAAAGAATAAAGGCTATTTTCCTCATAAAATTTTATCAAAATATATTTCCATGTTATTTTACATCTACCATGACATCCCCTGATGTTAATCAAACCTTTCTATAAAATAAACTAAATGTTATGTTCATATTCATTCTTGAATGGTTTATGCTTTTATGGAATCATAGTTATAAACCGATTTTTCCAAGATTTATATGGTTTTGAAACCTACGTCTATTCATAGGTTATTATTTGATGAAATAATTATGAAACCTATCACTTTTCCATTGGTTATGATGTGATGAAATATTAATGATACCCATTTATTTCATGGGTTACGATGGGATGTTTTCAAAACCTATCTCTTTTTTTGGGTCTTGATATGATGAATGTTTTTATTATCTTGTGGAACTTGTTTTAATGATTTTATTATGAGATGAGTGAGACATTTATATCCCTATAATGAATTGGGTAAAGATTTATATCTCATGAGATAATGATGGGAATAAATTTGATAGGCTTGATCCACTATGGGAAGATAGGGAAACCTGGTCACTTATAGGGAAAGGACTGTGAATGGGGATAGTGGTGTGTCCTGCCCAGTAGGTGTAGTCACCATGAATATGGAATATGTGGAAACCTTATCCACTATGGTAAGATAGGGAAACATTATCCACTATGGAAATATGGGGAATCCCGATCCCTTACAAGGAAAGAACTACTACTTGGGATGGTAGTGGGTCCTGCTTAGTATGATTAGCTACTATGAAGTTCGTTGATATATTCTAGAAATGAATCTTGACATATGGGGAATGATATCACATGTTTATCCATGCCACATTTCCATGTATTATTCAT
Source organism: Viscum album (assembly GCA_963277665.1). NCBI lineage: Eukaryota > Viridiplantae > Streptophyta > Magnoliopsida > Santalales > Viscaceae > Viscum > Viscum album. The sequence continues at coordinate 538,035,967 of OY728150.1, forward strand.
ATTTTTTGATTTTATGGATTATGTTCTTTACTTACGTGTGATTCATATCTTATAAACTTCCAAGATCTCTTCTATTATTCATTTTTATTATCTTTGATATGCAATGTGTGATCTTATAATGTTATGATCACAATATCATACCCTTATAATCATATTTATGCTCAAATGTATACCTGGTTTACCCTTAATGGGCATCTGATCTCACCCCATTTATGTTTCCTTCCCCAGGTTATAAAGAAATGTATTATGTATGATGTGTTCATGAAGGTTGCTAGTAATGAAGAACAAAGTGGGAGATAATGTATCTTTATAATGTACTAGTGTGTATGTTTCCATTTTTCCAATTACACTGAACTAATATGGTATTTGGGTGTGTGTTTTTTTAATGTTTTACGTATTTTGCAAAAGATATGTAATTTCTATGTATGGTATGACTTGGTCATTATAGTATGTCTTGGTATTCTTTAGCTAAGTACACCACCATCTTAGTCATCCACTATAGGGACCTTTCCCTTCACTGTCTGTCTCATGAAATCTATAAATGCATCGAAATTTCTGAGTATGATGTTAGTACAAGACTAAGTATGACATGAATGATGTGTCCAAAAACTGATGTATTCAGTGTAAAAGTGGAAACTATAATAATAATAATAAATATGTAAAGGCATAAACATATAATCAAAAAATGAGTGGTAGTGAGATAACCAATCTACCAAAAACCCTAGGCTATACCTAATTTGTCTCCCCACTAGAAGATAATGGATCGAGTTGGATGAACGAAACCATCCCTTGTATAGAATCCTCACAGTGTCTTGGAGGTGATACCTAGCATCATCTATCCCTCAAGAGGGCCATGTCACCTAGATATTTTGGATAATAATATCTTGAACTCACATCGACTAGGATATAATATGGTGAATGGAACTTATAAAATCAAGGATACCTTTATAAAAAACTTTTTACCACACCATGTATACCTAGTACTTCCTCGTTATGCTCAGGTTCCTCATCCTCATTGTCACAATTAAGTGAACTCCCCCACTCTATGATATTCTATCATGATTTTCCACCTATCTCAAGTAATGATAATAGACACCAAGGCATAATAACTTATATACATGGAGAGAACACAAGAAGGAATAAATTATCATCATGAGTATATAGAAGAAAACAAAACAACATGTGATCATAACAAAACATGGAAACATATACCCTTGTATCGCTCATGGGATCAATTATCACAATGAGTCTCATAGGCTGCATGCATACACCCACTTTCTATTACATATCAAGCATGGAAATCAAATATGCCAACAAAATCAATCATACCATGATAGAAAACTATCAATTATACACATACCAATACTCTAGAAGAAAACATGAAAAAGCATAGCATGATAATATCCATCACACACATATTGAGAATATATGATCATGATATATCAATATGTGAATCATACATCATCATGGAATCTATCTATCATATCAAATCTAATGTAAACTACTCATATTGTATCATGGGATATAGACACACCCATATGTTATTATAACCAAGCACAATAACCAGGAAAACAAGTTTAGATGCGAGTCTAAAAAGTTAAAGATCATCCTACCTCAAAATTCTTCAACATCAAAGGAAAGTATATACCAAATTATGTGGTTCGATAGCTTGATTGGAGACCTCAATATTCAAGAACACCACTTCATGAAATATTATCGTAAATTTCAACACGTTAAAGGTTGAGTTTTTTCAAGGGGTCCATAAAACAAAAAATGTTATTTAATTTCCAAAATAAATAAAATAGTGCATATGATGATCATTTCTGTATCTTGAATAATTTTCCAATTATCGTTCAAGGTTTGGGCTTGAGTTCCCAAAACCTCTCCTGGAAAATGATTATCTTTTGATAAATTTTCATAAATTATCCTTTTATAATTATCTCTTGATAATTTATCAATAATTACACTTTTATGATTATGTATTGTCAATTTATTATTAATTATCCTTTTTATAATTATATCTTGACAATTTATTATAAAATAACCTTCATAATTATATTTTGGTAAATTATTATGAATTACACTTTTTTAATTATCCTTTGATAAACTCGCAATTATAATTTGACAATTTCAATAATTTTCTTTTGATAATATCATAATATCATTTCATAATTTTAATAATTATCCTCTTATAATTTCATACTTATCATTTTATAATTTAAATAATTAATCCCCTAAAAAATTTATGCAATTTTACTTCGATAATTATTATTCTATAAATTATTATTTGAAAATCTAGTAATTATCGTTTGATAATTTTAGTAATTATTATTTGATAATCTCTCAATTATCATTTGATAATCTAACACAATCATATTTTTAAAATTTATTTAATAATTATCTTTGAAAATGAAAAATATTTATCATTTGATAAATCTTGTAATTTTAATTGATAATTCTAGATGATTAGCTTTTAATAATTTATAATAAATTATCCTTGGATAGTTTTTTTTTCAAATTGTCCTTGATAATTTGAAAAATTATTCCTAGATAAACTTGGTTTTTAAAAATTAATTATTAAACTACATTATGGTTTAGAAATATAATAAATTATTCAGTGAATAATAAAATAAATAAAATAAAAAACAAACAAAACCTAACCAATTTTTAAACTCCAACGATGAATGAGAATCATCTTGTGCACACACAGATCGATCAATGGCGGGTTCACGAAACTTATGTAGGGGAGTTTTGGGATCACCCAAATCTCAATGGAATAGACCGATATCATATCTTGAATTATTTTTCTATTTATAACACCAAAATAATAATCCATCACCCAAATTTAAATACCTCATAATAATCCACCATTTAAAATAAAAATAACGATTAATTCATTAATTTTACCCATTTAATGTGTTTTTGACTAAAAAGAGTGAAAAAAATTGAAATCGAAGATCTTGGAATCATACCACATCATTAATGGTGGTTACATGAGTTTGTAAGATAAAAACAAAATAAATAAAATTTATTTTAATAACTAGTTTAATAAAAATAATTTATAAAAAGTTAAAAAATTATCCTCGTCTTTGATATGAAAAAATGTACGATGCAAAAAAAGGTTATGTGACATCGAGGGTAAAACTAAAATCCCAGAACTAATGGTGGTCTCTAATGTTTTATAATATGCATCATTTATGAGATATTAAATTATTTTCTAAAAAATATTTAATAATTTTTTTTAAATATGTATTCCTCACATACAATGTTTCCAAATGTTGTAGGCACACATATCTTATATAATGTTTAAGGTAAACCACTCATCCCACACATAATGTTGGTATCAAATTTCTTATACAATGCAGAATTTATGAGATATTCAATTATTTTATAAAACTCACATCAATGTAATATAATATATTTAATATTGTAATTCTCTCTATGCAGACGCTCAATGTGACTTGTAATCCCATACTATTTTAGTAAATAGCTTTGAAAATATTCCACAGAATATTCTATGGTTTTAACAAGGATTTTAACTTTACATAAAGGCCTTTAAAGTAATCAATTAAAATATTTTTACTAAAAAATTATATTTTCAAATTAAAATAATCTTAAATTATTATGAATTTGGGTTTCTATTATATTTAAAAATTCAAGATATTAGAATTCTACACCTTTATCAATTTCACATACTTGAGAAGTATATCTATAAGTTTTTTTTTTCAAAAAAAGACTACCATGGAGCTCAAACATTAGATTCACACTTCTATGTCTCCTCTTGGATACATCCATGCTACCACTGAATCTAGACTAGTGGTACTATCTTTCCATGAAACACCATCTCGCATTGGTTTATGATACACACTAGATTCTCCTCATAGGATGCATATATCTCCTATTCAATTTACTCACAATCAATAATATGAATATAATTTGGTATGTACCTCTGATGTTGTGGCACATGGAACACATCATGCATAACATGATAGCGAGAAGGGAGGTCCAGACCGTACACCACTTCCCCTATCTGCTCAACAATCTCAAAGGGTCCAAAAAATGTCTTATTAGCTTACCCTACATCCCTATAAATCTATGCCCTATATAAGGAGTAACTCCTTAGAAATCCTAAACACCCATAATGAACACCAAGTGACCTCCCATAATGAACTCCAAGTGTCTCCTCCTATGGCTGACATAAGATCTATGTATGCTCTGAGAAGTGATCAACCTCTTCTATATTAGATGTAATCTCCTGGAGGTATTTTGAACTATTCTAGGGACAATAACTGCCACCTCACCCTCTCCATTCCAATAGAGCGATGAGAAATATGACCTCCCATAAATACCATCATAGGGTTCCATGTGAATCAAATTCTAGTAATTGTTATTTTATGGAAACTCAATGAAAGGTAGGTGATCATTCCATGATCCACTGAAGACTAGCATGAATTTTCAAAGAATATCCTCCAATATGTGTATAGTCTGCTTGGACTATCCTTTCGTCTGAGGATGGTACGTCATTCTCAATCTCAGGTAATTTAATAAGGATTTATACAAGAACTGTCAAAAACATGACATGTAACATGCATCTCTATCCAATAAAATTATAAAGGGAAATCCATGTAGGTGTATAATCTCTTGGACATAGAGCTCTCCCAGGTTCTCCATTGAGTGAGTCACTCTGATCTATAAAAATTGAGTAGAATTTTTTAGCCAATAGACAATCACCCAGACTACATCATGACTCCTTATGGTCTTAGTTAAATTCTTTAAAAATTTCATTATGACATCTTCCCACTTCCATAGTGGTATTTGATGTGGTCGTAATAACCCACAAGGACACTGGTGCTTGACCTTCACCCATTTATTAGTAAGGCATCATGAGATGAAGAAAAGAAATTTCTATCTTCATCCATGACCACTAGAACTACCACCTAATGTAATTACACATCTTGGTTATACCTAGATGTACTTCCCAACTTGAGGTATGGTAATCCCTCATCCACTCTTCTTCAATGGAAGAAGGGTCTACTACTCTCATATGCATCAAGATCAAGTCATCATAATCCATCGGGAATCAATGTATTAAGTAACCACCTTCCAGGTGTTCCCTCATCACAAAACACTCTGGAGCTAACTCCATACCAGTCCTCACCTGGTCCATAAGGGAAAAAGGAATCACTTGGGGGGAAATAATTTATAGATTCTTGTTCCTCTGAAACGTCCACCCTCTAGTTTTCCAAATCTCAAAAGTATCCAAAAATCCTCTAAAGGAAAATCACAAAGCTCCTACTCAACTGACATCTTATGGGTAATAGAATACTTAATGACATTACCTTTTCCTAGGTGTATACATCATCTTAAAATTAATCATCTTAAGATACTCATCTTAGAATCATTGCCTCAGATTTAGTTCCCTATGTGTGAAGATATAATAAAGAGTTGTGTTGTATATATAAATAACAAATCTCTCACCAAAGATAAATTTTCAAAAAAAAATTAGAGAATAGACCATGGATACTATATCTAAGTCATGTATATTGTAGTTTCTCTCATGGGGTCATAACTGACAAGACCTATAGGATACTACATGATATATTTTCATCAACTCCACGTTTACACCAATTCACGATGCATCACAGTACACTACATAACAAATATCAGGACCATAGAGTTTCAGTAAAATAGATTTCATCAAAAATCACTTCATATCATTAAAAAAATATTCACATTGATCCAACCATTGGAACTTCACTGATTTATTTATCAATTCTATTATCGGGACTGAAAGTCAGGTGATTTCCTAGATAAACCATAGATAATATATTATAAAACCTAGAAAGATACAAATATTAAACATGTTATGGGGATCTGTCAAGGACATGACTACCTCAAATTCCTCTTGGTCTATAGTTATACTAGTCTCAAACACTACATGTACTAGGATCATCACATTTTGAAACTTGAAGTCATACTATGAATACATGGAATAAATCCCGTGTGCTTAAAGCATACTCAGGATTATCCCAAGGTGCGTAGAACATTGCTAGGGTATCAGTGATTAGATGAAGATATCATCAAAGAAAACCATGATGAATGAGTCCAGGTATGGTTTTATGGTCTTTTTCAAGAGGTCCATGAGGACTTCCAACACGTTCATCATCTTAAATATCATTACCAAGTACTAATACAGTCCATACCTGCTCTGAAATTCCATCTTTAGAATGAAATTCTCTCTAAATAAAATTGGTGATAGAATGATCGAAGATCAATCTTATAGAACCACTGATATCCCCATAATTGATTGAAAATATTATTTATATTGGGAAATAGATAGCAGTTCTTCACTATCACATAGTTTAACTTCATGTAATCAACACATAGACTAAGACTACCATCCACTTTCTTGGTGAAACAAATAGATGCTGCCCAGGGTGAAGTACATGATATTATGAATTCCTTTATCTTCATGTATCCATGTTTAACCTTGATCTCCTTTAGCTTTTTTGACACCATATAATACCAAGTATCAAATTGGACCATGTAACCAACATGAGATCTTCTTATCTTACCTTACTGATCATTCAATGTCTCTAATAGGTCAAAGATACACAAAAATTTAAACTCATCACTCAATATCATGAGTTCCTCCAGGTCCATTTAAGGATAAATATTTCTGGAGTTAAAGTAAGAGAATATCTGATTATAGTTCTAAACTCATAAAAAAATGTAAATCACTAACATAATGACTTCCAATTGAAGCGACCTTGCTACCTAACCACGTAAAAGGTACAAAAGAAAGCTCAACTAAATTACCTAACAAAAAAGTGGTAATTTTGAGACCTACTCCACTATGGAAGTATTTCATACTTATTTCCAAGTAGTCTCTTAAGACTACATTGAAGAGATATTATCTGTAATGTGAAGGAACATAGTTAAGAATAGAAATAGAGTTGTTAGCATAAACCCTAACCAGTATATGGGATAACACTAGGTTTCTCCTAGGATTATATGGGATCACACAATGTTCTTTTAAGAGTCTAACCTTAACCCAAGGTATACCTCTCCTTACACTAACCCTTAATTCTATCCATACATGTTATTCACAATTATCATATATATACTAACAGAATAGCATGCTCAGTTCAACTAATTAATGAAAATAAAGATATATCTAAACAGTATGCAATAAAGATATATCACACAATGAGAAACTACCTAGAACAAATAGAATAAATCAAGGAATATAAATAATGAACAACTATGCAGTACAATAACAAGTCTATATATGGAATCTGAACCTATGTTCCTTTTCACGATTCATGATTGCACCTGAAATATGATAAATCATATATCAACATTTTGTGCATCACACAAGGTTCTTTTAATCAACACTAATAATATAAAAATTAAATCCCAACATTATGGAAACTCAGAGGTCCACTACAAAGTGATGGATAAGCAATTTCATAGTTCCCCTACCTGATTCCCAACCATCCTATATCCTGTATACCCTATCCAAAATTATGGAAATGAGAAGGAACAAGTTAGAGAGACACCTCCATATGATTCCATTTTGTATCATCTCGACCCAAACCACCAGGTCTGAGCCAGAATTCCACATGATGTCATGTGTTCCTCCTCATATGCAAGAGGGTGATGACTAGAAATGAGGGTCTAAGTCCATTAGTGGGGAGACTCTACCCTTAGCATCCTATCACCAAGTAGGATAATAAATAATAATAATTTGAGAAAGAATAAATAATCAGAGTAAAAGTTGAAACTAATGATAGAATACATGGTATATAAATAAGATATCCCAAAGTGGAATGTGGTCTAGATTAGTGAAACATGATAATAAATAAAATAAATGTGGAGTCATACGGTGTATATCCCAGTTTTATTTAGCTTCTTACTCCACCTACTCATCCATCCACTGTTGGGACCATTACCTTCGCTAAGACTCCCATGAAACAATAAGTGCTTCCAAAATCCTGAGTAGGGTATGGGTAAGATAATCAGTATGACACCACAAATTCATTCTAAACATGATGTGCTCAAGTATACATGTGTATTACATAATAATAATAAATTCATAAATACCTAAGTATACATTCCAAAACTGAGTGATTGTGCACTAACAAAGACGGAACAAACACCCAACTATATCTTCCGCATCTCCTTTCCAAAATATAAAATAATATGTTGGATGAAGAAAAACATCCCCTGTACGATGTCCTCATGGTTTCATAAAGATGATACCCGATTACATCAATCCCTCAGGAGGACCATCTCACTTGGATCCTCTATATGAGAATATCCAGTACTCACATTGACTATGCGATCAAATGGTGAATAAAACTTGTAAAATCGAGGATAACTCAATAACACACTCAACACAACACCATTTCCACCTTACACGTCCACCCTATGCTTAGGTTTCACATCACCATCATCACAAATAAGTGAACTCCACCACTATGGGATAATCTATCAGGATGGTCTACCTATCTAATGTACCAATCACAACCACCAAGGAATGGTAGCTTATATACTGAGTGAACACAAAATAAGGAATAAAATATCATCATGATTATATAGTAGCATACATTACAACATATTATCATAATAAAACATGTAAAGAAGCACCATAGTATCACTCATGAGATCAATTATCACACAAGGTCTCACAAGAAACACACACACTCACCCCGATGTGATTACAAATCAATCATGAATATCAAATATTCTAACATAATTAATATTACCATGAAAACCACCTATAAGTTATACGTATACCAATCCTATGGAGGAAAACATGAGAAGGTATTTCATGATAACATCCACCGCACACATCATCATAATATAAAATCATCATATATTAACATGTGAATAAAAGATATTCACAGAATCTAGATATCATGTTAAATCTCATGGAATAAAGTGATATGGTATCATGAGACACACACACACACACACCCACTCACGATCATAATATATTACAATCATCAGGGAAACAAGTGTAGACATGAGCTTAAAAAGGTAATTATCTTCCTAACTCACAACCCGTCGACATCAAAGGCAAGGATAAACCACCATATGTGGTTCAATAGCAAGAGTGGAAACCTCAACTTTCAAGAAAACATCTTCATACACTTGTTTTCATAAACATTTAAACATCAATGATTGAGGTTCGTCAAGGGATCCTATAACCAAATTGAGTTATTTTATTTTAAAAAGAAATAAAACATCACATGTGATGATACATTCTCTCTCATGGGAAACTTTAAAATTATCATTCAAGATCCATGAATGAAATCAAAAAATTCCCCTTAATAATAATTATCCTTTAATAATTTATCATAAATTATCCTTCTCTAATTATAAATTTAGAATTTACAATTAATTATCCTTTTATGGTTATCTGTTGGAAATTTATTATAAACTATACTTTTATAATTATCTCTTGATAATTTTACTTTAAATTATCCTTTGTAATTAAATTTATATAGTTTATCATAAATCATAATTTTTATAATTATCAACTGAAAATATTAATAACTATCCTTCGAGAATATCACAATTATGTTATTTTAAATTTCATAACATTTTTTTGATAATATCACAATTATCATTTGATAAATTTTTTAATTATTATTTGATAATCTATTAATTTTCATCTTTTAATTAAAATAATTAATCCCTTTATAAATTCATGTGGTTATCCTTTTATTAATTTAATTCTATAAATCATCCTTTGATAATCTAGAAATTATATTTTGATAATTTTAATAATTTTTCTTCGATTATCTCTCAATTATCATTTGATAATCTTACAAAATCATTTTTTATAATCTATTTTATAATTATTAGATAATCCAAAATAAATATTATTTGACAAATCATGTAATTATCCCTTATAATTAAATATGATTATCTTTTGATAATTGAAAATAAATTATTTTTTGAATGTTTTTATAAATTATCGTAGTTAATTTTTGTAATTATTCCTAGATAAAACTAGATTTTTGACAATTAATTAAACATATATTATATTTTTCTAAAATTTAAGAAATTATTCAGGGGAGAATAAATAAATATAATAAAAAAACATAACCTAACAATGTGAACATCACAAGTAGTGAAGGAGAATCTGCATGCACATGTCCAGATCGAATGAAGATGGGTTCACCAAACCATGCATGTGATTTTTAGGATCACACAAAATATAAGAGAACCATCCAATATCAAAGATGTTAAGATTTTATTATTTATTACCCCAAACACATAAACTATTACCCAAATTTTAATACATCATAATAATCCATCATTAAACATAAAATTATTGACAGATTCATTAATTTCAACCATTTAATGTATTTCTGATAGAAATAGGTGAAAAATATTTGAAATAGAATATTTTGGAAACACACCATGTCAACAATGGAGGTTCCATGTGTTGGGAAGAGGAAACAAAGATAATTAAAATATTTTTAATAATTAATTTATTAAGAATAATTATTAAAAAATATTAATAAATTATACTCACTTGAGATCTAACCAAATGTTTGATGTATACATATGTTATGTCATTACCAAGGTAATCCTTACATCTCATACCTAATAGTGGTATCAAAATTCTCATAAAATGCACTATTTAAGATATATTCAATTATTTTTGAAAAAATATATAATAAAAATGTTAAATATGAAATCCTCACATGCGATGTTACTAAACTCCCAATGCATAGAGAAGTTATATTGTGCCTTAAGTATACCCTCATTTTGGATGTAACAGTGGTTTCATATTTCCCATAGAACACACTATTTTATAGATATTTAATTATTTTGAAAAAATCATGTGTGTGTAATATAATATATTTAATATATTTTTTCTTTTTCACTTAGGCTCTACGGGCTTCAAAATACCATTATATGATAGGTCCTAGTTCCTAAAATATTCTAAAGATTATTCCAAGGTGGAAAATATGCCTTAACCTTACAAAAATATCTTTAAATCAATATATTAAAATATATTTAGTGAAAATTTATATATTTCACATAAAAATAATCAAAAAAGTTTATCAATGAGGGTTATTATTTTGTTTAAAAATTTAGGATATTACATTCTTTAAAGAATACCATAATATTTTCATGGTAATCCCTAGAGACTCTATTTATTTAGTTCATGAAGATAGATGGGTCATTGGTGAGTTCAAATAGAATCACATGAATTATTAGTGCTTTTAACTTTTATGAAATATAGTATTAAGGATATATTATTTATTAACCTTTACTTGATAATATCCTGAATGAATATACACTATATAGAAGTACCATGCTCCATATTTTCGATTGAAAAAATAATCAATATGTGTAAGACGAAACATTTTATTTATCATTATCTTTTTAATCTCATTATAATCATTGAAGAGGGACATTAAAAAATCCTTATTCTTGATGAAAAGGATCACCACACCCCATGGTGAAGCACTTGAGAACATAAACCATTTATCCAAATTTTCTTTTATCTACTTATTTTGATCATATATTTAAATAGTATCCTTTCTATATGGATTCTTGGATATAAGTTCTATTAATAAACCAGCCTCTTAGATTTAAGGAAGGCTAGAAAATTCCTCATGGAATATATCAACGTAATAGAATATAATGGATAATGAATCCACGATAGTCTTATTTTATTTCTCAATAATTAGAGCTAGATAATCTTCCTCATAAGACAATAATATCAATTATTGACATGGTAATTTCAAAGTATATTCATCCTCCTCCACACAGTTTTATTAAATTTGAGGGTGATTCATGATAGAGAGGTTGATTTCATTCCCCTAATAATTTATATTTACTCTATACAAGGAAAGCTAGTCCATAGATAGAATAACATTGAATTTCACTAAAGAGAGTTCCACAAGGACCTCTTAGAAATTTAACCCAAAATATTGATAATGAAGATATTATATACTTAGGATGAAATAAATTCTACCCTTTTCATTTTCACCCATGCCTTGACATCTATGTTATGAGGTGATGTTTGAATAAGTATCCTAATCATTGATGAAATGAAGTAATCCATTGTAATAGAATCTAATAGTATGTTTTCTATTTTTGAATGGAAACATAATATACCTATCATAACTTTGTTGTCAAGATTCACCTTAGAAGTTCTGATAGAAATGTTGTTCTTTCTCTATAGGCCTTGGATTATTTTTTCTATAGTTTTATTTGAAAAACCTTGGCTTAGTGAATTTATTTTTATAGTTTCCATATTATTTTAAGTTGAAACATTGAATAATAGGTTGAGAGTTTACTAGGGAATTACATTATTTAATCACACTGGTGGTTTTCTTCCATTGGAATTCTCTAGATTGGTGCCCCTCCTTAACACACCTAAATCACAAAGCATTTCCTTCCCCCCTTTAGGCAATTTATGAGATGATTATCCCTACAATTATGAAATTTGGGATGTTGTACTTTCTTTCCACCATGATATTTCTCCATCGCTCCAATATAATTACACTTAATTCTTCACTTCCTATCACTATAAAATCATGATCAATGACGAATCTAGTGGTGTATTGTGGAATTCCTGTGAAATTTTAATTTTATTACTTGATGGATTTGTCTAGATTTTACTTGAGATTAATGAATTACCTCTCTTTTTTAATCCAAATAATGTGAAGAAATTATTTATCTAAATGGATTTTACATAACAATTTATACTAGATCAGTTCGATTTCTTCTTTTGGATTCATATTCATGATCAATGTATACCACTGAATAGATTAAACCACCATGAAATAGACAACAGAAAATCCTTCTCATGATCAGAGTGTTGAAGGATATAGAAGATTTTTTCAATGGATTTGATCCATTATTCCATTAATAAAGGACTGTAATATACATTTTAAGCTAGATGAATTTATTTCATAAAGTTCTCACTATCAATTTTTTCTTTCTTAGGAGGATGTTATTTTTCCGCATGTGTTATGTTTCTATTCAAAAAACTATTTTATTTAGTATATATTTTCACATTTTTTGAAAGTATTTATCTCATTGGGTTGGACATCTCTTTTGGTTAGCGATCACATTTCCAATTACATTAGTTATTGACTTGGTTCCTCTTATTTCGGTCCATTGATTAAAATTAAGGGAATATTTTTGACAATAATTTTCAAATTATTAAATATATTAATGGGAAACTATAAAAATTGAATGAATAACTGATAAATGACATATATATCTTAACCTACAAATTTATAGGTTTCAATATAAATTATGCATACCCTATTTTAAAACATTAAATTTTATAAGAATTTTTCCCTTTATAATGGTTCATAAATAGATTGTGAATTTTACAAAGAATATCCACCAAGAGTGTTAAAATAGGTGTAATGTAATGAATCATTATTGTGAACTAGGTGATTATGGAGCTAATACACAATAATCTCTTTTCGATTTTATTACCCCTAGGTACAACTATGCTAGAGACACATCCAATTATAGTATCTAGAGAAAAATTTTGTTTCATAGAAACCACTTTCTCTATACTTTACCAAAATATATGGATTTTTAATTATTCTTAGAATTATCCAAAGAGTTTCCACTATGGTTTTAGAACATTATCCTTAAAAATAACTACATCTTTATTTGGTACTATCTATGAAAACCCATATCTTTTATACAAATTCATTCATAATTTATAACAAAAAGATACAATTAATAAAATCACAAAATATAAAGAGGGATAGTTTATTTGGGTAATTAGATACAAATAATTATACAATAAAACATACGTAAAATAATATTATTAAAAACACCCTAAAACTCCATTAAATTTTATTGATCTTATAATACTGCATGGGATAACCTGGGGATATAGATACTAAAGGGGTGAGTTTTAAAGTCTGGTATGGGAATAATCAAATCATAACTTTGAGTAATGTAGTGCATGTGAGTCAAGGGATATAACATGGTGGTGTAAAAATATGAGAATCATAATCATTAACATCAAATCATTATATAAGAGGATAACATCTTGGAAATATAGGAATTCGAGACAACATAAATAATGAATTCACAAAAATAATTCAAGGATAACCACAGAGACATCATGAAATTGTTGTATTTGGATAACCACTCATGAACTATACATGGTATATTAGGAGAAACAAATTTCACCCAATGCATCGGAGGTCTATATAATTAAAGTCCCACTAGTCACATTCATATTATGTACATGCATTTTTGTTCCATATGGATCATATAACATACAAATATTTCTCATAAAATTTAATCCTAGGAATAAGAAATATTGGTTGAATACATAGAATTACCCAATAAACAATTCATAGGTACTACTAGGTGAATACCCTTGAGTGTAAATGAGGATGGTTATTTACAACATTATTGTTTTTTATGGAAAATAACATAATAATTTCAGTAGCATAAAAAGTGTAGTTAAAGGTCCATAGAAGGGTATAATGTGAGTCAAAGCAAGTATATCATTAATTTTTATACATAAGTATTGTAAATGTACATGTAAATACACATAAAAATGAGAAAAATTATAAATAAAAAGTATTTAATAAAAGAAAGTACTTGAAAAAAGGAAGAGGATGCGAATCTGTTACCTTGAGATGGTGATTTTAAAAGCATGGGAAGAACTTCTTAAGAGTTTTGGATAAACATGGGAGGTATTTAAAAAGATATAGGGAGATTAAATTTTTGATAAATTATATTAGAGTTAAGAGGAATGAGAGTTAGGGTTAGTATTTATAACAAAAGAGTGGGGAGTTATTTATTAATTTCTTAACATAGGTTTTGGACTATAAGTAAAAAAGTAATAAAAAACACCGACATTATTTTCATTATTCCCATGGTTTATTCCAAATAAGTTAATTTTTAAATATTTCATTAGGATAATAAATGAACACATTTAAATAATACCATTCATGTAGTAGAGGTGAGTCATGTTCGTATAAAATTTTCTTTAAATTCATAATAAATAATATAGGTTTTGGAGAAATCATTATAGGTTTTTAATATTTATCAAATAACATTAAAGACACATTATTTTAAATAGAATGATTATTTTCATCCATTTATTCAATTTATAGTATTTATTACATCATTTTTTGGTTTTTATAATGTCATATTATATAACGTATGTAATTTTTACCCAAAAACTTTTCCATCCTAAAACATTTTCAAAAATTTACCACTGCTGTATTTATACATCCTAATTTAAAATCTATGTTTATTTTATATAAATATTTTTTAAATATAGTAATTTCCACTTGTAAATAAAATTATTTATTTATTGAAAAATAATAATTTTTATTACAACACCAATATTTTGACCCTTATAAAAGTACATCGGACTTCATTAAAGTATATTTTCATTTATATTTAAATAAATATTTTTTAATAAGGATAATTTATGTAATTAACTTTTATTAAAAAATTATTTAATTCATTAGAAAGGGTTTTTTAATAGAAACAAAACATTAAAAAAAATAAAATTTCAATTTATTCATATCAAAACCTATTTTTATGAAACTTATTATAGAATCATGTATATATAAATTAATAATTAAAAAGGACACATAATATTTATTTTATTAAAAATAAAATATAAAAAATCATACCACTAGGTTCTAGATACACAACACCTTATTAAACCAGTATATGCCTAAAGGGAAAGGTGTGTGATGATGGTACTTTCATGGTGTGGTTTGATAAATACATTTTAAAAAATGATCTCGTTAATATTTAACTCGTCCCACAAAAGGGTTGTCTCATGTTTCATTTGTTTAATATCATATAGGTCTTTCTTATGGAAAAATCCTTGTGATTCCATCTCCCTCACAAGTAATGAAAAATGGGATTTTTAGGGTACCATCCTACATGTTAAGTTTCTTCCTTCCATGTCATTTTTTTATAATTATAACCCTTAGTATATAATAATATTAATGGTCACTATAGAATAACTATATTAGAAACATTTATAATTTTTAATAGTATTCTATATCTGACATGCTATATTTTATAATATTCTAAAATAAAAATTGAAATATAGTGAATTTATTTTCTATAAATATATAAATTAATATGGAATTTATTTATTTATAAGGTAATTACAATTATAAAATTTTGGGTAATTACAATCCACTATATAAATGAAAAAACTCATTAATTAATATTTTAAAAATAACCAATTGAAATATATATAGGTATCCACACACCCATATCCAAAATAAATTATCTACAATATGTATTATATGCATATCACATTATATTACTCAGTTATATTGTAAAATATTATATACCTATTTGTGTATATATGTAACATCATAGAAATTTCAAATTTATTTTTCATAAATTCAATACACTCCTTGAAACATTATTCCTCTAAACCATCAAATATTATTTTATTAACATAGAACATTTCTAAAAGTTTTTCCTTAGTGATATTCACCACATATAAATTTTAGTCAACTTCCCCACATATGAATCCAAACATCTAATAAAAATGATAAATCCTAGAGTACCATGCCATCATAACTATTATTAATCAATAAAAAATGTTTTTAAAATTACATACATTTTTCTAATGATTATTGGAAAACAAAAAAAATCATGATTTTAAATATAAACTTCTATTTCTTATAACCCTTTGGTAAAGGAAAATTCAACACCAATTTAAAATATTTTTAATTTCACTAGACAATAGTGGCTATAAAATTACTTATTACTTATAATGTTTTACCTAAGGAAAAATATTCCTTAATATCAACCCCATCACATTTGAAATACCCCTTTCTCAAAAGACTTTCTTTTTTATTTATCACCATTCTATATTTATTCATACATTTTAGAAAACTCATTTTTTTCGATAACATTTATATTATCTTATGAATAATCCCAAGTGTTTTTCTTCATAGTTTTTACAATTTCCTCATTCATTTCATTGAATGAACTCACTTGTATTGACTTTTATATAAATATTATTTTCTTAAAAAATAATTTCAAATTTTTTAGTGGGTTCCCTTCAATATTCTTATAATATTCCAATCTCCAAAAAAGTATTCCATTTAACTTGATCATAACCAAAAACTCATTTCCATGAAATTAGTTTTTTCTTTAATTATTAAAATTTTATTGATTTTTTGAATATTGAAATTGATCACCTTTAATTGTTTTTCATGAAAAAATTAATTTATGATTGACAAGGGAAAGTTGAAAATTCACATTCTTCAGGATTGAAGATCAAAAAATGGATAACCCTATTCAGTACTGAATGATTTCGTACCATATCATAAATTTCATGTAACTTTTGAACGATTTTTAATCAGTTTGTAGTGATGATAAAACATTAATTAATTCTTAAATATAGATAACAATAACCCTTTTAGTGTGAAACTATAAATATACACCTTATATTCTACTTTTTGATTGGTATATGGTTATGTGTAGGATTTTATTTTAACTGGGGTTACTGGATAAGTGTGTCTCTCACCTAATATGAAATAATAATCTAATTAACATGAAAAATTTATTATTATTTTTAACTTTTACTGTCATTTTAGCCTATAAAACTCTCTCTAAATATGTATACATCAAATCAATGAACATATTGATCAAATTATGTCATTTGATCTATCTAATCAAGTAAAACATAATGGACCTTGGTTTCTCAAAATGAAATGAACCAATTTTTAGTAATTCTAAAGATAATTTTAATTTTGAAAAAATTATCCCTATAATTTGGATGTCCAAAACTAATATTCAAAAAGTAAGTTTCAGAAGTGTTAATATAAATCCATAATCAAATAAAATGAAACTAATTTTATTGTTTTTGCATATTTATATATAGATATATTTTAGAGGGATGAAAAAATACCATTACTAGATAATTTCGAGATCCATATAAATATATAATAAATTATTAAATGAGGGGAAGTTTTTCACATTTTGAATATATATCTACGATCCAGTTTTCTTAATGATTGATTCAGATGTTAACACCTATTTTTTGTTATCTATGAATCAAGATAAATCTTATTTTTTTATTTTTCAAAAATTTATAATATCATATATTTAGAAATTTACCATGGGCGGAGCTGAAGATTTTGGTATGATGTTGAGTTTTGGTTAAATATGGGTCATCTAATAGATCACTAGATGACTAATATATGCCTACATTAGCCTTATTTTAATGTTTGTATGAAGGTGAAATCCACAATGATTTTATATTAAATTAAATTGAGCAACTTGGGGTACACCGTTTTAGCCTTGTATGTGGTTGATGTGGCATCAATTTGCTTTACCCGTGATCATTTGGTCAATTATATCAGACTAATACCTATGTGGACTCCTTATTAATTCAAGGTAGAATTTTTTTCTAAGAGACATGTAATATATAACATTTCAATCAAATGATTCGATGGATTTTAGGGTCCAAGGTGGTCAATATAGGGATGGAGGATGTGGGCCAATTAAAGTTATCTAATCTATAGAGTGCTTTCCTAATAGTTAGTTGAGAGTGAGATCTGTAGAATGTATGTGTGATGGTGTGTGGGGAACCATGTTGAATCCTTATATTATATAAAAACTCATTCCAAAAATATGTGAATGTGGAAACCCTATTTTGAAATCCAAAAATTGTATAAAACCCCTCTTGGCAACCTAGATAGAATATATCTTAATTTTTCTTTCATTTGGTGGTCATTTTATAGGTGAATTTACGTAATTATGATTTAATTGTTATGAAAAACATAATAAATATAATTATTATACTTTAAAAAAGTTAATTTATTTCTTTATTAACTAATATTTGAAATGAATTAATATATTAATAAAGTAGATAAAATCAAGGAAGTGGGAAACACATGTACTAGATGTTTATTTTTTGATTGAGTAAGTTATATAGATATTATTATTATTTAGTAATAACAACATTTTATGAATATCTGAGTGAAATATTAAATTAACTAATGATATGTAATTTACAACCATAGAAGTGGTGATTGTATTTAGTTGGAAACAGTGTTACTATGGTAGGTTTTTAGTAGATAATTAAGGATTTCAATTATCTTGGTAACGCTTCTTCAATAATGTTTAGAAAATTTTTTATGTTACTTGCAAGGTAATTAACTTTAGAGTCTGTATATATGGAAGTGTTTATGTTATTAAATAATAAACAAAAGGTGAGGTGATTTTTTTATAAAAGGGTCTTATGCTGATAACCTTAAATATGTATGAATAATGTTTAACTTAACTACATGAAAAATGAAGAAGTATTGAAAATATTTTGAGAATTATTTAAATGTTTAATCATGAATGAAACACTCTAGGGTTAGTATTGGGATATAAATATGATAATAAATACGAAGGAATTAAATGACATTTACTAAAATAGGAAAACAAGATTAAGTGATACAATCATAATGGGTGATAGCTATGATAATGGTATAAATTAATAATGGGTATTCTATACATAATGTCAAGAGAAAGAGGGATAATAAAATGGATTTAAATAATAGAATAGTGTAAATATTTGAGATGAGGATTCAATAAGATAGATAGTGACTAGGGAACCAACTATGCATCTTGATTTTCATCCAATCACTAAGTCATAGAGTCTACCATGGAAAGTGATATCTTTGATATGGTGTTGAGTATAGAAAGATAATTTAATAAGAACATCTATTTGATTCCAAATCGTCATTCACATCTTATGGGATAAGAAATAAAGAAAATGGTACTCTGTGGGTTTCTATATATGAAGTGTTGTATAAATTATAGAATTCTCTTTATTATGATCAACTCATTTATTATTAATACTCACTACCATGAGTTGTGATACAAATTGTGACTTATGGATATCAATGATGGTTAAGTATATCGATGGGTCTTCATGACACTACCCCTTTTGTCTAGTATTAGAATGGGATGACAGTGACTACACATGATCTGACCCACTAATCTGAGTAGATACTGATGATAGGTAATATATATATATATATATGTAAACATACCCATAAAATACCATGGCATTAGATATTTTAGTTATTTATAGGATATATTTTGAGATGAGAAATTCCTCTATAAAAATTTTTATAGGATAATTTGGAGAAGAGTAATTCCTCTAGTGTCTAGGATACAAGAACTGAACATATGTTTTGGCTGGGGATTTTTTATCCCTCAATAATCCAAACATTGTGAGTGTGATTAATGAGATTCACTTGAGTGGAAATAAACCCCTTTTCCATAGGTCAAGGATTATGGTGGATGATGATGCACTCAAATTAAATCTTCACCTACCCAAAACTATGGGACATAAGAGGGTCATATATTCAATGAAATCCTTGGAGATGTGTATTTCCTCCAGTATACTAGTAAATAAGTTTATCTAGAGAGATGTGTATTTACTTTGGCATCTAAAATGTATAGACTATTATGTGTAGAGATGTGAATATATTATAGTGATTATGAGTATTTCCACCAGAATATTGAATTAGAGATGTGTATTTCCTAGATTACATATGATATAGGTGGAGATGGGTATTTCATCCATCAAACCATGATTATAGAGACATGGGTGAATTACCAAGCTAGTAATTTATAGGATTTTGGATTAGTTGTTATTATACAATTTATGGTATAAGTATTTATTGTTGTTTTAGTTGGAACCATGGATGTGAGTTATGGGTAGACTGACAAGGTCAATTTTATTACTATCTATATTGTTTTTGATTCTAGGGAAATCAGATTCCTACACCCAATGTTATTATTTATAAAACTTTCCACTAGATGTTTATTTAGGTCAATCCTATATTTGGGATGACCATTATAGGCATTGTTATACTCACTTCAACAGATGATCTTGCACATTGTTTCAATTATGTCCATGAAGATTAGTCAATTAAAATTATGATTTATAATGGAGCATAGAGACGGAGAGGATTTTGATTGATCGTAGAGTGTAGGTCATTATGGATATCTCCCACATACCATCAGTATTTTTATATCATCTTCTTGGGATGTATCAATTGTATACAATATTTTTCTTTATACCTGATTGTTTCACTATATCTATACTCCTTATACTGTAGTGGTCTTTATTTTATCAACTATTTTAAACAATGGTCTTTTTATATGCATACATTTCAATTATTATTCAATTTTAATTTCATAAATTATATAGTGGATAGTGATGTTTGATAAAAGGTGACAGGTATATTAAGAGTTAATAACTCCCACGGTTTGGTGGACACCTCATTCATAGTCAAAAACCATTAGTGTGTCAATGAATTTCTTAGGGATTTTAACTTACAGTAAGCTAGGATATTATATATTGGTATCATTGTGATTTTATGGAGTATGGTACATGGAATAAGTGAGGATTGGTTGAGATAGTTAAAAAGAGGTTTACTAAGGATTTCTTACATAAGTAGTCACATTAATGGTCTTTGTAAAGGATATGGAATTAAACTTATTCCTATGTATGTATCATATTTATGGAATATGTATGAGAATTTAGCATATGAAATAGGACTATAAAGGGGGACCTTGAATCATATTGATCCAAGAAATGTTTTTGTGATATTATAATTGAATCGATTACATTTGTAAAGAATCTGTGTGGGATGGACTGATAAATGATTTCTTAAAATCCTTATCATATTCCTATGAGTTCGAAGATAAGAATTTTACTTAGAGAAAGTGGGAATGGATTTACCAGATGTAAATGTTTCTCTATAAACCAATTTTTATGGCATGATGTGGCATAGAACAAGATAATGGATTTCAAAGAACTTTAACATAACCTTATGAAATTTTTTACTCGTGGTGGTATCAAAACCTTATGATATGTAAGTGTAATTTATGAAGGTTTTTATTTTCAAAATTTCTTCTATTATGTTATGATTTGATTGATATTATTTGGAATTTTGAGGGAATTCAAGGGTTATACCATTGAATTTTCATAAATTATAGTTCCAATGATGAGTGTTTTGATAGGGTCTGGGATCTCTATATGTGTGGAATGTGGATGTGAGGAATTCATTTCAAAATGTTTATTCTCCTAGATAAAAAGATTTCAAATCCCCTATATGGAATTAAATTACTAATTTATTCCCAATTTCATGAAAAGGGACTCCATATAAGAATATCGTATACCAATTATCATTCATGATGAGATTATTTGTTAGATTATGATCTTAAAGAACAATCGGAATGAACTATGGGTATTAATTTTAAATTTTGGAAAGTATTGGAAAAAGTTATTTCCATAGAAACATCAATGTGTGTTCACTCTATCAAGGTGATATGCTAGATAATGAGAAAAATAAATCCTCTTATATTTATGAATTGTGATTATCTTAACTTAGTGTTGGATGGGTTATAAAGAATCATAATTATTTGGTGTATAATGTGATTTTGGTTTTCAAGTGTTGGTGTGACAACAATGAAGATGAAGGGTGAGTAAACCTTTCTCCCTATAGAGAATTAGGATATGAAGTGTGATCAAAATACCCATGTTACCTCTTACTACGAGTATATTAGGAGGGTTATTTTTTGGTGTTGAGATATGTATACATAATAGGCCCATGTTTGGTAATTAGTGGATGATAGTGATTACTGTGAAAATAAAAGAATCCTAGTGTGTTGGGATCTTTGGGTTTGTTTATAAAAGTCCTATAGGTATGAGTGAGATTTGAGTAGATGTTCTCATTGGGTATTTTGGTGAGCCACGAATGTGGATTTCTTTAAATTTGGAAAATATTTAGTGTTGAAACAAATTTGGTGATTGTTGGTGATTATATTATTAATTATCACTATATAGAATTGAATTGTTATTGGATTTTGTGTTGAATTATTGTAATGACATAAATAAAATTAAATAGATATACATCTTGACTACCTATGGATTGATTATTATATAGGATTTCTAATTTGATTTCAAGATTTAATTCTATTGAGATTATATATTCATGTTGAGTTTGTAATCATCAAGTGTTGATGATTCTTTAGTTATATAACAATTCACGAGGATTGGTTGGTGGGGAGGTTTTTTATGATTATAAATTCACTAATGTGGAATCCTAAAACATTTCAATAATGTGGGGAGATTAAAACACTTTCTAGAGAATAATAATAAAGTTTTATTAAGTTCAAAGGAATGTATTGAGTAAATATCCTAATATGGGATGCAGATTTATTGAATATTATTATTTTTATGGTTGAATAGTGAGGTTAGTGGATTCGTTCTTTCCAATTATGAGGATATAGACTTAGAATATCTTTGTGATGTGTATTACCTCTTATGGTAATTGTTTCCAGTAAATGTGATGCTTTTCTAAAGTTCAATAGGAAACTGACTTTCTCTTGAAATGAACCATCGAGATGGAAAGATTAGTGAGGTGAGACATAATTAAAACATGTTATACTATGATTACGTGAGGTTTTGTGGTAGTTCTAGTTTAATTCCTCAATGAATATTATTTTCGATTCATGGGTTTATTATTATTTAGGGACACCTCATATTGGGATGGAAAATTATTGAATACATTGATGATATTTTAATAGTTTATTTATTTTTGAGTATGAAAAGTTTCAAGGAGGTGAAGTTATATTAGCATATTATCTACTTGAGGATTAATTTTATATTTATTAGAATATGTTACTCATTTTACTATCCTTTTATTTATAAAAATTAATTTAAATTTTAATCAAGTGTTTGAGTGGTGAAATTTATCACTTTTAACTGATTTTATTTAAAATGATAATTTTCATCTAAAAAGGAAAAAATAGTTAATTAATATTCTTTGGGGTGTGAGATTAAAATACATACATTAATATTGTGTTCTTTATGGTGTGTTTACCCAAGTTGGAGTATTTCACAATTTTTAGATGACATTGATTCAATCTATAACAATGATGGAACATTAATTAATTACTAAAAATAGATAATAATAAACAATTTTCAATAGAGAGCCTGTATTATCATACATAAATATTACATTTTTAGATTAATATTCAATACATATGACAAATAAATTATTGAGAAACATAATGGTTTTGTGTATTTAGATACTAGATACACAATCTTATTGTTTCATGAATAATATTCAACATCCACTTAAAGATTTACCTATTTAGTACTTTTTATAGACATAACCTACTTAAAATCATTCTTCATAACCTAGGGGAAATGAAACACAAGAAAGGGAAAGCGTAGATGCTCAATAAGGGTGAATAGGGGAGATATCAATCGATGATCATATATAATCATAAAATAATAATAAGTGTATAGGATCATGAACACAACATAAAAATTTCATACCCAATGTATCATAGATCATAAACATGATTCCTGATATAAATATTTATCATTTCAAAATTAATGAATGATAAGAGTGATATAATCATCCTAAATAAATCATTATCCATAAGTTCATGTCATAAAATTGTGAAACCACTATAAGTATAAGAATCATTTCATATGTCAAGGTTAACTAAAAAGTCAATAAAATCATAACATATTTTTGCATCCATACATATTTTCCAAAGTTGATAATGTACAAAAACTGTTTTCCCATAACAGATCATACAAATCAACTTGTTTAATAGGTCATATCAATCACCTATACCTATTTACCATAACACATCTATCACATCGACTTGTTTACCATAACAGATCAATCACATACACTTGTTTCCTATAATTATCTCATGAAATATAATTCATTACTCAATGAATTAGAGGGATATATAATTCCAACCCCACAATTAAAATAATTAATACTGTACAAATGTTTTATACAATATCATAAAAAATTCATCATAACATCACATCATAACCCATTGAAATAAAATGGTTTGTATAAAAATTTTATCAATTCAACATAAAATAAACCATGAAAACAAATGGATTTCCAAAATATTTCATAATCATAATCATAAACCATACATATAAATAATAAGGATTGTACTATTGGATCATGTCCCTAGTGAAACATAAAAGCACCAAAGGTTGTTTTCATTGATGAATAGAAATTCCATAAAGAGATCATTATAATATTATTGAGGAAAATATAATTTTAATTTTGGAATCACTTATTTAAAATATAAAATTTTTCAAAATATTAATGAAAAAATTTTCTTTTAAAATAAAATTTAAAAATTTTAAGGGATGCTTTAGATCATTAGGTTTTCATGATTATGGTAAATACAGTTCATATTATACATGTTTACATAATGATTCCATTCAAATTTTTGTTAAAAAAGTGAAAAGCACCCCATTCAAAAAATGATACAAAGATAATTCAATAAAAAATTTAAACATTAAAAAAAAGGAAAAAATAAAATCAAATAATGAATAGATAATATTAAATCCACACTTTATCAGAATTTCTAATAAATGGACATGGTATAGAAGGTATTTTTGACCTACGAGAGAAATACTATTATTTTCCTAAAAAACATTCTTCTAGAATATATTGTTCATTAAGGGGGTAAAATGGATGGAAAACATGTTATTTTAATAAATAATCATAGGATAGGAAAATTCATGGGTTTTTTCAAATATATATCATAATATCTCATCATTGGAAGCATAATTATGAACAATTTCGAAAAACAATGAGCTTATAACATAAAACCCTTCTCACTTTTTTAACTTTTAATCATAATACCAAATAAATAAATAAACTTATATGGATATGTAAATATCCATAAATACCATAAGGATCATCATTAAATATATTTAGGGTTATTATGTACACCACACAAAAATAAACAAGTGGTGAATATGGAATTTTCCTCACGGATATAAAAGTGGGACGAAAATCCCTTACATCAAGTCTCGAATTTCATAGTACCCCTTAGAAAATAATTTTTAATAAATATATAATTATTATAAGTAAATTAAATTACCCTAATAATATATATCATACTATATATGTCTTAATTATAACATTTTACCACCCATTCATTAACAATTTTTTATTAAAATCTTTGTTTTGGGTGATAAATGTTTCATTTTTCAAATATATTTTGGTTTAGTAGTTTTGTTCAATTGTCATTAATTATAGTTACATAATATCCACAATTTTAATAATGAAATTAATATAGTATATATTAATTATATAAATATTTATAGAAATTCATAAAATTTATAGATACAAAAATGAATTACACTGTTCTTGGAGATGGTAGGCTGTACGAACGCATGAACGATACTTTCATTTTTTGGTGGATAGAAATAAATAATGTTAAATATTAATAAAAATTTTAGAGAATAATTTTTATATCATATATATCATATATATTCATTAAATATATCATTATTACCATTCATTTAAAAATAAAATGAAGAATGTATCACATCGCTTTGTGGAATCAGTAGTCCACACATACAAATGAGAATCGTTATTATTTTCTAAAGGATTTTAAGCTATGAAGGTATATGTGATATTATAATTTAAAAAGTATAATTATGTCAAAAATATAATATATATATATGATAAATAAATCATTTCATTTATTTGTGATATGTGGTGATGGAAAAAGAATTAGATCAGTTTGCGAGGCGCTGACAACTGGAAGAAAGGGATATTGCCACCGTTCAAAACTGTGTAAATAGGCCCCAAAACCCTGGCCAAAGGATACAACTACAGTTTTGGCCAACCATGGACACTATCTCCATGGTATTAGGTCCCGACCTAGTGCCATGGTTTTAACCGTGGAAATAACGACCTTTTGCCACAGTTTTGAAAACTGTGGAAATAAGCCTCCAAATTTGAATCTGTAGCGATTGACTTATAGCCACAGTTTTAACCATGGAAATAGCCTTGGAAAACCATGGAAATAACCAAAATTATAAATGTCCCCAGCGGGTTTTGATCCTTGCACCTCCACAATGCAGTCCAGTGCATTTACCACTACACTTCCCCAGAATTTGGTTATATATATATATATTGTGATATATATATTAATTTAAACCATGGGAATAGACTCAATACCATGCCGATAGGTCTTCCCACCAAATTTTGTGAGGGATTTTTTTTCACGGAAGCCTAGGGACCCTATTTCCACAGTTTTGGAGAACTGTGTCTATAGGGCAATGAAAAAAATTTCCTACTACCATGGTTTTGCAAACCGTGGCCATAGGCCACAAAACTGTGGCAATAGCCATGCGCTATTACCACAGTTTGGAAAACTGTGGCTATAGGCCATGAAAAATTGCCCTATAACTACGGTTTTAAAATCATGGCTATAGGCCACAGAACCGTTTCTATAGCCACCTATAGCTATAGTTTTAAAACTGTTGCTATAGATTTGGGGAAATAGCTCCATTTTCTAGTTGTGCCTAGTCTTCCATACACACGATTGATGTTTTTCCCCATTTTATGGAAGATGAGATGAATATAGGTTATGAAATTATAATAATTAAATATTAGTATATTAAAGATACTGGTTTTATTTATTAATCTTAGTTTAATAATATTTTATGGTGGTGGAAGAAGAAATTAAACAAAACCCTTTGTTTAGAATGATACCTCTTCTTCAGATAACCTCTTTTTCTCTACACCAAAATCGTTACTAGAAGGGTTTTATACTCAAAAAGCGCCTTTATGAAATGGTAAGTGAAGTAATAAAGTTACTTGGGAAGATATTGATGAAAAATGTTTTGTATGTTTGGATAGTATAGGAGGCATGGTTTCATTTTACATGTGGGGGAAAGGACCCACGTAAAAACGAGTGAGAAATTTCTATGAAGTATAAAAAATGGTGATGTAATTTCCAGGAAAAATTGTTCCAAATAACAATATATTTAGTTTTTTATAGTGTAATGTCTAAATGTGTCTATAAAATTGGATTTATAAATATTTAATTTTCCAAAATACCCATATCTTTTGAATTAACCCCTGATAAACCTATTTTAACCTTAACTATGATATTTTTTTTTTGATTTTACTATTAACTTTGACAAAAAAGATTATATTTAAATTATTATATAATATTATTTTTTATTGTTCCATATATTTACTCCACTTTTACAAATTTAATTCATAGAATTAGAATAATTTAATATAAAATAAAACCCAGATACACGACAAAAAATTGTTTTCCAAAGAATATTTTTTATAAGTATAAAGTTGTTTTCATATAAAAGTTGAACATAAAATAGATTCCAATAATGTAAAACTGATTGATAAAAATATAATTGAACTAATTTTACTTTTAAACTATTTTTTAATTTTTTTTATCTTTTAAAATTCTTTAAATGAAAACGTAGTTTTCAATAAAAATATATATTTTTACTATTCATTTAATAAATAATCTCCTAAAAAAATTACCAATAATTTACTCTTAGATAAATTTTATTTAAAAAATAATTTTATTCTTTAAAATAATTTTTATAAAAGTGGAAAAATATTTTTTTTTGTTTCACAAAATGAAATAAAAATATTTTTTTTGAGAAAATTTTGTTTTCAAAGAATATAAAGATTTTTCTAAAAATTAAGTACATATTTAACAATATATTTTATTTATATAAAACCCACATACATAATTTTAAAAACTTTAATATTCTTATTCATACTAAAAAATTTAATGGCTTGGTTATAATGATCATGTTTAAATAATAATATTTTTTAAATTATATTGCAGTTCCTCAGAACTTGGTGTTACATGTAACACAACCTTTCCAAGAAATAAAATTTATTGAAAAAAATATTTTATTAAATCTAATTTTGTTACATTATATTAAAATTAAAATTGATTTCTCCCTCCAAATCCATTACTCTAATGCAAATAAATTATGGTACATTTACCTTAACATATCCACAGTTTCTTAAGTAGCTTCCTGAAATTTGTGGTTTCTCCAAAAAACATTGACTAGGTGAGTGGCCATGTTTTGATACACTTTATCTATATGACCCATAATATTCATGGGTTGTTATTCATGGGAAAGATCATGATCTAGTGGTATAAATTTTTATTTCATTACATGTTAATTAAAATGTTTTTACTTCCTCATGAGAGATATATAGAACATATTGTGGATTTCAGAGAGGTTAGGTAGAAGAGAAAAGAAATACGGAATTATCCCTTATTGGTAAACAATATCTAAGGGCCCAATATAACCAAGACTCATATTTATTTTCTTTTCATATATCACAATATTCTTCCATGGAGAAATTCACAAAAACACCATCCTAAACACTTTTAACTGTATATCTCACTGAATATTATCAATATAAATTTTCTATCAAATTTTTTCTACCTTTATATTTTTTAAATGGATCTATCTTTATCTGAAAATTATTCAGATTTCTCAGTTCTGTTTACTTTCTCATTATTTTGTAATTCCTTATGCATAGTTTCATTGATCTTCACTATCATTAGTCACCTACTATGTACATGGTGGCTTTCATTTTCAATTTTCATTAGCATAAGATCAACAACTCTTCCATACTAAGAAACCTTACTCTTGAAAATTATTTCTCAAACTTCATCCTTGAACATTATAGTTCTAAAATTATTCCCATATAGGGATTCATAAGTAGATATTTTAATTCTTGAGTGAATTTTATTGTTGTATGAAAATTCAACTTGGGGAAGGTATTGATCCCAACCACATTTTCAATCCATAGAATAATATATAAAACTATACTATAAGGGTTTAATGGTTCTATCAGACTTAATATATGTTTGAGGATGAACACTATGCTAAAACTCAACATTATATCCAGATCCTATAGAATAACTCACTAGAACTTTTAGGTAAACCTCATATCTTGATCATATATAGTAGAATTTGTAATTCCACACAACCTTACCACTAACATAATGTATATATTGGAAGCCGATATAAAGATAAATATTCTATAACAACATTTAGTTATACTAAATTTGTAAGTCCATCAGCAAAAGAATAAATATAAATATGGAGTTCAAATGTTTTAGAGAGTCCGATGAAAAAGTCATTGGGGATTGTTTCCCATTTCCATTACATTATAAGTAATAATTTCACATCCCCTTAGAATTTTGTCTCTCACTCTTAAGTTTCTGACATACCAAGCACTGAGATACATACTCAACAATATCTCTCCTCATTCCATACCACCATAAATACTCTTTAAAATTATATTCATATTCTTACTTCTAATATGAATTAAAAATGATTAACTATGAGATTTCCTTAACAACTCATTCTTAATATATGGTGTGGATGGATATCATAAATGATTCATGTACCTTATCATTCCATCATAATTAAGGTTAAAATATAGAACATTTTTCACCTTCTTTTTTAGATATAAATCATCCTTTTAATCCGTTTTAATCTTCACTTGTGTATATGGTTGAACAGTCATTTGAGAAAGATAAAAATTACCCCATTACATCAATATTTTCATATCCATCCTAAGAAATTCCATAAATATAATATCTTTTTTGATCCTCATCATAGATAAGATGGCATAATCCTTTTGACTCAAATAATCATCCACCATGTTTTATTTACCAGGGTGGTAATATATCGAGAAATAATAATCTTTAATGAGTTAAAACCATTTTTTATATCACATATTCAACTTGTTATATGTGAAAATAAAAAATATTATGATCAGTATAATGTCACACCATTCCCCCTAAAAAAAACGTGTCTATATATTTAATGAAAAATATACAATAACTAAATTCCAAATATGAGTTGTGTAATTTTGATCTTGAACTATCAATTCTTGTGAGGCATAAGTTATCACCATATCATTCTACATGATAATTAATTATAATACCTTTATCGATGCATCAATATATATTAAAAACACTTAAAAACATTAGGTTAAGGTATATATAGGTGAGATGACTAATATTCTCTTTAGTTCCTTGATATTTTATTCAGATTCATCTGTCCAATAGAACATCTATCCCTTCTGAGTTAACTTGGTGAGTTGATTAGATAGTTATGATAAATTCTCTACAGACCGTCAATAATATCCAGCCAAATGAGGTTTTGGTTCTCATCCAAAGTGGATTTTTTGGACCAATGTTGAATAACTTATCTCTTTTATGGAATCAAATATATACCCTCTCTTGAGATTATATGACATGAAAAAGAGAATTTTTGTATCCAAAATTCAAACTTGAAAAATATTGAATACACCTTCTCCTTCCTCAATATCATTAATAAAATTCTCATGTGATATTTATGATCTTACGTTCTCTTTAAATATATAATAATATCATCTATAAATACTATAATAAATAGATCAAGGTAATCTATAAAGACACAATTCATTAAATCAACAATGATAGTTGGAGAATTAGTAAGACCAAATAGAATCACTATATAATCATAGTATCAATACCTTATACCAAATGTTGTCTCATGTACATCCTCTTTCTTGACACTCAATTGATGATATCCCGAATGAAGTTTAATCTTGGAAAAGTATTGAGATCCACACAATTGATCAAACATGTCATCAACATAAGGTATAAGATACATGCTCTTGATTGTGATCTTGTTCTGTTCCTGATAATCAATTCAGCTCCACATCGATAAATATTTATTCATTACAAAAAGAATAGGTTTACCCTAAGGTGACACACTTGGATAAATAAATCAATTATCAAGATTCTCATGGTGTTTTTTCTTCAATTATTTCAACTCAATAATGTCCATTATATAGGGAGTCTTTGAAATAAGTGTAGTATCTGGTATGGATTCTATTGATAACTCAACTTCACAATTTGGTGGAAGACTAGGAAACTCTTTTGAAAATAAATAAAAAAACTCCCACACAATAGGAATATAATATATATTGAATTTCTACACAACCATCTGAGATAAAACCCCATTTGAATGGGAATCAATACCAATAAAATGTGTACAATTTCCATTGGAATTTTATATTCATACACACACCGATAAATGAGAATGAATTCATTTAGAATATGAAATTTGACTCCCCCCATAATCAATTGATATGGTATCTATATAAAGAAAACTAATCCATGACAACAATTACATAAAATTTAACTTAAGGGAGAAAAAAAATATTTATGACAATTAATTTTCCATGAAATTAAATAGGAGAGGAATGATATACTTGAGACGTAACAATCATACTAGTAGTAGTTTTCAACATTAAATAAATGTTTAATAATTGAGATGATAATATAAAAGAGTTTTTAAATTACCTAGATATAAAAGAGTGGTTGGACTGAGATTCAAATAAGAAATTAATTATTCACGAGTGGATAGAAAATGTACCTTTCACCATGTCACTGTTGTAACAAACTTAAATTGTCACAGTTTCATGGTATTTAACTTTGTATTTGGTATTAATAAGTTACTAAAACTAATCAAATATATAATCCTTTTAATTTTTGAACTAGTTGTAATAATTTCTATCTTCTTTGTATTTGAAGAATTTGATCTTGGGTGGTGTGTAAACTAGTGTATTCTTCTCTTCTATTACATTAGCTGGTCCATTCTTCTCCTTTCAACATTAATTGGATTTATGACCAACTTTTTCACATTTTAAGTACATACCAGTTCCATTCAATCAATTACCTTAAGGATTATTCCCCCATGTTTTGAATATATATGGTTGGAATTTATTTCCACCATGTGATATATTTTTTTTATCATGAGACAAAATATTTCTTTTCTTATCAAAAACGTGGGAATGGTTAGAATCTACAGTTTCTATTTCTACTTTGAATTCACATAAAATTATTTATTTATATATAATAATGTCTCTTATAGCTAACTCCTTTAAATGAATTTATTTTAATCCACTATAGATTAAATCAAATTTTCTTTTAGGGAAAATGATTAAACTAGAATAATACCTTGAAAGTCTTGGAAAATTTTCCTCATAAGAACCAATGGATTCATCCTCATTTTTCTTAATATAAAGGAATTCCTTCACCACATTTGTATATAGAATTATAGGGATGTACAAACTAAAAAATATACTCTTAAGTTCATCCTATTCCGTAGATCCAAGTTCTTCTTCTTGGCTCATATTCTTAATAAGGTTCCACTATTGATATGATTAATCTTAGAAATTATTAACATATAGGAGAAACTTTTCATTTTTTAAGAAATAGAGAATAAAAAATATCTCTTCATTGGTGCTATTCCATCATATATCTACCAGTGGATCATAGGAACCAAAAAAATGAGGTGGGTTTTTACTCATGAACGATGCAATAGTAAATTGTTCTGTACTTTGATTATTTAGAAACATAGCATGATTCATTATATGATAAAGTTGTTTGAGCATAGAAAATTTTTTATATATTCTAGATTCTGAAACATTTGGTTGTTTGGTTGGATAGTCATTTCATTTTCCATCATATTAATTATTATCACAATGTATTCCTGACTAAAAAATTTAATCTGTGAGAAAACATAACCATAGTGGGAAACCAAATAATCCTGAAAAAATATTTATAGGATATCTAAATCAGGAAACTTTATTTTTGATATATGAATCTTTAAGTTTAAACTAGGTCATTAATGGTAGTTGTAAATTCAAATTATATGTCATTGTTTATAAAGAGTGTGTGAATTTCTAAAACCAATCTTCCAAGAGTGTCAAAATAGGTTTGTAGTAAGGTGCATTTCCATACAATAGGTGAAGATCGATTCAAACCCCAATTTTCCCTTATTAGAGCTGTTACCCATATGTAAAACTATTCTAGATCCACATCCACATGTATTATCTAGATAGGGATATAATTTCTTGGAAACCACAAACTCTATCCTTCATAAAAATTTGAGGACATTTTCTAATACTTAATCTCATCTCTATGTTTTTCACTAATTTTTTCTAATCATAATCTCCAATGATTGACTAAATACTTATCTAATAAATACTATAAAAACCTAGGATGATCATACATAAATAATGTATCTTTTTATATTTTTATTAAAAAATGTGATTCCTTGACCCAAACGATCAAAACATAAAATTTATTAAAATAAAGTTTACAAAAGTATAAAGTATGTGACCATATTAAAATATTTTTCATAGATGGGAATAAGAGTAGCGGGGAGGTATTCACATCAGGTTATATCTTGATTAACTCCCAAGTTAGCCAAGCCATATGCAACCATGGTTTCTTCCCGATAAACATCTGTCATGATATAGTTCAGATCGGTGAACAAACGATTTCATTCCATCAAACAGGTAGTAATCGGCCAAGCTAGATGAGTTATGCCATTACAAATTTCTTATACGATGGTTATCATGTCAATTAAAATCCATAGGTTGTTCCAAACAATAACCATGGAAAATTTAATAAAATATATATAACAAATATAATCCTGAGGGTCATAGAGGATTACTGTAATTTGAGACAAGATATAAAATCTTATTATTTCATAAATGATCTTCAACATCTCCCACAATGACCTCCCTATTTAGTAATTTTCATAGACATACCCTACTCAAAATATTTATACATAATATGGTGAAAGGAAATATAAGAAATGATGATCTAAAATTCTAAAAAGGGTAAATATAGTATATATAAATTGATGATCATATTAAATCATAAGATACAAATAAGTTAATGAGATATATGAAAACATAAAAATTTCATACCCAATATATCATGGATCATAAACATTTTCCATTGAATAAATCTATATAATGTAAAATTTAGAAAATAATAATATTGAGAAAACATGTTAAATAAATCAATATCTATAAGTCCATGTCATAAACGTGTCAACCTTAAAAATTATAGGAACCATTTAATATGTCAAGGTTAACTACCAAGATAATAAAATCAAAATAGACCAGGCATCAACACCTATTTCTGATAATAAATCATGAACAATGACTTTTTTACCATAAGGGATCAAGAACATTGAATTTTTTCCCAGTGAATAAAAAAACAATTATTTTTCCCATAATAGATCAAGCAGATCAACTTGTTTCTCATTGAGGATAAATCAAATATACTTGTTTCTAATAGTGGATCAAGCAAATAAAATTGTTTCCCATGACATATTACAAACATCAACTTATTTCTTTTAATTATCACATAAGATATAACACTTTACCCAATTAATTGTAGGGCTATATAATTCCAAGAACACCTGATAGATATTGAAAACCATAAAAAAAATATGGAAAGAGGCCATAAACCATTCATCATAACATCCCATTATAACAGGTTAAAATAAAACCACTTTCATAAAAAATCAGAAATTCAACCTAGTATAACACTTGAAAATAAATTGTATTTATAAAAATCTCATCATCATAATAAAGAATGATATAGGAAAAGAACAAGGCTAATACCATTGAATCATATACGCAATAAAATATAATAAACACAATATCTTTTTTCATTGAAGAATAAAAATTCTATTAAAATATCATTAAAACATTCTTTTGGAAAATATAAATTCCATTTTGAAATAAATTATATAAAATAAAAAATTCCCCAAATATTATTGAATTTTTTTATTTTAAAATAAATTTGTAAAATTTAAGGGAATGTTTAAATAATTAAGTATTCATGATGGTGGGAAGTACCATTTATATAATACACATTAAAACAGTAACGCCCCGACCCCAGTTACCCAGAGTCAGTGCATTATTACATGACATTGGCATGATCACAAGAAAGATCAAATCTCGAAAGACCGATTGGTTTAGTAGCCTTGGAAAGATTAGATATATTCATAAGTCTTACATAAAAACATAAAAACGAAAACTACAACAACATATTTTCTTCATAGAACACACTGTTATCCCCTCATACTATCCCTGCAGGTCATTCATAATTTACTTCTTCATACCCTGAGAAAAATAAAACATAGAAAATGGGTGAGCTCAAATTCCCAGTAAGGATAACAATATAGCAGAAACTTTCATAAATAAGCATAAACATTTAAGGAAATGTATAACTAAAACAAAAGCCTTTTAAACATAAACATCAATATAGTAT
Source organism: Viscum album (assembly GCA_963277665.1). Classification (NCBI taxonomy): domain Eukaryota; kingdom Viridiplantae; phylum Streptophyta; class Magnoliopsida; order Santalales; family Viscaceae; genus Viscum; species Viscum album. Next base: position 538,071,988 of record OY728150.1, read on the forward strand.
GACAAAAATAAAATGAAATAATGCCATTTAATTATTCCCATGGATATTCAACTAATCAAATAATCACATGAAATATCAATAACCACTTTCATAATGATGGAATGAATAATGCTAGACTATCATAACCACATAGCCAAGACCTCGTGCCAAGACTACAAATAAGATTTTTTCAAGGCCTTGTGGAAAGACACTAGTTTGTCTCATGAGACCTACCGATGCATTGAGAAGCTATAACGGGCTTGACCCATCACATATTAAGTCCAATGCATTCCCATATGAAAAGGTTTAAACATAAAATAACCATTCATATTAAAACTATCATATGAAATGTCAATACTTTCACTATAAACCATTAATGGTATAAAAATAGCACATCCACAGTCAAACATATCACAAAACCTTCAATACAACATAGAAGTTTTGTATCAAAATAAATCAACTTCAAATAAGCCTAAACTCCATAAAAGGATGTTGACATAGATGAAATCAAAACTCTTTTTAGAGAAATATATCTTTCTATTTTGAAATCATTTAAGAGTTATATATTTATAAAATAAAACATTTTCTTTGAAAATATTCTTATAAACTTGTAAGGGAAGCTTTGAAATTTTTATAACAGCGGAAAATAGCCACACCCACCATATAAGTTAAAAAAAAACTGACATTTTTATAACGGCGGAAAATAGTCGCACCCGCCGTATAAGTTAAAAAAACTTTCTTACCTTAATTATGTAGAAAAGGTTAAAAAGAACCTTGTTTGGAAAACGACAAAAAGATTCCTTTATAAACCACTTATAAAAAGTCAAACAAGGGTATAAATGACATTAACCCATATTCTAGTAAATAGTAAAAATGTTTTGAAATTCATTTTTAAGAAACATCGATATGGGTGATAAAGAGATCCCAGTAGATTATTACGTATAAACAACCTCGGATAATGAAGAGATTGCGAAATAAACCCTTACCTTATACTTTTCCTTGGTTGGGGTATGTTAAACTCCTGTATAATGGTGAAATAATAATTATTAAATTATTCAATTATTATATTCATTAATATGATATCATATATGATCTTTTAACATTTCTTTGTTAATAATATCTGAGAACTATCGTCGTTTCAGGTGTTAACTTACTCATTTTCTTTTATATATTTTGTTAAGTAAGACATGTTTGTAATGGATAGGTTGTATCTCAATCATATATATACTGATATCAAGTCCTTATATACTATTATTAATCATTAAATGAGAATTATACTTGAATGGATACGATGTAGAATGAATCTCATCGCGTTCGTGGAGACGGTAGTCCGTACATACGAACGAGCGACAATATCATTCTTTTGATATTAAAATAATATGTAATTGGATGGTATATCATATATAAAGAATCATTATCATGTTATGTTTATTATTTACATGAGTTACAAATCATTATTATACCCATCCAAATAATAATTTATTGAATAACAATTACAGCTCGACGTGGAGACGGTAAGGCGTACGTACACACGTATGGTGACATGTTATTCAAAGGATGGATAGAATAGTGAATATGGTTGTACCATATTTATAATAACATCAAAGTATATATATGATACTGCAGTTATTATTTTATAATGGTAACAACAAAGGAAGAATAAGTGGAAGAAGAAAAGAACTTGAAAAAGGGCGGTGAAATCATTACCTCTTCTTTGGGTTCTTCCATTTGATTTGATCAAAATGGCTCCTTAGGTCGGATTTATAATCAAACTAAGGGCTCTAGGTTGTAGTGAGGGAAGTTGGGAGAGTATTTGGGCAGAGTTTGGCCGAACTAAAAGGCTTTGAAGGTGTTAGTTAATGAGAAGGAGGAGTGCCCTTTTATAAGAGGGGTGGGGCACCTTTGGAAAAGCTAGAAATATTATTTTATAATAAATTCATATTCGGTTTCTAATGGCTCCAAAGTGGATTATTTAAAATTTAAGGTGGGGATAGGTCGAAAGCCACTCAACCAATAGAATTTAGACAGGTTTGGGTCATTATATTAACCTTATCTTTATGTATTAACTCTTAGTTAATTAGTTACACTTTTACATTGTCTCTTTGTATTTTTATATTATATAGTTAATAAACTTACTATATACATCCAAGAGACCCCCCAAGTGGTCCATTAATTATACACCTATCATGATATAAGTCTCTTGGCCGAACCTTATATTTTTTGGAATTTAATATCAATTAATAATATAATATTTGTTTTAAAAACTCTTTTATGTCAATTTTGACACTATTCAATAATTGATTTTTGTGAAACTCATATCAGAATGATTACTTCGAAAAAAGTAAATTAAATCAATCCTAATATGTCATATAAACCTATAAAATTATCTTAATTCATTAAAAGTCTCAAATTGTATTTATTTGGGTATTTATAATATCAATTATTTTAATTTGTCACTATTATTGTAATTACTGCATCATCATTGTGTCATAAATAAATTAAATTATTTAATGTCCAAAAATTATAAATAAAATATCATTATGTAGGAAATATTATTATATTTCTAATGAATATTTAAAATCTAACTTATCTTATGTATAACTCTATATTACAAATGTTTTAGTAAATAAACTTTGATTTTAACTATTTTAACTCCTCTTTTAATTAAATAATAATATATGTCCTAATCTAATCGAAGTGGACCTAAATGATAATATTTTATTCCTAAGGTTGTTTTTGGTCGAGATACAATTTTCCAATAGAATTAGGACATGTGTTAGGGTAATATTAATATCATTTTTACCCTTAATTACCCTATTTACTTTTAACCGTGGTAAATAAAAGTAAAAAGTTACTATTCACCAAAAATTATTTTCATCTCATTGAACCACATTTTACTTCTTGATATTAACCGTGTCTCTCAGATTTTCAAAATTCCATTCACAGAAGTGGTAAAATTAAGTTTTATGAAAAATTCAGTTTTTTAACTACCACTTAGTAGTTTCACTATTCATCAAAAATTGATGTTTTTCAGAACAATGCCAAAATTTCACCCTAAGCTATAATTTATATTCTGAATATGAAAATGATGTCTATTTTACAAAATTCCAAACATATAAGTTGCATTAATTAATTTTATAATTAATTTCCGCTGTCACCACAAATAGCATGTTTTTAAGAAACAATATATATCAAAAGATTGACAATTGTTTAGGTCCAATTTCAAAGTGAAATTAATTCTAATGAACACCATTGGATAAAATGGTAAAAATATATTCTAATTATACTTTAAAACCACTAAATAATATAATTTATCATTATAAATTATTTTCATTAAAAGTGTTGTTTTTAAGTATTTTTCACTATTCATAAAAATTGGAAGTTCTCAGAAAAATACCAAAAATTCATCTTAGGATAATTTCGATATTCAGAATCAAAAAATGAAGTCCATTTTGAAATATAAAATATATATAATTTAAAAAAGTAGGTATTACTATTCTTAACGGCTAGTTTGATTGGTTGTGGTGTGTTAGAACTCGATGTTGCGTACAACACACGCTATCGCATTATTCAAAGAGAAGCGTACCGTAGAAGCTTGGGGTGTTACATTCTCCCCTCCTTCAAATAATTTCGTCCTCGAAATTTCTAGAATAATACCACATGAAAAGACTCATATGGTTCTTCATCATAAGTTCCTCAGGTTCCCACGTTGCCTCTTCCATCTTATGGTTTCTCCACAAGACTTTTACCAGACGCGTCGTCCGGTTTCTCAGCACTTGTTCTCTTGTATCAAGAATTCTGACGGGCTCTTCGTAATAAGACAAATCAGGTTCCAGTTCTAATTCCTCATAGGAGAGTACATGCATTGGGTCAGGCATGTATTTCCTCAATAGAGATACGTGGAACACATTGTGAACATTGGAGAGACTTGGTGGCATTGCCAATCAGTAAGCTACAGCCCCAATTTGTTCTAGAATTTCGAAAGGTCCAATGTACATGGGACTCAATTTACCTTTCTTACCAAAACGTATGACTCCCTTCCATGGAGATACCTTCAGGAAAACATGATCCCTGACTTGAAATTCCAAATCCTTCCTTCGATTATCTGTATATCTCTTCTGCCTACTTTGAGCTTCTTTGATGTGATTTTGGATGACCTTCACCTTTTCCATCGTTTCCTCCACCAGTTCTAGACCCACAAGTTTTCTTTCACCAACGTCATCCCAACAGGTTGGTGTGCGACATCTCTTTCCATATACACTTCATATGGTGCCATATGAATACTCGAATGGAAGCTATTGTTATAGGAAAATTCTACCAAAGGTAAATATTGATCCCACATACCCTGAAAGACAAGTGAGCAAGATCTCAACATGTCTTCTAAGGTTTTAATAGTCCATTTTGATTTTCCGTCTGTCTGAGGGTGGTAGGAAGTGCTCAAATGAAGTTCAGTATCCAAGGATTTCTGAAGACTTTTCCAGAATCTCGAAGTAAAATGAGGATCACGATCAGAAACAATCGATAGGGTTACTCCATGAAGTCTAACAACTTCATTAATATATAGTCTTTCTAGACGTTCTAGTGGTAGATCTTCTCTTATAGCATGAAAATGTTCTGACTTGGTAATACAATCAACAATAACCCATATTACATCATTCCTTATAGGAGTCTTTGGTATCCCCATGAAAAATTCAATCGTAATATTGTCCCATTTCCACTCCGGTATGGGAAGAGGTTGCATGAATCCTCCAGGATGTTGCCTTCCAGCTTTCACTTATTGACAAACCATACATCTTGACACAAAATCGGCAATCTCCCTCTTCATATTGTCCCACCAAAAATGTTCCTTCAAATCTCTATACATTTTGGTGTTCCCAGGGTGTATAGAGAAATTGGATCTATGAGCATCATCCAGCCATTCCCTTTTTAGATCTGGTATATCGGGAACACAAAGTCTCTTCCCGAATTTCAAAATTCCATCTTTATACACAAAGTCTCTCAATCTCCCATCATTCATAGCATTAATCTTCTTTTGAAATTCTCCATCATTGGTCTGAGAACTCTTAATCCTTTATAGTAAATATGGTTTGGCAACCATTTGAAAAAGCGTTGAGGTTTCACCTTCCCTAGTTATTCCCATGTCCATCTTTACTAGATCCATGAAAATTGGATCCCTTTCAATTCTCATCATGTTCAAAACTCCATGGTATTTTATGCTCGAAACATCTGCCACCTTGTTTGCTTTCCCCAGGTGGTAGTGTATTGTACAATCATAATCCTTGAGTAATTCAAGCCATCTTCTTTGCCTCATGTTGCGTTCTTTTTGTGAGAAAATATACATCAAACTCTTGTGATCAGTATAAATCTAACATTTTTTGCCATAGAGGTAGTGCCTCCATATCTTCAAAGAAAAGATCACAGCTGCTAACTCAAGATCACGAGTAGGATAGTTTGGTTCATGAATTTTCAACTGTCATGATGCATAGTCAATAACTCTATCATTCTGCATAAGGACACAACCAATTCATTTCTTCGATGCATCACTATAAATAATGAACCCATCATTCCCCGATGGTAGAGTCATTATAAGAGCATTGACTATTCTTCTCTTCAGTTCTTTGAATAATTCTTCACACTCTTTTTTCCAAACAAATTTAACCCCTTTATGTGCGAGCTTCCTTAATGGGTTAGCCAATCGGGAAATTTTTTGGACGAAATGTCGATAATAACCTGCTAAACCAATAAAACTACGTACCTCAGTTATATTTGTAAGTGCTGGCCATTCTTGGATTGCCTTGGTCTTAGAAGGATCAACAGAGATTCCATCTTTAGAGACAATATGGCCAAGAAACAAATCTCCTCAAGCCAGAATTCACACTTGATAATCTTCCCATATAATTCATGTCTTCTCAGAGTCTTTAGGATAATGCGCAAGTGATTTTCATGATCTTTGTAGATTTTGGATTATACCAAGATATCATAAATAAATACTACCAAAAATTCATCGAGATATTCCTTGAAAACTCTATTCTTCAGATCCATGAATACAGAGGGTGCATTAGTCAATCGAAAAGGCATTACTGTAAACTCGTAATGCCCGTACCAGGTTCGAAATGCTATCTTCATAATTTCTTCCTTCTTTACACACAACTGATGGTATCTAGATCGAAGGTCAATCTTTGAAAAGTATTGAGCTCCATGTAGTTGGTCAAATAAATCATCAATGCGAGGTAGGGGATACTTGTTCTTTATTGTTATGGCATTGATCTCCCTATAGTCAATACATAACCTCATAGATCCATCTTTCTTTTTAACAAAATGAACAGGGGATCCCCATGGAGAAACACTAGAGTGAATAAATCCCTTATTACTCAATTCCTCTAGTTGTTTCTTTAGTTCAACTAAATATACAGTGGCCATTCTATAAGGGGTCTTCGATATAGGCCTTGATCCAGGAATAAAATAAATGGAAAACTCAACTTGTCGTTCTGGAGGATGTCCAGGTAAATCTTCCGGAAACACATCTACATATTCTTTCACAATAGGTACATCCTCTATTTGAACATTCCTTTCCTCACCCACAGTAATTTCATTCTCTTCCTCCCCAATAATTGAATTTATTTGAGCTACTGGGGGTGGATCTAGATAAGAATTAGGTGGTGACGATTCTACTCTAAAGATAAGGTGTTCCTTATCATCATCATCAAGAATCGTAACCTCTTTCTTCTTACAATAAATATTCGCATCATAGTCCAAAATCCAGTCCATACCGAGGATTATATCAAACTCAATCATAGGTATGAAGATGAGATCAGCAGATAAAGAACATTTATGTGCTCTAATGGGGATTTATTCACAAAACATTGTTGCAATGATACTTCCCTTAGGAGTTTTAACTGACAACTCCCTTGTTAAATCAAATTGAAAATATCTAATTTTCTTAGCAAACTGGGAAGATATGAAACAATGCGATGATCCAGAATCAAATAATTCATTTGCTAAACTTTAGGAAACCATTAAATTACCTTCCACCACGTCTTTCGAAGCTTCTACCTCAGTAGTAGTGATAGCAACAGCTTGGCCTTGATCCCTTGGCCTTTTCTGAGGTAAGTTCTCCTGACACTTAAGAAATTTATTTTCATAGTGTTCCATCTCCCTGCAATTTTAGCACTTAACATTGGTAGCTTCCTTCTTCCCTCTGCAATCATGAGCTTGGTGGCCTTTTTCACCACATTTGTAACAGACGCCCATTCCCTTCAAGCAAGTACCGGGGTGTTTCTTCCCACATTTACCACAGGATGGATATTCAACCTTTCCTTTCTTCCCCTTATTTCCATTCCCAGATTTATCAGAAGATCTCTTCTTCTCTTTCTTTGTTTTAAAGTCAGAAGACTTTGAGAATTCTTTCTTTGTCTTGATAGCACATGAGACAATGTCTTCGTACGACGAGATGGATTGTGAGACTAATGCTCGGCAGAGAAATGGTTTTAACCCATCAAAGAAAGGATCAATATTACTTCTTGGGTTACGTATATAATCTCCAGTATACCTTTCTAACCTTATAAAGTTAGCCTCATACTTTTTGACATTCTCATCCTCCTTTTGTTTCAGACTCAGAAATTGCCTTTCTATATCTTCTTGATGGTCAAGAGGAAAGTATTTTTCTAAAAAAAGATCTTTGAACTCCCTCCAATCCATATTTGATTCTTCATCATCTTCCTCCGTGTTTTGAATCAATGACCACCATTGATCAGCATCTCCAGTGAAGCGGTAAACTGCCATGATAACTTTTTCCCTTTCACTACTCCCCAAAGCCTGAAATATTTTCTCTAGGGAATTTATCCATTGCTCAACTACTAAGGGATTTTTACTCCCATTGAACGTTGGTGGTTGTTGCCTCATGAATATATCTAACATTGATCCTCCACGCTGCGGATCAGGGTGCTCCATACGGGTAAGGTTATTATTCATAACCTGAGTGAGTTGTCCCAGTATGGTGATTAGCTGATCGGCACCAGTTGCATCACCAGCTCCACTATAATTATCTTGAGCAGGAGGTCAATCCCTACATGGAGTGCGTGCATTCATATGGTTTCCATTTCTTCCACTAGGCACCATTTCTAAACAATGGAATAAACTAGATCAGTTTATGAATCAAAATACATAACTCCATACTTATAAAACACTTAACATAAATTGAACTATTTATGGATATAATCCATAATCATAAAAATGTTTTCTTTGAGGAAGTATATACTCATTAACCCTTCATAATGATTTGTAAAGAAAATGAGAGTTATCCTAAGCATATCCCCTGGGAGTGTCGTAACCAAGAGTGCAGCAAGGACCGTTGTCGTGCACCAGTTCCTGTTCGAGTCTAGCTCAAAGCGGTGTTTTCGGGTTTTACCCCTAGGAACATCTGTTCTAGAGACGCCTCTACCTTCTTGTATCCAGACAGTGATGTATTTCTCCGAAAACTCACAAAATCTCTACAATACCAAAATTCTAGGAAGTTATTCTATACTAATCCTCAAAGTTCATCTTAGGTCTACGTGCTCTAATCAGAGTTTATCTAAATCTAGCTTCCAAGGTTTGTACTAAACTTCCTCTGATACCAAGTGTAACTCCCCGACCCCAGTTACCTAGAGTCGGTGCATTATTACATGACATTGGCATGATCACAAGAAAGATCAAATCTCGAAAGACCGATTGGTTTAGTAGCCTTGGAAACACTAGATATATTTATAAGTCTTACATTAAAACATAAAAAACGAAAACTACAACAACATATCTTCTTCATAGACCACACTCTTATCCCCTCATACTATCCCTGCAGATCATTAATAATTTACTTCTTCATACCCTGGGAAAAATAAAACATAGAAAAGGGATGTGCTAAAATGCCCAGTAAGGATAACAATATAGCGGAAACATTCATAAATAAGTATAAACATTTAAGGCAATGTATAACTAAAACAAAAGCCTTTTAAACATAAACTTCAACATTGTATGGCAAAAATAAAATGAAATAATGCCATTTAATTATTCACATGGATATTCTACTAATCTAATAATCACATGCAATATCAATAACCACTTTCATAATGATGGAATGCATAATGCCAGACTATCATAACCACATAGCCAAGGTCTCGTGCCAAGACTACAAATAAGATTTTTTCAAGGCCTTGTGACAAGACACTAGTTTGTCTCATGAGACCTACTGATGCATTGAGGAGCTATAGCGGGCTACACCCGTCACATATTAAGTCCAATTCATTCCCATTTGAAAAGGTTTAAACAAAACATAAACATTTGTATTAAAACTAGCATACGAAATTTCAATACTTTCACCATAAAACATTAATGGTATAAAAATAGAAAATCCAGAGTAAAACATTTCACAAAACCATCAATACAACATAGAAGTTTTGTATCAAAATAAATCAACTTTAAATAAGCGTAAAATCCATCAAAGGATGTTGACAAAAATGAAATCAAAACTCTTTTTAGAGAAATATCTCTTTCTATTTTGAAATAATTTAAGAGTCATACATTTATAAAATAAAACATTTTCTTTGAAAATATTCTTATAAACTTGTAAGGGAATCTTCGACGTTTTTATAACGGCGGAAAATAGCTGCACCCGCCGTATAAGTTAAAAAAACATTCCTACCTTAATTTTGTCGAAATGGTTAAAAAGCACCTTGTTTGGAAAACGACGGAAAGATTCCTTTATAAACCTCTTATAAAAAGTCAAAAAAGGGTATAAATGACTGTAACCCATATTCTAGTAAATAGTAAAAATGTTTTGAAATTCATTTTTAAGAAACATCGATGTGGATGATAAAGAGATCCCAGTAGATTATTACGTATAAACAACCTCGGATAATGAAGAGATTGCGAAATAAACCCTTACCTTGTACTTTTCCTTGGTTTTGGTAGGTTAACCTTATATATAATGGTGAAATAATTGTTATTAAATTATTCAATAATTATATTCATTAATATGATATCATATATGATCTTTTAACATTTCTTTGTTAATAATATCTTAGAATTATCGTTGTTTCAGGTGTTAACTTACTCGTTTTCTTTTATATGTTTTGTTACGTAAGCCATGTTTGTAATGGATAGGTTGTATCTCAATCATATACATAATGATATAAAGTCCTTAGATACTATTATTAATAATCAAATGAGAATTATACTTGAATGGATACGATGTAGAATGAATCTCATCACGTCTGTGGAGACAGTAGTCCGTACGTACGCACGAGCAACAATATCATTCTTTTGATATTAAAATAATATATAATTGGATGGTATATCATATATACAGAATCATTATCATGTTATATTTATTATTTACATGAGTTACACATCATTATTATACCCATCCAAATAATAATTGTTTGAATAACAATTACACCACGACGTGGAGACGGTAAGCCGTACGTACGCACGTATGGTGACATGTTATTCCAAGGATGGATAGAATAGTGAATATGGTTGTACCATATTTATAATAACATCACAGTATATATATGATACTGAAGTTATTATTTTAGAATGGTAAAAAAAAAGGAAGAAGAAGTGGAAGAAGAAAAGAATTTGAAAATGGATGTTGAAATCATTACCTCTTCTTTGGGTTCTTCATTTTGATTTGATCAAAAGGGATCCTTAGGTTGGATTTATGATAAAAATAAGGCCTCTAGGATGTAGTGAGGGAAGGTGGGAGAGTATTTGGTCAGAGTTTGGCCGAACCAAAAGGCATTGATGGTGTGAGTTAATGAGAAGGAGGAGTGCCCTTTTATAAGAGGGGTGAGGGGCACCTTTGGAAAAGCTAGAAATATTATTTTATAATAAATTAATATTCGGTTTCTAATGGGTCCAAAGTGGATTATTTAAATTTTAAAATGGGTATAGGTTGCAAACCACTCAACCAATATAATTTAGACAGGTTTGGGTCATTATATTAACCTTATCTTTAAGTATTAACTCTTAGTTAATTAGTTTCACTTTTACAATGTCTCTTTGTATTTTTATACTATATAGTTAATACACTAACAATATACATCCAATAGAACCCCAAGTGGTCCATTAATGATACAACTATCATGATATAAGTCTCTGTGGAGAAAAATAGATTTTTAGGAATTTAATATCAATTAATAATATAATATATGTTTTAAAAACTCTTTTATGTCAATTTTGACACTATTCAGTAATTGATTTTTGTGAAACTCATATCAGAATGATTACTTCTGAAAATGTCAATTAAATGAATCCTAATATGTCATATTAATATATAAAATTAGTTTAATGCATTAAAAGTCTAAAATTTTATTTATTTGGATATTTATTTTATCAATTAGTTTAATGTTTCACTATTATGGTAATTACTGCATCATCATTGTGTCATAAATAAACTAACTTATTTAATGTCTAAAAATTATAAATAAAATATCATTATGTAGGAAATATTATTAGACTTCTAATTAATATTTACAATAGAATTTATTTTATGTATAACCCTATATTAAAAATGTTTTAGTAAATAAACTTTGATTTTAACTCTTTTAACTCCTCTCTGTATTAAATAATAATAAATGTCCTAATCTAATCCAAGTGGACCTAAATGATAATATTTTATTCCTAAAGTTGTTTTTAGTGAAGATAAAATTGTCCAATAGAATTAGGACATGTGTTAGGGTAATATTAATATCATTTTTACCCTTAATTACCCTATTTACTTTTAACTGTGATAAATAAAAGTAAAATGGTACTATTCACCAAAAATTATTTTCATCTCATTGAACCAAATTTCACTTCTTGATAGTAACCGTGTCTCTCAGATTTTCGAAATTCCATTCACAAAAGTGGTAAAATTACGTTTTATGAAAAAATCAGTTTTTTAACTACCACTTAGTAGTTTCACTATTCATCAAAAATTGAAGTTTTTCAGAACAATGCCAAAATTTCACCCTAAGATATAATTGGTATTCCAAATTAAAAAATGATGTCTATTTAAAAAAATTCCAAACATATAAGTTGCATTAATTAATTTTATAATTAATTCCCACTGTCACAACAAATAGCATGTTTTTAAGAAACAATATATATCAAAAGATTGACAATTGTTTAGGTCCAATTTCAAAGTGAAATGAATTCTAATGAACACCATTGGATAATATGGTAAAAATATATTCTAATTATAATTTAAAACTACTAAATAATATAATTTATCATTATAAATTATTTTCATTAAAATAGTTGTTTTTAAGTATTGTTCACTATTCATAAAAATTGGAATTTCTCAGAAAAATACCAAAAATTTATCTTAGGATAATTTCGATATTCCGCATCCAAAAATGAAGTCCATTTTGAAATATAAAATATATATAATTTCAAAAAGTAGGTATTACTATTCATAATGGCTAGTTTGATTTGTTGTGGTGTGTTAGAACTCGATGTTGCGTACATCACACGCTATCACATTATTCAAAGAGAAGTGTACCGTAGAAGCTTGGGGTGTTACAAAAACACATATTGTTTTAAAATTTTCATTGAAAAAATAAAACCTTCCATGTTTAGAAAATGATAAGAAAATTATTTTTAAAACATTTTTTAGAATTTAAATAAAGGGTAAAAATGAATTTTAATAGTCACTGGATAATATATAAAGAAATATTTTAAATATTATTAGAAATCATGGACATGGATTAGATGAATGTTTTGACCGAAGTGAGAAATAATGTGGATTTTACTTATAACTTTTTTTTGGTATATTTACTTATTAAAGAGAGGAAAAATATAAGATTTTTTTTATTTCAATAAATTATCATAAGAGAATAAATTCATTTTGGTTTTTTGAGATATATCATAGAATTTATTCATCATAAGAATAATCATAAACAATCCTAAAAAATGGGACTGTTACATAAAACCCATACCACTTTGGTAAATTTTTAATTATAATCGATACGAAATAAATAATATTATATAGATATTTAAATCACCATAAATTGAATAAAAATAATTATAAAATACATTAATGGGTATTATATACACCACAAAAATGGAACAAGTGGTGAATATGGAATGTGCCTCATAGAGGTAAAATTTAGACGAAAATCCTTTACATAATGTCTCCACATTATTCATACATATTAGAAAATCTTGTATAATAATTATATATTTATTATAAATATGTTATATAACTATAATAATATATATGATACCATATATTATTTACTTATAATATTTACCATCCTTCATTAATAATCATTTATTAAAATTACTCTTCCGAGTGATAACTGCTTCATTTGCCATATATGTTCTAGTTTAGTAGTTTTAGTCCTTTAGATTGATTATAGTTACATAATATAAATAATTTTAATCATTATTTAAACGTATTATATATTAATTATATACATATTTAGAGTCATTCATAAAATTTAGAGATAAAAAAATGAATTACATCATTAATGGAGACGATAGGTTGTACAAACAAAGGAACACATTTTCCATTTTCTCAACAGATGGAATTAAAGAAAGGTAAGTACTAGATAAAACCTAAAAAATAATATTTATATAATATCTATCATATATATTTAATAAATATATCCTTATTACTATACATATAAAAAACAAAATGAAAAACATATTACATCGCTTCATGGATGCGGTAGTCCAAACTTATACCATAGTGGCTTTATTGTTTTCCAAGGGATTGGAAGGTAAGAGTTTAGATGTTATATTATATTTAAAAATATTTAATTATTACACAAATATATTATATATAATTTAAGTCCATCATTATATTCATCCAAGACAGGTGGTGATGGAAAATGAATTACATCTGTTTGTGAGGGGGTAGTATGTTGTACACACAATTAATAGTTTCATTTACCATTTTTTAGAAGAGGAGATGGATAATGGTTATAACATTAAAAGAATAGTATATTTTTATATGAAATATACTTGTGTTATTGTTTCATCTTATTTTAATATTATTTTAATGAGGTGGATTAAGAAATAAAACAAAGATGCACGGTTAAGAACGATACATTTTCTTAAGGAAACCTCTTTTGGTTTTCCCGAAAATATATTCTATGGGGGTTTTATACCAAAAAGGACTATAGGATGTGTTGATGGAAGTATTTAAGGTATTTATGAAGTTATTTCCCAAAAAAAAATTATTTTTATATGTGGGTACAAATGTATAGGAGGTGTCCTTTTATAAGTGGGGGAAAATAATTACTTAGAAACCACTTTGTAAATTCCCAAATGAATACAAAATTATAAATTCATTCTTAAAAAATGATTCCAAATGAAAATATATTCAAATTTAGGATATTTTATGGTTTAAATACATTGAAAAAATAATATTTATATAATTTTAATTAGAAAACATACCTTTAACATTAGTTTATCCCTTGGTAAAACTATTTTATCCTTAGTGGAAATAATTAATTTTCTCTATTTTTACTATTCAATTTGACAAAAAAATTATTTTTATCGTATTATATAATATTTATTAATATAAATAAAATTTTAATAAAATTTTACCAAATTCAGTTTATATAATTTCTGAAATTTAATTTAAAATTAAACCCACAAATGCGATGAAAAACAGTTTTCCAACTCAGAGTTTTCATAAGTATGAAAAATTTTCATATCAAAATTGGGCATAAAGTTATTTAAAATGTTATAGGTTAGATTAATTGAAATATTATTGAACTAATTCTATTTTTAATCTATTTGTAAATGTAATGTAAATTTTTAAATTCTTTAAATAGATGTCAGTTTTCAATAAAAATCATTATTTTTCACCTTTGAATGAAAAATTAATCATTTCCTGAAACTATAAAAAACTAATTATAATATAATGTATATTTTAAAAATAAATTTAATTTTTCTAATTATTTTTTCAAAATTTGGAAAAAATTAATATGATTATTTTTTCACAAAAATATTCATAAATCATTTTCTTAGGAAAATGTATTTTTAAGGAATATAAAGAGAATATTAACAATTATGTACTTATTTATCAATATATTTTATTTATCTTAAACATTAATACCATAATTTCAAAATGTGGTCATTCCTATTCATTTCTCCATATTTAATAGATAGGTTATAATTATCATGCACAAAAGATATATTTTAAATTATACATTACAGTTTATTACAACTTGTTCTTGCGTGTAATGCAAGCTATCGAATAAATTAAATTTATTGGAAAAAATATTTCATAAATTCTCATGGTGTTATATTTTGCAGGAAATTTAAACTTTCTCCCTTATATTCATCTTTTTGGTAGATCTAACATTAGAGGTATGGATTAATTTGTTTGTGGTGGATATTTCTAAATAAGATAGGATCTTATAAGAGGTTGAATAATAATCAAGATAATATGAAAATGGTATTTTTTTAATTTTAACTATATTTTTTATTTTATAATTTATCTCCTCTTATTCATGCCACAAAATAATGAGTTTTATGATAAAATTAGAGAATTTTATCATTAAAATAAAGTAAAAAACAATGGAACATTGTTTCTCAAAATATAATAGATGTGGTTTGTGTAATTTTAAAGAGATGTCTGGAATTTAATTTTTCTCTATAATTCATAGGCATAAACCTAATAATTCATAATTAAAATTCATATACATTAATATAAAATTCAAATAATAATCCAATGACACTATTTTTTTACTTTTAATTCATATTTCATGAGATATTTTAAGGAGATGATAAATTTCTATTTATGAAATATTTTAAGTACCATGGAAATCAATAAAAAATTGTGAAAACAAGACATAACCTTATATAGGTATTGACAAGATTCATTTAATCAAACTAGATTGGATGTTATCTGGTAAAAAATTTAGAATTTACCTAAGAGATAATTTTATGTCATTTTAATATTCACAGCAAGATTTATGTGTCTTAATGAATGATTAAAATGATAAAACCTGTTTTTTTGTAATTAATGGATTGATATGAAGTTACTTTTCAAATTTTGTTGAAATATGAGACTTTATCTCTCAATAAATCCATTGTTGGGGGTGGCTCAAGCATTCTATGTAGTGGAAAGTGGAGGTTTAATTGAGGTTATGTAATTAATTGAAGAATGGCCCGAATAGGTATATTCCTACCCTATTTTGTTGGGGGTGTTCATCGACCATACATGTTGGTGTAGCCATTGAGTCCATCCGATCAATTTGAGTAGGTGGAATGAGTGATTCCTCCTTGGATCTAACTCTAGGTGATGTGATGTTAATATAATTTACCCATGAATAATTGATCCAATGACTTCTAGGATTTTAGATTATCGATGTCGGTATGATATATGTGACCAAATTCATAATTAATAATCTATTTGATGGATTACCAATAGTGAGTGAATTGTAGATGTTAAGGAATAGGAATATGGGGGTTCCATGTTCCCCCCATATTAGTCTAACAGTTGTGCTATGCTTGTTGGTGTGTGGATCTTTCTTTTGGGATATCATAAATTGTAATGGACCCCACTCGACAGGCCTAGAACAATGGAATTTTTTTGAATTTTTTATTTAATTTTATAGATGAATTATAGGAATTATAATTAAATTGTTATAAAAATAATTATTATTTGAATAATAATATTTATTATTCTTTGATAAATATAACTTTTTGTTAGTTTTAGTTTTTTCAAGAACCGTATTACATTTCAATGATGTTGATGAACTCAATGATATATGAAATGATTGACCAGGATGTTTCTTCTCTATGGGTTGATTATATTATAAAAATTATTATTTAATAATAATAATATATGATGAAACATTGTGAATATTTTAGCGAGACTTTTAATTATCGAACAAAATGATGTCATGAACATGGGAAGTGGTGATCAACCTTAATTGAAAACTCAATGATTACAGAATGTTTCTAGTTTCTAGTAAAGGAGTTCATTGAACTTTATAATGGATTTTTACTAATAGAGAGATAAACTTTAAAGTTCATTATTAAATAATGTACTTTTTATTAATGGTATATCTAAGGGGTTATGTTACTGAATAATTAATCAATGGTGGGGAAATTATTCTATGCAAGATGATTACATTGAATCCTTAATAAGGTATAAATAACATGTAAATTACAAATAAAACAATAAATTTTTTTTGAAAATATTTGGTGAATTCCTAAAATATAAAATCAGGAATAAAATATATATGGTGAGTATAGGGATATAAATATGATCATTTATATCAAGGGATGGAATGATATTTATTAACATAATAAATTTGGATTAAGTGATATAATTTTAAAGTGTGTTAATGATGAGTAATGTTATAAATTAATATAGGTTGTTATATGAAAAATTAATAGAGAATTGGGGATTATAACATGGACATTAAATCATAGAACTATATAAATTATTATGATGAGGATTTAAGTGGCTCGGTAGTGATTGGGGACTGACCTAAATATGTTTAGTTTTTTTAGATGGATAAGAGATTTATACCTATGTGGAAATTGAAATCTTCTATATAGCGATGAGGATATTTTGATAATTAAATAATATTATCCATTTATTATGAAAGTAACATTCACTTTTTATGGTATATAAAATTAGGAATGATGTAGCTACTTAGTTTCTACCTTAGAAGACTCATATGACTAATATAATGTCCCCAATGATAATCAATTAATATACTTTATGCACTAAATTCCTAGAGTTTTTATGTATCTTATGACTAATAAATATAAATGATGACTTGATATGATGATGGTCCTTCATGAAACTTACCCTTCCCTCTAGGGCTAGTGTGGGAAAAAAATGACTGTACCTGATCTTACCGACAAATCTAGGTAGTGACAAGTGATAAATTATATATATATATATATAAATAAAACAACCAACACACTACACTAGGTTGATATAGGATATGTATTTCTTTGTGATATTTAGAGTTTATTAATTCCTAAAACATCATTAATATGTGTTAATTTAGATATGAGTAATTCCTCTAGTGTCCTTGATATGAGAGCTCAACAAATGAGATGGGTGTAGATGTATAGTACCACCAACATCCAAAAATAGTGAATATGATAATAATGATTCACATAAGTGGTGAGACCCCTTCCTTTTCATAGTATATACATCAAGGTTGATGATGATTAAATCAATACTATCTATCCAATCACCCATAACTTTGGGATATGGAAGTATTGGATATTAAAAATACATTGGAGATGTGTAGTTTATCTAGTATATTTGTATACACCTTTATCCTTATAGATTTGGATTTCCTATAGAATATAAAGATGTATATTATACTAGTTATGGTGTTGTTTATTTTCTCTAGAAAATCACATAATTTCCTACATTAAATCTAATATCATTAGAGAAGTGTATTTCCCCTATTACTTATAAGATAGGTATAGATGTGTATTTACTCCACCGCCTCATGGTTATTTCTTCTAGGCTGGATTACTGGTTAGGAATTTATTTGTGTGATAAGTTTATATAATATAATTCAAAACATAAGTAAGTTTTATTGCTTTGGAAATCACAATGTATTAAAGTTAAGGGTATACTGATAAGGACAATTTTTTCTTTTTTTATTAATATTAGAGGTGTTAGATTTGTATACACTAATTTATTATTTTTATAGAATTTTATTAGCTTCATACTGAGTTTTGTCTATTATTTTAGAAAAATATACTAGGTATTATTCTAATCAATCTTGTATATACACTCACATGTTTTTCAACTTATGTTCATTCCAATAAACTAATGCAATGGATAGGCAATCATAGATCCTAGATATAGTGGGGGAAGTGGATAACTAGTGGAGTTGAGAACTCTATACTATCTTACCATAGGAAATAATTATTTAAGATTTCATTATATTGGGATGTATTGATTGTGTTTTTTGGTTTTTGAAGTATCTGATTATTTAATTTTATATATATCACCTTATACTTTTGTAGTCTTTGTTGCAGCAATTACTTTGTATGATGAATTTTTTATATATGTATTCATATTTATTATTTTCCATTTTATGTTTCCGACTTCTCATAGGGGTTGGTAATGTGTCATAGTAGGTGATAGGTAAATTTAGAGTAAATTCCTACCAGGGTTGGGTAGATACATCATTACTAGTCTCTAGCCCCAAGAATAATGTAGGTGGGCTTAAGGAGTTCTCCATCTGATCAGATGGAACATGAAACTTATTATTTAAGATGATTGAAATTTATCACAATATTAACTTTGATAATTTATTCCTGGATCCAAAAATTTCATAGCTGTTTGGTACCCAAATCATTATTTAATTTATTATACACATTTAAGATAACTTCTAAATCAATATACTTGATTGCTATAACATCTGTTAAATCAATCTTATTATTATATTCTATACAATTTCCTATAATATTAAAGAAATTATATAAATAATCTATAATTTATGCAACATAAAATATTTCTATCATATTTTGGGAGTTGTTTTGAATAATTTATATGATTTTTTCTTGAGTGAATTACTGAAAAAATAACATCATCACTTTTACAAACAAATTTTTATGTTCTCAACATATTTTTTAAAGTGTATCATTTACATCTAATAGTAATAAAATACAGGAGACTTTTTTTCATTATATATTGTCTCCTAGGGAATATTTTCATAATGTGGGCTTAATAATTCTTGATCATATAAGAAAACAGTAATAAATATTACCTCTTTCCAGAACTTTTTTGAGAGGCCTTTAGCAATCAATAATTTTTTCACTTTTTGATCATTCAATATTTTTTACCCATGAACCACATTTATTTTTGGTTTATTCATAGACAAGTATTAATGAAATATTCCATGATTTAGAATATATTATTTCACCATTTTGTTTGAGAATTTTATGACATTTTTGGATCTTAATGTGAGGTTATTCTTGTCACACGTATTTTTAGTTATTGTTTTATACCTATTGATGTAATACAATAATTTTGTTTCTTCATAATAAAAATATATCTAATTATCATATATTCATGAATGATTAAAACATAGTATACTTGTTCTCTATAATATTTTTGAATAATTAGAACAAAAAATATTATTTTCCTACCATGGTTCACCTCCATTGTTACTAGAACAAGTTTTTATATACCTTAGGTGAGCCTCCCCAATTTTCAAATCATGTTGACTAGTAGTACATGTCTAATAATATTGTGGGTAGACTAAACCCCCTATATTTATTAACCTTAAATTAGAAAATATGTATAATTATAAAAACCATATAGATAATCCATAATAGTTAACCATAATAGATAAAATTCTATCATTAAAATTTATTAAACTGTGATATATAAATATAAGAAACTATAGAAGTCATATAAATAAAACAAATTTAATTATGGTCCCCCATGTGTGGATCATATAATAAAAAGTAAAAAAATATTAAAAATTACATAAGAAATGGGTATAAGACTACAAAATAGTTCTTGAGTTCTAGAAAGGTCCCATACCACATACTCCATCATGGTTTTCCAAATCGATCATCATATTAGGCCCATTTCAATTTTCATAACCTGTAACAAAGTTGTATACTCAAGTACTCATAGTGGACCAAGAAGGGTGTAAGTAAAACTAATTAAGACACCAAATTTTTTTTATCTAAGTATATCTAGTGAAAAAAAATTCATTCTTATTTTCTATAATAGATAAATGAAAGCATAAATAAATAACCACCATTGATCGTTAGGTTCCACAGTGACTCCAAGGATTGACCAAACCAACTTTTTCTAGTTCTACATGTCTCTAAATAGAATACATATATAGTTAAAGGTGTGTGGGGGGATAATAACCCTCCACATAACTATCTCATATTTCAAAACCAAGGGGGGAATAACACCCCACCCTGTAACCCTGGAAACTATATCTCTAATACAATTTATTTCATTCTTTATTACATAAACAACATTTGTACAATTGAGAATATATTTATGCATAGGGTTTTTGGGAAATTAGTTACATATAATTTCATCTTGATAAATGGATACAACAACATTATTGAAAAATTACTTAACATTCTTGTAGAATTCTGTTTCCCCATGTTAAAACGGAATGAGATAACCTAGGGACATATATTTGAAAGGGGTGAGCTATAAATCCATGTAAGGGGATTAAAGAAATATTAACATGATAATAATATAACATTTTAGTAAATAGTAATTTAAATGGGACATAAAAACATTTAAAATCATAAATATGAATATCAATGTATTATATATGTAGATAACATAACGGTAACATGGGAATGTTGTAACAATATAAAAAATGACATCATAAACATAGGTCAAGGAAAACCTCTATGAAATCATAAAATGGAAGAAAAAGTCTCATAATGGATTTTTTTTTACTTTATAATTTCATATATGATATATTATGAGACTAAAACATTACCCAATGCATTGAAGAGCTATATAATTTAGGGTACTACCGTCAATTTCAAATCATGAACATTCATAAGTGAACCACATAGATCATTCAACACAGGATCACATTTTCTCACATTTAATCCAATTATTAATGAGTGTAAAATTAATATTTGGAATTAACCAATAAAATAAGTATAGGTATGTATAAGTTAATAATCTTGAGAATAAACGACGATGGTATTCCCAATATAACGTTTTTTCATGGAAAATTCACATGATAATTTCGGCGGCATAATGGGGGTACATAACGAATCATGGGAGGGATAAATGAGATTAAAAAGGGTTTATCATCACCTATAAATCATAATGGACATAATATAGTTAATTAATTACATAATAAAACATTAATAATTTGGAAGTAAATGGAATAATACCAAAAGGGTGCTGGAATACAAGTTTGTCTTGAAAAAATCATACGATAATTTTGGTAGCATAACAAATGTACATAATGAATCTTGAGAATAATTAATGAGAGTGAAAGTGGTACCTCATCAAATTTAAATCATATATTTAGTGAGTGGTATGTGAAAATGTATATCCCATCAATTGAAATTATGATAAAAAAGTCATTACATAAAGAATGTTGTTGAATAAAGAGGAGATGAGGAGGATCACTTACATAAGCATAGTAATGACTATGGTAATGTTTAAAAAAAGTGTGGATAAATAGTCTATAATTATAATAATATCCATTATATAGTAAAAAAAATTATAAAATCAATAAAACATAAGCAATTGAGATTCAAAAGGCTGAATATAATGAAGGTTCTTGAATATAAAAGAAGGGAGGGAGGCCCCATACCTTGGGAGGGTGTTTACAAAAGTTAGGGAGGAGCTTCTAGAGAGACTTGGGGAATATTGAGAGGGATATAGAGGGTAAAGGGAAGATAATGGTTGTGATATAATTTTTTTAAGTGAAGAGCAATGGGATATTGGATGTGTTTATATAGAAAATGGGAAGGGAGTTATTTATTATTTTCCAAATTTAGGTTTTGGACTCTATACAACAATGTAATAAAAACCACAAACCTTACCATGGTTTATGACCATGGTTTCTATAAAATATGAATGTTTTTATTTATTTTATAAGAGAAAGAAATGATCACATTAAAATAATTAACTTTGTGTGGTTGAAGTGAGTCCTATTTAAAACACCACCATAAAACATGGTTTCCGCAGCACCACCCTTTATCAATGCTAAAAGAAAGAACTGATAAAGGGGGTGCTTTTATCAGTGATAAAAAAGCGCTGTAAAGGGTACATTTTACTAAAATATTTTTTTGTTAAATGTGACCCTTTATCATCACTTTTTTAGTGCTGATAAAGGCACCCCATTTATTAGCTCTTTTTTAGTGCTGTTCAAGGGGACCCCTTTATCAGTGCGTTTTTAGTATTGTTGATAAAGGCAGGGATTTAACAGCATTTTTTCTTAACACTGATAAAGTTCATATTTCAAAAAAAATAATTATTCATGAAAATTAATATATTGATATATAATTATTTTTGTATTGATATAAATATAATATATGTTTTTTAAATATGTTTTAGATAAGTATAAATAGATTATTACATTTAATATATAAGAAATTTAGTGAAAATAGAACTAAAATATTTTAAAAATTATTATTCATTAATAATTTGATCATTGTCATCAACTAATAATCATTTAATAACAATTTGAAGACAATAAAATAAAAATAATTAATAAAAGATCTAAAATAAGTTGAAAATGTAACTCAAACATTAAACGACCATAAATTTTGATCCAGGTTTTCGTTTGAACTCTACAACATATCAAATCGAATTTTGTAATGAGATCTACATTCCAGTGACTAAATAAGAATTTTTTTTACATTTTTATGCCAAAAAAGTCCCATAAGGTATCTAAAACTGAGTTTTTAGTCGGTATACCATGATTGTTTAACATTAACACATCAATAAATTCTGATGTGGATATCCTCTAGTCTTGTACCATATATAATATCTAATATTGTTTCATTTTCTTTGATTTTACTAGTTTTGAAATTAAAACGGAGTTCTGGATTAGATGTTATGGTCATTTTAACCTTCTATGGCTTTTCAAATACACATATATATGTATTTATAAAAAAATATATATATCTTTTTGTGTTTTTGTTTGTGTTTGTTTTATATATATATGTATATATGAATTTATTTATTTATTTATTTACAAACACTCATAAAAACATATTTTATAAACGTACATAAACCTAATCTTATAAATATATATTAATATACAAATAAATATACAGATAACAAATTATAACTAAATATATACATATATATTTAAATATATATTAATATACGAATAAATAAATAAATAAATAAATAAATATAAATATATGAATAAATATATATGTATTGATATAATGAAATATATTTATATTAATATGAATCTATTTTAATCTATGAATAAATTTAACTATATATATATATCATTAAATGGAGAAAAAAAACTAAATTTCATAGTAGTAAAGGTGTAGGCGCGTGAAGGGGGAGGTCTCAGGTTTGAGTTTTGGTGGAAGTAGGGGCGCACGAGCAAGTAGGAGGGGGTTGTGCAGGCAAGTGCAGCGTTCAGTGAGAGAGGGGAGGCCCCGTGTAGTGCTGATGGGGGGGGGGGGTTAAGAGCTGTTAAAATCTCCCCGCATTATATATTATTTTTAGATTTTTAATTTTTTTTCTTTTATCAGCGCTTAAAAAAAGAACTGATAAATGGTGTCTTTTATCAGTGCTAAAAAACACTGATAAAAGGAGACTTTATCAGCTCTTTTCTGAGAAATGATAAAAGGGACCCCCCTTTATCTTCACCTCAATTAACAGCTCCTTTCTAGTTCTATTAATTCCCTTTTATAGAACTGATAAATCCAATATTTTCAGGTGTGCAATGAAATGATTTTAAAATCATAAAATATAATATAGTTTTTGGAAGATTTATAAATGGTTTATAAAATTAATATAATAATATAAAAAATATTATTTTAAATGTTAAATATATATTTGGTCATGGATACCATTTATGATAGATATTACATAACTTTGTGTCTTTATGTTGTCATAATACATTCCATATATTTATACCTTATTTAATTTTTACCCAAAAATTCAACTATCTCATAAAATTATGAAAAATTCACCTTCGGATAATTTCAACAAATTGATTCATAAAATAATATCTATTTTACAAAAATAAAAATCTAAATAAGATAATTTTCATAATTTAATTAAGATTTCCATTTATTTTAAAAAACTCATATTTTGACAACAATAGTTTTCCAAACATTAAAATATTACATTTCTTCTTTATAAAATTTCATTATCATTAATGTTTATTATATACTCTAAGAAAGTAATTTTTTATTAAAATATAATTCATTTTAAAATTTCATGAATTCATCAAAAGTAATTTCTGAATTTGAATTTCATATTACTAAAAAATATAATTCGAAATTTGTCATATTAAAATATAATTTTTATCTAACTCATTAATTAATAATTTATAAAGATTTTTTTTGGAATTAATGTAAAAAATAAATTATTGAGAATACTATATATTTATTAATACCTTTAGGTTCAAGATATATAAACCCTTATTACACCAGCAAATACCCTCACAGTATGGTGTGCGATAGTGAGATTTTCTTAAGGATGCCTAATGAACATAGTTTACACCGTGATCTCAGTGATCTTAAAGTTATCCTGCAAATGGATTCATTCATGTACTAATTGTTGGATATCATCTTTGAATTGATCAAGGGAAAAGACCAAATATGATATATACCTTATAAGTAATGATATATGTGTTTCAAAGGGTTTGATCTTACTGGTTGAGACCATCACTTCTTTTGTCTTTGTAAATAGGACTATATCATTACTTCTAATATATACTAATGATATGATAACTATTCAATGGGCATATAATAAATAGTTTTGATTCTTAATAGCATATTTAATCTAATACAATGTAACTTATAATGTTCCAATATAACAAAAGTTATTAAGGTGTTTTTTATATTTACATTTACTAAATAATGCACTTATTCATTTAAAATGTTTATTTTATGTAAAAATGTTCAAGTCATTACATTATTCCCCCCTCAAAAATTTATCCATCAAGTTTTTCATTTCATACACCAAAGTAGATGAGGGTTCTTCTATTCCATTTCTTCTTCAGATTCCCAACTCACTTCCTCAATCATGTGATTCTATCACAATACATTGACCATGTGAGTTATATTGTTTCGTAGAAAATCTTCTCAACGATCTAAGATCTTAAATGTTTTATCATTGTATAGAAGATCATTATTAATTGATACCACCTATATATTTAGTACATTTTAGGGGTTTGTTATGTACTTCCTTAATAGGGATACATGAACCACATAAAGTACTTTCGATAGGTTAGGTGGGAGTTATAGTTGATTGGCCACCACTTTGATACGAACAAGGATCTCAATGGGGACATAATATCTTGGACTAAGATTTCCCACATTCCCAAATATCATTAATTTATTCGATGGTGGTATATGAAGGTTCTCATTATAATATGACTCAAACTCTAGATCAATTATATGATTATGAACATATATTTTTTATAGAATTTGGGTGAATTTCATATGATGAAGAAGTTTTGGAACATTATATTTCATCTCTTGTGTATGATCAAGTCCCATCAGCTTCCATTCTCCAACATCATCCCCTAATTTCATAGTCTGACACCTCTTCCAATATAGAGCCTCATAAGGTGTCATTTGAATGTTATAATGAAAACTGTTGTTATATGAGAACTCTAATATGGAATGGTGCTGATCCAAACATATAGGTAATTCCATTGAAAATGATATTAGAAAATATTCTATTATTTGAAAATTCTATTCAAAATAACCATCAATCGGTGTGTGACACGATCGGTACGTCACTGATTGGTTCCTCAACAATCAGTGCGGTCGATCAGTGCGACCGATCGGTATGACCGATCGGTGTGTGGCACGATCGGTGCCACCCTGCCTTGTCGGGCTTTTCTTTGGCAGTTTCTCCCGTAACACCACTTTTAGGCCTTTTTAACCTTTTGGAAGTTGTTCAAGGCCGTTTTTAAGCCTTTAATCAATGTTTATATTCCTAAGGGATGTGAGACCCTCAACAGACCCAGCTCTGTGCCTGTGTATCGTGCCCCTCCGTTTATTTAAAATCCATTAAAATAACAGTTGTTACCATATATTTCCCATAAGGATCATTAAATAACAATTAATCCTCTCGTGTGTAACCACCCAACCATGTGGAGAACCACGATCAGACTTTAAAACTGTTCAAATCCCCATATCCCATAAGAACGAGATCTTATCTATATATCACACGTGAATTTCTTCTTCTTCTTCTTCCTTTTGTCCAGCCTCCTTTTATTCCCAGTGCGTTTAGAGTCTCCCTTCCCGAGACAACAGGTGCACCTGTGCCGGATACTTTCTACTTACCCTTGGAGTCCCCGACAATCTTGGGGCATGGAAAACATCGATCCTTGATCATCCAGGTAGGGGTTTTCCTTCATCTCTCTCTACTGTGTATCATGCGAGGTGGGTATACTATTGTTTCTATGGGGATTTATGGAACCAAACATCATGAAGATAATGAATAGACCTTTAAATAATGAAGGGGGTGTGATCGATGTTCTGCTGCACTCTTTTATGTTGATATGTGTTGTGCACTGTATGGGATGGTGCTCACTGAAAATCATGGCCATTAGTGGTCTTTCCTTGCATCCTAATGAACCCTTTTCTTTGGTGATGTCTAAATAACTGTAACGTGAAAAATTGTTTAGTCACCTAAACTCAGTTGGTTTAAATGGATGTTCATTAAAACAAGAATCCCCATGTGACCACCCCGATTAATAAAAAGAAAGAAGAACCTAATGAATGGTGTGCTTGAACATTGAGGTTTCCCACTTTATTTTGGTAGTAGGTGTGTTGTTCTGCTAGGTGCCTTTGGAAAGATGTGGGTGAGGATGGGATCCTCTGTTGTGGCATGGTAGTTGGTTGTGAATCTAAAATGGCGTGGGGATGTATCTCGAAGCTTGGTTTGGTTACAGTAATTTGAGGGATCCCACTTACTCCTTTGTTGTTGTGACTTCACAAGAGAACCGGGTGTGAATGATTAAATTGTTGTTTGGCTATTTCTCTTTTCCTAGTTTATGGATATGCCTGTTAGTTGCCCAGTAGTGTAGAATTCAACCAAATTGGATCACTTGAACATGAAAACAATAATGGTTTAAATGGGTAGTCGGTTTTGGGGATGCTTTGTGACTTGGATGCGAGTGATGTGATTTTCATTATGAATGAATAGTAATGAGGGTGTTTGTGCTTAGGTTTTGGAGCCCCTAGGATTGGATGAGTGGCTGTTACCTATAGATATATTGTATTTATTATGTTTCTTATTCCCAGCCCACCCAAGTTGAGCACTTTATGGCGGACACCCCACTTCATGGGGAGGGTGTTTTTCCCAACACTCCTATGAGTGGCTGGTTATTAGCTCCTTTTCTGCTCCATTTCATGAATATCCCAAGACTCTTCAGGTAGGCTGTAACGGCCTGTGGTCCATTATAGCCCATGATTTTTCGGGCAGGGTAGTTTTGGTGGTTGGCCCAGGTGTATGCGAGCAGGTTGTTTCCCATGAGTCATCGGGATGAGGCCTAGGTGTCTTTGGGAGTGGAAGTAGTTGTTCTGGCTCAGGTGTTTGCGGGCGTGGTTACGCGTGGTGGTTAGGGACTAGTTTTTTGCAGGCAATATGGTGGTTGTGGCCCAGGTTTTTGCTGGCGGGATGTGTGGTTACGGCTTAGGTGTGTGTGGGCGGCGTGTGGCAGTGGTACTACGGTGAGAATAGAGAGATTGGTATGATGCCTATGATGTCTTTAATAACCAGTGCGAAAGTGGTGCGGGGTACCCAAATATCGATGTGCTATTACTATACATTACTTGACTTGCATTATTTGGGGAGTGTGCCTTGGTGAGGCTTGGGTGGATAGTTTACCTTGCTAGATGTTTTGGTTATCTCTTTTTCTCATAGGGAATTAAAATGCCTCTCCACTTGTGCATGAGGGCCTTTGGTTTTCCCTACAGAGTATAGTTATATGATCACCCTACATATAAAACTACTTTCAGGTTTCTAGGAGGACTTCAGGGATCCTGCGGGACCATGCTAGCTCAGACCTTGGGGCAGTTGCTTTTGTCATTTTCCTTTTTCATGGTACTTTAACTTTGGAGTTCTTGTGGGTTGTATCATTTACTTTTGAACATACATATGGGAATGGTTTACTTTCGGATTTACCTTTACTTTTAGCTTTGGTGTTGTTGGGTTTCTTTCTTATCTCTTGATCCTATAAAAATAAAAAGGGTAATGCCATCTATCTTGTGTGTGATTCTATACCATTGGTGCTGGTCGCCACTCCGGGACCTATCAAAGGTGGGTCTCGGGGGTCATTATCTCTCCTTAAACTTAAATAAGGAAGGGTCTGGAAATTCTGTTGTCCCTTCTCTCCATTTGGTGAAGGTGGTTCATGACAATAAATATCAGATAAGGAACATTATTTATAAAATAAATCAACTATTTGATATATGAGTAATTATTTGGGTGTGAAAACATGGGTGATGCCTAGTTAGTGATATCTCATTAATGCATCAGTATTCTCATGTGATGAACCAGTTGGATAACTTTAGTTAAATGATTTTATACACATCAGTTTAAAACTATCATAAAAATAAATCAGGGTGGTAAAGGTATATTTTTCTATAGATGCATGACTTTAAATGATTAATCATTGCTTTATTAAGATTTTTAGTTAATATTATCCATGATATTTTCACTATAAAAGAATATATGCATTCATTTCATTATCATTTTATTGATTAAATGAAATTGTTTTGAGTAATTTAAATTTCCATATTGATTATTACTAATCATGTTATTTAAATGGAATGTGTTTTTAATTATTTACATTCCCATATTGATTATTCCTTATTGGGTTACTTAAATGAAGTGTGTGTTCACTTATTCTGATTTCAATATTGATTATTTATTATTGATTCATGATAGTTTCTATAACAACCAAACCTTTTGAATAAAATTTTGCTTAATAATTATGTGTCTTATATTATCTTATACTCAACAAAACTCTATCCTTTAATTAATGAACTAAGTATAATTAAAATAATACCATTGGATTTTGACTGTTATAAGACCATTGGTCAATATGACCATTGGAAACTAACTTATTAATGTTATTATATTTTTTTATAAATAAAAGTGATCAGGGTTAATTAATACAGAAATAAGTGTTGATGGCCTCATCCAGTAGACACAGGCTATACGAAGCCCATATTTCAGAGCATGGGAAATAGGTTGTACCACATGGCATTTATCTAGACCAAGCCCAAGCCAAACTCTAATATGTGAAGCTTGAATAGAATAGCATATGGGATAAGTTAAAGGTGATAGAAATCCACACCCAGGAAATGTTGTCCAAGCCGCCACAAGATTCTATCACCATAGTATATCTTACACTTAGGTCCTATGTAGGTGTTATAAGTGGATATGTAACGAGATCTTAGTTACATTTTTCAATCCAATTATATAAATAAAATTGTTATTTATTACTATGTTAAATTTTGGAATTTCAAATGTCCGGATAAATGTAGGATGAAGTTCCATATTATTGATGAATTTTGAAATATGGATATTTTAAATTTTTTTTGTATACTTTAAATAATTAATAATGTACAAATATTTTCAAAAAAATTTCTTCTACAATTGTGACCAATAAAAAATTTAGAGTCTAAAAATATCAACAAAATTTTTAGTGAATAATAAAGTATGAATAGTAATATTACCCTTATGAGTAGTAATGTGACCAATGGAATAGTAACCTCACTTAAGAAAGTGTAAATATAATTTAGGCATCCTTAATGGTGAAGTGATATAATAGCATAAGTAAATAACTTGAAGTGCACTATGTTGCATTTTTTGTCATTGAGGAATGTTGTTTCCAAGGAATGAATGGATGGATGTCAAGGAGTTTCAATATGTGAATGACAAAGGATGTGATGGTGATGGTGATGAATGGAGAATGACCATGGTACTTAGAGTCATGTCACTTAAGAGATTCACTTAGTGACATTGGAGATTATTCTTGAAACATTCTCCAAATCATATCAGACGATTGTAGAACTGATCTTAATGTTTCAATACTTGTATCAAGATGATATTAAGTTACACCACTTGAAGAATGGATGATGACGAAGCATCATCATTACATCTAACGATTGATGAGCTGGTCTTTAAGTTCAAAGAACATGTATTAACTGGATACAATGTCAAAACAATGTTTGAAGACCATGAATTGTCTTCACAATGCATGAGGAGATGAGGAGATCCATCCACAACCTCTAAGTGGATGAAGTGGATTGAAAGAGACTATGTACTATTTCGTAGTGCATGTGAACATGAAGAAGATCCAACTTGATCTCTAATTGGATCAATGAAGAACTTTGAAGAATTTGTTTGATTCAAGAGTTCGGTTGAAGAAGAATTCCATTTATTAGTGAGGATTACATATTATAGAAGGAGATGAGGAATCATGAAGAGGATAGAAGGAATTATTTTGAAGAAGAAGAATAATGGAGAAGAGGAAGAATGGCTTGGAAGAAGTGGCTTTGAATTTGGAATTTTACAATTAGTTACTTTGTCTTTAAACAAAGTACTTAGTGTTTAAGAAGCAAAAAATTAGCCAACCTAAAGGGCCAGCCTTAAGGGTTCGACCCAAGGCTCTTGTGGGACTCAAGTTCAACACACCCATGGGGATCCCATGGGGGTATCCCGAGAGGCAGGGTCGTGTATATGCCTCGGGCCACGCAAGAGTTAGGCCTGCGCAGCGTGGGCGCAGGAGCGCGCCCGAAGGAAGCATGGTGGGCGCCAGTGGCGTGCCCGCAAGAAGAACTCGTTGCGGGGCGGCACCGAGAGGGGAGGAGTTCAATTGAGCTATGGAAGGTATGCAGATTTTGATAAACCGCAAGAATTCCGTGGCCCATTTCGATGTGGGATGAACAATTTCGCCGCGGAACAGATCTGAGCCGTCCAAGCGATCCCACGTCTAATCCGAACCGCTCATCTAATCTCGCGCGCCGCTATCTAATCCAGACCGTTGGGGGTCATTTATTCACCGTATCCAATGGCGGACGAGTCGTCATCTACCTCTAGCCGGCTGAAGGCACGCCGTGTCCTCCCCGCGTCCTTGCTGTGTACCAGAGGCGCCTCCCGAAGACGGAGTTCGAGTTCCCGACCACCATTGACGAAGCTGAAGTGTCCATTGAGTTCGTCTCATCAAACCAAATCTATCCATGCATAAATATTGGTTTTCATGCAACAAATGGGAGAATTTAAGTTCGGCCGAAGCAACCCAAAGATGCCGAGGCCAGGTGGAGTTGATGTCTTGTATGGATTGTGCTTAACAGAGGCATGCACGTGTTCAAAAACACATGCACGTAGAGGAAAACGAAAAAGAAAGGATCCCGCGTGCACCGAGGAGAAAGTTCAATATTTGAAAAATCTTTAAAACCCGATAATTTCAGGGATTCAAAGTTATATCTCACGTGGATGGACAGAGCCACCTCTTCCTACAAAAGGAGATCCCGAGGTGATGGTTTTTCTTGCTGAAATTTTGAGACTCGCGAGCACCCTTGTGCCTCGTGAAGAAAGAGACCTCGCACACCCCACTTGTGTGACAGAAGCCCAAAGCCTCCTATTGGCTTTGTGAAGTTCCTTTCATACACTCCTTGCGCGAAAGAAGATTGGAGGTTCCATACGCGTTTCCCTTGCGCGACAGGAAGTACCCTAACTGCCTGCACACTTGCGCGACAGGAGGTGTTTTTGTGCCCGTGGTGTCTTGCACCCTTGTGGCATGCGTGACCTGTGGTGTTGCACCTTTCACACCCGAGGGATTGCGCGGCAGTAGCACCTGCGTGCCCAAGGCCAGTTTAGCTTGCGCGGTAGTGTTGAAGAAGAAGTGGCCCTTGTACCCATTGCACTTGCGCGCATTGAATAAGAAGGGAAGGCCGAGGCCTTAGTGCCTTGTGTGTGTGCCAAGTGAAGAAGGCCCTACGGCTTGGGAGTGCTAAACATGAACAAAGGAAGGAGAGGCCGAGACCACACCTAAAGTGTGTGCAAGTGAAGTAGGTGAATCCTAAGTGTGTGGAAAAGAGTTCATGGCTTGTACCTTGTGTTTGCAAAAAGAATGTGTGTGTGAAAACAAAACAAGAAGAGGCCGTAGCATTTTTTGTGTGCAAGAGGAATAAAGAACAAAGTGTTTGTGCATACTTGAACTAAACTAGTGAAGAAGGCTGAACCTTAGTGTGTGCCTATGTGGTTTGTACACACTAAGAAGGAGAAGAAGAAAGATACTCCACACTATCGTATAACACACATTAAGTGCATGTAAACAAATTGAACAAAGTGTGTGAGTGAAGAAGGTGTGTGTGCTTAAGGAGTTATTTCCCTTTGAGGGTTTACTGCACCAATAAGAGGAAAGGGGAGTACATGCTTGCTTGCATGCACATGCACACGTGAACAAAGCCAAATAAGCTTGTGTGCATTTGAGGAGTCCAAGACCAAGAGTTCTTGAAGATTATTGATAATCCATGCTATCAGTGCATGAGGATGCAGAGTTGCCATGAACTCAGTGCATGAAGATGATGTGAATTGAGACTGAGCCAGACTGAAGTTAAAGACATCAGTTGTATGAGTTTTCAGCAGTTGAGAAGACCCTGATCAACTGAAGTGATCAGAAGATGTGAGCAAGACCAATAGACCTTATCAGAGGCTGTAGAAGATTCTTGAAGAGAGAATCTAGGTTATCCTAAGAGAAAGGAGATAAATCCTGAGCAAGATGAGAAGTCCTGATCAACTCAAGTGATCAGAAGAAGAGAGCTAGGCCAGTAGCCATTATCCCAGGCTGCTAAAGATACTTGAAGAACATGAAGTGAAGAAGTGTTGCTCGTGTGACTCGAGAAGCCAGGAGAAGCCCCATGTGAGACTCAGGGTGGAAGAAGTCTTCAGTGGGATTCTGGAGCAGGCCAGTCGGACTCTGGTAACACTGTGGGATGCAGTATAAAGAACCTCCTATGGGACTCAGGAGAGATACAGTGGGACTCTGTATCGACCATTGTAATACTAACATATTATAATGGAAGAAACCATGTTGGGGTGTTTAACCAACATGGAAAGGATGTAGGCCTTTGGAGCCGAACCTTGTAAATCCTTGTGTCCTGTGCCTTTACATTTACTGCATCACATGAGGAAAGGCTGAGAGATACAAGAAGAGTGGATCGAGGCCTTAACAAGACATAGAGGTTTAATTGATAAATAATCAATTAGTAAAAAGTTTTAAAGGATCACTGATTCACCCCCTCCCCCTCTAAGTGATTCACACTGATCTGGGCACTTCAATTGGTATCAGAGGGAGGTTGCCTCTAAAAGATCCAAGGGAGTCTTTATGAAGTGAAGATTTTAGGAAGTTAGAAAATACCCTCAAATGGAGATATATTCCAAGACTCAGAAAAATAGAAAGAAGAAACAGGCCAAGAAGATGAAGAAATCATGTCCTAGCTGTGATGAAGTTGGAACAATGTATGATCTTCCAAATGCACTCAAATATCTTCAGAAGACAGTCCCCAAGGAAGTGGCAATGTGTATTACTATAGGCATCCTTGATCTTCAAGATGAAAAATTACAGCTAGAAGAAGAAGCCAATGCAATGGAAGATCAGTTGGCTAAAAGGGTTGGCATATCCAACACTCTCAGAAAGCTGGTGAAGGCCAAAGATGAAACCGTTTCCCTTTGCAAGGAAAGATTTGAAGATACTGCTGAAGAATTGAAAAGAATCTTCTCTGAGAAAGAAATATTTATGATAATGATCAAAGATGTTTTCCATGCACTGGAAAAGAGACACAAAGTGTCAATGATTGTCAAAGATTCTCAACTTGAAGACAAAGTAAAAAAGGGTGAAGGAGCTTGACAGTTCATTGCAAGAAATGAAGAAGGTGCATGATGACCAGATAAAAGAGCTGAAAGAAAATTGGGAAGGAAGGCTAATAACTTTTGAGGATGAGAAGAACTCCCTCAACATGAAATTCTTAGAACAAGAGGTGATATTGAAAAATCTGCAACCACCCAAAGCTGAAACTTCCCAGTCAGCTTTAAGAAGAAATGTTTCTACACAAGTGTGCATTGAGCAAGATGATTCCAAAAGGAGGATATCCTCTAATGAAAGGGAAACATGTTCTAAGAAGAAGGTACCATCCATACCATCTTGTACTAATGATTCTAAATGTGTTTCCACAAAAAGTGAAGGATGGAAGAATAAATCTAAACAAGTATGGATGAAGAAGATGAAGAAAGAGAGCTCTCCTGAAAAAACACAGCAATTCAAGAGAAAGACCCATCAATCAGAAGAAGTCAAGAAGGGATGATTTGTGGGTCAATGTTGGTGTTGCAATAGGTATGGACATTGTGCAAAGTATTGTTGGAAAAATCCAATGAATGTAAAAGCACAAAGGAATCCCATGCCAAGGGGGAGCAAGCCAGAGGAAAAGAAGCATCATCCACAGGTCTAGAGACATATGTTTAATGCAAATAGATTTGGATTACTTGACAACATCTAGGATGTTTTCAAAAGTGGTCAAAAAGATACATGTCAATCTTCAACTGTATCCAGAGCTCAAAAGAAGAAAATATCACAGAACCTGGCTCAGAAAGAGTCCTTGGGAAGCAAGCAGAAGAAATATGAAAAAGCTCCCAATAAGATTTTTTCAAAGGAAGAGAAGTCCTTGGATTTGAAATCCAAGAAGGGTGATGCCTCCAGAAGGACCACCAAGAAGAAAACATGCTTCTACTGTGGAATGAAAGGATATATCATGGATCTTTGTAAACAATCCATGAAATTCAATCAAGGCAGACTGGACTCAAACAGACAATCAATCCAGATGAAGAAGAAGGGATTGGTTGAAAACAAGTTGCCTAAGAAAGGTAGATTTAAAGAATCAAAGGAACCATGTGGAATATCAAGAACTGAGGCCTCACTTCCAAATGAATTTTTAGTCATATGGCCTAATCAGTTGAAACTTTCCAAAGATCTGCAGAGAGCTGAAGATAAAGCACTGGCAATAGCTAAGGCAAAAGGAAAGAAAAAGATTTCACATGAAGATCAAGTTTTGTGTGTGATGTGCAATCAAGCTGGACATACTAGTGATAAATGCATGATATTCATTCCAGCTCAGAAGGGATTCTTCAAAAGAATGAAGATTTCACCAGGAGACTATAGTGCTCATAAGGCACCTAGAAATAGAGGAGTCACACACAAAGAAGTTAAAGAGGTGTTGAGATCCACACCAATACAAACATCATTGAACATCAAATGTGAAAGTGTGAAGAATGGTGAAAATGGGACATCTAAGTTGAGAGAATCTTCTCAACCTTGTTGTTCACATTGATGAACCAAGGAGGTTCCATATTATTCCCTAACCACTTTTATTTACATGTGCTAACATTTCAGGGAATTGAAGATGATGATCATTCTCATCTGGAGAGTGGTTTGGAAAGAATGGAGTGCACCCCTTGAGGGGGAGCCAATCTGTAGAAGATGGGATTCTGAGATTTAATACCATCTTGAGAAAAGTGAAGGTATTCCAATCATACTTTCATCCGTTATTTCTTAATTGTATTCATCATGACAAGTAAGGGGGAGTATTGATTGAAGACAAATGGTTGAAAGGGGAAGATTTATCTTTACACTGAACTTTCTAGTGAGTTTTGTGGAGTATGTGCAGGATTTAGCAATTCATGTGAAAAAACCTTGAAAAAATTCAAACACCCTGAAGCATGATCTCACGTGTAAAGTGAAATGTGGACATCATTGAAAAAACATGGTTACATCACTCTTGTTTTCTACACCGGGTTAGCCCAAGTAGACTTAGGGATGATTTACTAACGGTTCTTTGCTAAAGAGAACATGTGACATCATCCCTCTCCTAGTATTTCTGAAGAAAATGCTTTTCAAAGGGAGGAAGTGATTTTTCTTTTAAGAGAACCACACCACACCTTTGCATTTTATTTCCAATATGGGGGAGAAATATTGGCACACATATTGACCCATTCATATGTGCTATAGTGTATTGCTAACAAATACAAAGGGGGAGATTGAAGTGCACTGTGTTGTATTTGTTTTCAATGAGGTATGTTGTTGTCAAGGAATGAATGGATGGATGTCAAGGAGTTTCAATATGTGAATAACAAAGGATGTGATGGTGATGGTGATGAATGGATAATGGCTATGGTACTTAGAGTCATGTCACTTAGGAGATTCACTTAGTGACATTAGAGATTATTCTTGAAAAATTCTCCACATCATATCAGACGATTGTAGAACTGATCTTAATGTTTCAATACTTGTATCAAGATGATACTAAGTTACACCACTTGAAGAATGGATGATGATGGAGCATCATCATTACATCTAACGATTGATGATACGGTCTTTAAGTTCAAAGAACTTGTATCAACTGGATACAATGTCACAACAATGTTTGAAGACCATGCATTGTCTTCACAATGCATGGGGAGATGAGGAGATTCATCCACAACCTCTAAGTGGATGAAGTGGATTGAAAGAGACCATGTACTATTTCGTAGTGCATGTGAACATGAAGAAGATCCCACTTGATCTCTGATTGGATCAAAGAAGAACTTTGAATAATTTGTTTGATTCAAGAGTTCGGTTGAAGAAGAATTCCATTTATTAGTGAGGATTACATATTATAGAAGGAGATGAGGAATCATGAAGAGGATGGAAGGAATTCTTTTGAAGAAGAAGAAGAATGGAGAAGAGGAAGAATGGCTTGGAAGAAGTGGCTTTGTATTTAGCATTTTACACTTAGTTACTTTGTCTTTAAACAATGTACTTAGTGTTTAAGAAGCAAAAAATTAGCCAAACTAAATGGCCAGCCTTAAGGGTTCGACCCAGGGCTCTTGTGGGACTCAACGTCACCACGCCCATGGGGATCCCATGGGGCCAGGCTGAGAGGCAGGGCTGTGTATAAGCCTCGGGCCACGCAGAAGTTAGGCCTGCGCAGTGTGGGCACAGGAGCGCGCCCGAAGGAAGCATGGTGGGCCCCAGTGGCACACCCACAAGAAGAACTCAATGCGGGGTGGCATCGAGAGGGGAGGAGTTCAGTTGAGCTGTGGTTGGGACGTGGAGTTTGATAAACCACGAGAATTCCGCGGCCCATTTCGATGTGGGATGAAAAATTTCGCCGCGGAACAGATCTGAGCCGTCCAAGCGATCCCACGTCTAATCTGAGCCGCTCATCTAATCTCGTGCGATGCTATCTAATCCAGACCGTTGGGGGTCATTTATTCACCAGATACAATGTCGGATGAGTCGTCGGCTACCGCTATCCGGCTGAAGGCACACCGTGTCCTCCCCGCGTCCTTACTGTGTACCAGAGGCGCCTCTCAAAGACGAAGTTCGAGTTCCTGGCCACCATTTCTGAAGCTGAAGTGTCCCTTGAGTCCGTCTCATCAAACCTAATCAATCCATGCATAAATATTGGTTTTCATGCAACAAATGGGAGAATTCAAGTTTAGCCGAAGCAACCAAAAGATGCCGAGGCCATGTGGAGTTGATGTCTTGCATGGATTGTGCTTACCAGAGGCATGCACGCGTTCAAAAACACAGGCACGTAGAGGAAAATGAAAAAGAAAGGAACCCGCGTGCACCGAGGAGAAAGTTCAAGATTTGAAAAATCTTGAAAACCCGATAATTTCGGGGATTCAAAGTTATATATCACGCTGATGGACAGAGCCTCCTCTGCCTATAAAAGGAGATCCCGAGGCGATGGTTTTTCTTGCTGAAATTTTGAGAATCGCGAGCAGCCTTGTGCCTCGTGAAGAAAGAACCCCCGCGCACACCACTTGCGCGGCAGAAGCCCAAAGAATAATTTTGGCCTTTGGATGTTCCTTTCATCCACTCGTTGCGCGAAAGAAGATTAGAGGTTCCCTGCGCGCCTCCCTTGCATGAGAGGAAGTGCCCTAACTGCCCGCACACTTGCGCAGCAGGAGGTGTTTGCGCGCCCGTGGTGTCTTGCACCCTTGTGGCTTGCGCGCCCTGTGGTGTTGCAACTTGCACACCCGAGGGCTTGCACGATAGTAGCACCTACGCGCCCATGGCCAATGCACCTTGCGCGGGAGTGTTGAAGAAGAAGTGGCCCTTGCACCCATTCCACTTGCACGCTTTGAAGAAGAAGGGAAGGCCGAGGCCTTAGTGCCTTGTGTGTGTGCCAAGTGAAGAAGGCCCTACGGCTTGAGAGTGCTAAACATGAACAAAGGAAGGAGAGGCCGAGACCACACCTAAAGTGTATGCAAGTGAAGTAGGTGAAGCCTAAGTGTGTGAAAAAGAGGTCATCGCTTGTACCTTGTGTTTGCAAAAAGAATGTGTGTGTGAAAACAAAACAAGAAGAGGCCGTAGCATTTTGTGTGTGCAAGAGGAAGAAAGAACAAAGTGTTTGTGCATACATGAACTAAACTAGTGAAGAAGACTGAACCTTAGTGTGTGCCTAAGTGGTGTGTACACACTAAGAAGGATAATAAGAAGGATACTACACACTAAAGTATAACACACATTATGTGTGTGTAAACAAATTGAACAAAGTGTGTGAGTGAAGAAGGTGTGTGTGCTTAAGGAGTTATTTCCCTTTGAGGGTTTACTGCACCGAGAAAAGGAAAGGGGAGTGCATGCTTTCATGCATGCACATGCACACGTGAACAAAGCCAAATCAGCTTGTGTGCATGTGAGGAGTCCAAGACCAAGAGTTCTTGAAGATTATTGAGAAGCCATGGTATCAGTGCATGAGGATGCAGAGTTTCCATGCACTTAGTGCATGAAGATGATGTGAAGTGAGACTGAGCCAGACTGAAGATAAAGACATCAGTTGTCTGAGTTTTCAGTAATTGAGAAGACCCTGATCAACTGAAGTGATCAGAAGAAGTGAGCAAGACCAATAGACCTTATCAGAGGCTGTTGAAGATTCTTGAAGAGAGAAGCCAGGTTATCCTAAGAGAAAGGAGATAAATCTTGAGCAAGACGAGAACTCATGATCAACTCTAGTGATCAGAGGAAGAGAGCATGGCCAACAGCCTTTATCCCAGGCTGGTGAAGATACATGAAGAACTTGAAGTGAAGAAGTGATGCTTGTGTGACTCGAGAAGCCAGGAGAATCCCCATGTGAGACTCAGGGTGGAAGAAGTCTTCAGTGGGATTCTGGAGCAGGCCAGTGGGACTCTGGTAACACTGTGGGACGCAGTATAAAGAACCTCCTGTGGGACTCAAGAGAGATACAGTGGGACTCTATATCAACCATTGTAATACTAACAGATTATAATGGAAGAAACCATGTTGGGGTGTTTAACCAACATGGCAAGGACGTAGGCCTTTGGAGCCGAACCTTGAAAATGCTTGTGTCCGGTGCCTTTACATTTACTGCATCACTCGGGGAAAGGCTGAGAGATACAAGAAGTGTGGATTGAGGCCTTAACAAGCCATAGAGGTTTAATTGATAAAGAATAAATTAGTAAATTTTTTTAAAGGATCACTGATTCACCCCCTCCCCCTCTCAGTGATTCACACTGATCTGGGCACTTCATAACTATTTCAGAAATTAGTAGTTAAGTATTAGTATTTTTCCAGGTAAATAGTGTTTTTACTTAAAAATTTAATATCTCATAATTAAGAAATTATTTTCATAAAATAGAGTTCATTTTTGAATTTAGAGCATCGATATTAGGTTAGGGTGAATTTATGAGATTTTTATAAAATGTTTTTTCAGTGAATATTGAGAATACATTTTTGAGTTTTGATGTGATTAATGACATCATTACTGATGTAATAATTTTGGTCGACTTGTGAATAGTATGAAATGTTATGTGGTGTCCAAATTGGCCAATACCATGAGAAAATACCATGTTCAAGCCCCTGGTTTTACAAATACCATAGATAAGGTATCCCTTGGAAATTAATTAAATATTCCATCACTTTTTTCAATAAATACCAATACATTACCCCATTCCATTCATTCCAAAATCCACCTCAATAGAGCTTTGGTCTTTTTACCTCAAAAGAAGTTCTCCAAAGACTCCCTCAAGCCCCAATGGTACCATCGTTTGAGCTTTTGAAGTCACTTTTCAAGGAAAGGGAACCTTTCACCCTCTTCTTTTAATTCAGGACTTTATGTTATGTCTTATAGTTTCAATTTCATTATCTGGGGTTATTTTATTCTATATCTTTATTACTATCCATTTCATTTCCAAATGATTATAGACCCTCTCCAATCTCACAAACTAATTTTCGGATATTTTAAGTGATGTCGTTAGGATACCGAATTTTCATAAAAGATATCACATATTCTATTTTATTTAATGTTTCCTCTTCATATGGTATGTCATTAAAATATCAATACCATAAAATTATTTATATTCTACTCTATCACTATACTATGATATGATTTATTTCTAAGTGGGTGACCTCTGTCCCTTATATTTTTAATGTTTTATAATACATTGTTATGTAACCGTTATGCTGCAGAATTTTCATCTCAAAGTCTCTATCTTTTTCTCATGAAATTATATTGTTTTATTTAAGTGAATACCCAATCCATATTCATTTACAATGGTATTAATCAGGGGAAAAAAGTTATCAGTTTGATTCTTTAATTGATATACATATAACCCTCACATCTTCTCCATGGGTTATAAATGGCATCATGATCTTATTTTTAAGAAATTTTAAACGTCATGATTTTGACATGAAACCCATATCTTATATTATCATTGGGTTATTCATGAAATTTTTGATTATTATATATGTGGATTACTAGAAAATAAATATATATTAAGGGTGAGACCTGATAGATGCATTGATTAAATAATTTAGTCTCTATAGATGAAAAGTTTCACGATACCTTGGTGAATAACTTTAGTAATGGTTTTGACACCTTGGGGATGAACCATGGTGATATGTTCATGAATGTATAAATTAAATGTTGTAGACACATATTAAAGTTATGGTTTGAGTTATTTTCATTATGATATGCTGATACATCTATTTCTCATGTCTTTATGTTTTTCATCAAGTTCTTATTGATATTACAAGTAAACTGATTCCCTTGTATTTCTTACTGGACCTTCTGCTCTCCCTTTCCATTGATGTATGTCTCCAGGTTATGAGATGCATTAGTTGTTCATAGGATTCACTTTTGAAGAGATTTTCAATGGGATTTAAATGATCATTTTATGTTTTCATGTATCTTGTTCCTGATTTCCAAAACAATATACTTTAAAGGTCCTCTATTTGTAAAATGTAATGAAAAGTTATGTAATGAAAAAGAAGGAAGAAATAATTTGTTTGAAAGGATAGTTTAGTAATTTATGGAAATTAGGATATGAAACCTTTAAGAAGAACCATATAGAAAAGTATAAATATAGGAAAACATCCTGGTATTTATGTAAAATATTATGTATGTTGTTTCCAAACAAATAAATCCCTTTTTAAATACGAACAAGTGGATGTGGCTCTAACACAGATGTACCTAGGAGTGAAAACTCTAACAAGGAGTTTCGGGCGTGGCCCGGGGTATCCAGGTACACAAAAATGGGCCTTGGTACACTCCTAGTTTGACACTCCCAAGGGATATGTTTGGTCAATCATTATAATTTTATGAATCATTATGAAGGATTTATAAGGAAATGTAATGGTTTAAGCACGAATTTTTAAGATATAAAATCTTTTATAGTTACAAGATTCGTAAAATAAAAAATATTCTAACAAAGGTTTTCTTCTTTAGGAAAATGGCATGTAATAGGAGGAACCATGAAAATGGTGACCATAATGGACCATGCGCAGAAGACCCTCCCATGGAATCCAGAATGGAAACTTTCATGAGATTGAGGAACCAACTGACTTAAGTTATGGGAAATAACTTGAATCAAGATGAGTGACCAATCTCACCATGAAGGGAACAACATTATTTTGAATCCATTATGTGTCAATTACCACAATCCTTCAGTGGATCTACCGACCCATTGATTTCTGAACAGTGGATCAGCACTATCGGGAAGATCTTTCCTATGCTCCACTGTTTGGAACAAGAGAAGGTCACGCTATCTATTTACCACTTCGAGGGAGAAGCTAGTCAGTGGTGGGTGAAGATAAAGAAAATGAGGCCAAAAGATGATCTTGAATCCATGGAGTGTGAAGATTTCATAGGTATCTTCTTCAGTATGTATTTCCCTCATTCCAAGAGAATAAGAAGGGAGGAGTTTCTCAAGCTAAAGCAGAAGGAGAATTGGTATGTAGGAAGCTACGAGATGATCTTCACAAGGATTTTACATTACTCCTCTAGATTTTTCATGGATCCATATGGTATGGTTGATAGATTCTTTGGTGACTGGAATCCTCATTTACAGAAGAATCTAGCCAACTGAGACTACGATAGCTATGAGGAGATCATACAGAGTGAGATAAAAGTCAAACTGGAGTATGGTGAGATGAAATGATCTCAAAAATCCAGTGAGAAGAAATGATCTATGGAGCCATTCTTTGGGTTTAATTTTGATCTGGGAAGAGGCGGAAAGAAAGTGCAACATCTCACATGTAATAAATTTTGGATGAAGAATTTGGGGAATTTCTTGCTCGGGAGACGGAAGTGCTACATGTGTGGAAAAGATGGCCATATCACACGAAACTATCATAGTGAGGTGATGACTAAACTCCAAAACACTAATAAAATGGAATATGGTGTATTTCCTACCTGTTGTATACTTAAATAAGTGTGGAAAACTTGGTCACTTATTCCCATCACTGTCCAAATATGAGGGTAGTGGAGGGGAATCACGATCGGCCTCAACATTGGCCTAGGGAACAAGGTCCTACTTTTTCAATAACTACAGATGATGTTGAAGAACCAAATGGTGTGGTGGCATGTACTCTTGTGGTTCTATCAAATCTATAAATTAATTTTTTTTATTCTAGTTCTACGCATTCCTTTATTTCTTACATGTATGAAAAGAATTTGGAATCAACCCCTGAATTTCTAAAAGTAGAGTTATTAGTGAAGACTCCTAGTGGGATTATCCATGCATCATCAGTGTTTAAAAACTCTAGTATTTACTTTTGTGAGAAC
Organism: Viscum album; assembly: GCA_963277665.1. NCBI lineage: Eukaryota > Viridiplantae > Streptophyta > Magnoliopsida > Santalales > Viscaceae > Viscum > Viscum album. Next base: position 538,115,740 of record OY728150.1, read on the forward strand.
AATATATTCTCAAATATATTATAAATTACCATTCTAGAATTTGAAATTATACTAGGGATGGGTTGGCTCTGTATGTATAATGCTAAGATCAAATGCATAAGCAAGGAAATATCTGTAGTCTTGAATGGAAAACATACAGTTATCTTCCAAGGAGAGATATCTGAACCCGATATTTTTTTAGAAGAACCTCCTATATCCTTTTTTATGGAGTTTATCAGTGATGGAGAAGACAGAAATGAGAGTATAAGGATAGAAAATTTACCCATCCTCCAGGAATACATTGAAATATTTTCAAAGGAGTTACTCGTACCTCCCCTAGAAAGAGAGGTTGAGTTTTCCATTGAAATCATAACAAGATCTCATCCGATATCAAAGACCCTGTATAGGATGGAAAATGTGTAGTTGGAGGAATTAAAGAAGAAACTACAAGATCTTTTGGAGAAGGGTTTTATCTGTCCAAGTGTGTCTCCTTGGGGAGAACCTCTTCTCTTTGTAAAGAAGAAGGATGGATCAATGTGGCTATGAATTGATTACATAAAACTGAATGGGATCATAGTGAAGAACGAATACCCTCTTCCATGAATTGAGAACTTATTTAACCAAATTTTTGGGGCTTAATTATTATCTAATATTGATCTTCGATTTGGTTATCATCAATTAAGGGTCAAGTAATAAGATATACCAAAAAACCACCTTCCAATCAAGATATAAGTATTATGATTTTGTTGTTATTCCCTTCAGACTGACTAATACACCTGCTATTTTTATGGATTTGATGAATAGAGTCTCCGGAAGGAGAGGCTTTTTGGAAAGTTCATCAAATGTGAATTTTGGTTACAAAATGTTGCTTTCTTGGAGCACATTGTTACCAATGAAGGAATCACAGTTGACCCTGTAAAGAAAATATATGTAGAGTAGTGGCCTCATCCTACAACAATAACTCATATTCATAGTTTCCTTGGATTAACGGGATATCATTGGAAGTTTGTGAAATAAAATTCATGAATTTCTAATCCATTAAAAAATTTAACTCGAAAAGGGGTCAAGTTCATCTGGACAATAGAGTGTGATGAATGTTTCCAAGAGCTGATGAAGAGATAGGTTACTACACCCATGTTAACTCTACCCTCAAGTAGAGAAGGATTCAATATATTTAGCGATGCATGTCTAAATTTTCTTGGGTGCATCCTCATGAAAAATGAAAAAGTCATTGAATATGCATCTTGATATTTGAACACTAATGAGCAGAACTATTCTACGCATGATCAAGAGATAGCTGCGGTTGTTTTCTCACTGAAGATATGGAGGCACTATCTTTATAGGGAGAAATGTGATATATACACAAACCATCAATTTTTGAAGTATATTTTCCCAAAAAATTAATTGAACATGAGACAAAGGAGATGGTTGTAACTTCTTAATGAATATGATTGTTCAATTCATTATCATCCTCGAAGTGCAAACAAAGTCATTGATGCATTAACCCGGAAAGACCCAATTTTGCATTCCATGATGAGGATTCAAAGAGATCCTTTATCACTGACATAGTAAAGCTAGACATGGGAATTATAAGGTAAGGTACATCATAATACCTAACCCTAATTATTTATCAATATTAATTACTAGAGAATATCAAGAAATCTCAGAAAGAAGATCCTTTATTACAAAAGACGTTTGAGGATGTAAAGGATGGAAAGTATCTAGAGTTGAATAATTATCAAGAAGGTGTACTGAAATTTATCACAAGACTATGTGTTCCATCTCTTCTAAAAATAAAGAAGGATCTGATGGGTGAAGCTCATAACTCTACTTTTTCTATACATCCTGGAAGCACCAAAATGTATAGGGACCTTCGTGATCATTATTGCTGAGATAATACGATAGAGGAGATTGCTGACTACACTTCATGGGGCCTAGTATGTTATCAAGTGAAGGTAGAGAGACAACTTCCTAAAGGGGTATTGCAACCACTACCCATACTAGCATGGAAGTGGGACAATATCACTATGGACATCATCATTGGTCTCCCGGGAACTTCCAAAGGAAACAATGCAATATGGGTTATTATGGACCGTATCACCACAACATCCAATTTTATCTCCATTCGGGAAGATTCCTATCTCAATCAACATTCTTTGATTTACATAGAAAAAGTGGTAATTCTACAAGGAGTTCTACTTTATATCATACATGATCACGATCCAAGGTTCACATCAAAATTTTGGAGAAGTAATCAACATGATCTGAGCACTGAATTGAATTCTAGTATGACATATCACCCCCAAACTAATGGACAATCAAAAAGGACTATTCAAAAAATCGAGGATATTCTATGAACATGATCAACGGAATTTAAAGGTGGATGGGATCTACATCTCCCTTTAGTTTAGTTATCTTACAAAAACAACTTCCACTTGATCAATCAAATTGAAATTTTTGAAGCTCTATATGGTATGTGATCTAGAACTATTATTTTTTGGCATGATTTTGGTGAGAGATATCTTACTAGGCCTGATCTTATACAAGAGATGACCAAAAAAGTCCATGCCATCCAACAACGAATTAAGGCTACTCAGTGTCAGCTAAAGAGTTATGCCGAAAACCGTCAAAGAGACTTGTATTTTGATGTTGGTGATAAAGTCTTTCAATGAATTTCACCATGGATGATATTCATGAGGTTTGGGATGAAAGGGATGCTCAGCCCTAGGTACATTGGACCCTATTAAATCTTTGATTGCATAGGAGAAATGGTTTATTGGATTGCACTTCCTCCAAATATAGGACAAGATCATGAGGGCTTCCACATATCCCTCTTGAGGAAGTACATACCTGACCCTTCACATGTACTAAATCCAGAGGTGGTAAACTGGAACATGAACTTTCATATGTGGAGAAACTGGTGGAGATCTTTGATTGTAGATACAAGGTTTCATGAAATAAGACTACCCACCATGTTACGGTTTCGTGGAGGAAACACAAATATGAAGAAGCCACATTGGAAGTAGAGGACTCTATGAGGCAGAAGTTCTCACACTTCTTCTCTTCTGAGGGTGCGAGTTAAAATTTCACGGATGAAATTTCGTTGGGGGGGGGGAAGAATGTAAAGACTCAAACTTTTGAATAATATTTGTTTCATAATTTTGTGTATTATTTTATTTTATACTCAAAAAAACTATATCCATTATTAATAAACTGAGTATAATAAAAATAATACCACTGGGTTTTTAGTATTATATGACTGTTGGTCAATAGGATTGTTGGAAACTAAATTCTTGATGTTATGGTTCTTGTTAATAAATACACGTGATCATGGTTAATTAATAAAAAAAGAAGAGTAGTTGGCCTCATCCAGTAGACTCGAGCCATAATAATCCCATCAGTCAGAGTTTGGGAAGGAAGTTGCATCACTAGGCTTTGCTCTGGACCAAACCCAAGCCGAACTCCAACATGTGAAGCTTGAACAGAATAAAAAATGGGAGAAGTTCAAGCTGATAGAAATCACCACTTAGGAAATGTTGTCCAAGCCACCACAAGATTTTATCACCATATCACATCTTACTTTTATATCTTATGATAATTTTGTAAGGGGATATATAACGAGACCATCGTTACGTAGTGTAAATCATTAATATAATTAAAATTGTTATTTCTTATTATGTTAAATTTTTGCATTTCAAATGTCCAGATAAATGTAGGATGAAGTTCCATATTATTGATGTATTTTAGAAAAAGGGTATTTAAAATATTTTTTGTATACTTTAAATAATTAATAATGTAAAACGACTTTCAAAAAATGGTCGTATACAGTTGTGACCAGCATGAAATTTTGAGTCTAATAATATTGACATAATTTTTAGTTAATAGTAATGTATGAATATTAATATTACCCTTAGGAATATTAATGCGACCAATGGAACAGTAACCTCACTTAAGAAAGTGTAAATATAATTTTGGTATCTGGAATGGTGAAGTGATATAATAGCCTAAGTAAATAACTATTTCAGAAATTATTAGTTATGTATTACTATTTTTTTGGGAAAATAGTATTTTCTTCTTAAAAATTAAATATCTCATAATGAAAAAATTATTTTCATAAAATATAGTTTATTTTTTAATTTAGAGAATCGGTATTAGGTTCGGTTGAATTTATGAGATTTTTATAAATTGTGTTTTTTCAGTCAATAGTAAAAATACAGTTTCAAGTTTCGGTGTGATTAATAACATCATTAATGATATAATAATGATGAAATAATTCTGGTAGATTGGTGAATAATAATATTTTTTTGATGTGTCCCAAGTGGCCAATACCATAGGCAAATACCATGGGCAAGCCCATGGTTTTGCAAATACCACTGATGAGGTGTCCCTTGGTAATTAATTAAATATTCCATCACTTTTGCTAAAAATACCAAGCCATTACCTCATTCCATTCATTTGAAAATCCTCTTCAATGAAGATCTAGTATTTTTACCTCCCATGGATTCCTCCCAAGGTGCCGTCAAGCCCCCCATGGTCCATCCTTTGGTCTTTCAAAGTCACTATTAAAGGTAAGGGAACCCTTCACCCTCCTCTTTTTAGTCATGACTTTCTTTATGTTATGTCTTCTAGTTTACATTTCATTATGTGAAGGTATGTTATACTATATTACTATTACTTTCCATTTCATGAAAATATTATGAAAGACCCTTTCCACACTCACAAACCGATTTTCTAAAATTTTAAGCGATGCCGTTAGGCTGCCGAATTTTCATAAATGGAATCACATCTTATATTTTATTTCAAGTTTCATTTTCATATGGTATGTCATTCAAATATCCATACCATGAACTTATTTATATTTTATTATATCCCTATACTGTGTTATGAGTTTTTTATGAGTGGGTGACCCTTATCCCCTCTCCTTTTAATGTTTTCTAAAACCATGTTACATAGTCGTTATATTGTACAATTTTCGTCTCAAAATCTCTCTCTTTTTCTCAAGAAATTATCTTATTTTAATTTTGTGAATACTCAATCTATTTTAATTTCCAGAGGTATTCATCATGACCTAAAATCTATCATCTTGATTCTGGAATTGATATACCTATAACCCTCACTTACTTTCCATGGGTTATAAATGAAATACTGATCTTATTTTTAAGCACTTTTTAAATATGATGATTTTGACATGAATTCCATTTATTTTATTCGCATTGGGATATTTATGAAATTATTGATTATGATATATATATGAATCACCTGAAAATAAAGGCTTATTAAGGGTCTTCCTTAATAGATATCCAATGTGTTGGATAATTAATTTTATCTCTAGAGATGACAAGTTTCACGATACCATAGTGAATAACCTTAGTAATTTTTATGACACCCTGTGGATGAACATTGGTGATATGTTCATAAATGTCTAAATTAAATGTTTTAGCCACATATTCAAGTTATAGTTCAAGATATTTTCTTTATGATATGCCTCTACTTCCATTTCACATGTCTTTATGTTTTTCATCATGTTCTTATTGATATCACAAGTAAACTGATTCCCGTGTTTTTCTTTACTGGGTCTTCTGCTAACCCATTCATTTGATTTATGTCTCCAGGTTTTGAGAATTAGTAGTTATTAATAGGATGAATTTTTCAAGAGACTTTTCAATGGGATTTAAAATAGTGTTTCATGCTTTCAAGTATTCCATTCCTAATTTCCAAGACACTAGACTCTAAAGGTCCTCTATTTGTAAAATGTAAAGACAATTTATATAAGAAAAAGTTGGTATGTAATATTTTCCATTGTACATAACCCTTACTAAGCATTTGAGATAATAATTTTATTTTTTCATTACACAAGGATTTCATAAAGATTAGTAGTACTAATATTCAAGGACACACTAGATGGAATAAAGTTATTCCCAAAAAAGATAAAAAAATGTTGTAATTTTTGTAATCATTTATAATATAAGGATCATGTTTGTATATATTTTGTAAAGAATAATATACAATTAAGTACTTTGAGACACGATAACATGTATATAATTCCAATGTAATGGTAGTGGGAACTAGTTCTAGGATTTTAGGGCTAGGGTTGCTACATTCAGAAACTCATTGTGAACCATCATGAATAATTTTAATAGATGATAAAAATAGATAAACTAGGATAAGCCTAAGGTATCAAATATTGAAAAATGTGGTGTCTCGATTTATACATATTATAAATGATTCATTATGATTATGTGGTTCTTTACTTTTATTATTTTTGCTAAAAATATTCTATTTGGTTTCAGTTAATGGTTGGAATAATAAAGAATCACAATGAAATATTATGTAATGGAAAACATGGTAGTTATGAGAAACCAAATTTTTTGATTACTAAAAAGAAATATATTGTGATTATTCATAAATAGATATCAAGATATATGATTTAAAATTTAATCATTGATGAGATTTATAAGACACTAAATCTAAAGAAAATATAATTTTAGGAAATCTCTTATAGCAATAAACATAATAGAAAAAATATTCAACTTCCTACATGTCAAGAAAGAGGGAAGAAACACCTTGAAGAATATATAAAATCAAGGGGAATATATAATATTTGAAAAGTGATGTTCATAGAGTAATGAATTTACATGTAATTCGATGTATTATATATTTTGAACATTGTAATTATCTTATTTAATTCCCTAAACTATGTGTTAACCCCTTGACCAAAGAAGGAATGGTAATATTCCAACTGTTGATGTGAAATTATTCAAGTGTTTAATTATTCGGATTAAATAATTATGTTATTGATGTATTTTTTACCAAAGGTATTTTTTAATCCAGAAACATTTAAGGATTTTATAAATTTTTGAAGCATAAATGTCTTCATGTAAGATTAACTTAAGATTTGTGGATACCATGATGGGTTAATGAGTTCAAGGTTAACTATAAGTTCAATTTCTTAAACAACCCTTTTGATATTTTATGTGATGTGATTTTTAATTTATTGATGTCATTTTGGGAAATGTTTTGTTGGGATAAGGTATATATGACCTTTTGGTCCAAAATGATGTACTATATAAGAAGAATGATTATTTCATAATTTCCAAGGTATTGATAACCTTCATGGATTATATGATATTTGATGATTAAGGTTATTTTAAAGGATGTTCATAATATTCTTAGGGATGTTAAATTTATTTTTTTAAGACAGTTTTTGTAAAATTGATGACATTTCACATTCGGAAAGGCCATAGGATTTCAACTCACAACCTAAGTGTGATATGGGTGAAATTACCACCATTGGCCTATATTATGTCTTTGCTAACATGAATTTCTTAAAATGATGGGGTAAATATTAAAGAATTTCTTTATGTGAGTATATATATATTTTTATCATAGTGATATCTTAGAGAAAAAAATTGATTTGTTGTTTAATTTTATTTAGGAAGAAGTTCACTATTTTGAAAACCATATATGATTAAAGTAATTATAAAATTAAGGAATTTATTTTCAAAATAATGGATGAATTATATTTTTATATCAAATATTATTTTAATGTATGTATTTTACAATTTAGGTGATTTATAGAAATGATTAAAATATCTTAAAGATTATATGATTAGAGAATATGAATTTTTTGTGTGAGTCAATAAGGATGATTTATGATTTTTAGAGATAATTGTTAAATTTTTCATGTAAAAATATGATATAAAATATTTATTGTGTCCATGTTTCAAACATAGTTTAGTATATTTTAAATAATATTAAGGTTATATATTTATTAAATGTTTTATGTTGAAATTTGGGTGTTTTTATTAATGCATTAGTGAATAATTATTTATTTCTTTATATGATGGTTTATTCATTTTAAGAACTATAATTTGCTAACCGTTTTGGTTTTGGATAATACATAACGATAGTAGAAAGAATGTATAATAATTTCTTTGAATTATTTAATATGTTGTTAGTAGAATTTAGTGAATCAAGAATTAAAAAAATTCATCTTTGATATTCATTTCCTGGAGTATGAAATGATTTAGAAATTGACTACAACACAACTAAAGGATGAAATTATTCTTAAAATATAAAAGTATTTTAGTATGTATATTTTATTGTGTTCACCATATGATAGTAAGATAATACCTAAACTTTATGAATAAGATCTTGAAATTAAAATATTATCATATTACCATTATTTATTAGGAATCAATGGTATTTTCACCCATCACAGATTTATGGATCTGTGGTTGTTAAATTTATTCCAACCACGTTCCCTATCACTATCAACTCGTCTATGGGTGTTATTTTTCTCCTCAATTTCAATATTTTAACTTAATGTTCTCTTTTTTGGCACATAGATTTGTGTTATTCTATATAACCTTCATATTTACCTTTACCTCTTTATATTTGGATGTTTTATCCACCATTTTTATGATGTGGGTTTTCCCTAAAAGGATTTTCAAATGTAAAAATCATGATTACTAGTAGAAGTAAAAATTAAAATGATGAATGTTATTATTTGGGGGGGGGGGGTAGAAGGGTGAAACCTATGAATTTATTATTTATTTTTCCAAATAATATTTTTTTTAAATAACATGTGTTACACACCACACCAAGTTCAAAACAACCGTGATACATACTTAAAATAATCTTTATTAACATGAAATTTATCACTTAGTTGGGGATTAAAAGGTATAAATAGGAATATATTATGAAATTTATAAGTTTTACAGACGTATAAAATTAACCAATTTGTTATCAATTGATTAGAAATTAAAATAAATACCATTTGATTGTAAATGATGTTATTTTCTGAATACTATATTTATACCTGAAATAGATTTTTTTCATAATGAATTATTTTCTCATTATTAGTGAATTATTTTGATTAAATTCATATATAATATATCAAATAAAATTTATTATCATTCATATAATTATTTTTCTAGGAATGGGATAAGAGTAAGTTACGTTTTATTATTAAAAACAATATTTATTTATAAAAATATATTTTATCTCATTTAGCCCACATATTTAAAAATTAAATTTTACACCTTTTGAAAAATTATTTGAAAAAATTAAGCTAATTAATGAACTAAAAATTCCAAAAATATATTATATTTAATATTTGGGAGTTTTATACAAATATATAATTTTATATGAATAGTGAAGAATACTGTTTTTTATTAAAAATTATCATTTCATTTAAAGAATTTGAAAATTACGATATTTTTTTAAAATATTTTTAAAATTAAAATATATTAAATTATATTTTAGGGATTATAATAAATTTTATGTTGATTTTTTATATAATTTTTTTATACATTAACAAAATTTTTCTTTAGAAAACCAATATTCTTTGTTCTTGTGGATTTAATTTCAAACAAAATTATGCCTCTTTAGTTGATTGAATTTGGTAAAATTGATTTAATATTTGGGATTATAATAAAACAATTTCGTTAATATGGTCAATTTAAATTTTATTCATAATATTTAGTAAAAAAACAAAAATTAATTGTCGTTATAAGGCTTAAAACATTGTTTTGCATTCAACATGCGCTAGAGCAACAATATATTTTTCAAAAATACATTATTTTTTTGTTAAATTTTATTTAATATATAGAAAAATTGGGTAAAAAAATAAAATAAGTTTAACTTATTTTTAGGTTTATGGGATAAACTACATTGGTTAATAAATCAAAAAACCTTTTTTTGTGGTGAAAAAAATGTTACAAGTAATTAAACATAGAGTTTATGGAACAAAATTTTTAAGAAATGTATTTTTTTGTATGTTAGTTGTTTGGGTGAAACATTAAATACCTAAAATGTATTATTTTTCAATGTTGGGGTAACTTGGGGAGAGAGTGAATTCCCATTATTTAATATTATTAGGTATTTGTAAAAATTCAACTTCACCTCCAATAAAAAGGGAACCTCTCTGCTAAATTATAAAGTTTTCATAAGTAATTTTTCATGACAAAAATCTACAGAAATAACATCCAAAAATCCATATACACATTCTATTGGTGTTGTTATTCCCAAAAGACCAACCCTTGGATCCTTAATAAGAGATCCTGAGGATTCTTTTCAAGGTTAAGGTAATTGTGTTCACTAAGTTTATTATTTTAACATATTCTCTAAAATCAATTATTCATGATTTAATAATTCAAATATAATAATTTTTTTTTAATATATAATTTTTTTTTATTATTTTCATTGAATAACCTATATCCATATCCTCTTCCATCGAATGGGAAACTGAACTGTCCATTGTGTGTACTGTGGACTACCACATCACGAATCGATGTAGATCGTTTCCCTTCACCACATCTCTTGGATAGATATAATGATGAAATTGATATATTTATATGATATTAATGACATAATTATATATTTTTAATTATAATACAAGAAAAAAATTCAAAATTTTGAATCTTTTGGAAAATGATAACATCACTCGGGCATACTGTGGACTTTCACCACTATGAAGTGATGAGAAATATTTTCATTTTATTATAAAATGGATGGTAATAAGGGTATATTTATTTAATATATATATATTATATTATATTAAAACTATAAAAATAAAATAAAATTTTAATTTATTTTTCTTTCATTCCAACCGCCGAGAAAATGGAATGAATGTTCAAGTATACGTACGACCTACCCTCTTCATGATTAGTGTAATAAATTTTCTATTTATAAATTTCATTATAGACTATACATATGAATATGATGAATATAAATTATATTTATTTCATTTTTAAAATTCTACATATTATGAAACCATAATCAAAATGAAAGGGCCAAAAATACCAAACTAAAACATACATAAAAAAGGAAGAAGTTATTACCCGAAATGTGACATTAGAAAGGAATTGTTAATAAACAGGTAATAAAAGGTTTTAAGTAAATAATATAAGGAAGGATATATATGATTAAATTTCTTTAATAGATTTATAATAAACCTATATAAATTATACAATATTTTTGTACATGTATAGTGGAAGTTGGGACCTGAGGTCAGGGATTTTTTTGTCTCAAATTATCTTCCATGGGACACAAATCATGTTATGCAGAAATATTATTATATGAGGTGTACATACAGCCCCATTAATATTTTATACAATTATTTTATTTATTATCATGAAATTATAATTATTATTTAATGTTATTATTTCATCAGTCTTATGATTCAAAAGTTACCATATCATGAAAATATTTTAATCTCACTATTAATTTATAGGACACATTAAATATTCAAAACTCATTAATTTTTTGTAGTGTATATAGATTACCATAGTTTATCTTCATATTATTATAATGAAATTATGGGATATACATATGCATATAATTTATTTTATTTTATGCGGATTATGATTCAAAATTTTCCAAAGTAGTAATTTTTTTATTACAATCTCATTTTTTATTGGGGTTATTTATGGTTATGTTTCTATTGATGAAATATTATGATAAATCTCTCAATAAATTCAAGAATTTTCCTATCATATAGATATTTATTGAAAATATATTGTTTAATTTAATTTTATTCTATTTATGTACATAAGTGTTCAAAATAATATTATAAATAGAAATTTAATTAATATCACTCTTTGGTGGAAAATTATTTTCAATCCACATATTTGTTTTCTATTATTTAAATAAATATTTTATAATTCAATAATGTTTTTTTTTCAAGGCATTTTCCCATGTATTAATCTTTTTTAAATTTTTTTACGGAATATTTATTTTCATTTTTCGAACAAGGGTCTTTTGATTCTTTTTCTATAAAAGTAAAATATTTTTTTTGTTTTAACATGTAAAATATTAATGGAATTTCATACCATCATGATTGTTGAATTATTTAAACATTCCATTAAAAGTGAAAAAATTTATTCTAAAATAATTTTTTCTCTCTAATATATGGGTAATTTATAGATTTTAAAATTTTATTTCAAATAAATAAGGAAATTTTCCTCAATAAATTTTCCAAGTGACCTTTTAAAATATGTTTTCATATAATATGTCTTTATTTGATATTAATTATGATTTACTTTGGATTGTATCCAATGATACCATCCTTATTCTTCCTCTATATGGTTAATTCATATGATGATAATGTGTTTATGAAACCCATTCATTTTTAATGGGGTGTGAAATGAACATAAAATGAAATGTTAATAAACCAATTTTATTTTCTATGGGTAACACTAGGATAGAATGTTGATATGTTTATGATACATATTTGTTTTCATGGTTTATGCTAATCTGAAATATTTATGATACCCATTTATTTTCATGGGTTTTGATATGATGAATGTTTTATGATCTTGTGGTACAGATTTGTATGATTTTCAAAATGTGATGGGTGAGACCTATATCACACTCAAACTCATTGGATAATAATTGATATCTCACGAGAAAAACCTGGCTATAATTGGGAGTGAACCGATTTTAGTGAGATAAATTATAGATTATGATAGTCTTTGGTTTTAACCTTGAATACTAGGATAGTTTTTTGAGTGAACCCATTCTACAATGATAACCCTAGAATTGATACTTGACTACTAAGGAAATTATTTTCTATGATTATGTGTGTGCCAAAATTCCTTTTCTTATTCCTATATTATTCTATAATAGATCATATATTTTGATTTTTTTGTGATTTTTGTTCTATTAATTTCTATGTTTTATGTCATGAATCAAGATTAAAATGTTTTACATGTAGTATGTTGTTTTCAAATTGTAATCCAATTTTATTATACACTTAATCACATGTTATGATTATGTGATCATTGATATCTTTCCCGTTTACCCTTACTGAGTATTTGAGTTCATCATTTCTTATGTTTCCAATCCTCATGTTATAAAGAAATTTATTTTATATGGTATTTTTGAGAAGGGGGATATATGTGGAGGACATAGTGTGAGATTAAGTAGTTAAACTATGAAACAATCATTTATTTATCAATGTTTCAAAATAAACTAGACCTATAAGATTCAATCATTGATCGTTATATTATCTAATGAATATTAATATAATAATATGTAATATATATATATATGATAAGTTTTTGTATTTACATAATTACTTCAGGGTATACTTTCCTATAGTATAACATCTTCTTGGAATTTTGGGAAATTTGTGTACTTTATCTCTACATGGTCGAAAATAGGGTTTGAGTGAGACAACCTAAGTGGGTATAGGGTATGGTACAACTGTGAGGATATTATTGCATGAAATGAATCCCTAACATATATTGTGTTTGAAATTTGGTACTCCCCTACAGTCATATGCTATGGGTATTCCATTCCAAAAAATTTTTAGGGTACTCCCTAGATTGAAAATTTGATGATAAGGTGCATACCCCCATAAAATAGATAGAGTAAATAACTCACCCAAAAATGGGGCTTGGAGCCTCTATCCAAAAATTAAATTCTCCCATAATCAATATTATTTGAATAACATGACACAAATCCTCCACAAGGGGTTTATACACCCTCGTTCAACATTTATACGTTGTTGTGGATTGTGTCCCCCACAATAAATTGAGAGAGATGGCATAGATTTTTTAAAGATACACAACTTGGATACAATGGGAATTGATATTCACTTGGATATATTAGGTTACATATGTAATACTACTATGTAGAGATATTTTGACACATTAGGACTGGATTCATTATTTAATAGTCTAAATATTTAATGTATATGGGTATTCATTTCATTTATCTTTGGTTTCATTCAAAATTATCAGTAATACTATTATTATTATCAAGGAAACTAGTCAAGATTATTTATACTCTCCCATACATTATGATCCACCCACATAGTTATTCTATAGTATATTAGAGATAGTTTGAGTTTTATAATATAAGATTAGGAGTTGAGGGATCAAGAACTTAATAGTGCTTGATAGTGGTAACTCCATTTGGTGTCCACGTTAGCATCATTTGTGTCATGGAGTTTCCTGTTTTTGTTTCTTAAGGTATGAATTTAAATAGAATATTGGGAGTCTATATTTCTATTTAATTCCAAATTATGTTAGACATAGTATTATAGATATTTATAATTTATCAAATATATATTATTATATAATTGGATTCCATGACTAGTGGTGTCTACATGTTATCTGGAATAAAGACTCTGATGTTTGTGTTATTCCTTCTTGGTGTTAGTCACTAGCCCCTAAACAATTTACAGAAGTTGTGGGGATGAAAAAGTAGCCTAATAACAGATTAGGGTGTGGTACCAAGGGGTTGGGTGAAGTGAAATGTGTCTAAGATGTTAATTCTATAGAATGTTTTCAACCCCTTTTTGAGAGAAAACTATCGTCATATAAATAATTAATTTGATCAATATTTTTTGTTGTTCTAATTTTAGTAATTAAAATAACTCAATATATTCATTTAATTGTGATTGTTTTTATGAGAAATAAATTACATGGATTGATTCAGAAATTTAACTTACTCAAAAAAATTTCTGTCCTAACTACATGACATAAAGCTTATCCATCTTCCTCAGATCCTTTCCACATGTCCTATATTTTTTAGATCCCTTTATTTAAAATGTGATGTAATTTATAAATACAATTTTACCATTATATTTTTTCTAAATTTTTTATATCAATTTCTTAATTTCCATCATGTTGGAGGAATACCCATTATAATGGATATGTGTTCCATATTCTTCATTTTCTATTAGTAAAACATATAACATGTATTTTTCATTTATAATATACATTGTATGAAAAATATTTTATTAGTGACGATGTTATTCTTCATATAAGATTCTATGTTAAATGATAAAATATTATATTTTTTTGAATTGAAAATTGAATCCTCATTTTTAAATACTTATTCTATGTTTATTATTTAAATCTCAAAAGACAAGGATTTATCGTCTTCACTTATTCACCATTTATAAATATTTAATTATTTTGGACCATAATATATATAATTATAATAAAAAGCCTTGAAATAAAAATGTATTTGAGAAGGAATAAAATTAAATCCCTTGTCATTGCCTTATTTAACATCTATTGACTATTTTTTATTTTTACAATAAAACCCACAATTATTGAGTGTCTAATATTTGATAAGAAAATAAATCTATTTTTAATCATAATTGATTTTTTTTCTTTCATGATACACACATTTACTAGGAAAATAAAAAAATAAAAATTCGTTCCAAAATAAATAAGATTATTTTTTGGGTTCAATAAACTTCTTCATTATGTTTTTGTTTATAGCAATGTTAATCTATAACAACACCATTAGACATTTTTTTCATGATTTCATTGGACATAAATCTCATAAAAAGATTCATTAACTTTCATGTTTAATGTAACTTCATTGTTATCATGTCTGTTTAATATTACAATATATTTTTTATCAATAAATTAAAATAACTATATATTTATCATTGAAATACAAAACTTCTCTTTTTATTGACTTCACTAATTTAATACTTATCAAAATATTTGACTTATTGGGATATAAAAGTACCCTTTGATACATACATTTCTAAGAGTTTATTGCATATTCTATCTCTTTAATGATCTTCCTAGAACAATTTATTCATCATCTTCTTCTTAAACATCCTTCATCACTTAACAGTGAGATACCAAAATAATTCACATTAGAAACAAACAATATGAAGTTATGGAATAAATATCTATTTAAATAAATTGGTTTTAATGAATTTTTATTTTATATAAAAACCCCAGAATGATATTTATGTTCCCTTTTGTGTTTTCCATGTTTTTAGGTTAAATATAGAGTTTTTAAGATAGGGGAGAATACATGGTCAGGTTCAGGGTCACTAGGTCCGTGAGTCCGATTGTGTATATTTTGTTAGTTTATATGGTGAAAATGAATGTTCATGAAAATATTTACATGTTCTATTTGAATTTTTCATGAATTATGGGTTTTGGGGAAATGAGGCTAGTATGTGCTAGAATAATGTCTAGAGGACCATGAAAAGTAACTGGGAAGATATGTATAGGGTGTTTAATTTGAATTTTTGAAACAACATTTATCCTTATGAAACCATATTTAACACCCTATTATATCATTGGATTATCATAGTGGTCATTAGGATAAAATGATGGGATTATATACCGTATAATAATGTAATTCCATCTTGAAAAAAAAGATCTGAATTTGTTGTAGGTTAGGCATCAAAAATCTTCTATGATCTTAGATATCTCACTATCTAAATGGATGCATCCAGATGAATGGATATAGATTTAATATATTAAATTTTTTTGGGTATTTAATGGTATATCCTTGGTAAATATTTTTATAAATCTAAGAAATATTGTATTGGATATTGTTCACCAATGTTGGATCTTGGGTTTCATGGATATCAAATATATTTTTCCTTAGATAAATGGATCCTAATCCTTCCTCAATGGATTGTACTTCCATATAACAAGATTTTTGTACATTTTAATTATTTACATGATGTGGAGTTTATAATAAAATTTCTGAAATTTATTTGAGACATAAATTTTTTGGATTAAATGGATTTGAAACATATAATTTTTTTGATGTTTACAAAACCTATAAAATTTAAATTTATTTATTTTTTATGAGATATTTACTTTTAATATTAAATTTATGTGAATTTAATATAATAATATCCATATAATTCTTTGTAAAAATATTTTGGAGAAGAAAAATGGTTTTAGAAATTAAATTAATTTGTTTATGTGCAGTGAATAGTATGTATTGGGAATGAATGTAATGGGTAGATAAATGATTGGTAGTATCATGTTTTTTATAATGTGTATGGGTAGGTCCATTGTAAGGACTTTTGTTTTTCATACTGGAGTTTTGAATAGAAATTTTAGTTTTTCTATCTAATGATTATAAGGAATAAAATGGTATTTTTCCCTAGAGTAAGATCTTAGTTAAATTTTATGACCACTATGTGGGTCCTAGAATAAGGATTTTACCCTAGGCTAGGAGTTTTATGGAATTCTGAGCCATTCTAATTTTATCAGAAAAATTATTATTAAATAATTATTTAATTAAATAATAATTTTTCCATATAGTTTATTTGAAATTTCTTTTTAATAGACCATTATATTGAAATTATGTTTCTATAGTAGGGTCTAGAATGAAGAGTTTTTTCAAGGATACACATAAACTTTAGTCAGGCACTGAGGCCGGTTGGGGCCCCATTATATCTTTTCATTTTGTTTTCTTTTTCCTTTTCATAATTTTCTTTTATTTCATATATCTCTTTTCCTTCCTGGGGTTATCATGTATTACCTAACAACCTTACCTTCATGTGACCCTAGGAGTGGATATGGAGGTGGATAAACATAAATATAAATGAAGAGATGGAGGTACCACTAAGGATCTTGGGATGTGCCAGATTGTCGTGCGGTAACCATAGACTGCAAAAATGTGTGGAGCATTATCAGATTCCTCCTGAAGGAAGGACTTTTGAGTTTTCTCTTTAAATTTCCATTGTTTATTCATTTTCATGTTTTAATCCTCTTATATGATTTGTTATGTCACATTGTGGACAGATATACTATTTTTTGTGTGATAATGGGGGGGGGGGGGTTGGGTTTTTTTTAAGGTTTTTCATTTGATTAAAAACATCTACAGGGTGTTTTTTTAGGGAACACATTCCATGTGTTCTTCCTATTTGTAGAATAATAAATTTTCTAAGAACACTTCTTGTACAATGGTGTACATGATGTGTACTGGGAATCGATCGTGTAGCTGAGTACCTAGCCAGGCTACCCATGTAGGGATACATGGTCGTGTAGAGTACACAAGAAGACCCCACGTGGGACACACACTGTGTAAAAGTACATTTCCTGGACAAATACATGGACATGATATTTAAGGGACATGGGTCAATACAATGGGTAGAGTACACATCATGTACCCATCTTACACTCTATGCACTCGCCTTACACATTATATACATGGATGTTTTCTCATCAGGTACTAGTATATGTACATGCGCTGGTGGGGAGTTAAGGGTAAACACCATTTACCGGGGTTACACGTTGTGTACTCATCCTTTTCTACCATTTGAGGGATATTGGTGTCTTCTCACCAAAGTATCAGATTTAGTTATAAGATGAGTCTATTCTGTGAATCATTTCATATTGATCGTGATGGTGAAACAATTGTGGTGGTTTTGAGGACTCCTAGGTGGCGTTTCATGCCATTATCATTATGTGGAGATTCTTCCTATAGTAATTATATTCAATGCCTCGTTATAGAGAGACATTATAAAAAATGAGACATGTTCTATCTCTCATGGCTAATGCCTTATAACCTCCCTTTGCAGATGTCTTCCTTATGAGATGTTCCCTTATGGCCTAAGAGGTTATGGGACCAGTTGTCCTCCAGGATCCCCTATAGGATCTATCTCCATATGTTTCTATCTATAGGATCATGTGTATGATTCATATATCTTATTATTATACCAAGGATCCCATGTAGGAAGCCTATACCTTCTTATACGATCATAGAGGGTTCCTGGTAGGATTACTTCACTAATATTTTGTTTTGAGGATCACATGTAGGATGCCCCAATATAACATACAATTTAAATATCACTTTTAATATTCCTACCCTTACCTTTTTATCAAATGATACCAAGTTGGATTCCTTATCTTGTGTTTAGACCTCGAGGATCCCATATAGGATACATCCTTAGTGATTTGAATTGGGGGACCCATGAGTTCCCTACTGTTTGAACAAACCTAATATAGTATGTCTGTTTTGGGTATAGATGGTAGCGGGTTCCACCTTAGAACCTGTGAAGAACTTCTAAGACCATGGGGATATGGTAGTAGATCTTGGTTTTTATTTTCCTCCACCCTCACTCTTTAGTTATATAATAATATTTTTATTTCCCATATAATGATATTAGGTATAGGTTCTTCCTGGTTGGTGGCTATTGGGCCTAATACAAGGCATTTTTCTTTCCCATTGGGATTCTCTAACATTCTTCATGGGATCTTACTATTGAGCATTGTTTTATGATATTTAGTTTTATGCCCAAATGTACTACCTCGGTCATATCTTCTTTGCTATATAAATGATTATTATATTTTGGGTATTTCTATAGGTTCTTCCTAGAATACAACTATTGGGCCTACAATTATGATATACAAGTATGGAATCCCTAGTAATGATACTCATTGAATATTCCACTCTCCCAAATGATGAGGATGATTCTTCCCTCCTATGTTGATATGTGATGGGGATGATTCTTCACTCTTTGAGTTATTTCATAATGAGGATGATTACACTCTCCTTGACACGTGGTTTATAGATTATGATTACACTCTCCTAGACCCATGACATATTATAGGGATGATTATGCTCTACCTAGTCGGTTACTTGACTGCAGTGTTTAGAATGAATTCTCAAATCATTAGATACCTGGAATGACAACGATCTTTTGAATGATAGGGTTGGTTCCACTCTCCATTATTAGCGACTCTAGTGGTGCGATGATGTCTCATTAGTGAGTTCTCCTAGAATATAACCTAAGTGTTAGACCCTTATAGATGATCTGAGTTATGAATGTCATGAATTCCTACAGAACATGACCTTGGGTGTAGCCATTGGACTATATTTACAGTGTATGGGTATCTTGTAATCTAGGTCTATGAAAATTTATTATATTTATGTATGTACTTCCCCAGATTACACGATTTCAATGATTGGGGTGAGTACAAGTGAATATGGGTGTAAGACGAGTATCCCCATGTGGTGACATAGCTTTCTCAGAGATATTTTTAGCATTATCCAAATCAAGTATATTTTGATTGGTATTATATCCCCTAGATTGAATTAATTATACATATCTTGAGTGAGATGATGTCTAGATCAATGAAATTTCATAGGATGTTGAGATGATCAGGATTAAAAAACAAAGGATCAACTACTTATTGGTTTTATGTTGTTCCATTCACCTTACCCATTAATATTCATATTTATGTGTATATATATATATGTATGTGACAATACATGTACGCATATATATATATATATGGAGATACATTGTGGAACATTCTTAGCTGACCTCGAGTATGGACCTAGGGTTTGAATGTGGTTTCATGTTTATTGGATTTACTTATATTTTCTGTTGTGTCTCAACTAGGCTAATCAGTTTTCTTTTGTATACACTTAAAGCATCATATCTTATTGTTTCATCATTGGGGTGGGATACTGAGATTATTTCATACCCCTACAGGTGAAACTTGGTGTATGGGTAGACCTTATTTCTTATTTTCAGCTTGATCACAGTTTAATTATGGATAGTGATGAGTCCCAAAGATTCATTCTTGAGTAGAGCTACTCGTGTGGGTTCTTCTGATTAGGCCGGTATAATTTGGTAGGGTCTAGGGACTAGGTATTCAATCTATCATTGATTCAGTATTAGATACCTATACTTTTAGTTCAATTTCATTTTTAATATCACTTATGTATGATCAGACTAGTGGTTGAAAAGTTTTGTTTGTATGACATACCTATTCGGGATTTTATAGAATTTAATTTCATTATTACAGTATGTTACTTGTCATTTTATTTACTTCTTCCACACTCAATTTATTTACTATTTTGTATGATAATTATCTATTTATGTAGTTTCCTTACTCTAATATGAGGGAATAATCTCCCCACTATCACGCCATAGGACCTTAGTTTCTAGTAGATAGCCTCAAGCACATATGGAGGAGTGCTTGAGGCCTCATAAACAACAGGCTAAAAGCACCTATTTAGTGGTATCTATATTGGAATGTTACAAAGTGGTGTTATAGATATTCATTTCTAGATAATTACTTTAAGTGATATATTAAGAAATGGTATTAGGAATGTGGTAGAGCCTATGATGGACATCAGACTGGTTCATCGAGAACACTTTTTCTAGTGAGATGTCCTAATTCCTAGGGTATGAGATGGTTGTTCAGAACTAAGATATTATAGTTGTATATGATTTTGTAATTGAAAAAAGCACATTTTGTGTGGATGTTATGATTTATATTGTATTTTCGGATCATGGACATTTTAATGAGGTTAATAATGGATTTAAACACTTAGCTGAAAAAGGAAAGAAGTGGCTCACGCATCATATTTGGCCCATAGGATTCTGATCATATAGGCCTCGTAGTGTGTCATTTTACTAATGGCTGAGGCCTATTCATTTGGGATGAATTAACCACACAAACACTTAAACAAACAAACAAACAAACACACACACAGATATATATATATATATATATATATATGTTTCATTATCAGGGATGGTTATGTGAATCGATATTTAGGCATGTTGGTGAGGGTGATGATTCAGTCCTCATGCACGGAATGTACAATGACCCTAGTAGGTTTCTATGGAACATGATTCCTGTCTATTTTACCCTTTGTAGTGCGTTGTTCTTTGGTCATAGTTATCTAGTCGGATCGATGAGTATGATGCCAATGGATACCTGGACATTTCTTATGAACTGGACCTCGAGGGGGTATTACTATATATGGATGCCTGGTGAGTTTTATTTCAGTTTCTCTTCTATGTTGGTATCGTGAACTCTAGGGAGTAGTTTCTTATATGGATTCTCAGAGAGGATCAGGGACCTAGTAGGTTGGGTATACTATTTTAACATTATAAAGAATTTTTATATTTACATTCTTTGGAGATGTTTGATATTTTGGTCTAGGTGGTCGGAACAAGTTACCACGTTGTAAGAATTGACTTATGGGGCTATGTGGGTGACCGAGAGGCCCTTAATTTTGACTCAGAACCTTGTAGTTTGGTGTTCCATTTGATAAAGCTTATCCTTTGAGATAGTTTTTCTTGTTTTGTTAATTTTTTTTGGAAATGATCTTTATTTTATGCTACTTTTGAGATCATGGTATGGAAAGGGCTTGAGTTTTTCGATATTGGCATGTTGATTCCTTTTATTTTTAATGAGCACCTAAGATGCTTTGGTATAAAGACTAGATTTGATGGAAAAGACTATTCATGTTATTATCCCTTTCAACCTATGTTTCCAATGTTTCTAATGTAATTTGAGTGAGGGTAGACCCTCATGATAGGAATGAAACTAGGTGGCAGGCAGTCATGTAATAGATTGTGGCACAAGTGAGGTGATTATTTTTTAAGACAAGTTCTAAAGGAGATTCTAAAATGATATGACTAACATGATATGATTCACAATTATCATAGGATTATAAAGGACAAATCACAATGGTACGAGTTGGGTTATAGAGGTACATGTTTGTTTTATGTGGTATCATTTGAATCTTAATCAGTGAGTGGTCATGTTTGATCCTAGAATAGATGTTTTCTAAAGATTTCCATGGGAATTATTTCCCAAGAGTTTTGGTTATGTGAAAAATGTCCCTTCATGGTATATGTGACATAATTATTGAATGGTTACTACAAGATGGTCCACTCGGGGCTATACCTAGAGATAAATTATTAAGATACATGGTGTCAGATGTTGGTTAATGGAGAGATATCATGTTTGTTGTGACCGTGTCTCGAAAGAGACATACACAAATTTTTTGAAATCATTGTGTAATCCTGGTTTGAGGTGATCATGGCCTATTCTAAAATAATCTTCAATTCACTGATAGAGCATTATACCTATATTTATATTTTTTATATTAAACACCCTCAAGGAATCCTTTCAGGGTTTTTTATGGGATTGTGTTTGTTGAAAAATCTTGATGACTACTAAGGAGTATGGTTTGGGTTTCCCGAAACATGTTTGTAAGGTGCTGGTGTTTCCAATTGTTTTCTATTTTTTGGGTCTAAAAATCATAAGTTTGTTTTTGGAAAAAGAAAAATTTCCATATGGGAGTGAACATCATGAATACTATAGAGTATAGTTTTTTGAACACATAGGAGGTACATGGAGAGTCAAAGAAAATTTTCAAAATGAAGATTTCTACATAGTATCACTATGTGGACCTCAAAGCATGGTACCAAGATAAAACAAGGTTCGAAGGATAAAAATGGCTCATGCAAAGCCTTGCAGTTCATGATATTTCACGTCATTTTTAAAAAGGAGGAAGTGATTTGTGGATCCTCCAAGGGTTTCACTTGTGGAAGGAATCATCCACTATGATGGAAGAAATATGGTATGTGGAATTAAAATTAAAAAACAGTTCATGGGAGGATCACAGTACATGGTGAAGGATATAACACATCAATTATTTAGGGGAAATGAATTTTTGGATTTTGAAGATCTATTTTTCTATATAAGGACCACTAATCCCAGTATTACTCAGAGTGATTTTCATTGAAAAATATATTCTCTCTAGAAAGAATTTTGCTAAGTCTAAAAGATGTATGTGAGGAATAATCCTGTAAAGGGGAAGAGATTCATGAAAAGGATTCCAAAAATAGAAAAGTGGTCTATGAATTTATTTTATGGATGTTTTTACTGAGCGACACTGTATCCCATAAAGGAAGAAGGATCCTTAGAGGGCAGTTGGTCTGTAGAAGAAGAACTCGTTAGCAAGGCTGAGATAGTGTGTAAAGGAATTGTTGGTATGTGGAGGAAGTGTTGGTCCGTGTAAGAAGAAGAGGTCTGTGTAATGAGAGACCATTTGTGGAAGTGGTAGCAATCTATGGTTGAATATGTGGCCCAAAAAGCACTCATTCCATGTGGTGCAACGATGATTGCAGAGGTCTTAAGGCAATTCACAGAAGAACAGTTCGTGAAATTAATTACTACAAACAAATAGTACACGAAAAAGAGAATTTCATATGTTGGTGGAAATGAGACTTCAATAGATCATCTATCTATAGTTGAGGTTGCATGAATTCATAAAAATTACGGGACCTAGAATTCCATAAACTGTGAGTGGATCCCTTCCATTAGAAGTGACAAAAGGAAGAGGAAGATGATGATCCTTTCAACTGGTAGCTATCCAAAGAAAGAGTTATAAGGATTGACACATGATAATTTAGTGAGAAGACCCTAAATATTGTAAAGTAAGTGAGCTTGGGAATAGAAGTTTTCCATCCTAAATAGCATTTTTGGAAGTGATCCTTAGAGATGTTGGTATTATTGGAACATTGTCTTTTTATGCTCCTTGGACATTGCTCAGTGAGGGTGAACCAAGTAAAAATCTCTATATCCTTATTATTTCCCTATTTCTTTACATTCATTGCATTATAATCAGTTAAAATTAGAAATGAAACAATCACAATTATCATTAAAGATCATAAGAAGTGACCCATATAATAAAGAGGTCATGATCTAGTGTGTCATGAAGAATTTTGAAAATAATTTTGATTCAATTATTCAACACCCCAATTTGGGTATCTAGGACCTTTTTGGACTTAAAAATTGGTATCAGTTGGTAGCTTTATTTTATTAGGGTTTTTACTCTTACTTGGTTTGTTGAAGTTAAATATTCAGTCTGCTCTGATCTTAGTGTGCAAAAGAAAATGAAGAAGTATGGGGAAATTAAACAGTGTGGAAGTGTTTACGGAAAGAGGATGACTTGGTTGAGGGAATCCAAAAACATATTAAAAAAATACCAAGAGGAATCAGATAACGATATTATTTACACTTTTAATGATGCTACAGGAATGAGTAAAGAAAACTATGTTCCCTATGATGTTGGTACCCGCGTTGAAGAAGAAATTTCTTGAAGATTAAATGTGGAGGTTATCCATGAAACAAAGGAATTGAATCAGAAACTGGACAAAGAAATTAAATGTAAGGAGATCTAAATCCAAGAGTAGTAAATTGATGTCATCATGATCAGCTGCTTAAATAAAAGGATTGTAGATGTGGCTACTAATATGAGGGAGAAATATTATTCCCAAGATGGAGAACTATAAAAGACGTCTACAATGGTATAAAAAATCAAACTAGATTATAAGGAAATGAGTTTGAACTCAGAAGAAATTTAGAATATGGAATCTAGAAATCACGATCTTAATAGAAAACATTCTGAAATGGTTCAGAAGAACCAAATTATATAGAAATAGAATGCATTATTCAATGAATCTATTTCTCCGAAAGTTTCTAAAATAAAGGAGAAAGATAAAATGATAGAGATGATCTCCATAGAATTGAAAGTTGGGAAAACTATTTAGAATAATCTCATAAGAGAAAATAATGATCAACCTGAATCTATGGACAAGAAGTCTCAACAATTGGTAGAGGCGCTAAAGTTAGTCAAGAAATAAGTGGATAAATGTTATTTAAAAATAAATAACAAATTGATGGATTCGTTTCACTTAATATTTCATTATCCATAAGCTGGCGATAATGAAATAAAAAAAATATGCTACTTTAGATGAAAATATTAAATGATAGTATCATCCCTAAGGACATCCACTTTTGGAAAAAAAATTATTGGATATGATGAAACCTCTCTCATGATTAATAGGAATAGAGATGTTAGTAGTTCAAAAAATGTGTAAAATCTTGTAGGCAGTGGAGGTATACCAAACAAACTTTTACAGGAAGTAATAACATCATGTGGTATTTCTGAGGAATAAATGTTCGTACTTAAAGCATTTATTTGAGGCATTGGAATATATTAAACATTGTGAAGAAAAAAATACCTCTAAATCATAGTTTAAAAAGAAGTATATTGAGAAATCAGAAAGAACAACCTCTCAGAATAAAGTATTTATAAAATGCTATTATATTGGAAGAATTGGACACACCATGAGTATGTTTCAACAATATCAAGGGATCAATGTCAAAAGAAGAAATCTAGTTGGATCAAAAGTTCAGCTGGGAAAGGATAAAATGAGATATTACCTTAATGGGGAATGTTTTATATGTTATGATCATGTGAATTTTGAAAGACATTACAAAAAGAATAAATAATGGAGGGAAAAAGAAACCCAAAAGGAGATCCCCAACACTGGGAGTGAATATAAAAAATTCCTATATTTGAAGAAAACATGATTTGATGAAAAATAGGCTTATGGACCCAAAGGAATCACATGGATATCAATGAAAGGAATGTCAATCACCTCCTCTATTACACTCACATCAAGTCTCTTGGAAAAAATGTGAACAGAACTCCAAAAAAATAGAGGAGATGCTCCTGTTTTGATTAAGAAGAATGTAAATTTAGTATAAGACTCAACCACAATAATAAAGGGTAGAATAACTCATATAACATATAAAAAAATAATAAAGAATGGCTTGAATAATTCACATGTCATGACACATGCAGAGAAGTGAAGGAAATAGAAATAGACCTCCAATGGAGGAAGAATCAAGATCTGATGATTAGTGAAAATATTCCTTCTAAAAGAAAGATTCATGAAAAATGGAATATCAGTGGAGAGTCAAAGAATGAATTTTATAAATATGGGTTTGAAACCAAAATTGTGAAATATTCCAAGCCTAGAGAATTGAAATATCAAAATAATACTCAAGATATGAGTAAATAATGTTTAGTCACATGGAAAAAATAATTTATGTTGGTTGGGGAATTGGAACATGCACAAAAAATTACAATTCTTCGTAAGAAAGTATCAAAGTGTTGATCCATCACGACTGTTTCACCTCTGAGGTAGCACATTTATGGGTTTAGGGAAAATGCAAAGAATGGTTCGACCGGTGACGAGAATTCATCCGTTAAGATTGAGACTTTCCTGTCACCATCTTTGTTTCAGCCTGATCCCAATTGTTATTCTTTAGGAGAAATTGTATTGAACCCGTAAGGACTGAACAATTTATCCCTTTCTCATTATGAAGGAGGATCCACAGTCAAATAGTCTCAACAAGTTATTAAATGTGGTTAAGTATTTGTGAAGTCGGTCCTCTTAGGATATGACTTCCTTGGATAGTCACTAATGGGTTTATTCATAGATCCAGAAACACCCAACAACCATGGTATCTATGATTCATGGACCTGATTTCCAATGGTAGGTTCTTGTTGGATGAAGAATTGCCCAATGAAACATAAGAACTCCATTGGCTGAGAAGATGGGAGGTCAGGCTCATTGAAACCTTTTGGGGGGAATTATTACCTATTCCAAAACTCTCTTATAGATTTAAGTTGAGTTCATATGTTCGTGAATACTTGGTTCATTCCCAAAGAGTGTATCTGTGGGATACCCTATGAATAAAGGATCATCATAGATATTCAAGTTTTTGATGCTACAGAGGAAATGCTGACTTATTCAATACAATAGGGCACTTGGTATTTTATTATCCCCACTAGAAAAATGATTTATACACAAGGATATATAACCCCGGTTTAAATGAACTGTGGATATAGGTAAGATATAGCCACACCCAAATAGATGGGCGTGGAAATACATCGCTTATTTTTTTTGTGATTGGCCTTTCCTACCCCACCAGAATCCCTCTCCCTCTAACAAATTCTCCCACCCCCATCATAATTCCTCCTCCCCTCACTGTCCTCATCATTACTAACTATTCCTCCCCCACCCAAATCCCTCTCCCACATCATCCTCACCATTCCTCCTCCCCTCCTCTCTCTCCATTCCTCCTCCCCTCATGATTCATCCTACCCCTTCAGATCTGACGCAGCAAGAAAACCACCCCGCTGACTCCGACGCGGCTCCGATGCCTCCCTGCTGACGCGGCTCCAGCACTGCTAGTCAACCTCCCAACTGACATGACCTACCCACCTCCCTGCAATCACCTCACCTCCCTACCGATGCTGTTTCGAGGCTTCCTCCCCACCTCCTCCTCTGGTGCACCTCCTACGCAGTGATTTGAGGTAGGAATCTTCATCTATTACCTTCCTTATTACTTTTATTTTATCCTCTCTAATTGTAATGGTTCCCATTATGGTTTTCCGTACTGATACCACCATAACATGATGGAATTTTCAAGGAATCATGGTTCTTTACTGTTTCTTAGAGATTAGATGTCTCGTGATATAGAATACATGCCATCACCCATAATTTTGGATATGGTATGAGGCCTAATGGGTTTGTTTTGAATTTTTTATTAAATTGATTCGAATTTCCTCGTAATCAAGTGTTTCTTGTTAGGGATTTTTCTGAGATTAATTTCATGGGTATATTTTAGGCCCCTTTTGGGAATTTGGTTATGGTTTCAGAATGTGTAATCACCTCAATAATCTTTTATGAATTTATTTCTATTTGTATGTTTTTAATTAATTATTTATAATTCTTTATAATTAATTTTTTCTACTTCATGGCTTGAAATAGGTTCCTGGGACACTGTTTGACCATAGGATCAGGTTTTTAACTTTAGGATTTTCATCATAAGGTAGGTTGAGTGTTCTATATTTGTTCAATTTCATTAATAGATAGTTTTTTATTAATTTATTTAGTTATTAAATGACTATTGATTTTATAGGAGCCCCATGAGAACCTTTTGGGTTATCATTGAGAAGTGAGGGTCTCAAGTGTCTCACAAAGGGGTTTGGTTCATAATCCCTAACTCATGGTTTTTGATTCAAGGGAAAACCTCGCATGCTGTTAGGTGACACATAATGTTATGAAAGGGGAGAAACATGGATATACTTCTTTC
The DNA here is from genome assembly GCA_963277665.1 of Viscum album. Lineage (NCBI taxonomy): Eukaryota > Viridiplantae > Streptophyta > Magnoliopsida > Santalales > Viscaceae > Viscum > Viscum album. Next base: position 538,144,224 of record OY728150.1, read on the forward strand.
ATTGGGATTTGAGTTTGGACCTGTGATGATATATCCATGGTTCTATCTATGCGGGGTGTGGTGTTAAAACCCTAATGTAGATAGAGGACTTTGGTGAGATGCTTTGTTATTAGTCTAGGTTAGATGGGAGGTCCCCTCATGTTTTTTATCTAGAACCCTAAATGTGAGTAGTGTATATAGATGTCTTCCTTGAAGGTTTTTATTTGAGAGTTTGTTAGATGGAGGTGTGGTGTGATACCCAAGTGGGGGGTGTACGTTTTTAGTGGGAGTTGTATGTTTTTAGGTGTTTTTAAATCTCTTAGAAAGAAGGAAAAAGTATTAATTTGGATGATTCTTGGATGTTTGGACTAATTTCATGGGGTTTGAGTTGTTATTTTTTTGGAACTTCTTGATGGAGGTTTAATACAATTAGAACCTTTAGGTTGGGCCGACACCCTAGGGTGTTGGTTAAGACAGGGTGTCACTGAGATTAGGTTTGAGATGGGTTTGAGGAATCCTTAAGGTCTTTCTTATGGGTGTGGTGTTTCGTGATGATTCCCTTGTGGGTGAGGTGATGATCATGGATGGGTTAGTTTTCAGAATCACCAGACGAGGTCTTCCTATCTAGATTAGATCATGATTTAATAGACGTGATCCATGGGACCATGGGTGCCCCATGTTTTATTATCCCTAAGAGGGTCAGTGCTGATTTAATAATTGGTTTCTTTTGGTGTTACCTTATATTTCTAGTGTTTGGAAATGTGAGCCTATTTTGGATATTTTTGTAATTTTTTGTTCATGAATTTTATTGAAAAGTGTTTTATACCTCATACCAAAGATTGTTGACGAATTTCCTTGATTAGGTACTAGAAATTGGATGATAACTTTGTGATATTACAGGATTTGGATTTGGACTTGAGATTGATATGATGATTTCATTTATTGGCCTGTTGGTTGTGTTAGAAAGGTCCTAGGGAGCTAATGGGTTATCTGAATTAGTTCCCCCCTGGTTTAGAGTCACCAAATGACTATAGGGTTAGTGAGAATGGATTTTTAGAAATAACTGATAATGATCCTGGATGCCGAGCACTCCAATCATGAAATCTTCTTCTCCTCCATATATTTGAATTTTCAAACTTATCCAATTGTGAGAGAAGGATAGAATCACATGATATTCTTTGAAAACAGACTTCAGATATTCAACTATAAGTCTCTGTGGAAAAAATCATTATAGAAACAAGATTTAATAAACAAGTGATCAATGCAGTACAGAAATCATTGAGTATGTGATGTCAATATAAAAATAATATTGGGGTTGTTCAATATAACCTCAATGACCAATTAGAATTAGGTTGTCTAGATTTTTAGATTCCATAAAGTTTTTCATTATTGAAAAAGTTAATTTATGCTTTTCACCCCTTGAGGGATGGTCCCACTTTATTCATCATGGAAAATATAACATCAATGGTATTCTAGGAAGGATACTTCATTCTTGTTATACCAAAATAATACAATAGTCATCCATATCCCCATTTTTTCATTAATTCCCTATAGGAATGTATACATAAAAATAATGGGAATAAAGTGGTGATACCTCTCCAGTAGTTTTTTCAGGCTATAAATTTTTTTTACTAAGAGTATTCATACTTCTAAAATAACTAATTCTATTCTTCACAAGTATGCTCCCCCATTTTTCATCCTAGTTCCAGTGAAATGACATGTTGTACCAGTACTCAAAAAATTTATACCAAAAAATTCTACAACAATATTAATATCCCTTGAAAGATGATTTTCCTTTATATTGATGATTTTTTTTATACAATTCTGCTTGTGTTCTAGGCATCCTCTACCCTTTATTTTCCCATTTCCTTGGGGTTTTCCCATTCTGTGGTCATACATAGGAGGAAAATTTTTACACCATTAAACATCCTAGAAATATTCAAATTATGTTTCATAATATTTATAATGAAAGGAAACATATAGAGTATTACATGAGAATTTAGAAAAATGTTGTACCTTTTTCATGGGGCAGGTTTTCTCATCATCCTGGGATAGTTCAACTTGAATATCCACCGCATTATTATAGACTTATATCATATTCTTTAAGGAGTTTCTAGATTTAAGATAACTAGATTGTTCCTAATGATGTTCCTTTTATTTATCAAAAAAATTTGTATTAAGAGATTCTAGCATACTATCTTATTATACACATTTCATCATAGAAATTTTTATCTCTTCTATGGGATCATTCTACTTCACATTTACCCTTCTTTTCTTTTATTAAAATAGTTTAAATTTCATCTAATATATGTAATTATGATCAAAGTAAGAAATAAAATCATCCCATAGAATATATTATGTATAACCATATCCTTTTTCTTCTTCTAAACTACTTGTAATGTCTATACATCTCAACCTTATTGGTATATATGTATATTAAGGAAAAATTCTATTTTCTTAGTTTTTCAGGGATGTGCTTATTTTTTTCTGGATTTTTCCTGGAGTTAAAAGTTTGGGGCTAGTGCGCGTGTGTGTGTGTGGGGGAGGGGGGGTTGGGTGCTGGTGCAGGGAGAGGGGGGGGGGGGGGGGGCTGATGCGGGGCTGGTGGGGGTGGGGGGTGGCTGGACCAGGGTGGGGGGGGTGACATTCACATACATTATTATTTTTGTCACTTGATGCTAATCATGTCCTAGAGTGATATTGATTCAATGTGAGGGGGTGTTGGTGGGGTTATCTTGATTGGATGGTTCATTTAGAGTGAAATTCTATATCTTTTAGGCATATTTTTATTTCTTATGTAATCACATTGATGGATTGTAGGGGAAAATATCAATATTTTATTCCAGTATATGAGTAACACTTACTCTCTTAAGAGTTTATGAATGTTATAATAGGATAATTATTTTCACTGGTTGTGGTTGTAGATAGATTATAGGTATATTATAATAGTTTATCTAACCACATAATCATTATAGCACTGCATCTTGATTCATGTACGAAGCACCCAATATGTGCATTTTATTTTGCTTATATATTTTTCATAGATCTAACCATACTAATTAGTTTTATGGTACCTTTTAATTCTTACCAGGCACATGTCGGTATTGGAACATCATGTTAAAATTGTGGAGTTGTAAAATTTATGAGTTCAGTTATCTATACTGGATGGAACCCCTATGGTATGCACTTAGACCTTATAGTACATTCATTTACTTTAAAAAATTTTCATCATCACATATTCTATTATTGTATTTATCACTAATTTTATTCCCCCCACATCAATTTTTAGGTTCAATTAATGATGATTAAATAGATCACTGGAATTTTGTTTAATTCTCCCAGGACATGTTCTTTTGTGTTGTGGCAACTGTCGCTGAAGCCGAAGCGGTTCGAGTTATCATCGTCAAAAGAAAATGCGCCTTGAGGTTGAGGTAGGGTCCCTCTTTTAGCCTTTTTAATTATAGAATGTTTTAAATTTCATTTTTTCCTTCTTAATTCTACATGTTTATATTAAATTTCTATTCTTGAATAAGTGTTAGTTAAGATAATTGTTTTGTTTGATAAACATGTCAAGGTTTTGTAATAATATCTATCCAACAGAGGTGCGCTGTCTGCGAAAAATCACAATGGTATACCTTTCTTGACATTATTGCATTGATGTTTTCCTTATACTTGATGTCATTTTTAGTCATAAAGAAAACATTGTACTTGACTCTTTTTATATCCCTGTAGGGGGTTTCCCTCTTTTTATTAAAACAATTGTTTGAACCAAAACACCCTCTAAGCATTGTTAGACTTTTAAGATGGAATTTCCCATGTAGGGAAGTGTGGTAATGACCAAGTCACCACTAAGTGAAAACATGATTTGGACGGAATTTATTGTCTTAGAGGAAGTCCTTTCTTTGAGGGTTTAATTTGAGAAGACCATGTTAGAATAAAATGAATAGTTATTCTTGTATTAAGTGACATGTATCTGAGTGTTTTTCTATGCTTTGCCTTGCATTATGTGGTTAAAATGGAATGAAATGTGGAGGGTGGCACGGGGGATGCATTGGGTGGGTAGGGGGTGTGGGGTAGGCAGGGGGGTGTGTAGGGCAGGGGGCATGGGGAAGGGGGCATGGGGAAGGGGGTGCGCTGGTGGTCGGGGGAGGGGGTGTGCTGGGGTTGTGCAGGGGGTGTGCAACGGGGGTGTGTAGGGGGTTTCCCCATTTTTATTAAAATGGATTATTGAACCAAAAAACCTTTATGTGCTGTTAGACTTTTAAGATGGAATTACCCAAGCAGGCAAGTGCTGTAATGACCAAGTCACCACTAAGTGAACCACCTTTGATCTTATAAATAGAATTGCTATGTTTTAATGAATTGAATGAGTTAAATTGAACCGAACATGGTTAATTTGGCACATGATGGGTAATGCCTCATGTAGTGAATTATGTAACAGTTATTCATACAGGGGGTGTGTGTAGAGGGTGCATGGGGTGTTCCTGGGGGTGTGTGTAGGGGGTTGCCCTATTTTTATTAAAATGGTTGTTTGAACCATAACACCCTTTACGTGTTGTTAGACTTTTAAGATGGAATTTCCCAAGTATGAAAGTGCTGTAAAGACCAAGTCACCATTAAGTGACCCCCTTTGATCTTATAAATAGAATTGATAAGTTTTAATGAATTGAATGAGTAAAATTGAACTGAACATGGTTAACATGACACCTGAGTGCTAATGCCTCATGTAGTGAATTCTGAAACGGTTATGCATACAGGGGGTGTGTAGGCGGTGCAAGGGGTGTGCATGGGGGTGTGTGTAGGGGGTTTCCCTATTTTTATTAAAATGTATTTTGAACTAGAACACCCTTTAAGTGCTGTTAGACTTTAAAGATGGAATTTCCCAATCAAGCAAGTGATGTAATGACCAAGTCACCCCTATGTGACCCCCTTTGATCTTATAAATAGAATTTCTATGTTTTAATTAATTGAAGGAGTTAAATTGAACCGAACATGGTTAACTTGGAACATGAGAAGTAATGCCTCATGTAGTGAATTATGTAATGGTTATGCCTACAGGGGGACGTGTAGGGGGTCCATGGGGTGTGTAGGGTGTGTCTGTAGGGGGTTTCCCTCTTTTTATTTAAACGATTGTTTGAACCAGAAAACCCTTTAAGTGTCGTTAGAATTTTAAGATCGAATTGCCCAAGCCGGAAAGTGTTGTAATGACCATGTCACCACTAAGTGACCCCCTTTGATATTATAAATAGAATTTCTATGTTTTAATGAATTGAATCAGTTAAATTGAACTGAACATGGTTAACTTGGCACATGAGTGGTAATTCCTCAAGTATTGAATAATGTAACAGTTATGCCTAAAAGGGTGTGTGAAGGGGGTGCATGGGGTGTGAAGGGTGTGCGTGTTGGGGTTTTCCCTCTTTTTTTTTTAAATTACTATTTGAACCAGAACACGATTTAAGTGCCATTAGAATTTTAAGATGGAATTTCCCAAGTAGGAAGGTGTTGTAATGACCAAGTCATCACTAACTGACTCCCATTGATCTTATAAATATAATTACTATGTTTTAATGAATTGAATTAGTTAAATTGAATCGAAAATTGTTAATGTGGGACATTAGTGGTAATGCCTCATGTAGAGAGTTATGTAACAGTTATGCCTATAGGGTGTGCATGGGGTGTGTATGTGGGTGTGTAGGGGGTTACCCTATTTTTATTAAAACATCTATTTGAACCAAAACACCCATTAAGTTCCATTAGACATTTAAGATGTAATTTCCCGAGAAGCAAAGTGTTGTAATGACTACGTTACCACTAAGTCACCTCTATTGATCGTATAAAGAGAATTTCTATGTTTTAATGAATTGAATGAGTTTAATTGAACTAAATATGGTTAACTTGGCACATGTGCGGTAATGCCTCATGTAATGAATTATGTAATGGTTATGCATACTTTCTAATGTTTAATTGGATGTCATGAAATAAATAGAGTGTCATATTCATGGTTACTTGTACTCCAATTTTGAAATTTTGGGGTGTGTGCAGGTGTCCAGGGGGTGCAAGGGCTGTGTCGGGGGGGGGGGGGGGGTGTAAGGGGGCTATGTAGGTGGGGCTGTGTTGGGGTGTGGGCCTACTTAATCATGTTTAATCAATTTTTTTTACAATATTATGTACCAAAAATGTATGTTTTCAATATATTATGTATAATCAATATTCATTCAAGGTTTTGATCCTGTATACAAGGTGACAGTGTGGACTAACACACAATTTTGGAGAAATACACTATCACAGAAGATTGGAGCAACGATATATTTTCAAGAAGTATGTCATTTTATTTTGGTTCAGTAAATAATTTCTTTTACTTATATTAAATTTTAGTTGTGATTCATTTTTTATACTTTATGTACACTTATTGAGAAATTGATGATTTATTTAATTTAAGCAGTTGATATTTTTTTAAACCAATAGAACATGTATTGTTTTGATCAGTTGTGTTTTTATTTATTAGGGGGTTGTTTATTAGAGCATTGAATTATTATCTTGTGAATGCACGTGCAAGAACCACTGTAAAGGGAGAGTCTACAGGGGTGGGGGGTCTATCTGGGGGGGCTGTGCAATGGGGGGGGGGGTCTGTCAAGGGGGGGAGTGGAAGGGGGGATTTTCAAGGGGGAAGAGGTGTTGCAGGGGGGTAGGGATCTGTCTGGAATGTTCAGAGAAAATGCTCAGGGATTCTAGGATATTCATTATAGAGCTTGGGGATTTGTGATATTAGTGATCAACAATATAGATAAAGAGTGATCCAATAGTATGTGAAATGAGGAGGATCTTATCAGTAATTCATGTTCTATAGAATTTTCATATATATGTCTTGTTTACCTTGTATTTATCTCATGGGATATATATTTGTGTCTAATATATCTTGAATATATTGTATACAGTTCAGTTGTTTATATATATTATACTGGTATTTTGGATTTATCTTATGTTTAGTTGATTATATATATTCTACTAGTATTTTGTATTTATCTTCTGTCCGAGGGAGGGGGTGAAGGTAGGTCGGGCAAGGGTGGAAGTGGGTGGAGGGAAAACTGGCAGGGGGGAGGGTGAAGGGGGGGGGGAGGGGTTCTGCAAGGGTGCAAGGGGGGTCTGTCCAAGGGTGAAAGGGATGGGGTAGGGGGGTAACTGACAGGGGGAGAAAAAACTGGCAGGGGGAGGGTGCAAGAGGACGGGGGGGGGGGGGGGGGGGGTGCATGCCAGTGTGGAGGAGGGGGAGGTCTAGCATGGAAAGGGGGGTATGCAAGTTAGAGGGTAGGGGTTAAAGGGGGAGGGTGGAGGAGGGAGGGGGTACAGGAGGGCAGGGGGTGAAAGAGGGCGGGGGGGGGGGGGGGGTGTTTCAAGGGTAGTGTAGAGGAGGGCAGGGGGAGGGTGGGGGGGCCGGGGGGGGGGGGGGGGGGGGTCTGCAGGGCATAGGGGAGGGGTGAACGGGGGGGGGGGGGGGTGCAAGAGGGCAGGGGGGTCTGCATTTCAGTGAGGAGGGGTGAAATGGGGAGGATGAAAGAGGTTAGGGGAAGGTGTAGGAGGGCATGGGGAGGGAAAATGGTAGGGGGGAGGGTGCAGGAGGGCAGGTGTCTGTATGGAAGTAGGGAGGAGGGCAGGGGGTCTGCACGACATAAGGGAGGGGTGCAAGGGGGAGGGTGCAGGGGGGGGGGGGGGTTGCATGGAAATGGGGAGGGGTGAAAGGGGGGATGGTGTAGGCCGTGGGGGGGGGGGGGGGGGTCTGCAGGGTAAGGGGAAGGGGAGGGTGTAGGAGGGGGGGGGCTTCTTCAGAGCAGCGGGGAGGGGTGCAAGGGGGGAGGGTGCAGGAGGGGGGGGGGTTTGTAGGGGTGCAATGAGGGTCTATACAGGGTGTAAGGCGGGTCTGTCTAGAGGTGCAAGGGGGTCTGAAAGGGTGAAAGGTGGGTCTATCTGGGGGTGCATGGGGGGGGGGGTCTCTCTCGGGTGTAGGGGGGTCTGTCCAGGAAGGGGGGGGGGGGGGTATTCAGTGCAGTGGGGAGAGGGGGGGGGGTCTTCAGGGGTGAAAGGGGATTTGGAAGGGGGAGGGGGAGGGTAGGGGGTGTCCAGGGTTGCAAGTGGGTCTATCCATGGGAGCAAGTGGGGTATGCCTAGGGTGCAGGGGGGGGGGGTCTGTCTAGGGTACAAGGGTGGGGTCTGTCTAGGGTGCAAGGGGGTTTGGAAGGGGGGGATGGCAAGGGGGAGGGGGTGTGTCCAGGGGTGCAAGGGGGTCTGTCTATGGGTGAAAGTGGGGTCTGTCTAGGGTGTAGGGGATGTTTTCCAGGGTGCAAGGGTGGGGTCTGTCCATTGTGCAAGGGTGGCGTCTATCCAGGGCTGCATGGGGGTCCCTCCAGGGGAGTAGGGTGGGGGGGGGGAGGTCTGTCCAGGGGTGTAGGGGGTCTGTCCACGGGTGCAAGGGGGGTCTATCCAGGGGTGGACGGGGGTCTGTCCAGTAGTGCAAGGGGTTCTACAGGGGTGCAGGGGGGGGGGGGGGGGGGGGGTTCATTCCAGCGTGAAAGGGGGGTTTGTCCCGAGGTGGGGTGGGGATGTTTTTTTTTCATGAAATGAGAAGGGCTATAACCACTGTTTCAAACCGTGGCTAAAGCCCTATAGCCACGGTTCAATGAACCGTTGCGGGTATTGGCATGGCTATATACCAAACCCTATAACCACAGTTTCAAACCCTAGGTATAGGGATATATCCATGGTTTGAAACCCTGGTGATAAGGTTCGACCTATATCCATGCTAATAATAGCCACAATTCAATGAACAATGTCTATAACATATTGCCATAGTTTTTGAGCTTATAGCCATGGTTCCAAACAGTGTCTATAGCCTAAATTTATAGTACTATATCATCCATAAGGGATGAATGGTGATTTGAAGTTGGGATCATACCCACAATATGATCTTCCTACATATCCTTGAGAGAAGAATCAGAGCACACAAAGTTCGGTTTTCTTTGATCTTCAAATTGGGAAGATGCCCATTTTCTAGGGGAATAATTATGGTGGACACATTTTGAAGGGTTCCCCTTTGATCTCGAGCCTTAAAGAAGGCATCCTACATATCCTATTATGAATAGTAATTATAGTTCTTGTAGTTCAGAATGAGTTGGGTATTATGCATGGAAGCATCCCATTTGAGGGGAACATGATTTGGTGGAACATTTTGGAAGGGCACCCTTTTGATCTTGGGCCTTCAAGTAAGTGTCCTACATATCATGGTTTGGAAAATAATCAGAGTTCTCATAGTTATTTATTGGTTTATATTATGGTTTTTTTAATCATCACTAGTATCTAAGCCCATGTGATTCATACTTAGTGTGAGAAACAAGAAGATTTGAGAGATCCAATCAACCACACACCTTCCCTCCCACTGATGGAAGTGGGTGGTCCTAAGATTGAAGAAGCCAAGGTAAAGGTGTGAAGGGTGTAGAGCGATGAAACCTTCAATGAGGGATGACATTGGAGGCCATGCAGCTTAGCCCTCGGATGGTTAGGGACTTACCTCAATGGGAGTTCCCTAGAATGTGCTTTGGGAAAAGGGAGGAATTTCACCTCTTGTCAAAAGTAGACGTGATCATTATTATTTCAACTGATCACCATTACTCATTTAATAGGAAATCAAGTGACTACACTTAATTACTAGAATGGGGAGGTTCATGTTATCATCCCAAGGTTAGACTCGAGGTTACCATGGTAATGTAGAACTTTAGAAATCCCTGATGTCTGAACCATTGTGGTGACAACATTCATGACTCTTACCATGGGTATGTATACTCATAAGGGCATTCTGATGTGCCCAATGATCTGATCATATGAGTTCGGTGGCTTTGGAAGAGGCTTTGGCTAGATGTCGGGGGACAGGTTCGCAAAGGAGCTATGGAGGAATGCGCGATAATAGAGGGGAGATATTGGAGATGGAGGGAAGGACATCAAAAGATGCCCCATTCTATGTACTATTTTCTCTTGCAGGTTGGAGGGAGATCCCTATACCATAGTGGTATGTGGGTGGAGGGGTCATTAATAAATCCAAGCAGTATGCGGGCTTGGGTATGGACCATCACGTACGAAAGTGGTATGTGGTCTAGGATGCGGTCCCCCATGCCTCTTTGGGTTCCAGCCGCATACTGATGTAGTACATAGCGTAGTGTTCGATCGAAATATCGATAAACAATGTGGATCACCATATTGAAATAGGGTATGGGAATCTATAGTTCTTGGGGAATTCATTCATGAAAGAATTTTTAGTTCTCAGTGACATCAATTAGGTTCACAGTTTACCTATTATTATTATTAAGTTCCTTCTTTTTATGATTTGTGGATGGTTTTACATATGGAAACGTGGTTTGTTGTTTTCACTTTGGCTATGATTTGATGTACAATCTATAACCCTCTCCAAGTTCTTTCTTCCAATCTCTGGAGTCTCCCCTGTTATTTCTTCATTTTCCCCTTCCCAATTCTTTATGTTCTCTTTTTATAGATCCTTGGGAAAATCATATCAATGGGAATGAGACACCATTTTTGGAATCCCATGGATACATATCTCAACCCACGGAATACTCAGTCAACCCTGGTTTTTGGAGGCCATGGTTTGTAGTTCCTAGTTCAAGGGACCCTGTCAACTTTCTTCTTTCGTGAACTGTTGAGGTCACGAGAAGGTATGAGGATGGCCTTAATTCTCTTAATTTCTCTAATGGCATGGTTAATGGTTTCCTGAGTTCATTTTCCATCGACTCATGGGCAAGAGCCTCACAGGTCCTTCCATGATCTGGTGGTTCATGATTCATGTGTTTCACAAAACCTTACTGATGATGGTACATGGGTCACATAAAACTCTTGAAAATCGATTCATTCCATTTTATTCCCATGTTTCCAATTAAATTTTCATCCATTTTCCTAGCCAGAACTATGGGAATTATTGGTTCCTTCTACAAAGTGATTTTTGGAGTATTTACTTCCCTTTTCAAAGATTTTTTTACCCTACAAATGCCCCCATTTGAATGGGGTCTGTTCGGAATGAATAGAAGACTATTCGAATGTAGAAGAGGTCTTGAACTAAGGTGGTTTTTAGTATAACAAATAGGTCCGATAGGAGGGGAAGAAAACTATTTATAGGGTCGTAGTTCATTTTCCTTTTACCATTTGTTATGGTGAAAAATACTCTCGACTCTCCCTCAGTTGTCTCTACATCAGCGTACTGCCTCCTTTGTGAAATCCTTAATCACGCACTATGTTGTACGTGCTGCAAACAAAACTCTTCAAAATGCTTATACCAATGAACAGAATTTTGGGTTTCGTGATTGGTGTTGTGGAATTTAAAACTAATTTCTACACATCCATGTAGGAGAACTCTACATGATCTATATGATTTGCACTCCGAACATAAACCGGAAAGCTAAACTTTTAGGCCTTAATAATACAAACATAAACTCTTAATAAACATTATTTGAATATCATTAGGGTGAGACCTTGGTTCGTAGTTTCATCCATCTGTAAACCCTTCAATCTTCTAGCCAATTCTCCATGGTCCAACACCTTGTGGGTCTTTCTCATAACAATGGTTGTATGCCATATAGATTCTACGTACCACAAAAGTATGCAGGAAATGGATTCCGCGTACCATGCATTACGTGGAAAATGGTTACCATGTACTGTTTCTAGAAGAAATATACATATCCCCATGAAGACCCTCCTTTATTCCCATTGGGATATTCTTTTTAGACCTTAACCAACATTTCTCATTGGATTGATTTTTTTGGGCTTTTGTATTTTTCTATGCAAGCTGCGATGGATCTTCCACAAACTTCTACGAAATCAACCAAGATGAGGGTTTCTATAGTAAAGGAAATTGAGGTCTATATTTTATCCTGCATTGTTCCTTGGGAAAACTTCTTAAAATACCTCCTTACGCCATATCTTCTAGATTTCCCATTATATGTGCAGTTCCCACTTTATGGATTTATTCTTCCTGATGATGTTCCTTTTCCATTGGTTGACCCTAATAATCCATCAATTCTCATAGAATCACCACAAGGTCATGATAAAAAAAATATTTTATCAACATGAGAAGTTATATCTACTACTATTTAGAATAATGTGTTAATAATAAAAGGCTCAGTGGGGACTTTAGGAAATCGCAGGTGTCACAACACTGCCGTGAGAGTAGTCACCCCAGAGTACCCGTAAATTATCAACCTTTCCCAAGAAAACCCTAATTGGGGGGGGGGGGGGGGGTGGAGCTCCAAATGGGACCTGTGTGCAAGAGGATTCTTCTCTAATTAATGGGACTTGGCATTATAGGTACTCCAAACTTATTTAGAGTTCCCTGATCAGTTGGAGGTGGTGATCTTATACTAGGATGCTTTGGTCTCCCTGTTCACACATTTATCTCAAAGAAAAAATCCTTCATGACTTGCTGAGCAGCTGGTGTTCATGCACCAAAACATTCCATTTATCAAATGGGGATGTAGGAATCAGCTTATGGGACATCCAATAGCTTGGGAGGGCTCCCCATCAGTGGAAATATGTATGAATAATTTCATTGAGAATCTGCTACTTGGGATGATATCGACCATGTGTCCCCACTGACAGGGATCTTCTGGTCATGACAGAGGGATTACATGATCACCCCCTCCAGGCTCTCTCTTTTATCCCATTTTATGCTTTTATAGGGTTATTTATATAGGTGAAGGGTCCAAAAATGATAGCCCTTAACAATATAACTCATCCATCCCATTAGTTTGGATAAATTCTAGAGTTATATTGTGCCACCCTTGAAGGCAGACGATATACTACATAGGAATATGAGCTTCAACCCGACATTCCACATGTTCTTAGATTAGCCGGAATCATTCCCATGTTTTTGAGAGGATAAATCTTCCCATCCCATGATGTATATACTGAGGTCTTGGATTGCACTATGATAATAGCAGCTATGATGGCAGATGGTCCACCAATCAATTTGTACATTCTAACTCTTTTCTGACTTTATGAGTTTTTTGGGATGATTAAAGAAGGTAAACCTTCAGATATTCTTAGTAGACCGTTTTAATTTTTTTATAGTTGGAGAGAAGAACACTTCACATGCTACGAATATCGATACACTGTGAGGGTTCCTTGGTTCGACTATCAAACTACCCTTCTAAACATCGACATTGTTCATCCAATGACTTTAAGAATTATCAATGCGGTAAGGCTACTAAATGATGTATCTTGATACTCATTTTCACTATACCATACCACTCATTGGTCACTAAATGATGAAATTGGAGGTTCTTCAGAGGAGCTGTCATATATTATTGCACATCGGGATAGGAATCTCACTGCTCGCATAGATTGAGTGGAAATTTGTGAGCCATACCTCCCGTACTGATTTTCCATTAAATTTAGGTGCCTTTAATAGACTAAACTTCTTCCTACCATTCAATTAAGTGGAGAATATCATACTATAATTCTTCACCAGTTATGGATTATAGTGATGCCGGAAAGTTCCGCTATGGAGTTTATCACCCCTAATACGATGTGATCTACTTTACTATCGCTTGAATATTCCCAATTTTGGGTATACTGCTACCCTAACGGGGTTCTATGAAGTCCAATTTGATAGGTACCAAATCCATTAACCGTTATTCACCCCATATTTACTGTGATGACCATGTCATATATTCCCCCTCCCATGGTGTGTGTTATGGCCACACCACCTATTCATGTCCTTATGGTGACTACGATAGAAACTCCTTCATGTACATTCCCTATGGTGAGAATATGCTCGATTTGTCATTAGATGCATCTAGAATGGGCTTCATCTGTGTAGCCAATATTAGTTTGGAGTGATTCAGACTGCTCCCCTACGGAGGATACCGCCCACATCCCTTATGAGGTTGTCCCGAATAGAGTTTCACCGGATACCCCAGAAGTTTTGGCCAGTCTTCTATGTCTGGCACCAGAGATTGAACTATCTAAGGGGAGGGGGATCCCTCCCCCCCACCTGGGTAACCTATATTATATCCATTATAGCACAATTAATGGCGATTCAGGCCTATAGACCCATTATAGTTGGGGAGGACAAAGGCCTTGATGTCGCAAGGTGGCATCAAGTGGTGTGAAAACATGTGTGGCGTCAGTTATGCACCTTTGTTATGGAAACAAAACTGGATTGCTTTATTGATGAGAAAAAAAATTCCAGCAGTTATTTGACAAATTGAGATCTGATGGGCTTAATTATCTATATCTTCACCTTCTAATTTACCAGTTTTTCATATCCTGAGAAGTCCCGCTTCTTGTGAGAATAAACTTTTGAAATTCAGTTCTTCGCATCATTAGGTAATGACGTTCTGGGACATCTCTGAGGAGCTCTATAATATGATGGCTAAGGATTTGAAGGCTCATGATTGGTTGATCTCCCAAAAGGAGGAGCTGTGATAACGCATTACACGCTTGGTAAGTTTGAAGGCACAACTGGTCTCCTCAGTTGCTAATTATGAAGCCATCAAGAAGATAGGGTGGGAACTTAAAGCCATTATGGAATTTTTACGCTTGATGGTCGAATCCTAGGAAGAAGAGATATCTACTTTAGAGTATACCCTTGACGTTTGATGATAATTCCATGCCATTTTTTTCGAAAGGGTGAGACGAGACTTTCGGTAACATTCCCAAATCATGATGTACTCATTTTATTTTGACACTATAGAGATGCTCCAAAATTGGGGATTTACCACCATTACCCTTTATAACTTGTCAATTTTTGGGACTAATGGAATGAATTTTCCCTCAAATTATTCTTCTTTTACTTTCCCTACCATGTTAATTAATCACAATTAACTATATAAACATTATTTTGATCAGGTAATAATCATAACCCATGGTTTGAAGCCAGTAAATTTAAATAATCTAATTAGGATCTAATTGTTTCTTGATCCATGGGAGTCAGAAAGTATAGTTCAACTATTGCTAAGGTTTTATAGAAAACCTCATGAACTTTTGTTTTTTTCCATTGTTACCAATTTTTTTTCTAAGTGTATTAGATACATGTTTGGTGGGTATTACTTGACTTTTTCCTAGGCCCCCTTTGTGGGTTTTTGACCAATCAAGATTTATGTCTCTTTTTATTATTTTATAGCTCAAATATTTATTTTCCTAAAACATATATATTATAGGTTTAATGAGCGGGTACTCGACATTAATCCAGGAGTTCCCTTTTTTGGGATTTCAATATAGGAAACATTGAATTTTTTTCCCTTGTAGTTTATAGTATTCCCACTCAGACTTATTACTGATGTTTAGGTTGAAAAAAATTGACCAAAATTGATGGGTAAGGGGCCCAAATGTGGGATTAATCAGCTGAGAATGTCTTACTAATATTCAAATATGAATGAGATATTTTTCTTGTCCATGAATTTGTGAGTTTGGATGCATATGAGGCTTGAGATCCCTTCTAGGAAAACTGAGGTAGGAGAGAAGTCTTCTGGGGAAACATTTTCCTTTAGTTGACATCCATTTTGTAGGAAACATATGTAGAGACACTGAGGCATGATGTGAATAGTCAAACAAAGGTGTTCGTCGGATACTATCCTTCCATCTATGATGGCCTAGGGGGATTTACCACACTTTGGATTTTTTTGAGGTTGGGGACCAAAATGGGTGGCCAATTTTAGGTATAATGTACGAAAGGATTAGGGTCATTTATATCGGATATCAATGGGGAACAACTCCCACATGTTTTTTTTTGTGTAGCGGAGATCCAATAAATCATCAGTTCAATTAGAAATATTTTTCATGTTTGGGTATTTGAAATGGGAAAGATATGTAAGTCATAATCTAGGGGGATTCCGAATCCAAGGAGTGAGATAGGACATAAATGTCACACGGGTATACAAAAACTATAAAGGACTCTAACAGGGATGAATTTACCTTTGATTAATAACAATTTTGTAGGAAACATATGCATAGACACCGGGGTATGATGTGCATAGTAAAACAAAGGTGTCAGCGGGACACTAGCCATCTATATCTGATGGCCATGAAGAATTATAGAGAATGAGACCTTTCTGATCATTGACTATGGCTTCTGAAAAGGATTGTGCCTAAGCATGAAAGGGGGAATTTCATTGTCTAAAATTTACCAGGAAACTCAGAAATAGATGGGGGTATTTAATCTATCATACGCGGATCAATTTCACACATAGGGATGGGGAATATTTATTTTGTAGAAGCTTCAAGAGCGACCAAAGGTGAATTGGGCCAAGTTTTTCAGATATATCAAGGATGTGTGTAGGAAATAGAATGTAAACCATGTCTTTGGGGGTTCATGAATCATGAGGGATGTCACGAGTCTTGGAAGCTGCTAGGAATACTGAGGTAGGAGAGGACTTTCTAGAGGACAAATTTTAGTTTGGTTGATGACCGTTTTGTAGGAGACATATGAAGTGCCACCAAGGAATTATGTGAATAGTAAAAAATGGTGCCCCTAGGACATTGGCCTTCCATCATTGATAGCCATGGAGGATTATGGGGATTCAGTATTACTCAAAGAAAAATGATTGATTTATGGAAGGAGTGTATCCGGATAAATTAGAAACCTTCATGCTGTGATTCACTCATGGGATCAGGTAATCCCCTAAATGGATATGACTCAAATTTAGGAGAGCCATTCTTCCCATACATAGAGTACCATGTAGTTTAATTCAATATAACTTGGACTCGAAGTTTCTTAAGGTTATTAGAACCTCGAGATGGATTTTAATTTCATACTTCTAGGACCAAAACTCATGGACTGATTCTCCATGATGTCATGTTAGATCCCCTGATGTGGCCCCTAAGATCAAGTGATATATTCTCGGTGTGAGAAAAAAGAGATTATGAGGATTCTAGATCACAACTTAATAATATAATAATCAATGGAAGGTAGAGTTTTATGATTAGACCAATGTTATTCAGTTTACAATCATGCAACAAGGACAGTTTCCAAATACTTTATCATCATGTGGGGTGGATGTAGGGTAATCACATCAGGAATGAAGGTAAATATTACCACTCTTAAGCAGTCCTGCAGATAAGAGTTGTATGAGGATTCTTCGATTTGTTTTTATTTGTGTGTAGAGAAAGGGGACATTTCAAAATCTTATATACCTCAGTTTATATAGTAGAGTTCATGTCCACCTCACATCTTCCTAGGGGGAAACCAAGTTAAAAAGGATTCCCAATGAACATTAGTGGTTTTTCCCTCACATGGGATGGGAAGAAATTTTGTTTAAGGAGGCCGATGAAAAAATAAGAATCTATGAATTTACATTGAGCAGTGCAATTTAATGTCATGTAGCCAGGACACTATTGGCCTTACAGTTTAGCATCATGCGGTAAGGGCGTTATGCTGTATAGTTTAGATTCATGTAGTGAGTTAATTCTATCATAAAGAAAAATAATGGATAAGTGATAATTGCGGTCAGTATATTACGACATTTCTTAGACATGAGTGATGATAGAATGTGTAAACCATAGTCTAAGGGGGCCCTTGGGTCAGGAGGAATGACATGGGTCTTGGAAGATATTGGGCGTATATAGATAGTAAAGGACTCTCCTGAGGAAAAAATTCCCTTTGATTGATGGTTGTTTTGTAGGTGACATATGCAAAGCCACTGGGGCATGATGTGAAAAGTAAAACAATGGTTTCTACATTACATTGAACATCCATCTCTTAAGTCCATGAATTTTTATGGGGACCCATGCTTTCTCAGAGTATATATTTTGTCAAATGGGAATGATGTGTCTTGGAATGTAAGAAATATCCTGACCGTGAACAACTGAAGCTTCGACATAGATATAAATATATGTATGGGAAGTATGATCATTGGAATATATATCAGTATTGAAATTCAAACATGGAATTTACTATATCTTTTTAAATTTGTTGTGAAGGAAATTGGGGGCATGTATGAAATCTCGTAACGCTGAGAATCGGGCCACACATGACTCTTGAGGAACCTGATAGTTTAATGTCATAAAGCTATGACCTTTAATGGATTCCCCTATGAATGTACGACCTATAAATAGAGGAGGGGTGTTTTTTTGATTGGTGGCTAGGTCTTTCTATTAAATACGGATGTTACTACATATCTTCAAAGGGCATGAATCAAGCCATATGTAGTTCCATATAACCCATGTACCGATCTGACTTGGAGAAAAGAGTCGGGGAATTTTTGTTTCATCCACTATAGGTGTTAGGTCTATCATATTCTTCTATAGTTATTTCTCATAAAATAATTCTTATCATTGATCCCACCCTCATGTGAGTTATACTCGACGTGAGAAACATGTTGCGACAAGAATTTCCTCATAATATGGGGTGATAGAGGATACGATAGAGGCATTTTTTCATGTGGGGGCTGGGCCATGATCGAGGTTCAAGGTGTTACTACACATCCCACCAATGAATAGGGAATAAAGCTATATATAGTTCTTTTTAAACCCTATAGTTTAACATCATGATGGAGGATGAACTTTATAGTGTTTATTTTCATGTGGTTAGGATAATTTTAACATTGTAGTTTATCTTTGTGTGATTAGGATGATTTATGCTATGTGGTTTAAAATCATTCAACTAGGATACTTATGGCTTCACAGTTTTGCATCATGTGATTAGGAATATTTATTATATGAGGTTTAAAATCTTGTATCTAGGGCGTGATGCTGTGCAGTTTAGAGTCATACATCGAGGACATCTCTTCACCATTATGTGAAGTACTTCTTCAAAAACCATACATTTTTGGGAGCTGTGATGATATGTTTATCCATTTATTTCAAGGAATATGTTCCATTGGAGTAAACTTTATGTATGAAATATTGTCCCTCCCATTTTGGTTCATGATTTGGGGGTTTCTTCCCAAGTATCATTGGGGTTCTGAGGTCTAACATCGTCTCTCCTTTGTGGAAATACCAGAGGTGAACCTTTCTATTGAAGGTTTGTTCAATCCAATTTTGGTAGACTTCTAAATTATGAAAAATGTGCTTCCCTTTATAATCTTTCTACTCCAACTCATCAAATTATTTCGGTGATTTCTCATCCACATTCAGTTGATCACAAATATGAATGTGACACGTTGGAAATTGAACTTCGATGGGAAAACTGCCTCTATCCCTTACACTAGTGAGTATGAGGTTTCCTGGGTGGCAGCATGGGTCTTGGTCTAGTAATCCCATAAGTCATGAAGGAGATTTTCTGGCCACAATTTATTATTATTGTACACATTTTCTATAGTATGCTAGATAATTTATTTTTGAAAGCATCTATCTACCTATTGGATGCTGCATGGTGGCAGGATGAATGGTTGGATATGATTCAATACCCCTGGTATAACTTTTCCAACTCAGCAGAGTAGAAGTTGGTGACATTGGACATTGGTATTTTATGTGGGACACCAAATTTGGTAATGATTTTGGCTTTCACAATGATAAAAATTATTTTCCCCCAACTTCTTTAAGGGTGATAGCCTCTACCCTTTTTTAGAAGAAGTCGGTTGTAGTGGGAATAAACTTGAATTATCTGGATGTGGTGGGACGATATGGTCCCACAACATCCAGCCCCCATATGGAAAATGACATGGAGTATGTATCTATGTGATGTAGTTCTGGGGGTTGATGGATAAAAAATTGAATGAACATGGAAGGAATGACCCTTCTTAGTGAATGTGGAACAATCTTGTATCATAGTGGGCTAATAATATCTGATCCTTAGAATTTTATGGGAGAGATTGGTTACTTATTTGTGTGCTCCACTAGCCATGGTGTACACTTCTTTCATGAAATAATTTGTTTATTCTCGATCGATGAACCTATGAAGGACCCCATAAAGGCCTTATTTTTAGAGGACCTATTCTTTGTCTGTGCCATTGTACATGAAAAAATTGATGGGCTGCCTATAGATGTATTCTCTTCCATCCCTATCATGTGGGAGTTCTCCCCTCTGGATTTAATTTTCAATGGGAGTCATCCAGGATGTGGTGTGACCATAAGGCTCAGAAATGGGTCTAATCTCATTGATTTCCTCTATATTGTTCTGAATGAATGGCAATACCATCTAATGGTGGGAAATGCTGATGATTGTTTCATCCCGGTCTGGATCATCCATGGTTGTATCTATATTTTCCAATGTGTTATCTTATGAATTTTATGATCGAGGGACATGAGTCACCATCAGTTCTGATGGGAATTTTGACATTAGTACTCGAACATGGTTCATCAAAGGTACCAATGCATCTTTCTTAATGGAATAATCACCATTTATGTTATTGAAAAATTTAATCCATATGAATAAGGCTCTGTCATAATGCACTAGCTTCGGGCCTACAATGAGGGCCCAGTATTCTACTTCATTATTTGTGCACCCCTTTGAAATTAATAAGAAGTAAGGAAATATGACCATTTTTGGAGATATGAGTATAAATCCCAGCCCTACTTTTCTGATCTTGGGATCCTCTATCCTTCTCCCTATCAGGCTTATAGAATAACCATCATAGTACATTTCCTATGCCTGGGGGCCTTTTTGGACAGAGAATACTTATTCAACTAAAAGTTATGTATCCAACGATGTTGTTTCTTCTGAAGGGTGATCTTATAGGATGTATGTTAATTCCTGGACTTTTATGGATTTATAGGGCACATATCATAGGTCCAACTAATGTAGAATGACAACCCACCATGACACGCATCTAGTTAACGTAGGTCAGATGAGGATATAATTGAGTAGGTTGCTGAAACAGACTAGATGGATCCCATGGAGTTGTAAGTAATATCTGAGTTTCTGAACCATGAATATTAGGGCTATCCAGTTCATTTAGATTTTCATTATCATGTCTCAATGTCGTCCATTATTTGGGTAAGGTAATAGAGATTATTCATAGGACCGATATCATTCTTCTACCCTAGTAATGTTCCTAATGACCATTCCAAATAGGTTAAGTAAAAAATGAATGGTGTCCCCTTGACTGGTGGCATCAACAATGAAGAGATGATGATATATATTATCAAATTTTGGAAATATTCTTAACAATAATTATCCCACTCATTTGCAACCCCTTTTTTCATTAACCAACTGAAAAGAAAAACACATACCTTCAAGGTTGTCTATGAAGCACCGAATGTTGGCCAAGTTCCATTGAATACCCCTCAATGTGATGTGGTTAGGAGGTAGAGATATTCCATGGATGGATTTTGTCTTCTCAGGGTCAACTTCGATGTCGCGTTGGCATTTGATGAAGCTGAGGAATTTCCCGGAGGTAATACGAAAGAGAAACTTTTGGGGATTAATATTTAAGTTGTGATATCACAGTTTGTTGAATATTGTTTCATGATAATTCAAGTGGTTCGATCGAGGTCATGATTTGACCACAAGATCATCAATGTAGCACTCGACGAATTTTCCCAAGAAGGGGTTGAAAATGCGATGCATGGCAATCTGATATTAGTGAAGGCATTTTTTAGACCAAAGGGCATCACCTTATAGAGGAAAACTTTCTAGGGGCCCTAAAATCAAGGTATTCTTCATATTCTCAGTCCATTTGGATCTGGTTGTATCGATAATAGTCATCCATGAAATAGAGGGCCTCATATCTTGTGGTCGCATCGATTAACAAATCTGTGATCAGGATAGAGAAATACTTTTTCGGGCAGTGCCAATTGAGTTCTTAGAAGTCAATGCAGACTATAATATGTCCATTCTTCTTTTGAAAGGGACTATGTTTACAATCCATATTAGATATTAGACTTCTAGAATGATGTTCGTTTTGATTATTTTATCAACATTTGCCTTTATTTTTGCATCATGTTTCAGCAGGGTCCTTCTAGCAGCTTGTTTAAAGCCATGATGGTCTTCTGAAGGACCCAGATGGTGAGTGGAGACCTCAAGACCAAGGCCTATCATTTCTGTATAATTCCAAGAAAAAACATCTTGATTATTCTTTAGAAAATGGGTATATTTCTCTTGTTCCTTGAAAGGTATAGCCAAACTAATCAGAGTGGGACGAAGGTCATCATTGGTGCTGAAATTCCTCTCCCTAAGATCATTGATTGTGGTGGAGAAACCTTCTTCAAATGTGGGAGGGGTATCATGGAGGTGTTATTATTATTCTTCTTAACCATCATCATCTTCCCCTTCTGATATAGAGAGTATTCACAAGAGGAATTCTCTGATGTTGGGAGAGAAATTTCCTTCCACCTTCATGAATAAGGCTGAAACCGGTTAGGGTCCTAAGGATGGGACGAGAACATCTTTTTTTGGTCCTTACCTAACATTAGGTTTCCTAGAACATTCCTCAGTGTCTTTGAACTTGATGTCCATAATAGAAATCTTGTTAATAAATGAGTCTATATCCAAGATTGAACTTATGCAATCAGCCTAGTTGATGGGTAATACATACTCTTCCCCATGTTGTTGGAGGGGATCAGTGAGAGCCATTTCCAAACCATTCGGGGTGGTGATCCAATCTACGTCGTCAACAAAAAATTTCTTCTATTTTGGTTCATTGAACCCTTGATTGATGTAATGTGACTCACATGATTCAAATGGGGACTTATCAGTGGGCAATGACCCATTTTTTTCATTTGCGCTGTATTTAATGCACTCAAGATATGATGAAGGAATCACAATGTGATGATGTATCTAGGGACTTCCCAAAAGGGAATTGATGGCCGTAATTTGCTGCACTACCAGGAAGTCGGATCCAGACATGTGGTTTCCACGACATTTTTTATGTTTGATATATGCCAACAGATGCTACTCCCTTTTGTTATATCCCAAAAGAGTTTTAGTGCAGTGTGTTAGACTGTCCTCATCGTTACCTAACCAACGAAGTGTTTGCAGGGGGAGGAGGCTGACTCCAGATCCATTGTTGATGAAAATTCAATGAATTTCAATTTTATTTATATTACCATACACATATAATGGTTTTATATGTCCTTGCATGATGGCATATTCATCCCAGTCTGTGAAGGATATGACAACATGTTATTCTTCGAGAATGGTTATTTTCAGATAGACTTCGGCTTCTTCTACATTGTCCTCGAATTACTAGGAATTTAGTAAATCATAAATGAGTTTTTCCCTATGGTCTTCTAATAGACTCAAGGAATCCACGATTGATAGATTTGTTGGTACTTAGGATATCTACTTTTTAATATCCTAATTCTTCTCTAATTTTCGGCGCTTCCTGGCTCATGGATGCTATTTCATAGATGCATTAGGGGATTAAGAGTTGTACATAGATGGTTCGACCTCTATGATAGGATATGGTGGTGCTATCGTGCATTCCGAGTTTGGAAGAACTGGTCTTCCAGTATGCCTTGAGAGATTGGACATCTATTCCCCCTCTAACAGATACTCTATGATGAATGGAATGAGATTTCTTCCATTGGGGGTATAGAAACACTCTAGATTCTAATGTGTCTGTTGGAGGGTTCTTCTCTAAGTTTGCACAACATTAACAGGTCGAACAAAGGCATGGATGGGGATTTGACTCCTTCCACGATCATTCCTTCCATGAAACCCTCGGCCTTACCGACCTCTTCCTCCATCTCTCTGGTTGGATGTGGGGAATTCAAGTTTATATCCATAATATGAATAGGAGAAGGGGTCCATAAAGTGAATCAAATTAATGGAACCATAGAGCAGTTCTTGATCCAACAATGCTTCTATCGGATTGTCTTCTTCTTATGGTGTTGTTTGGCGGGGCGGTGCCCATTTTGTCATTTGGCGGGGCGATGCCCGTTATCTCAAATTTGTCAGCATGAAGTCTGAATGTGTCAAGATTGGCATTAGCATTCGTTCCAGTTCTTCTTCTGGCTCCAGGTTTCTACCTCTATAGACTTTATAGGAATGTGGGTCTGAGGACAATGGTTGTGTTGCATCAGGGGCTATTGGGCCCATAATTGATTGTTTCAACTATTCTTGGAGGATACCATGAGCTCAATTGACTATTTTCCAAGTCATCCTACTGTCAAAAATTTTCTCCTTTTTTATGGTGAATATTTTCCATTCCCCATTATCTATTAGGTATAAGGTGGAGATTTATACAATGTGTGTTGGAGGTGGACCCAACTTGACTTTTTTGGAATCCACCATATTTTGTAGGAGGCCCTTGAATATGAACCACCACTAGATGGTGTGTCCTAGTATCTTGTGATAGGGAAAATAATTTGGATTGTCTTTGTGACCGACTTCATTAGCTCACTTTGGCTCTAATAGCCAAAGAATATTGCAATTCACAGAGGCTATGAATTAGTCATGGAGTTGGTCATCTCAGAATGAGCAGACATTATTTATTCATTCATCAAACTAATTTCATTTAGCACACCATCGATCATATTTCTAAGGTGGGGGTGGTTGTTGGAATCCAGGGGGTCCTGCATGATTTTTAGAGTCCTTGAAATTGGATATGATGCTGAGGGTGCCATATGCATAAAAATATTTTCTCCATCTTTTCCCATTCATTTCCTTGGGGATGATGGGGCCACCCGGGAGTTCAGATTGGTTCGATTTAAGGAGTCTTTTATCCTTTGGGCAGTGATGGAGAAATATCATAACCTACTTTTGTAATTCACTAGGAAGTGAGGTGTTCAAAATTCATCACAGAGATTATCAATCCATATAGAGAGCATTTCATCCTGGGGGTGTGGCTAGTTCAGGGAGTAGGTCAGGCCCTTCAATCTGGCGATAAAGTATGAAACTCTTTCATTCCCTCAATTCTTGTAGTTCATGAGATCATAGATCATTGTCTTGGGAAATTTAGAACTAAAAGGGAATAGAAAATATCGCCAGAGGTCATACCAGCCTATGATTGAGTTAGTTTTTAGTCTAGTATGCAACATAAAGGCTGAACCCTATAGGGTTCACATGAAGAACCTAAGTTTCACTGCTTCTTACTTCTATGGGTTTCCTATCATGGGGTCACAGTAAAAGTCATAGTGCATCAAAGACCATTACAGGTACCCTGAACCATCAAACACTAGGAATAAGATGTTCTTGATGTTTGGAGGTGGAAGAACCTTTCTCATATAATGAGGGTGGGGTATACATTTTGGTTGTATAAGATCATGTCATCCTTCCATGGTTCTAGATGAAATGTCATTTGGTCGATGGTATTCAAGATCCCTTGATGAATGTTTTACTAGAAATGAGCTTGGCAAGGTGCAGTAGGGGGAGAGTTGGACATACCAACCCTGTTGGTATAAGGGGAGGATACCCACCCGAGGGTATCCTTTATATGGTTTCCAAAATGTATTCTAGATTCATTATTAGTATAGGGAAGTCTTTATGTCCTTCCGACGTCAGGTTTATGTCGGGTTGTGGTCTTAGTGCTCAATTCTATGTACATCTAAGATTAATTTCATTTTCTAGGATGAGTGCAAGTGGCAAGGGGACCTATTTTGGGATCAACTGTTGACGTTCTCTTAAGGAAAACATATAAAAATATTTCACCCTTAACACAGCTTGACATTAATTCGCTTGACCTAATTCATTTCTTTCAACTAATTGGTGAATATTTCATCAATTGTGAGGGAAACATTCTTAGTGGGAGGAGGAGGTGGGTCATTGAAGACCTAGGATTTGTTATTCTTATTATTGGGTATTCATGTGGGAGATAGTGGCAGATTAATTGAGGGGGTCCCCAAATTTAGGTCATCTCTCTTGTTCTAGGATGTCACACCATTCAGCTCAGTGTGGGATGCCTCTGAGAGGGAAAAATATTATCATGTGTTCTCTCCATTTGTATCATTTCTATGAGATCCTTGGGAAAGATGTTTACCATGTTCACCAATGCATACAGAATTAGTGACGGTGTACCTGGTGCCGAACAGTAGGACATCATTTTGTGTCCTTTTTGTACTTTCTCTTTCCATTCTTTTGTATCCTTAGGATTTCTTAGAGATGATCGACCCATAGGGAGCCCTGATATGACCTTCTGATATGAAATTGTCTTGTAGGATATGAACCATGAGACAGGGTTGAATGGGTGACCTATCTTGTCACCATTCTTCCCATGTGGGAGAAGACACACATCTACTTTGTGGCAATTTGGGGTAAAAATGACCCTGCCCTGCAGGCTGGGGTTTCTCCCATTCATCTACTAATGCACTACAACATGGATTTGTTGGCCTAATGGGGAATTTTTGGGTTAAAAATTCCCCTATGCCTACAGGTTGTGGCTCTTCCCATATTGCATAGGTAGCCACCGCAATTGAAACCTTTTTGATTTCCTACACTCCCACATGGGTGTATGCCGAGTATGGTGCAAGATTTCAATGTGATACATTTACTTTTGAAGAAATGATCAATGCTCACTGGTTGGATCCCCTAAGGCATGAAGACTGCTAGATGTTCTTGGTTTCCTGGGTCATAATATTTTCAATGGATTGATCTCCTTGGGATTTATGCTTTTGAGACTTACTCTAGGCCGGTTTTGGTTGAGTATCCCATATTTCCTAAATAGGGATTTCATTTTATGGATTCATTTGGTAATGAAATTGAAATATATCATTTCCAATGAGGTTTACTAGATGGACGTAGGGTGATGTGTAGAGCTCCATGTTCTCCCCATCACTGAATATGAACTCTAAACAGCGCGTCACTGATGAGGCAATGAAACATGTGTAGTGTGAGGAGGTAATCCTATTCAAGAGTTTTCTTTCACCTTTCTAATCATGGCCACCAGGCATACGAGAGGGATTCTAGGTCGATTTGACGTCAAATCTCCCTTAATATGTTGACATGGTAGGAATATCTTTCACAGGGAAAGAAATTTTCTTTTAGCTGGAAAATATTTGTCTAGATATTTGAGGCGAATGTTATGCATACATTCATCTGACAACTCCCATGGTATGTTGAATTGAGAGTTGATTGTGGGCTAATAGATCACTAGTATATTATCCTTATCTAGTTGTCTTCTCACGAGAATCATACCCTATTTTTGTTCTTCTGGGGACTCCACTACTTGATATTGCCATCTTAACTACTTCTTAATGACTTCCTTATGATCAGTAGGTCTGGTGGGATCCTCATCGATATGTGACTGGAACATGGGTGGCTCGGAAGATGAGTGTACCACAGATCATACTCTGGTTGAGAAATAATATCACACATTATAGATAGAGTGTCTGATATTTTTGACTCTATGTTTATGATCACCACAGTGTAGGAGGTATTTCTCACATTTTTCCTATTAAGGGGAGGGTCATCTTTCCACTTTGAATTTTGATTGCAGGGAGGACATTCGAAATTTCTGCTACAGTTGTGAGGGCTACCATTACAACTTGATTCCCACCCGCAGGGAATTTCCCAATGGCGTATACCATGAGGAGGACTGTCAAGGGGGGTTATAGTGAGTGGTAGACCTCTTGGATGCTTTATGTCATTAAGGGGAGGTCCTTCTCGATGACTCCTATGATGGCGACAACTACAATCACAACATGATATCTTGATGCTGGGAGAATTTATGTAGTGTACACAGCAGGGATAACCTTATAAATATACTAAAATTAGAGGAGGTCCTTTTCATTGCATGATGTTACTATAGGGAGGGCCTTCAAGTCAACTACCATTGTTTCTAGGTACTTCACAATGAATATCATCATGGAGAGGAAAACCAACATAACTTGACATTTGAATGCTAGGAGAAGCATATATACAACATATCCCTTAGGGAGGACCATTACGGAGGATAAAAGAAAGGGGAGGAACTTCTTTATGTCTGATATTTTGGTCAAGGGGAAGAAAATGCTAACACACACTAGGAGATAGAGTCTCTTGATCGATCATTCATGGCCCATGGAGTAAGCCCTTGTGGGTGTTCTGGGGAGGACCGTCAGAGTAGCTTATAGGAACATTGTGGGGAGGGCCTTTGCAACTGATATTTCCACATCCATAAATTTCAAATGGATTGGAATGTTTATAAAAATTTATCGATACAAGCTTGAGGGTGTCATGAACTCCATCTTCCAGCAGATCTGGATCATGTATGTACTCTTCATTTTCCAGTTTCCTTCGGCACATTTCATTTTTGGGAACTCTCTTGTAGTTAACCAGTGTTTTCTGCTATTTGTAATGACCTTCAAATACATGCACCAATTGTTTTTGGTTCTCATGATTCCTCTGGGATACTCCGAAGGATATCTTGGGTTTTAGAAGGGATATATACCTTCTCCGGAGCATCCACTATGTTGGACCTACGTCCCCCAGTTGGAATGAGTATTTGTTCTCGATCAGGTTTACTGTGTATTACGTGATATTTCCATCAACCATCCTAGACAAGAGTAGGGATTCATTACTGCCCTGGGGTGACTAACCCATTTTGTGAGTAAGTCAATCCGTTCAAGGAAGCCGGGTCATGGGCTTGGTTCCTCGCCTTTATCATCAATGCACTGATATCTTGGAATTTTTGGAGGATATGGTCTAGAAATGACATATTATATTCCTTCATTCCCAGGATGTAATGAGATACATATTTGGCTAGAACAGGTATGAAGGACCATTATGAAGTTGGAGAAGGAGTTTTTTCTTGCTCTGGTCCTCCGTAGGTTTCTAGTAGATACTATAATTTCTCCTATGCGAGGGCAGAGGAATGAGTATCCCATCAATTTCTTTCTCTGGTTGCCATCGTATTTCACTGGTGGGTTAGATCTTCACAAGAGGGAATTTTTATCTTCTTGCTTGACACTATATTTTTCTCATGAGATTTGTATGAATCCGTAGGAATTTGACTCTCCTCATATTTTATTGTTTCCCTATTTAAGTGGTGGTCCTAATATAAATCAATAGGTATTTGTGCATGCATGTAGCTGGTTTTTGTCCTGTATATATGAAATTTTTTTTCATTGGTATATATCTTTATCTTCCTTTAATTTTCAGCTCTCTCAACATGTTGGGACTAGCGAGAACTGGTAGGAATGTGCACATGCTCGTATTATGCCACCCTATTTCCGGGATGGTCTTGAGTATAGGGGGAAGATTTGTATGTCTACCCGTTGAATGCCACCATGTTTGTACGGAGGAGTTCCTCCTCAAGAATCAGAGTGATATCCTGTTCATTATAATATGTCTTCCTCCCTCGGAAGGCGGCAATAGGGCCCCATGTATTCTAGGCATTAGTCGGTTCCCTCATCATAAGATTCTATTCAAGGTGAGGATACATGGTCATGTGGTGTTGGCAGCGACGCTCTTTGACAGGGGCCTGTGAGTTGGACCCTTGTTCAAATTAGATGATGTCATCAACATAGACTTCATCTCCCTCTCTGAGATAAAGGAGGTACTTGTTGTCACACTCTGGGGACAAGATCCAAAAAATGGACTGAGACGAAAAATGGTTCCGCCTTGTGCTAGGGTGCTGGCCGCGGCTGAGGAGGCAGTTGGTGAGATTTTTCATATTGGAGGGCTTATCTTGAGGCATCCACTATAGGGAGAGTACCATTTTGGTGGTACTCATTAATCAGCACGTTGGATAACTTGAGTTGAAGATTCTGAGCTGGTGAGGGGGTCCTTCTCTTCATTGGGGCCCCGGCTGCCTACGGGATATCTAAGGCATATGCTTGAATTGGTTTTTGGGATGTCATTGGGATCAGAGGTTTCTCTACATGAACCTTTAACACACACACACACACATATATACATGAAATATATAAAAAAAGCCATGTAAAAGTAGCATCTCTTGAACATATTCATAGTTGACGATTTCTCTTGGTCCCCCTTCCCCCTTTCCCCTTTTTTTGTGAGGAGAAGGGGCTTGAATTGGGTAGAACTACCACCTTGGTGGAGGATTCACATCAGGTTCACCATTTTTTTCCTATGAGGTGGCGTGTCTATGGATTTGTGGAAGAATAAAATAATAGTCTGATGGGTGATGATTGTTCATCAATTATGATAGAGACATTCCATTTTCCATCATTGATTTTACCCAATCCACATCGTTATCATTTAGAAGGAAATAATTTGTCCTGCTAGGGACTGGGATGTTTATACCTTCTGCATTATAAAATAGGTTCCATATTCAAATGATCCCAGTGAGCTATTTCACGGGGTTGAGTATTTTTGAAATCAGTCATCTTAGGATATGAAATCCTTAGATGGTTCTCACGGGTTTATTTGGGGAGCTAGAAACACCCAAATACCATAGTATCCATGACTCATGGAACTTCTTTCTAAAGGCATGCTCTCGTTGGATGATGATTTGGCCAACGACACTTAAGGACTCTATTGGTCAAGAGGATGTGAGGTTAGGCTCATCACACCCTTTTAGAGGGAATTATTACCTATTCCGGGGTACTCTTATAGATTTAAGTCATGTTATTATGTTTTTGAATCCTTGTATTATTCCTGAAGATTGTATCCATGGGATACCTCAGGTTTTTAGTATCATCATGGATATACATGGATTTGATGCTTCTGAGGCAATGCTAACTTAAGCCATGAAATTAGGTGCTCTGGAGTTTATCATTATATAGAATGTATAGAAGGTGATTTGATGTTGGGATCAGACCAATAAAATGGGCTTCCTACGTTTCCTCAATAGAGGAATCAGAGTCCATGTAGTTCAGTTATCTTCGATGTTGAACTTGGGAGGAAGCTTATTTGTTGGTGGCATAATTGTGGTGGTCCCATTTGGAATGCTACCCTTTTATTTTGGGACATCAAGCAAGTGTATTAAGTTTCCTATTTTTAAAAGGGATCATAGTTCTTGTTGTTCGAAATGAGTTGGGGCTTACGCATGGAGACTTCCCATTTGAGAGGAACATGATTGGTTGGAACCCTTTGGAAGGGAACCCATTTGAGCTTAGGCCTTCAAGAAGGCGTCCTACGTATCCTAGTTTGAATAGGAATCCTAGTTCTGATAGTTCATTATTGGTTGATTGTGTGGATGTTGTAATAATCACAAGTCACTATGCCCACACGAGTCATACTTGGTGTGAGAAAAAAGAGGTTGTGAGAGATTCAATAGATTACACCCCTTCTCTCTAGAAGATGGAAGAGGCTGGTCCTATGGTAGAAGAATCCAAAGAGATAGTGGGAAAGTGCGCTGAGTGATTAACCCTTCAATGTGGGATGATTTTGGAGATCATGTGGCTTGAACCTCAGAAGGTTAAAGACATAACATAGTGGGAGTTCCCTATAATGCGCTCTTGGAAAGGGGAGGAATGTTTCCTCTTGTCAAAAAAGAAAAGAAGCGAGCATGATTCCTTCAAATGATCACCATTCCTCATTGAATGGAAAAAAGTTATTTCCCTTAATCCCTAGAATGGAGTTCTTCATGTTATAATTTTAATGTTTTAATCTTGGTTACCATGAGAATGAATAATTATAGACATACCTAGAGTCTGAACCATTGTGGGGACAACCTTTGTGACTCCTCTTACCATGGGTATGTAGACTCAAAGGGGAACGTTGATGCACTTGATGATCTAATCATACATGTCTGGTTACAATGGAGGAGGCTTAGGCCTGATTCAAGGGGACTAGTTTACGGAGGATCTATGAAGGACTAGATATTATTGGTGGGGAGAAATTGGATCCAGAGTGAATGACCCCAGAAGACTCCCCATTTTGCAAAATTTTTTCTCATGCGGTATGGGTGGAGCTCCGCATACCGTAGTGGTATGTGGGTAGAGGGGTCATCCACATACTGAATTAGTACACAAGCTTGGTTATGGAGCACCACATGCCAAATTGGTATGTGGTCCTGGATGTGGTCCACCATGCTGCTTCAGGTTCCATCCACATAATGATGCAGTACGGGGCATGGGGATTGATCCGCATAACAATACACTATGTGGGGAATCGGATTAAAGAAGTTTCTAGGAACATACAGTTCATAGGGAAATCATCCATGAGGAATTTGTTATTCATGTTGACCCAAATTAGGTCCACAGTTTACCCATTATTATTATTTTTCTTCTTTTTATGGTTCGCGGCTAGTTATACCATCAGAAACATGGTTTTCGGTTATCACTTCATCTATGATTCGAAAATGAAGACGGAACCCTCTCAAAATTATTTCTTCCAATCTCTAGTTTCTCTTATTTTGTTTATTCATCTACCACTTCTTAATTACTTATGGTCTCCTTTTATAGAGAACTGGGAAAATCATATCTATGGTCATGAAACATCATTTGTGGAATCCCATGAAGACATATCTAAACCTACAGAAGACTCGGTCAACATGGGTTTACAGAGTCCATGGTTCATGGTTCCTAGTTTTCAAAACCTTTCCATCTTTCGTCATTCATGAAATTATTAGTTTATGAGATGGTATGAAGATGACCTTTATTCTATTCATTCCACTAATGATGCAGTTTTCATTTTCCTGGGTTTTCTGGCCATCACCTTTTGGGCCAGCACTTCACAGGTCGTTCTGCACACTGGTGGTTCGCGGTTCATGCATTCCATGAACCCATCCCAGTGATGGTACGCGGGTCACTTAAAACTATTGAAAATCAATTCCATCACATTTCTATTCATGTTTTCAATTAAATATGTGTCCTTTATCCTTGCTAGACTAGTGGTAAAGCTTTATTCCTTCTAAAAAGTTCTTCTGGGAGTATTTAATTCCCTTTACAATGTTTTTAGGATCCAATAATGATCAACCACAATCCCCATCATTAGTATTCTAGAGGTTCCTCTCTCCATATGTGTGTAAATGAGATTAATTAATGTTAAATTATTTGAGGTTCAAGGGGATATATGATCTAAGGGGAAGTGAAATCAAAAGATGAAATGTGGTGATGTGATGTGATGCAGAATGTAAACTGATTCAAATATGTTAAGATAGATAAAGAATAAATATAGAATAATTCCATGAAATGAATTAATAGTCGATGGATGAATGAGATATATGGCAGCAATTTTGTGGAATGGGGAGTAATGATGTTATTAAAAATTACTCTTGGTTACTACAGTGAGTCCCGACTTAGTAGGAATAACATTTCATGTTCATAATGACCGATTTTGGGACAAAGAGCAACATTCATGTATTTCATGATTATCTTTTTTCTCTAAAAATATATTATCTACTAACTATTTTCTGGATACCAAGAAGCTGCAATAGAAGATTGAAAGTGTTTCTAATAAGTGTTCTACCCATTCTTAAGAGTAATTAAACATTTGAAATCTGCATAAAAAATTGGTCTTAATGATTTATGTCAGTTCAGTGCTAGAGGTTTTCTAAGATATAGTTTTGAGTCCAACAGATAATAATTTCATCAAGAAAAAATGGGTCTTTTAAAATAAGATGAATGAATACATTACTGTGATTTGAAACAAATCATGACTTGTGTGCAAAGGGTACTCTCATATAGAGTTTTTGATGTTGATGAGTCATTTTCACTTGTTAGGAGGATAGTGACAATAAGACTATTCTATACAATATTAGTGAAAAGAGGGTTCCTTGTTTTCCATATGGATGTCAAATCAATATTTCTGAATGATGTTTGGGAGAAAGAAGTGTATATTTATAAACTAGATGGTTTTCTCAATCATAAAGATGATAATAGAGTGTTTCAATAGAAAAAGGCACCGTATGGGTTAAATAAAGCACTAAAAACATGATATTCAAGGCTTGAACAGTTTTTGAAGAATCATAGATTTTAAAATTGTGGAGTTGAATACAATCAGTATGTCAACAAAAATAGTAATCTATTGATGATGGTACTGGAGTATGTCAATGACATAATATTTAGTGTATCAGATGATGCCTAGTGTATATAGTTTTTCCAATTCATGAAATGTGATTTTGAAATGTCATTGATTGGCGAACATATGTTTTTTCTTAGTTTATAGGTAACATAAGGAATGTATAGAACATTCATTTTTCAATATAACTATATAAAATATGTTTTTAGAAGATTTGGACTAGATAATTCCTAGGAGATGATGATTCCAATGGATACCCATATGATACATTTATGAGATGATGAAGGCAATGTAGTTAATGTCCCCGAATATAGGCAGATCATTAGAACCCTGTTTCACTTAATAGTGACCCGACCATATATTATTTTTACCACATTTTAGACAGCATAGTATCTAAGAAATTATAATTAAATCCACATTATTTAAATTAAAAAATACTTTGTAATATTAAGGGAATAATAGATTTCAATTTTATGTACAATGAGAAATATCAACAAGAGTTATTGGAATATACAGATGAAAATTGGAATAGATTAGTAGATGACAAGAAATAAACATTTGGGGGTGATTTCTATCTTGGTGGATTGTGATTTTCATGTATAACCACAAAAAATATTACATTTCATTTAGAATCACATATGTTGGGTATGTTGAGGCAACTCAATCATCCGAAAAACTATTTTGGATGAAGTCGAATCTTGATGATATGGGAGTTGAAGTAATGTCTATGATATAAATTCATTACAATAATTCAGTTCTATAAACCTTATAAAAAATATTGTCTATCACTCAAGGGAAAATCATATTGATATGAAGTATCATTTTATTAAAGAGAAGTAGAACCAAGGGATTGTGAAGTTGGATTATGTGCCTATAGAACTGTAGGTTGCAGACATTCCAACAATGGCCTTACCCAAATTTTTTTTCAAAGGCATCGATTTTCTCTGGGAGTTCATTCGACTCCCCGCACATGAAAATGTTTGGATGTGGGACCACATCTCCAAGAGTTAAGGTGTGTTTTCCCCTAAATATTTTCTTTTTATATTGTAGACTTCTATAGAGTAAACATCAGGTTTGTTGACAAAGGGGTAGAAATTTTAGATGACAAAAGGGAGAGTGTGTCTTAAATAAAGACATGGGGAGAAGCTACTAGGTGGAGCGGTGAGATAGGGGGAGTTTAAGATGTTTGGGTGAGTAGTGACGTAGGGGGGAGTATTAAATCTGAAGATAGTAATGGTGATCGATCAATGAATATATATTATGATAGCTGAGGTTTGTGATGAAATAAGAAGGGTAGTTTTGGAATGGAACAATGTGATTCATTGATGAAATGTTCACTATACTCTTGTTTCTCCCACCGAGCATGGATCATGTGGGATTATAGTGTGTGTTCAGTTAATCCTTGATCTCTGTATTAATCTGAAGAATAAAATGTTGGTAGAATTTGTATGAAGATATAATAATTTATCAAAATTGGAATAGTCATCAACAAATACAAAGGTGAATATTTTTGGGAAAAACACCTCAAGGAATCCTCTTGGTGTTTTTGGGTGTGATTGTGTTTGATGAAGAATCCAGATTACCATGAATGTGTATGGTTGGTGTATGCCGATTATTGTTTTAAGGTGTCATAGTTTCCCAATTGTTTTAAATTTTTTGGCCTCAAAAGCTGGTGTTTTCTTTTAGAAAAGGAAAAATTTCCACCATATAATGAACAATGTGTAGACTGAAGGGTATAGTTTGAGGACCACATAAGAGGTATGTTGAATGATGATGAAAAATGGGAAAGGGAATATTTCTATTTAGTAGTGCTATGAAGACTATGAAGCATAGTACAATAACCTCATAGGAGAAACGATTTACAAGTCAAAAAATGGTTCTCAGGAAGGATTGTAGTTCGAAGGATGGATCATAATTTGCGGAAAGGAGGTGATGATTTTTTGTCCCGCAATGGGGATAGTTTGTGGAAATAATTTGCTGATTTGAAGGAAGAAATATGGTACATTGAATGCAATAGAATTTTTTTGTTGGAGGAGTACACTATGCGGTGAAGGCTGTACCACATCGAAGACTTAAGTAAAACGAAATAACATATTTTGAGGATATACTTTCCCATATAAGGACTCCTAATCCCAGTATTACTCAGAGTGATTTTAATTAGAAAAAATATTCAGTAAGGGAATAATTTAGATAAGTTTGAAAGTGGTTTTCAAGGAAGAATTCATCAAAGGGGAGAGATTGATGAGGAGGATTTTGTGAAAGGAGATGTTGTCTATAAAGATAGTTCATGGAAGGGATTTTTACAAGGAACTATAGATGACGAAGGAAGAAGGATCTGGGGAGTAGAGTTAGTCCATGGAAGAAGAAGTTGTCTCTAAGGTAGGGATAGTTTAAGGAGGAAGTGTTGGTATGTAGAGGATGTGTTGGTACATGGAAGAAGAAGCCATACAAAGGAGAGATGATCTGTAGGGGTAGAGGTTGTCCACGAAGGAAGAGGTGGTCTATGAAGCACTCTCTATAAAAACCAAGATTTTTATTACACTCTTAGACATTATTTATTACATAAAATATTCACCAGAAACAACATATAAGATCAAGTTGTCTATTTTCTTTGGGGCTTAGGAACATTACATAATGACTTAAAACATGAAACACAACATCTTTATTGAAAACATCTTTTACATGACCACTACATTCCCTCGAACATAGCATTGCATGGGATAAACGAAGGACATGCATAAAAAAGGGTGATCTATGAAGCCTAGTAAGGGATTAAACAAGGAATAACATGAAAAATAAAATAAATTTTAGGCAATAGGCATATCAATGGATCATAAAAGGAACATGAACATATAGGCATGATAACATGGATATGTGGCAACAACACTTAACATCGAATTAGCATGAGCCAAGGATCATTGCACATGGAGAATGAGTAAAAACACAATGAACTTGAATTACCATGAGTAAACCATCATTTCACTTTAAGTATTTTGATACTAATATTTACCCAAAAAATTGGAGCAATTTCAGGGGACACTATTCTTAATCATTTCATTTCATGCATAAGTGTCCCACAAGATCATAAAACATAGATTCATTAAAAAAATAATTTATTACACAATAAAGGAATTTGGAATTCACAAATGAAACTATTCTATCATTATGTAAATGTGAATAAAGGTGAACACCCTTGACATAGAAATGGGCATGATATTCACTACACAATTATTTTGGCTTGGAAAGTTGAGCTGTAATTTCAGCAGCATAACAGCGTGACGTAAGACTTTGTAAAAATGATCAATGAGAGAGAAAGGGGTGTATCATCATATAGAAATTAAATGTAAAGTAAGGGGGTCATATATATACATCTCACAACAAAATTAAAATAATTTTTATTCATAATACAAAATAATAGCTTGAATGTATATGAAGAGAGAGAAATTCCTTACAGAATTTCGGCATGGTAACTGGTATACATGGAAGGAATAAATGAGAGATAAAGGCGTATATAATCATTCCAAAATAAAGAGGAAATTATTGGGTAGTTTGGAAATCATACCCCTACATTTATAATTGAAAATAATAGATCATAACAATATTAAGAAACTAGGATAAATTGAGAAAATAAGGAATCCCTTACTTGGAAGGGTGATCCCAATGGCTTGATAAGGGATTGAGAGAGACATATTGAGAGCTTGGGGAACCTTGGAAGGATTATAGAGAGAGGATTTTAAGGGTTTGGTCTAGCTCCAAAGGATTTTAGTGAATAGAAAGTGGTATATGGGGTGGGTTTTTATAGGAAAGGAGAGGGAATTCTTTTTTATTTATGTTTGGGTCACCACACATTAAACTAATCCAAACCACAAACCATCCCTTGGTTTTTGCCCTTGGTTTTTCCAAAGGGGAGTATAAAAACATATTTTATAAGGGCAAAGGCCGAAATTTTTAAAATAATAGGGTTGCTTATGTAGTGGTGAGTCATACTCACAAGGAAATCAATTTTCAAAGGTAAAATGTATTATATGTCTTGAAGTGTCCACTAAAGAATTGTAAAATAAATAAAAAAACTACAATCACAATATTTTAATTATAAAAAATATATTGGACGAACATAATCTTTATGTTATTTTATTACAACAATATTGGGTCATTATGATGTCATGAATCACATTATATATTTAAACGATATTTAATTTTTACCCAAAAACTAGACTGTCTCAGAAAATTATGAAAAATTCACTATTGGATAATTTCGACATCCTGATTCCAAAATTAATATTCATTTTATCTAAATAATTTTCTAAATATGTGAATTTTTTACTTTTAAAACAAAAAATGACATTTTTTAAAATTCATGTGTTCTGACAAAAAATGGCTTTCAAACCTTAATAAAAATCACAATTGTATTCATAATAATTATGTGTCATTTATATTATATAAAAATTAATTTAGTAATAATATTTAATTAAAATATTATTTAATTCAAAAAATTTGTTAATTTATCAAAATAGATTTCTTAATTTAATATTAACTAAAAATACTATTTGTGATTAAAACACTATTTACAACGTAACAATAATAAAATGAAGGTATATTATTTATTATATAAAAAAATAATTCACATAATCATAGTGCTAATGTCTTGTTACAGAACCCTTTATAACACCCGCATAAAACCGAAGGGTTTGGTGTGCGATGGTGACAGACTCTTGGGGTGGAACGGATAAAATCACTTAGGTGGTAATCTCTATAAACTTCCACTTCTCTTGTAGGAGGATCTTCTTGAGCTTAACGTGTTGAAACTCGGCTTGGGCTTGGTAATTAATGAATCCTATTGATGCGACCTCCTTTCTATGCTCTGAAAAATATGCTTCATACGGGGAAAGTCTTCCAAATGATGCCATCGTTTCCTCTATCTGAGTAAATTGGATTTGTTAATGCCCTATATTTATACTAATCACGTGATCACTATTCAATGACTATATTAGAAATGCTAACAATTCTTAATGGAATTTTTAAATTCAAAAACATAAAACCAAGGAAGTTCATATTTTATAAAACCATTTTTCATAATAAGACATTTAATTAGATGAAGAGGAATTTTCATTGATAAATGTTGGGGTCATTACAATCCCCCCCTTAATAAATTTCTCCCTCAAAATTTCATTTTCCCACACTAAAACCGATGTGGGTAACTCTACTTCATCACTTCCTCTAGTTCCCACATTGCCTCTTCAAACATTTGGTTTCACCATAACACCTTGATATGGGGCATTGACTTATTTCATAGAACCTTTTCCCGACGGTCTAAGATCTTCACTGGCTGCTCGTCATAAGAAAGATCATCCTCTAACTATACTACCTCGGAAGAGAGTACATGTGAAGGGTCTGGCATGCTCTTCCTTGAGAGGTATACATGAATGCCATCATATAATTTGGCCATGGTAGGTGGAAGTGCAAGTCAATAGGGCACAACCTCGACATGATCAATAATCTTGAAGGGGTCGATGTACCTAGGACTTAGCATCAAATGAGTTACAAACCTCATGAACTTATTCCAAGGACTTATGCACAGAAATACCATGTCCCCAACTTTTAACTCAGGATTTCTTCGACAGTAATCTTCATAACTCTTCTATCGACATTGGGCTACCTTGGTATGCTGGTGAATGGTTTTCACCTTCTACACCATTTCATCGACCATATTAGGTCCTAGTACCTTCCCCTTGCTGACTTCATCCTATCACGTTGATGTTCTATACCTATTCCCATAAAGGACATCATATGGTTCCATTAAGATGCTTTAGTAGAAGCTGCTATTATAGGATAATTCAAACAGTGGAATATTTTGGTCCCATCCTCATTTGAAGTCCATAATACCCGATCTTAACATATCTTCCAGTGTCTAAAATTTTCACTCACATTGGACATCGGTTTGAAGGAGATATGATGTAATGAAGTTTAGCTCACTGCTTAGATCATGTTGGAAACTTTTCTAGAACTTTGAGATGAATCTCAGATCACTATCAGATACAATTTATAGTGGTACTCCAAGAAGACTTACCACATCATTGATATAAATCCGTGCATGTTGATCCAATGATAATTCCTCTTGAAATGTGATAAATTGAGATGTCTTCATAAGACGATCCATAATGAC
Organism: Viscum album; assembly: GCA_963277665.1. Taxonomy (NCBI): domain Eukaryota; kingdom Viridiplantae; phylum Streptophyta; class Magnoliopsida; order Santalales; family Viscaceae; genus Viscum; species Viscum album. Next base: position 538,184,081 of record OY728150.1, read on the forward strand.
CCATATATCATTGTTTCTTATGAACATCCTTTGAAGTCTAGTGTCAATGTGTATGGAAATTTTTCCCACTTCCATGTTGGTGTGGGTAGTGGTTGCATCATCACCTTATAATTTTTCTTGTCAGACTTCACTTCCTGACATACCAGGCACATTGATATATATTCAACAATCTCCCTTTTCATATTTTTCCACAAATATGTTTTCTCAAATATTTCTATACATCTTTGTGCTCCCTAGATGAATAGAGATGGTTGATCTATGTGTGTCATTTAGAAGCTCCTTCTTCATCTCTGGATCAGAGGATACACATCGCCTTGACCCAAATCTCACTATTTTGTCTTCATTAGCATTGAACTATGAGTATATCTCTTTCTTTATATTTTACACCTTCTTATAAATTCCCACACCATCCTTTGGAGCAAAATATATCATTTCCAAAAGAGACGAGTGACCAATCATTTATGAATGGATTGATTATTTTTCCTTCTTTATGATTCCCATGTGTATATTGATCAAATCTACGAATATTTTATCCCTTTCAATTCTCATAAACGATAGAATTTCTGGATCTTTTCAACTTAGAGCACCCACCACCTAGTTCTTTTTCCCAAGGTGGTATTGGATTGAGTTATCATAGTCTTTTATCAGCTCTAACCATCTTTGTTGGTCCATATTAAACTTTTTATATGTGAATATATACTTGAGGATTTTGTGATCCATGTATATTTCACACCTCACCTAATAGAGATAATACCACCAAATTTTCAAAGTGAAGATCACTATAGACCACTCCAGGTCATGTGTTGGACACTTTTTCTCATGAACATTCAATTTCCTTGAAGGATAAGTAATAAATTTTTCAGGTAGAATCAAAAAATATCCCAAGCCCTTATTTGAAGAATCACTGAATACCACGAATTGTTTTCCACTTGTGGGTAGTGTGAGTACAGGCTTAGTGATAAGCCTTCTTTCAACTCCTTGAAGCTCTATTCGCATTAACCACTCCAATAAAACTTGACTCCCTTCCGAGTTAGCTTCATAAGAGGGTTGAAATGTCGGGATATATTTCTAAAAAATTGTTGATAATATCCATATAACCCTAAGAAGCTACAAATATTCATCACCGATGTTGGCCTCAGACATCCCACATTTACAACTGTCTTGGGGGGATCCACATATATCTTATTTCTTATGATTATATGACCCAATAATGAGACCTCCTTCAGCCGAAATTCACAATTTCTGTACTTCTCATAGAGCTTCTACTTTCTCAAGGTCTATAGTATAGTTCTTAGATGCTCTTCATAATCCTCCTTGGTTTCAGATTTTATCAGAATATCATGTATAAATACTACAATGAATATATCAAGGTAATATCTAAAGACACTATTAATAAAGTCCATGAATATTTCTGGAGCATTAGTGAGTCTGAAAGGCATTAATACGAATTCATAGTGCCCATACCTTGTACAAAAAGCAGTTTTGGGGATATCGTCCTTCCTCACCCTTACTTGGTAATATTCTAACCATAAATATACCTTGGAGAAGTATTGATCTCCACGTAGATGACCGAACAAGTCATCATTTCGGTTTAGAGGATACTTGTACTTTATCATGATTTTGTTGAGATCACGGTAATCTATGCAAAGGCACATTGACCCATCCTTCTTCTTTACAAATAGGGCTGGTGAACCCCATGGTGAAGCACTTGGGCATATAAAACCTTAATCCAAATTCTCCTATAGTTGTTTCATAAGCTCCAGAAGATCCACGACATCCAATCTATATAGAGTATTGGATATTGGTAATGCCCCAGGTATATGGTCAATTGAGAATTCAACAACTCTTCTAGGAGGATGTACATGAAATTCATTTGGAAAAACATTATCAAATTCCCTCACAATCTGAATGTGTTCAAGGATGGTTTCTTCCTTAGACTCAATCATTTGAGCTAGATATGCAAGCCCATAGGGCAGTAATATCCATGCTATAGATGATGGTGAAAAAGAAGATTCATCTTCCTCCATGCACTTTTATATAATCGGGATTGGATTCTTCATATGGAGAGTGATTTACCTCTCACAGAAATGTATGTTGGCTCTATACAAGGAAATACAATCCATGTTGAGAATTGCATAAAATTCCATCAGAGAAAGTATGATGAGGTTCACTGGGAAGTTGACTCAACAAATTATGATAGGGGAGGTGTTATATTCATGGGATGCAATGATTTCCCCATTTTCCATACTCACTGACATCATTACTTCCATGATTTACGGTGGTTTTGGGATTGTTATACTAAATTTTTGGGATATAAAAGAATGTGTAGAAATATAATCCAAAAATATGTTTTCTATTCTTGAATTAAAAACTAGCATAGCTATCATCATTTCATTCTCAGGGCTCACTTCTATGGTAGTGATGGAAAAAGCTCTCCCTTTCTACCTTAGAGGATGTTGGTTGTCTCAAAAAACACTTGTCTTAGGGAATTGATTTTCAAGGTGCCCTAGTTATTTTTAGTTTATGAAATGAACAATGCGTTGAGAGTCGAACAGAGAATTCATCTCCTCCATCATAGCTGTGGTTTTTTTGTCGATAGTTAATAGCTAGGTTCCCTTATATTCCACACCTAAATCATTTCCACATTTCCTTCAGGAAATTTCCGGGGTGCTTCTTTCCACTCCTTTGGAAAGTGGGGTACTAGGTTTTCTTACCATCATTGTATTTATCCATTAGACCCCAAAATTGAATTCCACTATAGGCTTCTTATCCCCATGATACCCCTAGTATTTACCAATTTCCATTTCATCTTTGAGAGAACATCATAGAATTCCCTCATAGCTATCGAAGTCACGGATCACCAAGGCATTCTACAGGCTAGGTTTCATCCCACCAAAGAAGAGGTCAACCTTGCATTTGGGGGTAATGACATATAAGGAGGCATATTGTGCAAGCCTTGTGGTATTTTCCTCATATTATTCGATGGATTCATCACCTTTTTTTCTTTAGGGAGAGGAAGTACCTTTCCATCTTAAGTATGAGGATGTGCGGAAAATATTTATCAAAAAATATCTTCCAGAAATCCTTCCATTACAATGCCTTGATATCCTCCTGAGGATTTGTATTTTTTTATCAATGAACACCATTGATCCGTTTCACCCTCCATATGATAAGTAACTATAAGAACCTTCTCTCGTTCATAACATTTAAGGATGGATAATATATTTTAAATGTAACTGATCCATTATTGAAAAATTGAGGGATCAAAAGATCCATTAAATGAAGGAGGTCGTTGTCTCATGAATCTCTTGATTACCACTTGTTATTTATTGGGGGAGGGGGGTTTGAACATTCCTCTTGTGTAACGACCCGAAGATTCATTAATATAAAATCCCTCTTGATCCAGTTAAATGTCTCTTTATGAAAAATGTTTTTATAAGATGCCAACTTCTTTGGTTTTTTGATAAGAGTTTTGACCGCTGTTAATATAGTCGTTGAACAGTGATCACTTGATTAGTATAAATATAAGGCTTTAACAAACCCAATTTTACTCAGACAAAGGAAGCGATGGCCTCATCCAGTAGAATTGCTCTATATGAAGCCCATTTGTCGGAGCTCAGAAAAGTGGTGGCATCCTTAGGCTTCACCCTTGACCAATCCCAAGCTGAGCTTCACCATTTCAAGCTCGAACGTGACCGTCTACGGGAAAAGTGGAAGTTGATTGAAATTACCACTCGAGCGATGTTATCCGAGCAACCCAAGAGTCTGTCACCATCACACACCTTACCCTTAGGTCTTATGTGGCTGTTTTAAGGGGTTATGTAACAAATAAGTAGTACTGTGTTCATGTACATTATTTCTTGTATATAATAATGAATATAATTTCTAGTCATTTTTGATACATTGTAAATAGTTTTTAAAGTACAAATACTGTTTTTAGTTATTATTTAATTAAGAAATATCTTTTATTGAATTAATGGATTTTTGAATTAAATAATATTTTAATAAAATAATAATATTATTATTAAATTAATTTTTATTAAATATAAATGATCATATAATTTTATGAATGCAATTAAATTTTTTATTAAGGTTTGAAAGCAATTTCTGTCAAAACCCGTGAATTTTCGATAAATGTCGGTTTTTATTTTAAAAGTGAAAATTCACATTTTTAGAAAATTATTTAGATAAAATAAATGTTATTTTTGGAATCAAGACATCGAAATTATACAATGGTGAATTTTTCATTATTTTCTGAGACAGTCAAATTTTTTGGGTAAAAATTAAATACCATTTAAATATATACTGTGTTTTATGACATCATAATGACCCAATGGTGATGTAATAAAATACCATAATCCTTATGTTCGTCCAATATATGTTTTATCATTAAAATAATTAGGTTTTGGGTTTTTTTGACTTACTTTTCAAAGCATTAATGAACCCCTCAAGACATATTCAACACTTTGCCTTTTTAAATTAATTTCCATGGGAGTGTGACTCACCTCCACATAAGAAACCATAATATTTTAATAAGTTAGGACCTTGGACCTGTAAAATATTGTTTTTCTCTTTTCTTTTCTAGAAACCATGGGCCAAATCCATGGGATGGTTTGTGGTTTGGATTAGTTTAATATAAGGGGTCCCAAACCTAAATAATAAAGAATTCTCTCACCTTTCCTATATAAACCCACCCAAGGTCCCACTTCCTCTTCACTAAAATCCCTTTGAGTTCATCCAACCTCTGCCCTACTCTCTCTAGAATCCTCCCAAGGTTCCCCAAGCTCCCAAGAAGCCTCTCACAAGCCTCTCTCTAGCCTTTGGTAGCACACTTCCAAGTAAGGGTTTTTTCTTCCTTTCTCATTTTTTTCAATTTTGTTGAAGTTGTAATAAAAAGTAGGGTTGTCATAGTTGGTATCAGATGATAGGTTTAGTTATTTTTGGGATTAGAAAACCCTATTAAAGCCTTATATACAAGACTATTTATAATAAAAACATCCCTAAATTTTGGTAAATACTAAGTAAGTGGTATATCAAACAAATACTTCCCTGTCTGGATACGAGCAGGTAGAGGCGACTCTGGAATAGATGTATCCTAGGGGTAAAACCCGAAAACACCTCTTTGAGCTAGAATCGAACGGGAAATGGTGCACGATAATGGGCTTTTCTGCACTCTTGGTTATGACACTCCTGGGGGATATGTTTTCATAAATTCACAATCTTAGTAAGAACCCTTATTAAGGGAAAAATGCCACTATGAATATATGTTATAAAGTAGACCATGAAAATCCTAGATTGAATCCTATAGACTCATGAGTTAAAGAAATTAATGTTTATTTATAATTCATCAACTTTTTTCTTCAGATTACCCTTTATGTTTTACCCCTAACTTTCCTTTTATTCCAGCCAATGGCCGTAATAGGAGGACTCGGGCTAACAACCATTGTGAAGATCAGTGTGATGATTGTACTAATGAGATGCCAAATCCAATGGGAGTTGAATTGCAAACTTTGTCACACTTCTCTCTTAGATAACTCATGTTTTGAATAGAATCATGGGTTAAGAGGAACGTTCAACCCCCCCTAATAAATTTCAAGTTGCTATCGAGAGCTTCATGAGACAAAGGCCTCCAACTTTTAGTGGATCATCTGATCCCACGATCGCTGAAAAATGGATCTACTTCATTGAAATGATCTTCTCTATCCTCCAATGTTCTAAACAAGAGAAGGTTCTTCTGGCTGCTTATCGTATAGCGGGTGAAGCTGATCAATGGTGGACATTGATAAAAAATACACATCCTGAGGAGGAGATCGAGGCTTTGGATTGGAATGAATTCTCGAAGATGTTTTTTGATAAATATTTTCTGCGCACCCTCCGGCTTAAGATGGAAAGGGACTTCCTTTACCTCAAGCAAAAAGATGAGGAATCTGTTGGAGCGTACGAGGAAAACTTCACAGGGCTTTCATGATACGCTTCTGGCTTTGTTGTTACCCCCGAATGCATGGTTGACCGCTTCTTTGGTGGGATGAAGCCTTGCTTGCGGAAAGCATTAGCGATCCGTGACTTCGATAGCTATGAGGAAATTGTCCGATGTGCCCTCAAGGTCAAAATGAAGATTTGAGAATCATAGGGGTATCATGGGGATAATAAGCGTAAGGTGGAATTCAATGCTGGTGGGCTCATGGATAAATCCAATGGTGCTATGAAGCTCCAGCACCCCACTTTCCAAAAGTGTGGAAAGAAGCAACCTGGAAATTGCCTTAAGGGGACGAGAAAATGCTTCAGGTGTGGAAGATAAGGGCACCAAGATGTTAACTATTGGCAAGAAGGACTCGCAGCTACGAAAGAGGCGAGGAACGCTCCGTTTGAACCTCAATGCGTTGTTCAATGCTATAAATGCCAAGAACCAGGTCATTTTGAAAATCAGTTCTCTAATACAAGGGTTATCGGAGGCAACCAACAACCTCCAAGACAGCAAGGAAGAGATTTTGCCATCACTTCTGCCAAAGTGAACACTGACAACAAAGTGGTGACAGGTACACTAGTTATTCATTCAGGAATAGAGAACTTACTTTTTGATTCAGGTTCTACGCATTCTTTTATATGTCAAATGTTTAGTAGAACAATCCCAGCACCACCACAAATCATGGAAGTAAAGATGTAGGTGAGTACGAAAAATGGGGAAATCATTACATCCCATGAATATAAGTCCTCCCCTGATATAATCTGTGGATTGAATTTCCTGGTGATCCACCTCATACTCCCTTTGGTGGAATTTGATGCAATTCTTGGAATGGATTGGCTTTCCTTATATAGATCCAACATAAATTGTTGGGAGAGGGAAATCACGTTCCATATGGAGAATCGACCCCCCATTATTTACATGTGTCCGGAGGAAGATGAATCTCCTTTAGCTCCATCATCTCAAGCATGGATATTACTACCCTATGTGCACGCGTATCTGGCTCGGATGATTGAGTCCATAGAAGAAACCATCCTTGAATAAATGCCTATTGTGAGGGAATTCGTAGAAGTGTTTCCCGAGGAACTGCCTTGTCTTCCTCATAGAAGAGATGTTGAGTGCTCAATTGAACTTATACCTAGGGCTTTACCAATATCCAAGACTCCATATAGAATGGATGTTTTTGAGCTTGGAGAGCTGAAGAAACAACTACAGGAGAATCTGGATAAAGGGTTTATACACCCAAGTGCTTCACCATGGGGTGCACCAGTCATCTTCGTCAAGAATAAGGATGGGTCAATGCGGCTCTGCATCGATTATCCTGAACATAAAAAAATCACGATAAAGAACAAGTATCCTCTCCTAAGAATCGATGACTTGTTTGATCAGCTGCGTGGAGCACAATACTTCTCCAAGGTGGACTTGCGGTCAGGATATTATCAAGTAAGGGTGAAGAAAGAAGACGTCCACAAGACTGCTTTTCATACAAGATACGAGCACTATGAATTCATAGTAATGCCTTTCGGACTAACCAATGCTCCATTAATATTCATGGACTTGATGAATAGAGTATTTATAGATTACCTTTACAAATTTGTGGTAGTATTTATAGATGATATTATAATATACTCCAAAACCAAAGAGGATCACGAGGAGCATTTAAAAACTGTACTGGAGACTTGGTCCAAGGAGAAGATCTATGAAAAGTATAGAAAGTGTGAGTTCTAATTGAAGGAGGTCTCATTCATGGGCCATATCATCACAAGAAATGGGATATCTGTGGATCCCTAAAAAATAGATGCAATTGAGGGATGGATGAGGCCAACATCTGTAACGGATATCCGTAGCTTCTTGGGGTTAGCTAGATATTATCGACTATTTGTGAGAAATTTCTCACGATTGTACAACCCTCTTACCATGCTAACTTTAAAGGGAGTAAAGTTTTCATGGAGTGATGAGTGCGAAAGAAAGCTTCAAGGAGTTGAAAAGGAGGCTTATCATGGAACCCGTGCTCACTTTACCCACTTGTGGGGAGCTTTTTGTGGTATTCAGTGATGCTTCGAAGAAGGGCTTAGGATGTGTGCTGATGCAGAATGATAAAGTGATACCCTATGCCTCAAGGCAGTTGAAAATCCATGAGGAAAACTACCCAACGCATGATCTGGATTTGGCGGCGGTGATCTTTGCCTTGAAAATCTGGCGGCATTATCTCTATGGGGAGAAATGTTAGATATATACTGACTACAAGAGTCTTAAATATATATTCACATAGAAAGAGCTTAATATGCACCAAAAAAGATGGATAGAGATCATCAAGGATTATGACTGTTCAATACATTACCACCCTGGGAAAGCGAAAAAGGTGGCAGATGCCCTAAGTAGAAAGGACCCAACAATTCTATAAATGATGAGAATTGAGAAGGATCCAATATTCTTAGACTTGATGAAGATGGACGTGGGAATCATAAAGAAGGGAACATCATAAATCCTTTCACAAATGATTTCTCAACCATCTATTTTGGAAAGGTTAAAGGATGATCAAAAGGATGATGTGAGAATTCAAGAAAAAGTGGAAGCTATCAAAAAGGGAAACTCCTCAGAGTTTAATGTTAATTAAGAAGGAACTGTGCGGTTTGGGAAAAGACTATGTGTTCCATCATGTCCGGAGCTGAAGAAGGAACTCGTAAATGATGCACATAGTTCAAATTTCCCTATTCACCTAGGGAACACAAAGATGTATCGAGATCTTCGAGAAAAATTTTGGTGGGATAATATGAAGAAGGAGATCGCCGAATATACATCAAAGTGCCTAGTGTTCCAGCAAGTGAAGGCAGAGAGGCAGAAGTATAAGGGGATGATGCAACCATTTCCCATACCAGAATGGAAATGGGAAAACATCACCATGGACTTTGTCACCGGACTTCCAAGGACATCCAAAGGCAACAATCCAATCTGGGTTGTTGTGGATCATCTTACAAAGACGGAACACTTCATTGCTATTCGGGAGGATTTATCATTGGATCAATTTGCATAGATATATATTAGAGAAGTGGTAAGGTTTCATGGAGTACCACTATCTATTGTGTCTTCCCGAGATCCAAGATTCACCTCTATGTTTTGGAAGAGTCTTCAAAATGCTCTGAATACTGAACTAAAATTCAGTACGACCTATCATCCTCAAACTGATGGCCAATCCGAGCGGACTATCCAAACACTTGAGGATATGTTGAGAGCATGCTCAGTGGACTTTAAAGGAGGATGGGATCAACATCTTCCTTTGGTTGAGTTCTCTTATAATAACAGTTTCCACTCAAGCATCCAAATGGCACCATTTGAAGCCCTATATGGGAAAAGGTGCAGAACACCGTCATGTTTGGATGAGTTCGGTGAACGTAAGATTCTTGGACCAGAAATGGTCGAGGAAATGGTAGGGAAGGTGAAAACCATTCAACATCATATCAAAGAAGCCCAAAGTAGACAGAAGAGTTATGCAGATAATCGTCGACATGACCTTGAGTTTATAGTTGGAGACATGGTGTTTCTATGCATATCTCCATGGAAAAAGGTCATAAGGTTTGGAAAGAAAGGGAAGTTAAGTCCACGGTACATCGGCACCTTCGAGGTTCTTGATCGTGTTGGGGCTGTGGCCTATCGAATAGCACTTCCACCAACTATGGACAAAGTACATGATGTCTTTCATGTATCCCTATTAAGGAAGTACACACTGGACCCTTCACATGTACTCTCTTCTGAGGTGGTACAATTGGAAGATGATATTTCATATGAGGAGAAACCAATGATGATCTTAGATCATAGATAAAAAGTTCTACGAAATAATACAATGCCCCTCATCAAGGTGGAATGGAGAAACCACAAGTTTGAAGAAGAGACTTGGGAGTCGGAGGATATGATGAAGTTGAGTTACCAACATTTGTTTTAGTGTGGGAAAAGGAAAATTTCTAGGGCGAAATTTCTTAAGGGGTAATATTGTAAGGACCCGATGTTTCATTAATAGAAAATCTATCTTGATCCAGTTAAATGTCTCTTTAGGAAAAATGTTTTTATAAGATGTCAAATTCTTTGGTTTTTTGATAAGAGTTTTTACCGTTGTAAATATAGCCGTTTAACAGTGATCACTTGATTAGTATAAATATAAGGCTTTAACGAACCCAATTTTTCTCAGACAAAGGAAGCGATGGCCTCATCCAGTAGAATTTCTCCATACGAAGCCCATTTTTCAGAGCTCGGAAAAGAGGTGGCATCCTTGGGCTTCACCATTGACAAAGCCCAAGCTGCGCTTCACCATGTCAAGCTCGAATGTGACCGTCTACGGGAAAAGTGGATGTTGATTGAAATTACCACTCGAGAGATGTTATCCGAGCCACCCCAAGAGTCTGTCAGCATCGCACACCTTACCCTTAGGTCTTATGTGTCTGTTTTAAGGGGTTATGTAACAAATAAGTAGTACTGTGTTCATGTACATTATTTTTTGTATTTAATAATTAATATAATTTCTAGTCATTTTTGATACATTGTAAATAGTTTTTAAAGTACAAATGGTGTTTTTAGTTATTATTTAATTAAGAATTATATTTTATTAAATTAAGGGATTTTTGAAATAAATAATATTTTAATAAAATATTATTTTTATTATTAAATTAATTTTTATTAAATATAAATGATCTTATAATTTAATGAATGAAATTAAAATTTTTATTAAGGTTTGAAAGCCATTTCTGTCAAAACCCGTGAATTTTCGATAAAAGTCAGTTTTTATTTTAAAAGTGAAAATTCACATTTTTAAAAAATTATTTAGATAAAATAAATGTTATTTTTGGAATCAGGTCATCGAAATTATCCAACAATGAATTGTTCATAATTTTCTGAGATAGTCAAATTTTTTGGGTAAAAAATAAATACCATTTAAATATATAATGTGTTTTATGACATCATAATGACCCAATGGTGATGTAATAAAATATGATAATCCTTATGTTCGGCCAATATATGTTTTATCATTAAAATAATGAGGTTTTGGGTTTGTTTTACTTACTTTTCAAAGCATTAATGAACCCCTCCAGACATATTCAACACTTTGCCTTTTTAAATTAATTTCCATGGGAGTGTGACTCACCTCCACATAAGAAACCCTAATATTTCAATAAGTTCAGACCTTGGACTTTTAAAATATTGTTTTCCTCTTTCCTTTTCCAGAAACAATGGGCAAAAACCATGGGATGGTTTGTGGTTTGGATTAGTTTAATATAAGGGGTACCAAACCTAAATAATAAAGAATTCTCTCACCTTTCCTATATAAACCCACCCAAGTTCCCACTTCCTCCTCACTAACATCCCTTGGAGTTCGTCCAACCTCTGCCCTACTCTCTCTAGAATCCTCCCAAGGTGCCCCAAGCTCCCAAGAAGCCTCTCAAAAGCATCTCTCTAGCCTTTGGAAGCACACTTCCAAGTAAGGGTTTTTTCTTCCTTTCTCATTTTTTTAAATTTTGTTTAAGTTGTAATAAAAAGCAGGGTTGTCATATATTTACCCATGTTTCTATTCAAATATTGAGTTAAATGAGAGATTATTGTGACAATTTTCATGATTCCCACTCCCATCAGATTGGATATCTCATTAGAATAGTAATCACACTGATCTTCACATTAGATGTTATCATGAGTCCTCCTATTACCATCCAGTGGTAGAAATAAAAGAAAAATTAGGGGTAACACATAAAGGGTAATCCAAGGATAAAAATGGATTACTTATAACTAACTTTTATTTCCTTAATTTATGAATCTACAGGTTTCAATCGATGTTATCCATGATCTACTTTCCAATATTTATTCTTAGAGGCATTTTTCCCTTATCAATGGTTCATACTAACCTGGTGAATTTACCAAAGCATATTCCCTGGGAGTGTTGTAACCAAGATTTCAGCGAGGCCCGTTGTCGTGTACTTGGATACCCTGGGTCCAGGTAGAAACTCCTTGTCAGAGTTTTCACTCCTAGTTACATCTATGCTAGAGCTGCCTCTACCTACTCGTATCCAGACAAGGATGTATTTTCCTGGTAAACCACTTAATCAATACTCACCAAAATTTAGGGATGTTCTTATTATACCTAGTCTTATCTCTAAGGATTTCACTAGGGTTTTCTAATCATAATCCAAAAAACAACTAAACAAATACTTTGAAACCAACTATAACAACCCTTCTTTTTATTACACACTTAGACATGATTTATTACATAAAATCATCACCTGAAACAACATATAATATCGAGAGTTATAGTGTATTTGGGGATTAAGAACATTATGTAATGACTTAAACCAAGAAACACGATTTATTTATTGAAAAATTCCTTTACATGACCACTACATTACCCCGCACATAGCATTGCAAGGGGTAACCTGAAGAAATTCATATGAAAAGGGTGAGATATAAAACCCAGGAATGGAGTAAACAAGGCATTACATGAATAATATAGTACATTTCAGGAAATATTCATGTCAATAGAGCATTAAAGAAACCTGATCCTAAAGGCATGATAACATGGAAATGTGGCAACAACACACAACATGGTATTAGCATGATCCAAGCCTTATTGCACAACGAGCATGAGTAAAACCTCATTTCACATGAATTAGAATGTGTAAACCCTCACTTCACTTGAAAAATTATGATACTAAACTTTACTCAAAGCATTGGAGGGCTATCATGGTGCACCATTGTTAAACATTTCATTTCATGCATAAGTGTTCCATACGATCATACAACATAGATTCATTAAACATCATAATTTATTCCATGATAAAATAATGTGGAATTAATATAAGAAACTATTACATAAATAAGTAAATGCGCATAAAGGTGAATATACTTGATAGATAAATGGGCATCATATTCACTACACTATTATTTTGGCTTGGAATATAATGGTGCAATTTCGATAGCATAACAACATAACACAAGATATTATAAAAATGGTTGATGAGAGAGAAAGAGGTGTCTCATCATATGGACATGAAATGGATAGTAAGGGGGTCATATAGATACATTTCCCAACATAATTAATGGAATTTAGATTGATAATTCAAAATAATTGGTTGAATGTAAATGAGGAGAGAGAAATTCCATATGGAATTTCATAATGGTAATGGGAATACATGGAAGGAATAGGTGAGAGAAAAATGGGTCTCTTGTCATTAAAACATAAATAGTACAATATAGGGGAGGTTAAAAATCATACACAAACATTTATAATGTAAAATAAAAGGTCATAACAATATTAATAAACATGGATAAAATGGGAAAGGAAGGAATCCCTTACTTGGATGTGTGATCCGAAAGGATTGATAGGGGATTGAGAGAGGCTTATTGAGAGATTGGGGAGCCTTGAGAGGATTATAGAGAGAGTATGGTAGGGTTTGGTTGATCTCCAGAGGCTTTGAGTGAAGAGGAATGGGGAACGTGGCTTGACACTCTTCCAACTGACTTATCGCCTCTCTTTGAGAGAGATTGTAACAAAATCCCATCTTTCCGAACTTTGTAATCCTCTTGATTTCTTATATATTTTGTGCTTTGGTCTTTTGACCGAAGCATTACCTTTGAAAAAAAAGGAATGGGGAACGTGGGTTGGTTTATATAGGTACTGAGAGAGAATTATTTATTATTTAGGTTTGGGTCACAACACATTAAACTCATCCAAACCACAAACCAGCCCATGGATTATCCCAAGGTTTTTTCCAAAGGGGAGTGGAAAAAAAATATATATGGACAATGCTCGAAGTTCATAAAATAATAGGGTTACTTAAGTGGAGGTCAGTCACACTCTCAAGGAAATAAATTTAAAATGGTAAAATGTTTTATATGTCTTGACAGGTTGACTTAAGCATTGTAAAATAAATCAAAAATAAAATAAAATCACATTATATTAATGTTAAAACATATATTGGATGAAAATATTGTTTATAGTATTTTATTACATCACTATTGGGTCAATACGATGTCATAAAACACAATATATATTTAAACGGTATTTAATTTTTACCCAAAAATATATCTGTCTCAAAAAATTATAAAAAATTCACCATTGGATAATTTTGAAATCGTGATTCCAAAAATAATATCCATTTTATCTATATAATTTTCTAAATATTTTAATTTTTACTTTCAAAAACCCGACATTTATCGAAAATTCATTTGTTTTAACAAAAATGGCTTTCAAAACTAAAAAAAATAACAATCATATTCATAATATTTATATAGTCATTTATATAATTTAAAAATTAATTTATTAATAATATTTAATTAAAATTTTATTTAATTCATTAATTCAATTAATTTATCAAAATAGTTTTCTTAATTGAATATTAACTAAAAATAGTATTTGGGATTTAATAACTATTTAAAATGTAACAATAATAAACTGAATATATATTATTTATTATATACAAAAAAATGCACATAACCACAGTTCTAGGGTCTTGTTTCATAACCCCATATAACACCCACATAAGACCATAGGTTAAGGTGAGCGATGGTGGAATACTCTTGTATTGGCTCAGATATCATCGCTTGGGTGGTAATCTATATCAACTTATACTTCTCCTATAGGCGGTTCCACTTGATCTTAAGATGTTGATGCTTGGCTTGGGTTTGGTCAAGAGTGAAGCCCAATGATGCCACCTCTTTTCTAAGCTCGGAAAAATGGGCTTCGTATGGGGAATGTCTACTAGATCAGGCCATCACTTTCTTTGTTTTAGTAAATTAGATTTGTTAAAGCCCTATATTTATACTAATCATGTGATCATTGTTCAACAAGTATATTAACATTGGTAACAATTCATATTAGTTTTTGAATCCAAAAACATAAAACCATGGTAGTGCATATTTTATATAACACTTTTTCATAATAAGACATTTAATTAGATCAAGAGGAATTTTCATTGATAACAGAATGGGTCGTTACCCTCTCAGCATGCGGTGCATTGCAGTTCGCGAAGGACTCAAGGAATTTCACAGAGGAATATTTCATGAATGTTATTTATACAAACTAGTATTACTCAAAAAAGTGGCTTTCATTTGAGAGTGTAAACCAAACTTCAATAGAGCATCTATTCATTGTGGAGGATGTTTGAAATCATGAAAATGAAGGGATCTACAAATCTATAAAATGTGAGTGGATTGCTTCCAAGAGTAGTGGGAAAAGGAAGAGGAAGACAATGATCTTTTCCACTAGAAGTGATCTAGATAAAGAGACATATGGATTAACCCTTGGGAATTTAATGATAAGAACCTCAATATTTTAATGTAAGGGAGCCTAGGAATAGAAGTTATGTAACTTGAACCTCAGTATTTACAGTGAGCATTAGTGAATTTGGTAAAATATGCACATTACCATTGTATGCTACTTGTATGTAGCCCAGTGAGGGTGAACTAATTAAAAATATCTATGTCCTTGTTCTTTCTTTATTGATTTTATTTCAGTGCTTTATCATCATATAAAATTAGAAAGTACACGACCAACATTTCTATTAAAGAGCATAAGATATGATCATTGTATAAAGTGTTCAAGATCCAGTGGGCAATGGAGAAGTTTTAAAATAATATTCATACCCCGATTCACCTGCCTATAAGGTTATCTAAGCCTCTTTTGGACCAAAAAATATTATTTTATTTTTTAATTTCTTTCCCAAGTGGAGAAGTAACCGAATTGAGGTTTTGCTCAAGGGGTGGTGCAAGGTACACCTTATAGTGGTGTGTACACCATGGGACTTTTGAGGATGGTTACTCTTATATTACATATTAATTTGGTGGTTTCTAAGTTCCATTGTTCTCTATGTTTTTTTGTGTGATGACAATAAGGTTATACCTGTGGCAGGGAGTACCAGATTGGTCATAGTTAAATATCTTCCTTGTAAGAGACAATGGTTGATGTTATGAGACTGGTTTTTGGAATGTAAATATATCTTTTTTTAGATTCTCAAGTTGAGTTTATTAGATGCTATACTTACCACCGGTCTTCACAATTACTAGATGGTTTGGGGTGGGGAGATTGTAAGGACCCACATTTTCCCAGACATAGGTTTTGAGTTGAAATATGAATTTTTGTATCAAATAATTATAAGAGGTAAAATTACATTTTCCCGTATAATACGATCTCTTGAGTTTTTAGGACCACTCCATTTGTCCCATAATAGGGTGTTTACCCTAGACAAAATATTGACGTAATTTTGTGCCATTCAAATTTTAGTGGAATAATTAATATTTAACATTTATTTAAATAAATATTACATTATTTGTGCAGTATTTTTTGGTCTTATATTTGTAATGGATCATCGGATTTCAGTTCCATCTCAACCATTGGATTCAGAATGGGAATTTTTCCTATGCAAGATATAAACTTACGTTAGGCACTGGGGTCAGCCGGGGCCACTTTTTTCATTTATTTTTGTTTTCTTTCCTTTTTCTTAAAATTATTTTCATTGTTTTATTTCTTTTCCATTCTTGGATTACTGAATATTTCACTAAGTCTATCCCTTCACATGAATAATATAGAGTATAGGGATATAGAGAAATAGAAAGAGAGAGGGATACAAGGAGGTATCATGGTAGAACTCGAGACCTTCCGAATTGTCAAGCCACAACCGTAGTCCCTAGAAATGGGAGTGGCATTGGAAGATTATGTTCAATGATAGACCTTTTTTATATTTCTCTATAAATCCCTATAGTTTAGTCTTTTTCTAATGATAATCCCATTATTTATTTTCCTATGGCGACTAGTGGCCTGATCTACTGTTTTGGGGGGTGAAAGTGCCGGTTTCGGGGAATTTTAGAGTTTTTCAATTCTGGAAAACTAGTGTACACAAGATGTGGTTCTAGGAACAAAAACAATGTTGTCTTCTTATTTGGGGAAAAATTACCTTTTCAAAGTACATTCTCTATACTAGGGTTTACAAACATTGTTCTAGGACTTGACCATGTAGCCATGTACCTGTCCAGGCTACCCATGTTGGGGTAGATGACCATGTAGAGTACATAGCCAGAACATGTGTGGGTCACACACCATGTAGAAGTACACATCCACCCCAAATACATGGTCATGTAATTTAAGGGACTCAGTACGTACCCCATAGAGGGTATACACCATGTACCCATCTTACATATCATGTACCCCTCTTATGGGTAGTATACTTGTGCATTTACAAAACATATAAATGAAGATGTACACACACTTGTGGGGCCTATATGGTACACCCCATGTACTAGGGTTGCACACTGTACACCCATTCATCGCTACCCTTTGACGGGTTTTCATGTCTTTTCATCCAGTATTCAAATTTGGACTCAAGATGAGAACATTACAAAAATATTTTCATGTAGATAACATTGGTGAAACCCTAATGGGATTTTGAGGACTCAAATATGGAATTTTAGTCATTTCCCATAATGTTGAGGTTCTTCCTATTGTAATTTTATCCAATGTATCATGAGAGTGAGACCAAATCGGAGATGAGAAATGAGGTATCTCTTGTGACTGATTCCATTTATCCATTCTTTTAGGTCGTCTTCCATGTGATATGTGCCCTTTTGGCCTCATAGGACATGAGACTAGTTGTTTTAGAGGACCCCCTATAGGATTTATCTACTAATATTTCAACCTAGAAGATCCCATGTAAAATCCTGCTTTATCAAGGATCCCTTATGGGATGCCTTTACCTTATTATATGGTTATAGAGGGTCCCCTATAAGATTCCTTCCCCGAGGTGTTGTTTTGGGGATCCTATGTAGGCCACCTCATTATTTATTATCGTTTGAGGATCCCATTTAGGATTACCCCTCTTACATATTTAGCTAAGGATCCCTAGTATGATGAATTTACTTTTTTAGAACATGAGGATCCCATATAGGATACTTATTCAGTGTTTTTACATGAGGGACCCTAGAGTGCCATGTTGTTTGACGAACTGTGAGTTAGTATGCTGGGTTTGGGTAGAGATGGTAGAGGGTGTAACCTTTGAACCTATGATAAACATGTAAACCCATGGGGTAGTGGCAGTAATGTTAGGTTTAGGTGTTCAACATTCCTAAATATTTTTTTATACATTCACATGTTTATTAGTAATCCAACAATGATATCCAAAGGTCCTTATAGGTTTTTGGATGTTGTTCCTTACACGAGGCGCCATTCTTTCCCTTTGGTATGGCCATACATTATTCATGGGATATGTCTTTTGAGGTGTGTTTTCCTAATATTTATTTTTATATATAGAGGTACTACCTATGACTTGGATACCGAGTTTTATATTTGATTATTGTATTATAGGGATTTCTAGAGGTGATTCCTTAAGTCCGAATTTTTAGCATACTATTTGGATATATGGGAACAAAGTCCCTAGTAATGATACTCATAGATGATTTCACTATCTTGAGTGATGAGGTCGATTCTTCTATCCTCAGTTGATATATGATGAGGATCATTCCTCTCTACTATGTTGATATGTGACAAGGATGATTCTACTCCCCTCGACTTATTATACAATGAGAATGATTACACTATCTTCTACTTGTGGTTTATAGAGGATGATTGCACACTCCACGACCCATGGATTTTGATATGTATGATTACGCTCTCCTTAATAAGTTACTTTAATTCAGTTTTGGGCATGCAGTCTCACATTATTGGATACGGGGAATGATTACTCTCTTATGGATGATCTCTACTACAAATATGGGCAAGGGAAGTGCCCCCTTATATCAGAACTAAGAAAAACCGGTGATAAAGATTACCCAGTATCAGTTCTAAATTTTTAGCGCTGATACAGGGTCTCTTTATCAGCGCTTTTCTAGCGCTGATAGAGGATATCTTTATCAGTGCTAGAAAAGCACGGATAAATAACTCCTGTATTAGCGCTTTTCTAGAGCTAATAAAGAGGCCCTCTATCAGTGCTAGAAAAGCGCTGATAAAGAGACCCTGTATCAGTGCTAAATTTTTAGCGCTGATACAGGGTATCCTTTATCAGCGCTAAAGAATCGCTGATAAAACGATCCTTTATCAGCGCTAGAAAAGCGCTGATAAAGACACTCTATATCAGCACTAAAATTTTAGCGATGATACAGGAATGATTTATCATTGCTTTTTTTAGCACTGATAAAGAGTACCATTATTAGCACTAAAAAAAATCTAATAAAGGATACCTTTATGAGTGCTAAAATGTTAGCACGGATAAAGGTAGTCTTTATCAGCTCTTTTTTAGCACTAATAAAACCTTAGTCCATTTTTTATAAAGTCGGTAGCATAGTGCCCTCGTTTTATCATGACCTAAACCTCTCGCTGTAGTGGAACCCTGCGACTCCCCTCTGCTGCCCGTGCTTCTCTAGCCGAACCTCCGCAGCCCATGCTCTTCTTTGCCGGACCTCTTCCGCTCGCAATGCCTCTTCGTTTTGCTGGACCTCCGCCGCCCGCAAGGCCTAGCTTCTTGTTTCCGGACCTCCTCCACCCTCGCTTTGCATTGCCAGACCTCCGTCGCCCGCAACGCCCTCATCTGTTTGCCGAACCTCCGCCGCCCGCAATGCCCTCTTTGGTTTGCCGGACCTCCCAAGGAATGTTTTCCAAATATTTTTTCAATATTGTTTTTGTTGTTGGTGTAATCATTTATCTGGGTTAAATCTTTATGGTTATGGTGTTTAATTGCATCCTTAGGTCCTTTCCTTATTTTTGTTGGTGGTTTCATTCTTGTTTTATGAAGATATCAATAAATAGGTATGTTGTTCCATTATTTGACAGTGTTTTATTTGTTTAATATGATTTATTTGGTTATAAAATGGTTTTATAAATTGTCCGGGTTGTGGGAAACATGTTTTCCAAATTTTGTTGTTGTGCATAATGGTTTGATAATGACTTGGCTGCTGTAAATTGTTGTTTGTCATGTGTGTTTCTATTAATGGAAGTGTGATTGTATAAAATAGATATAATTTTATATAGGGGGTGGAATTGAGCACAATGGAATCTGAATGATGGAGAATAACCCAACCCCATAAACTCATTTATACCTAGAATACATTAATTCAAACAATAATACATCACCAAAATTTAGTAAACCTTCCCAAAAAAATTCACTCCACCCTTAGGAGTACTGTGACACACCTAATTTAAGAGGAAAACAAGTAATTAGAATGTAATTAAATGAATGCAGATAATAGGATGTTACATTGACTATATGAATGGTGTTACATATAATTATTATAACAAGGGGAACATTATAATGAATATTTCATTAATAAACCAAATTATATTATTATAAAATGAAAGATCATCATCGGAAAAACACTTTGTCAAAACATGAGACATTCTAATATTATAAACTTGTGGAATCATCTACAAAAATATATTTAATTCCATAAATAATAAGACATTAAGTTACTATCTTTATCTTATTGGGGATCTCCAACAATATGATTTTAATCTACACTAGGATACACTAGTCAGTGTTGTAGTCTAATATAATTTATCATATAACATAATGTCTCACATAGTTACCTATGCTTCCCTTACCATCAATTATATAGAGATAATAAAAAAGCATGTCACTAAAAAACTATAGGTATTATTAATAAAACATGACAAATAAATCTCATCTAACATCCAAAAACATCCTAATAAATAATAAATTTCTCATACACATCCATGCCTCACATAGAAATTAAATTCATCCCATTGAGGGTATAAGTCAATATATGACATAATTATTCCGAGGATCTATATTTAAGGATGTCGGAAGCATAATGTAAAAATATTTGATAAATATTCCAAAAAGAAATTTGAAAAAGCATTAGAATCATTATTATTTAGCATCCTTTGAAAAATAATATTTGAAATATTTCCTTTTAAAACATTTTTAAATCACATATTCCTCATCAAGAAATCTAATATATTCTTTTGAAATAATGAAAATCGTACCATAAAAAGAGTTTAAAATAATAAAAACATTTTTACTTTGAATGATTTATTCATGTAATTATTTAATAATTAGGAAAAATCATAAAACTCATATTTAGATCTCTAATTAGATTTTATGAGAACAACTAACTTCTGAATTTTATTTATTTTTGAATCAAAAAACATGAAAACTACTATAATATCATTTTTTCATGTTTGGATATAATTTTAAAAAAATTATAAAATCCCTCATGAATATCAAACATTGGAATATTTTGATATGTTATAAATTTTAGAAAGTCATACACTCCCTAATAGTCAATGAAATGAATTTATGTAGATTTTTTAACTCAATATTTGTTGAAACCACATTCCATAAATGTTGAAAGACAAATTAATCAAAATTATGTCCCATAAAATCACTAGACGGAAAAATAACCTATAATGAACTAGTCAAAACACATGTTTTTACTACCATAGTTGTTAGGGTTTAGTGAGAAAATGAAAACAAAGGTTCTATTGGTGGTGATGGTGGATATATGTGCTAGTAGTTCCCCTTTTGGTGACTGTTATTGGTTGTGGAATGGGGATGTTGACCCTCATGTTTAATGGAGGCTTGGATGTATTTTTGCTTCCCTTATCTTTTTTTGTTATTTTGGTTTTGGTTGAAATTTTTAAATGCTTATCCCCTATTGCAGTGTTATCTTTTTCTCTATTATATTGTGAAATTTGGTTATGATATGGTGTTTGATTGTTATGTAATATATATGGTTTTTTACATGAATAAACCATTCTCAAAGGTGTTACTCAATGCCTAGGAACTAGTTACAACCCATGGGGATCGATAATTCCCTTCGGACATTCCCACAAGTTGGGTCAGGTTTCATGTGGGATAGAAACCTGGCCTAGTTCATGACAAGGAGTCTAAACCATAGTATGGTTGTCTAAATCATTTCTATACCATGTCCATGGGAGGTTGCAACGTGGTGTCTTTTTTTATAGTCTTAAATTCAATGAGCCCCATCTTATATTCTTTTTTCTCCTACACAACTCTCTTTGGAAATCATGATTTTTTAAGGATTACAAGAGTCATTTTAACTCCTTAAACTATCTTCTTCTCAGATAGCTCCAGTGGATGCATTTGGTTTCTCTCTGATAAGGGGATCTCTCATCGATTAGAAATCCTCTATCTCCTCTTATATCCTCCTTATAGAGTGATAGATCATCATCTTTTTAGTGAATCTAATATTCTTTTTTATGAGTCTTGATTATAAGTTAGACTACTTGATCTCCTTATAAGGAATTGGTTCTCTTCTACTGTATTTGGAAGTCTTTTTTTTGTGTACTTGAACCATAAATACTAATATTTGAGATTAAGATAGGATAAAGATGAATAAAAAATGGATGGATGCTAATCATTTAACAATAGAGTACGAGAATGGTGTGAAAGAGTTCATCAAGTTTGCAAAGGATCACACAAAGGATCCTTCTCAAATCCTTTTTCTGTGTTTACGTTGTTGTTATTCTAGACTACTTACTCCAAAAGACTTGGAAGAACATTTGATATGTCATGGAAAATATCGGATTTATAAATGTTGGAATAAACATAGAGAAAAAGAGAATGTAGCTACTAGCTGGGATAAATCTGCGTTTTATGGATTGTTAGATATGAATACAAATATGGATAATTAAGAAGACAGTATGGAGGATGTTATTACAGATGTCAATGATGATGAAGATCATATTGAGGAAATGACAAAGACAATTCAAGATGAACTCCTTGATTGCCCAAATTTTTTTGAGAAGTTAAAGAGTTGTGAAAAGACTCCATTGTATGTTTCTTGCACTAAGTATACAACATTGTCAGCTGTACTAAAGTTTTATAAATTGAAAGTAGGAAACAGATGGAGTGATATCAGTTTTACAGAACTACTTGCTCTCTTGAATGACATGAACCTGGAAGATAATGAACTCCCAATGCAGACATATGAATCTAGATAAATGCTACGCTCGATGGGAATGATTTCTAAAAGAATACATGCCTACTCGAAAGACTGTATATTGTTTAGCAAAGAGAACAAATCACTTACAAAATACCCAAAGTGTGGTGCTTCTTGAGTCAAGAATGATAAATCTAATCCTACGAAATTTTTATGGTACTTTCCAATCATTACAAGGTTTAGGCATCTATATGGAAGTGAAGAAACTGGAAGACAATTGTCGTGGCATGAAGATAAAATAAATAAATATTGGTTATTACGTCATCCGGCTAACTATCCTCAATGGAAGAAAATTGATCATGAGTATCCTGAATTTGGAAAAGACCCGAGAAACCTTCGTCTTACATTATCTACAAATGGAGTTAATCCTTTTGGTTTTCAAACCAGTACTCATAGTACATGGCATGTTATGTTGGTAAATTATAACTTGCCACGCTGGTTATGCATGAAGCGGAAATTCATCATGTTATCTATGCTTATATCAGGACCAAAACAACCAGGTAACGATATTGATGTTTATATGGCTCCTTTGATCGAGGATTTGAAGTTATTGTGGGACTCAGGTGTAATGTTATATGATGATTATAAAAGTGAATACTTGACGTTGAGAGCGATGTTGTATGGGACAATAAATGATTTCCCTGCTTATGGAAATTTGTCAGGCTATAGCATTAAAGGAACTGAAGGGTGTCCTCTGTGCAAAGAAGATACATAATCAATTAGGTTGAAACATTCATCAAAATCTGTGTTTCTAAGACATTGTAGATTTCTAACTCATCGGCATAAGTAACGATATTGGACAACATCATTCAATGGAAGTTTAGAAAAATGTGCAACACCGTCTCCACTAATAGGTGATCAGCTATTTGAGAAAGTAAAAGATCTAAACAATGTTTTTGGTAAACAATTTTCGAATAACCTTACGAAAATCGGTTGGAAAAAGAGATCATTTTTTTTGAATTACTATATTGTAATTGTTTGTATGCCAGACATTTTCTTGATGTGATGCATGTGGAAAAAAATGTATGTGACAGTGTTATCAAAACGTTTCTAAATGCCCCTAGAAAAACAAAAGATGGAATTAAGGAAGGGTTGGACATGGTTGACATGAGAATACGAGAAGAGTTGGCTCCTGTGAAGGGTGAAAATCGAATTTTTCTTCCTCCAGCTGCTTATACTCTTTCTAGGGTGGAGACATATCAGTTTTGCAACTTCTTCAAAGATGTAAAGGTTCTAGAGGGGTACTCATCAAATATCAAGAACATCATGTCAATTAATGATTTTAAGTTAAAAGGTTTTAAATCACATGATTTCCATGTTTTGATTCAAGATCTAATTACTAAATCTTTACATTTCATTTTTCCCAAGAATGTTCGTCATACATTAACCAATCAATATTTCTTTTTCAAAGCTATATATAGCAATGTTTTAGACCTGGGGAAACTTCCAGCTATGGAAAAAGAAAATTTCATCATATTATGTGAATTAGAAATGTTCTTCCCGCCAACATTATTTGATATGATGGTTCATTTGAAGATTCACATGGTGAGAGAGATTCGACTATGTGGTCATGTGCACTATAGATGGATGTATCCTGTTGAACAGTATATGAAGATTTTGAAAGGGTATGTCAAAAATTGAAGTCGGCCAGAGGGTTTTATAGTGGAGCTATATATTTTTGAGGAATCCATTGAAAATTTTACTAACGTCTTATCTGATGTGGAAAGAATTGGTCACTCGAAATCTCATCACACTGGACACATTGAGGGTGAGGGAATTTCTAGAAGAGAAGTTGTGACAATCAATATTACAGATCGGGACCATGCTCATTTTTATGTTTTGCATAACAGTTGGGAGGTTGGTCCATATATTGAAACTCACAAATAAATTCTTAGGCAATTGAATCCATTGAGGGATGAAAAATGGTTATCAGATGCACATAATTACCAGTTTATAGGATGGTTTTAGAACCATAATTTTAATCAGTTGGATAAAAATCCGAATTCAATTTCAGAACGTCTTTATTGTCTAGCCGCTGGACTAAGTTTGTATATATTATCTTACAATGGTTATGTAATTAATGGTTATACATTCTATACAGATGAACATGATGAAGATAGTACCATGAAAAATAGTGGAGTTACACTATTGGCTGAAGAGATGCATGTTTTTGGTAGTAAGGACAGAAATCTAATTTATGAAAATATGTCATACTTTGGTATTATCAAACTAATATGGGAGTTAGATTATACGACATTCCAATTGCTAGTTTTTCAATGCAAATGGATTGATAACAACAATGGTGTTAAAATAGATGAATAGGGATTTGTGAAAGTAGATTTTAGTAAAGAAGGGTACAAAGATGAACAGTTTATAATGGAATCAAAAGTAGTACACGTTTTTTATGTTCTAGATCCCGCAAACCGAAAGAGGTCGATTGTTCTGTTATCATCCAAAACTACTGAAGGTTCTGATGAAAATTTTGTTGAGGATGATCCTTTTAGTGGTACATCGCAATCATTTCACTACGGCCCCAATTCATATGATGTTTTTATGTTAGAGGAGACCACAATGATGGGATTTGGATAGTCTATAGAGGTGTCAAATCCCTTCATCCTTTGAAAAAAAGAAAGAGAGTTTTTTAAACATGTTATATTTTGTTTGTAATATAGAGCTTGTTATCTCATGTTATTATATAATCATTACTGAATTTATGTAATCTGAATTAACTGTTCAACCACTTTTTTAGATAATGACTTCTGCACATTCTAGTGCTCCTAACCTTATGGGTGAACTAGTCTCTCATGCAGGTGCTGCTGCAGCTGCTCCTGCAGCTCATGCTGCTGCTCCTACTGCTCCTGCAGCTCATGCTGCTACTGCTGTTGCTCCTGCCCCTACTCCTGCTAATATTGCAGCTCATGCTACTACTGTTGTTGCTCCTGCTGCGGCTCCCGTTGCTCCTGCTACTCCTCCTGCTGCGGCTCCTGCTGCTGTTGCTCCTCCTGCTGCTCATCCTGCTGCTCCTGCTGCTGCAGCTCCTGCTGCTATTAGTGTTGAGGTCCAACAACCATCAGCACATGATGTTGATACCATCATATATTATCATATAGATGATGTTGATATTTATGAAATGGTCGAGAATGAAGCACCAGCATTGCAAAAATCACAGGTGCGTCGTAGTTTTACATTGTTAGCCAAAATTATTAAGGTGAAAAGCAAAGGAATCAAATGTGAAGTCAGATGGAATGCACGGGGCCACATGTGAATCCCAACAAGGCTATGTTTAGAATCTACATTGGAGTTTTCACTCGACAATGCATGCCGATTGAAATAGATTCATGGCACCATGTTGTGTCCGAGCTGAAGGCTGTGATCTGGGAAGAAATTACGGTAACATTATAAATTTATTTCTTTAATTTACTACCAAATAAAATAATGAAACAATTTATTACTCTTCTCAATCTATTGTAGAGTACATTTATAGTTGACGATTCACACAAGGATTATGTACTAAGGCTTGCAAGAATGATTCATCGAGGTTTTCGCACTATTTTAACAAGATGTCACCTCAATGATTGTAAAGGTAAAATAAACCCACACCCACCCACTGTCTAAGCTCACCTGATATCCCAAGAAGCATGGGAGGCATTTATTGGTTGTCATGGGGATGAGAAGTTTTAGGTAAATTGTGAGTGATAATACTTTGTTTGGGGATACCTGTATTCATCACTTTGATTGTCAATATTTAATTTATGAAACAGAAACTCTGTACTGAAAATAAGGAATGTTCTTCAAAACCAACATACCCCCTATCATAAAGCAAAGATGGGGTACACTTTATTAGAAAAGAAAATAGTACGTATTTTAAATTTACAATAATATTGTTATGTTCCAATAATCAACATCATAATTATTTTTCTATGTTTATATGTAGATTGATGCGTCTAAAACCAAATGCACTTACATCCCACGTCATGTGCTATGGAAGGAGGCACGTGTGAATAAAGATGGGAAGTTAGTAGATCAGAACACACATAAATTGTGGGAAATATGTGTAAGTATGACACGAAGATAAAATAATTTGTTTAAAATTGATATTATATAAAAATAATTAGTTATTTTTCTATATCCGATAGTCACAGGAATCAACTAATACTGTAGCTGATATAGACCTATTATCGACGGGTTTGAAGCAGCCAGAAAAATACGT
Organism: Viscum album; assembly: GCA_963277665.1. Lineage (NCBI taxonomy): Eukaryota > Viridiplantae > Streptophyta > Magnoliopsida > Santalales > Viscaceae > Viscum > Viscum album. The sequence goes on from OY728150.1 coordinate 538,211,194, forward strand.
TCATGTCAGAGGTGCAGGGTTTGGGGTGACACCTCGAGTATATTTTGAGAAGAAGAAAAAAATGGATGATACAGATGAAAAATTGGAACAAATGAGCGAAAAAATAGCAACCCTTGAAGAACAATTGCAATGGAAGGGAGAGTTGCTATCAACTTTTATGGGTGGGATGAAAAGGGAAGAAACAACTCAAGAAAAATCACCACATGAACATCCCACCCCACCCCCACCAGCTTTGAGGCGAGACATTCGCCTCAAAGAACAGTCTTAGCCATTGTAATCAATATTCTAATAATTGTTCCCATGAAATATGAATCAGACAAACACTGATAATTTTTCTGTACTCATCTTCTACAGGGTGATAATGATTGTGATTTATATATGTCAACACCCACCTATCACCTTATAGCGAGGGCTACAGTGTTCAATATCCCAAATGCCACACTGCCTAATAGACCACTTCTGAATGATCATCTGAAAGTGATGATTACTGTAGCTCATGAGCCAAAGGCAGAGCTACCTATTCTACTTGATGGTGATGATATTCATACTGTCGAAAAGGAAATTGGGACATTCATTGCATGGCCATCACAACTTGTAAGAGTACATGCATATAATGAGGTATTTATTTCCTTTTATTTTCAAGATAAAACCTTAACAATTAATGAAAAAAGGGTCTAAACCAATGATTGTTGTTATAGATGGAGAAAGGGAAGGGGGTAACAAACGTCGGCTCAAAACCATCTAAAGGATGGACCAATCAATAACAATGAGCTACTGAAAGCACAATAACACCACCTGTTCTCTATCCACATTTACTAGCATTGAAGACTCATGTGGATACGAAGCTAAAAGATGTAAATAGTCATATAGTGGTATTTGAAGAGAATATATACAGAGAGGAAAGTCAAGTTTTCGTTGATACTGAAAATGAAAATGAAATCCTTGAAAACAATTGGCTCGGCATCACAGTTGTAAATGAATATATGAGGCATGTTTCTATGAATTGATTTTCCAAAAGCCGATCTAATGTGAAAATTATGACTAAATGCATTTTATATTGTTGATAGAGGCATTTATGAAAAATAGTTGAAGGAATTATCCCATGAGCCAAGATTTGGACTGGTTAGTCCTCATATCACATCAACACACCTAACAAAAATAGAGCCATCAAAAAGGGATGCAATAGTGAACGGCTTGTTGAAAAAATTTTAACGCAAGATTACAGATGACAGACTTTTCCTAATACCAACCATGCAGGGGTAATACTCTACGATTAAAGAATATCATTTATATTTTTACTTCTTTTATTACTTATTCATTTTTGTGTTTTTAGTCAACATTGGTTGCTAATTTCGGTGAAAATGGATACTTCGAAGATTTAATTTCTAGATTCAAAGCAAGGATATCCATCAAACCGACCACACATGATGGAGTTTTTGAATCTGTAAGACACTACATCTTACGTTTTAGGTATAAACATTAAGTAATATAATTTATATTATCATTTTCTGAGGATTCTGTTTTGATAGGGAGGTGTATCATTATTGTCTAAAAAAAGGAATGAGGACAGGGGTTAAGCATAGGGAGGCGAGAAAGTACTACGTCTGGAAAAATATCAGGGTATATATAATAAAATTTCACTATCCAAACACATCTTAACACAAGTTACATATTCTCCTAAAGATCAATTTTTTTGCAGTGTCCAAAACAAACAAATGATAATGATTGCGATTATTATGTTTGTAAATTTTTGAAATATATCATTTTTCATCAGCGAACTAGCATCCCTAAAGAAGTATTTTTTAAAACTACTAGTTCATTTAAGTTATTTATAAATTCTTTATTTTATTATTTTGCAGTACTACTCTGACTTCCAAAAATTCTCATACTCAAAAGAAGATATAGATTTGTTCAGAAATGAGTGGGATTCATACATGATGGAAGATTGTACAAAAATAAAATGAAGATCTGACTTGGGGACATGTACAATTTGTGGTCATTTTTGAGAGGGGTTAAGGGGATCAAAAGATGAAACATTGTTGTATGTAAATTTCCATCGGAAAATTTTAATTTTTATTAAATAAAATATCCTTTATCCAATGAGTCATTTTCATATTTTAACAGATGATATGCACCAGCAACATGTATGAATGCTGAACCACTCAAAGGGTCTCTATTTGGTTTAAAATGGAGACGATTTTAAGTGAAAACAACAACTGACCTACAAAAATCCAACCGAATGCATTCATATGGCCTTGATCTTTTATAAGAACAATACAAGGGTCTGTGGTGAAATGTATGAGTCAAACCTGCCTCAATTCTGAGGCATGTTGTGGCCTCTATCACTCAAAGGGTCTCAATTTTGTTTAAAATGGACACGATTTTAAGTGAAGACAACAACTGACCTACAAAAATCTGACCAAAAAAATTTGGATTGAAATTTTCTTTTATAAGAATTATCCAAGGGTCCTTGGAGACGTGTACGAGTCAACCTAACCTCAATCCGAGGCACGGTGTGGCCTCTATCACTCAAAGATTCTCTCTTGTTTAAAATAGACTTGATTTTAATTGAAAACAACAACTAATCTAAGGAAATCGGACCAAACAAATTCAGATTGCATTAATATTTTATAAGAATGATCCAAGGGTCCTTGGTGATGTGTACGAGTCAACCCCACCTCCATCAGAGGCACGGTGTGGCTTCTATCACTCAAAGGGTCTCTATTTTGTTTAAAATGGACACGATTTTATGTGAAAACAACAACTGACCTACATAAATCCAACCAAACGCATTCAGATTGCATTGATATTTTATAAGAACGATCCAAGGGTCCTTGCTGATATGTACGAGCCAAACTTTCCTCAATACAAGGCACAATGTGACCACTAGCACACAAAGGGTCTCTATTTTGTTTAAAATGGACACAATTTTATGTGAAAACAACAACTGACCTACATAAATCCAACCAAACGCATTCAGATTGCATTTATATTTTATAAGAACGATCCAAGGGTCCTTGCTGATATGTAAGAGCCAAACTTGCCTCAATACAAGGCACAGTGTGACTGCTAGCAGACAAAGGGTCTCTATTGTTTAAAATGGACATGATTTTAATTGAAAACAACAACTGGCCTATGGAAATCTGACCAAACGCATTCAGATTGCATTGACCATTTATAAGAACGATCCAAGTGTCCTTTATGATGTGTATGAAAAACTCTACCTTAATCTAAGGCACGGTGTGGCCACTATCACACAAAGGGTCTTTATTTTGTTTAAAATGGACATGATTTTAAGTGAAATAAAAAACTGACCTATGGAAATCTGACCAAACACATTAGCATTGAATTGATCTTTTAAAAGAATGATACAACGGTCCTTGATGATGTGTATGAGTCAACCCTGCCTCAATCTGAGGCACAGTGTGGTGGCTATCACTCAAAGGGTCTCTCTTGTTTAAAATGGACATGATATTAATTGAAAACAACAACTGACCTACAGAAATCTGACCAAACACATTCAGATTTCATTGATCTTTTATATGAATGATCCAATGGTCCTTAGTGACATGTAAAAGTCAACCCCGCTAGAATCTGAGGCACGATGTGGCTTCTATCACTCAAAGGGTCTCTCTTTTGTTTAAAATGGACACGATTTTAAGTAAAAACAAAAACTAACCTATGGAAATCTGACCAAACACATTCGGATTGCATTTATATTTTATAAGAAGGATCCAAGGGTCATTGGTGACGTGTAAGATGCAACCTCGAATCAATCCAAGGCACGGTGTGGCTGCTATAACTCAAAGGGTCTCTCTTGTTGAAAATGGACACGATTTTAATTGAAAACAACAACTGACCTACAGAAATCTGACCAAACGCATTCCGATTGAATTGATATTTTATAGGAACGATCCTAGGGTCCTTGGAGACATGTAAGAGTCAACCCTAACTCAATCCAAGTCACGGTGTGGCCGCTATCACTCAAAGGGTCTTTATTTTTTAAAAAATGGACATGATTTTAAGGGAAAACAAAAACAAACCTCAGGAAATCTGACCAAACGTACTCAGATTGCATTGATATTTTATAAGAACGATCTAAGGGTCCTTGGTGACGTGTAAGAGTCAACCCTGCCTCAATATGAAGCACATTGTGGCTGCTATCACTCAAAGGGTCCCTATTTTGTTTAAAATGGGCACGATTTTAAGTGAAAACAACAACTAACCTACGGAAATCCGACAAAAAACATGCATATTACATTTATATTTTATAAGAATGATCCAAGGTTCCTTGGTGACCTGTATGAGTCAGCCCCTCCTCAATCCAAGGCACGGTGTGGCCGATAGCTCTCAAAGGGACTCTCTTGTTTAAAATGGACATGATTTTAATTGAAAACAACAACTGACCTACGGAAATCTGACCAAACGCATTCAGATTGCATTGATATTTTATAAGAACGATCCAAGGGTATCTGATGACTTTTACTAGTCAACCCCACCTTAATCCAAGGCACGGTGTGGATGATATCACTCAAATGGTCTTTATTTTGTTTTAAATGGACACAATTTTACGTGAAAACAACAACCAACCTATGGAAATCTGACCAAACGCATTCAAATGTCATTTATCTTTTATAAGAATGATCCAAGGGTCCTTGGTAACATTTATGGCTCAACCCCACCTCAATATAAGGCATGGTGTGGCCGCTATCACTCAAAGGGTCTCTTTTGTTTAAAATGGACACAATTTTAATTGAAAACAACAACCGACCTACGGAAATCTAACCAAACTCATTCAGATTGCATTGATCATTTATAATAACGATCCAAGGGTCTTTGGTGACATGTATGAGTCAACCCCGCCTCAATCCAAGGCACGGTGTGGCCAGTTTCACTCATAGGGTCTCTATTTTGTTTAAGATGGACATGATTTTAAATGAAAACAACAACTGACCTGCGGAAATCCAACCAAATGCATTCAGATTGCATTGATATTTTATAATAATGATTCAAATGTCCTTGGTGATGAGAAAAAGTAAACCCCGCCTCAATCTGAGGCACGATGTTGCCGCTAGCACTCAATGGGTTTTTTTTTTTGTTTAAAATGGACACGATTTTAATTGAAAATATCAACTGATCTACGGAAATCTGACCAAACGCATTCCGATTGCATTGATCTTTTGTAAGAACGAATCATGGGTCCTTGGAGACGTGTATGAGTCAACCCTGCTTCAATCTGAGGCATGGTGTGGCCGTTATAACTCAAAGAGACTTTATTTTGTTTAAAATGGACACGATTTTAAGTGAAAACAACAACTGAACTATGGAAATATGACCAAACGCATTCATATTTGCATTTATCTTTTCTAAGAATGATTCAAGGGTCCTTGGAGACATGTATAATTCCACCCCGCCTCAATCCGAGGCACGGTGTGGCCTCTACACGCCAAGGGTCTCTCTTGTTTAAAATGGACATGATTTTAATTGAAAACAGCAACTGACCTACTAAAATCTGACCAAATGCATTCAAATTTAATTTATATTTTATAAGAAAGATCCAAGGGTCCTTGGTGATGTGTATGAGTCAACCCCATCTCAATATGGGGCACGGTGTGGCCGCTACCACTCAAAGGGTCTCTATTTTATTAAAAATGGACATGATTTTAAGTGAAAACAACAACTGACCTACGGAAATCCGACCTAACGCATTTGGATTGAATTTATCTTTCATAAGAACGATCCAAGAGTCCTTGGTGATGTTTATGAGTCAAACTTGCCTCAATCCTAGGCACGATGTGCACGCTATCACTCAAAGGGTCTCTCTTGTTTAAAATCGATACGATTTTAATGGAAAACAACAACTGGCCTACAGAAATCTGACCAAACGCATTTGGATTACATTTAAATTTTATAATAATGATCCAAGTGTCCTTGGTGATGTGTACGTGTCAACCCCTCCTTAATCTAAGGCACGGTGTGGCCGCTAGCACTCAAAGGGTCTCTCTTGTTTAAAATGGACATGATTTTAATTGAAAACAACAACTGGCCTACGAAAATCCAACCAAACACACTTAGATTGAATTTATCATTTATAAGAACTATACAGGGGTCTATGGTGACGTGTATGTGTCAACCACTCCTCAATCTAAGGTAGGGTGTGGCAGCTAGCACTCAAAGGGTCTCTATTTTGTTTAAAATGGACACGATTTTACGTGAAAACAAAAACTGACCTATGGAAATCCAAACAAACGCATTCGGATTGCATTAATATTTTATAAGAACGATCCAAGGGTCCTTGGAGACGTGTACGAGTCAACCTCGTTTCAATATGAGGCACCGTGTGGCCGCTATCACTCAAAGGGTCTCTCGTGTTTAAAATGGAAACGATTTTAAATGAAAACAACAACTGACCTACATAAATCTGACCAAACGCATTCGAATTGCATTGATATTTTATAAGAACGATCCAAAGATCCTTGGTGATGTGTATGAGTCAACCCCGCCTCAATACGAGGCACAGAGTGGCCTCTATCACTCAAAGGTTCTCTATTTTGTTTAAAATGGATATAATTTTAATCAAAAACAAAAATTGACCTACAGAAATCCAACCAAATGCATTCAGATTGCATTGATATTTTATAAGAATGATTCAAGGGTCCTTGGTGAAGTGTACGAGTAAACCCTACCTTATTCCGAGGCACGGTGTGGCTGCTATCACTCAAAAGGTCTCTATTTTGTTTAAAATGGACACGATTTTAAGTGAAAACAACAACTGACCTACGGAAATCTGACCAAACGCATTCAGATTGCATTGATCTTTTATAAGAACGATCTAAGGGTCCTTGGTGACATATATGATTTAACCCCAACTCAATCTGAGGCACGATGAGGATGCTAGCACTCAAAGGGTCTCTCTTGTTTAAAATGGACACAATTTTAATTGAAAATAACAACTGACCTACAGAAATCTGACCAAACGCATTCGGATTGCATTGATCTTTTATAAGAACGATACAAGGGTCCTTGGTGACATGTATGAGTCAACCTCGCCTCAATATGAGGCACGGTGTGGCCACGATCATTCAAAGGTTATCTATTTTGTTTAAAATGGACACGATTTTAATTGAAAACAAGAACTGACCTACATAAATCCGACCAAACGCATTCGGATTGCATTGATATTTTAAATGGGGGGTCATGGCATGTGATCTATCAGGGGAATCTTATATATCAAGTCATGGTTGGCCTGGTATACTAGGTTGATCATGTGTTTGGGTCTATGATATTTATGGGCTTATATCTGGATGAAAATACTCCAATGTGGGAGGGTGGATATGCTTATGGGTCTTATTCCTTAAATGAGAATACTCTCATAGGGGATGGATGAGATATATATAGGTATTATTCCCCAAATGAGAAGAAAACCATAGGATGGTGATGAGATTCTTATCAGGAATATTCACTAAATGAATATAATCCCTTAGTGGAGGGCTGAGATGATTATATAGATTATGCCTCGAATGAGAATACACCCATATTATAGGGTTGTTATGCTTCTTGGGATTATTATTTGGATGATAATACTTCCATATGGTAAATAATATATACTTCTTAGTATTATTGCCTAAATAAGGGTACTCCCATAGTATAGGGATGAGATCCTTGTAGGTCTTATGCCTCAGAATTGTAAGAACACATATGGGTGGTCTGAGATACTATTGAGGGTATTCCCTGGATGAGAAAACTCCCATAAGTGTATTTCCATGACGGAGTATAAATAAAACACACATATTGGAGGTCAATGATAATTATGTATATAGTGGGTAGACCATGGTATATTATATGTTTTGTGTCATTCCTATGATATACTCCTAGAAACCCTAACATTGGATGAAGTAGGTATTGTTGATCAAGCTTTAATACTTGAGAATCAATGTGTCCAGATGTAGATTGGGTAGGACTTGGTCAAACTATATTTTTATAATGTCGACACGATCCTTGTGAAATTCTTGGTAAAAGTTCAGCACCTGGAAAATTAATTTTGGTTTAATCATGGTCATGGATTAGAGGATCAATGATGATTTTTTATTAGTTTTATTCCAGTTATTTCTCAACTAGGTTGTCTATATTGCCTGATCAAGCACTTAAAATAGCCTATTGCAGGTTTAATATTGGGGGTTTATTAATGAGATTCATCCCCCCCACAAGTATGTCCACCTCAGTGTGTGTACAAACCTTATAACTTCTTTGAGGTTGAGAACATGATGCATAATGGATAGAGAAAAGTCCAATGATTTATGTATTGATAAAACACACCCTTGTGGAGCCTTAATATTGAACTGGAAATGCCCCCAGACACCCCTACCCCCCCTTGGACTGCCACCCCAAACCCTTGAACAGCCACCAAAACCCCTAAATTCTGAATTGATTTCTTTAAGTACTTAATTAATTTATAAATTATGTGTTAATTTTGTACAAGTATAATTGTTGTATGTGTATACTTGGTCTAATTTACTTATGATTTATGAGTTAATTTTGTATGGGTATACTTGCTTTAATTGGCTTATTGAGATGCTTTTTCTTGTAGGTGTTCTGGTGTGCTGCTGCAGATTTATCAGAGCAGCAGAGAAGGCATTTATCAGCGCTCTTTTAGCGCTGAGAAATAATGCTTTTATCAGTGCTAAAATAGCGCTAATAAACTACACCTTTATCAGTGCTAAAGAAGCGCTCATAAAAGATATGTTTATTAGCGCTAAAGGAGCGCTGATAAAACATGCATTTATCAGTGCTCTTTTAGCACTGATAAAGGGTTGTTTTATCCGGTATTCCTTAGCACTGATAAAGTCTACCTTTATCAGGGCTTGTTTAGCACTGATAAAGGGTTGTTTTATCAGTTCTTCTTCAGTGTTGATAAAGGAATCCTTTATCAGTGATTTTTTAGCACTGATAAAGTAACCCTTTATCAGTGCTTACTAAGTGCTGTTAAAGCCCGTTTTAGCGCTGTTAAGTCCTGTATTTGTAGTAGTGGATGTGGATGATTCTTCTCTCCATTATTAGAGACTCCAGGTGTTGGAATGATGTCTCACCTATAAGTTCTCTTGATAGATCGCCAAAGGGTCATACCCTTAGAAAATTATCCAAGTTCCAAATTTCATGAACGGCTACATAACGAGACCTAGGGCTCAGATATTGGATTGGATTTACATGGGTTATTGAGAATGAAATCTATATATGTGTCCATTTAAAGTATGTTGGGATGTAATTCCCTAAAGTCCATGATTTGAGTGATTGGAGGCAAGTACATGTGAAGAGAGGATTAGGAAGAGTATCCCCTTATGGTAACATAGTTTGATCAATGAGATTTCCTATTCTCAAAGATGTAGGTATACATCAATTGGTATTACAGACCTTGAGATCTACATAATGATACATGACTTGAGTGACACAACATCAAGATCGATGTCATTACACAGGATGTCTATATGATCAGGATTACATACTTGAGGATTAGATGGTGATTTGGTTTAGGTTGTTCCATTCATCTTACTCATAAATATTAATATTTACGTATATATGTATAGGTACGGGACAATATATGTAAACGTATTTAGATATGGACATCCATGGTTGATCTTTATCAGTAGACTATGATTATGGATATAAGGTTCTAATGTGGTTTCATGTTTATTTTTTTTGCTTATCTTTTTCAGTTGTGGCTCATCTAGGCTGAGTAGTTTTATTTTTCTAACACTTATAGTGGCATATTTTATTGGTTCATCATTGGGGTGGACTATTGATATTGTTTTTCACCCATGCACATGAAACTCAGTGTACATTTAGACCTTATATATTCCTTTTAGGTTGATCATAATTTCATGGTGAAAATGACTAAGGCCTAAAGTTGCATGTTTGATTGGAGAAGCTCATATGGGATCTTATGATTGGGATGGGGTATTTAAACAGTGTTTGGAGATTGAAATTTTTTGGGATCAATGTTATTAGTAGAGCCATATAATTTTAATTTAGTTTCATTTATTCTATGGTATTTGTATGGTCAACACAATGGTTGACCATTGTTTTTTATGAGATAGTTGTTTGAGATTTTATAGAATTTCATTTTTTATTACAACATGTTATATTATTGTTTATTTACTTCTTCTTCACTCTTTTTTTTTTTTTTTATGTTTGATACATAGGTATTTCTACCGCTTACTATGATTTGAGGTCATTGTCCCCCCAAAATCACACCCAAGACCCTCGTTTCTTGCCATAATCCTCTAGCATATGGGGAGGTGTGCTTGGGGACTCATAAATAATTGATTTGGAGAATAATTTTAGTGGAATCTAGTTCAATACATTACATCCATTATCTTTTGAAAAACTTGAGTGGGTGATAATCCATATTGTGTGAATTTTGTGATCATAGGAAGGCATTTATAGATATACTGTATTTCATTTTTATCATTTATTTTTAAATATTCAGGGAAAACAATCATTAAATATATAAACATGGTGAAATTTCTTATCTTTAACTACATTATAGTATTTTTTGTTTTGAAATGTGTTAAACTATTTTTCATGAAATTTATTACATTTTTTGGAATAGACATTTCATGTGAATTCATGAGTGTTATTTATATAAATCCTAATGGGTATTAATCTTCTCACCCATACCCATATATATTTGTATACATAATTGTATTTTTAACTAATGAAAAAATATTGAAAGGATCTTATATTCAATGAATATGAATATTAATTGATGTGTTTATTGTAAATGTTTCTATTTTTTCATTCATTGTATGGAAATATGGATTATCCATGTTGTATATGAATTTTTTAGATGGTCATGAAATATTATGAATATTATTTTCTTGTTTACTCAGAATTTTATTTTGTTTTTTTCTTACATTAAATAATTTATTTTAATTCTTGGTTTGGGTTATAAATATATAATTTATTCAGATTTAATATGTTTTTATAAATTTACATTTAGGTAAAATTTTCCATTAATTATTATGTTTCATATATGAACAATAGTTTCAACCTATGGATATTAAATAATGAAATTGAATTTCTCTAGATGCTTCACTCAAATCATGGGATGGTATTTCCATGTCTTATTATAGAAAAAAGGTACCCATGTATGATTTTTAATAGTTTATCATTGTAATGTTTTGTAAGTGTGTATATTATGGTGGTTAAATATCATTAGGTACCAAATAAAGGTATCACAAAAAAAATTATACTGAAAATTTAGTTTTTGTTGAGTTAAGTTAAGACATATGACTGGGGGATCCATTATAAGACACCCATTAGCTATGCCTTGTTAGTGCCTATGCACAAGACGGGTTGATATGGGATGTATGATCCTGAATCATGGTAAACTAGTGTAGATATGAGGTATATATTAATTGTATTTTATAAGTGATTAAATTTAAAAAATTATTTCAAGAATAGATTTCAAATGGGTTCAAAAATAATTGGGATTAAATTTATTTATGATATCTTTTTTGAAGTAGGACTTGGGATGCTGAATGAATCACTATAAACGGAATAGATCCACTTCGGTAAAGAAATTAATTCTAGTATTTTGAGTTAAATATTTTTATAACCATGGACTCTTAGTATATTTGTTGATATATGGTTTTATGATATTATTGAAATAACTCTTTATAGAGAGTACATTCATGTGAAAGAAGTGAGGAATACCAAGAGTTTTAGTGAACACTGTAAATAACTTTTCTTGGAGGTCCATGTGTTTAGAAAGGGGACATATCAAGTGTGACCTAAAGAAGAAGAGAATACTTTAGAGTAACAATTGATGAATCCTCTAATCATTTATAGTGATTATAAAAAGTTATAATATTTGTATTAAATGATATGATCAAATTAATTTCAAGTTTCTTTATACCCCTACGAGATTGAAGGTGGATATTTTTGCATACATTCTCAAAATAGGAGTTCATAAGTAATGTGAGAAGATTATTTTGGAAAGGATGTATGGGGATAAAATACGAATATAATTCCTAAATATGTTCAATCAAGAATTATACATAGGGAAGTTAATGTTAAGGAAATATTAAGAGTTTCTAGTTCTAGAATAGAGGAAAATGATCATATTGGAGAATGCCATGCATTTTTCAAGGATAGTTAATTTTTCAAATGACCATATTTCTACTAAATATATCATGACATGAATTGTAAAGGTAATGTTTTAGCCTAAAATTATACCAATGGTGGTTATTAACGATTTTACCAACTATACAATAATAGAGAATAAGTTGGATATATTAAAAGTAGATATTTTAAAGGACCGTCATGAATAATGAGGATTCAATGGTGGTGAAAAGGTTTAGTCAATATTGATTACATTTCTCCTTCACAAATCCTTTAACTTTTATTAAAGTGAACTATAATATTACTGCCCAAGATCTACACACATGTAGATTCACAAACATAGTCCAAATAATGTATTTTTATAAGGTTTATCACTCAGATTTAATTGCTACATCCCTGTAATGATTCAGTAAAATATATGATTATACAATACATTAGAATTAATATATTGGATAAAACAACTAGGGTTTGTCCTTGAATGTGTGATATATAATGTGTATCCTCACTTGTTAAATGTGTTCACATCCAAAAAATGGTGAATAAAATTAAGAAAAAATTACATGAGAGTATTCACATAATTTACACTTCAATAAAGGTATAATTGTGCTTATTAAACTTTCTCTTAATCTCCTTCTCTTACTATTTCTATTCCTCTAATATCTATACTATATAATGATCCACTATAAACACACTCAATACCTTCTTCTTATCTCTAATTATCAACAATTTCATAATAAAAATTTATCTACCTCATTATTCACATATGTATTCTAAATTAAAATTAAAATTAATATATTCAATTCTAATAATCATAGTAATTTTCAGAAATTGCATCAATATTGGAATCTAGAAACTCGTAGATATGAATAGTGTACTTGAATATTTGAGTTAGAGTAGACTCCGAACCCCCAATTGAACAACATCACAAAAACTATTTGTTTTTATATTTTTTTATATATAACATGTAAACATGACAAATTTTTCATGATACTTAGATTCAAAACATATCATAATAAGTTAGAGTGTGGAAGTTATATTCTCCATCAACTGTATCATTCGATATATTTCCATTGATGCCCCATGTCCGATTCATCACTATTGTCAAGGAACTGGGACTCTATGTACCTCATAAGTTCCTTTTCGTATTATATATGTTTTCAAATATTAGTGTGGGTTTGATAATAGAGTGGGGAGACTATACCATTCAATCTAGAAATGAAAAATAACAACAAAACAAATAGAATCAATTGTCCTTATAAGAAATTAGGTTACAAGTGTCATTACATATAACTAAAAAAAGTAAACAACATAAACCATTTTTAAAAAATAAGAACAGTATAACGTTTAATACATGTCATTCATACCAAAAAAATACTCATCATTGGTATGTAATATAAAATAGGTCCCCAAATAAAAGCAATGTTAACAAAAACGGTGATAACAACAAAATTGATTCGGAGTGCTAGACTGGCCCCATAAACCAACTCCATCATATATACCTAAATCAACCATCATGTATAGGGATCATACCTTGATCCATACTTACATCCCTGAAGTCTACATGGATAAAAATGAAAACCAGATTGGATGTGAGTAAAAATAAGTAATCCACCACCAATGGTGTCCATAAATATATCCTATTAATAAAGATCATTAATATGTGAAATAATATATAAAATAAATCATGATACAATAAAACACTATTGAATATTGGATTCCGCAATGACACAAGAGACCAACCATATCAACTTTGGATAGTCTTGGTGTCAACTATGAACATATCACATTCTAATAACAAGGGTAAGAATGGCACACACCCATAATACTGAAACCATTGGTGGGAGTGTAGGGAAACCCAAGATCCAATTACATAAATATTACTTCATTTTTTATGAATATTCAATATATAACACAATAATTCCATCCATATAACCATAAGTCTTTCTATATTTAGATCCTAGGTATATAATATCATTATTTCATGAATGGTCATCAACATCTCCAAGAAAATACTTTTCACAATGTACCCTTCTTCAACATTTCCTTCTTAAATCTTATATTACTAACATGGGGATACGTAAACATATAAAAGTGTATCATTGATTATAAATAAGGATAAACATGGTAAATATCAAAAGATGATAATAAGTGGGTATAACATAAGATTAAGTGTATGATGACATGTTTACAACAAATGAGATAATTACCATCAATTCATAAACTATAAAATATGAATCAAGGTATAAGGATCTTTCTTATCAAAATACTCGATTCATAAGAGTGTATAAAAATACATGAGTTATAAGAGTGAATAATCATCTACATAGGTAGAATATTCATATTATTTATAGTGTTCATAGTTTTTCAACTTTTCAGAACCACCATATAATATTCATGGTCATCCTTCCATTTGAACATTAAAGAGATAATTTCTTGTAATATCTCATTTATCTAGCCACCAAATCCCATTGAATAGTTTGTGTAATATTTAAAACACCTCTAATGACTCTAAATAATGTGCCTTTGTTGTATCATCTATTGAATACTTCCTTGAACCATCATAATATTTCATGTAACTCATGAAGTTCAACACAACCTTAACCACCACCGAAACTCCACTCACACTCATGACGCTTCACATTCCATCAGCTATACTTTTTTATCTATAAATATGAACTCTTCCAACTATACAAGATGCATAATATGATCATATGTATTAAAACACTTTTAATCTAGTGTTCACTATCCCAAAAAATCAATCAGTGACTCCCAATAAACTTCAAGTGATGGAATACTCCAATTTCTCTTCTCCATATATTGATCTAAGACAATGAAGATTCATCAAACATCTATTAAAATAAAATAATTTCATATAGTGATTTTTTCCATTTGATAAACATGTTATGAAGAAATTACACATATATAAATCTATACTTACATGCTGTAACTTCATTTCTTCCATATAGGTTCAATTATTTGTAACTTTTCATGAATGAACAACAAGAGTTAAAACACTTTACTTAAATTAAATTCATATAGAAACCCAACAAATTTCCACTTAATAATTTATCTCATAGGTTATTTCTAAAAAATTCCCACTAAAAAACTAATCTCATGTTTAAAAAAATGTCCCACTATCCAAATCTCATTCAAAATATTAGTAGTTCCCACAATGTTCTCCACTCCATTATTGTATTGATCATAAAGGATCATACTAAATGAACGCATCCTCACTACTTTATAAACACAATCTTCCACAACAATGAATCCTTGAAAATCATCTAAATAAAATCAAGGGATTGTTCAAATGAAAATTAAAACATATTTTCTATCATCCAAATATGATAAAATTTCCAAAAATAAGATGTGCAATACACCAAATCCCTATCCCTAGTCTTTATGGACATATAGGGTTCGTAATGAATATTCCACAAAGATTCCACTATCAGAGGGAATCTAACACACCAAATTCTTGCGACTATAGAAAAAAAAACCCCTATCTAGAACTTGGTATTCTAAAATTATTGGATGGAATTCGTATGGAGAACTCCCATTGAAATCACCTTGGCCCCATCCATTAACAAATCCTAGTGAAATAAAGACATTCATGATCTATATCACCCACAACTTCAGTATTGTTGCAACTCCACAAGATTCTATCTCCTTCCATAAATCATATACTTATATACTGATATTACAATGATCATTTCCATACAAACTAGAATACTTTAATATGTAATACATTACATGACATTATTTATTCTACCCTTAGTCTTCATGGAGTCCCAGGTATACATATTATATAGATAATATATATGAGAGAAAAAAATTAGTGGACTTTTATAAATTTAGAGTGTCATTTGAAATACTCTACACATACAAAATGCCAATTTCCACTCCAAGAGACCTCGTCTAGATATCCTATGTTATGTATTATTCAACATGAAGTGACCATGTGTTAGTTTAATTTATTTCAAATTAGAAAGGATATACCAAATAAATATATGTTTGTAATATGTGTTGAATAAAATGAAATAGACTTAATGAACGATAAAAAATCAATGTTTGTCCATAGGAAGTTTTAGGTGATTATATGATTTGTAGATTTTTTTTGATATTTATTTTGATGGTGAAGTTGAATACTAAGTGTAATTTTTATGAGAATTATTGATATTATCATATTTCTAAAATCCATGAAGTAATGGAATGTGAATAATCCTCATTGGAAGAAACAACGAGTTTCTAGGATAATGTTGAAGACTATAATATAGATTTTCCTTCCATTGTACAAATATATTTAGAGCAAATACATAAAAAATATAATATTTTTTAAAAGTAAATTCATGAAGAATACTTGAGATGATAATGTAATTATAAGAATAATTTACTAACTCTTTTTATAATTGTTTTGTAAGAAATAGGCTAGACTCTACAATTCTTAGGGTCCATATAAACCACTCATTTGGTATCTATGTTCAACTATATGGGAGAAAACATTCGTGTTTAGGTAAAGGATGAATGGAGGATCATAGTGGAATATAGAATACACATAAGAAGGTAAGAAAGTGAATGCATGGAACATAGACATGGAACACAGGGGGTAGTAGAGGCACCACAACATGAGGAGGCATGGTGAAAGAGATAGATGAAGCATAGAGATGACCCAAATACCCATAACATGTTATCTTTTTATGTTGGGAGATATATTATATGGTGTCCAGGCATATAAAACTCTGATGTTGAACTTGAAAAGGGGAGAACTATTCCCCCAACATTAAAAATAAAAAAATGACATTCTCTAACAATTTGAGCCAATATAAACTATTCAATTTATCCCAATAATGACTTCTACATTCACCCCTTATAGGGTTTTATGCACATGGAAAATTTTCCGTAACTCACCTTCATTATTCATTGATCAAACTGCCAACTTCATTAGATCAAGACAAACCATCATGCCTCGGTACTATATTGAGTCAAAAAATTATCTCAAATGATATACATGCCTCTATGAATATAATGACAGAACATAGATGGATATTATGTAATAAATAGACCTCTTTGATGGATAAACATCATGTATATTCCATGACATGTGGGAAAATGTACATTTATTCTATTTGAAGGTAATGTTCCAAGATTTTGAGGATGTTCTATACATTTTTTAAATGTGTAAGAATAATTATATTTGAACATCAATGAGGAAGGGAGGGAACGTTCCTTTAATTAATTAAGAATGGAAAATCCATGGGAAGATGAACATCAACTACGACTAATGAAGTTTACATGGATCTTCATTGGGAAGCAACATTTTCTTCAATATTTGTTATTTGAGATTTCTATTCATTGAGAATAAATCTAGACATGTTAAAGTATAATATTTGGTATTTATGAAGATCCATTTATGAATTTTTATTCTTTAGATTATATTTTATGATTGAAATTAAACTTTCTTGCATGTATGATAGATTAGAATTATGAAGGAAGCAATATTTACCTATCATTCCAAGGGAACATAATGCCCGAATGAATGCATTCTTCATATGAGTATCAGTTTAGGTGATAAATAAATAACAATTCAATGTTATATCCAAAAATGTTTCATTACACAATAATTCATCTAAATATTCATATTTTTATTGTTATTTATATGAATATTTTATGCATATAATAATATTAGGTGTATTATGAATAATGATAATGGGAATTTGGATGAACACATAAAGAGTATATAATGTGTAAGGCCGTGAATATCATGATTTTATACATGCAGATTTGGAATATATTCAAAAATTGATGATGTATGAAATATTAGGTTCATGATAAACTCATCATAGTAATGTCATATTTAACTACATTGAAACACAATTTTAATTTCACAAGAATGCATGTAAATTGGTAATATAAATAAAAAGATATATAAGAATATATAATGTGATGGTTTTGAAAATATGAGGCCTCAATTACTTCTAAACCATGTAAATAATAATAAATCTACATCAGATTCTTTTAGAAATCTAATAAAATATTGAATTATAAATTCATATATGATTAAATCTAGAGTCCTTGGGGATTTAAATTAGAATATGTATTGAGTTTGTATGAGATTTAATAGTAGAGAAATATCATACAATTTTGAATATAAAGATTAACTTAAATCTATATCATAGTATCTTAAATATTTTGAATATAGAACATATCCTTCAAAATATATTGTTTTATGAGTATAAATATATGATGTAGGTGATGAAATTTTGAGAGAGAATTTATAACTATTGTTAATTGTATAATATTATATTGAGAGTCTCATATATCAGGGATGAAGGAAAAATGGTGGGATAATATGCAGGAGTCCCTGAAGGGGAGATACAATAGTATTATAGGATGTTTATAAGATCCAAATCACTGTTTTCATGGAGTAAATTATTATGAACAATGAAATTTTACAAGAATTTAATGCAGATCTTCCAGGTGTATAGTAGAGAGCCTGATCATACAAGATCCTAGAGGAGGATCATAAGAAGATGTGTAAGAAAGATCAACTGTTGTATTGTCATAAAATAAGTTAAGCTTGTAGTTGGGGGTGTTTAAAAAGTTTATAAATAGGATCATAAATGGGATTTATTACAATTCTATAAGAAAAACAAGATTTTGGCTAACCAACCAACCTTGTAAAAATAGATGGTGGGCTAGGGAGGGGAACTAAACACAACTGGGTTATCGCGTACTTGGGTATCTTATTAGTTTCATCTTAATCTACTATAACTGAAAATAAGATTTTAGTGAAGAATATATGTTGTGGTATTTGACCAATATGAAATGGAGTATGTTTTTTAGATAAAACTTGTAATTATTTTGTACTGCTCTATTTTTAATTATCGCTTCTGATGAGGTGGGGTTTTGAGATAATTTTGAGTGGATCAATAACACTAACGAGTTCAAAAGTTTGAATATAAAAGAGAAATGATTAATAAAAATTACTGTATAACTGATTGACCCTCTTCTATGTGGTACATATATTGTCCTCGGGATTTAAAATTTGTATTATATCGTCCATCTTCCCTTAAAATATCGAGGATTATTTCATGATTTCTTATAATAAATTTAGTATATTTTATATTTAATAATGTGTCTGAGATTCATTGGCTATAAAAAGCGCAATAATACTTGTATTAAAATTTAGAGACTTCTAATAAGACTCATAAAAAATGAATAAAATGGTGTCCCAGAAGGTAAATATGAACCTAAAAGTATGAGAAGATACATCACTTTGTAAAAATAATCATACTGGAAATAAATCCATTGATTATGATTCTTTTGATGAATCTTGTTCACAATATTATGTTATATCACTCGGTAATCTTCGGTCTAAATTTAAATACCATCCGATGAATGTTCCCAAATACATGTTAAATTGAATTATGGGTACTATCAAGTGAATTTTTTTAGAATGAACAGAAGGAGGGAGAGGTTGAAGAATGAACTAGGTCAATACATTGGAAAGTGAATTTCTCTCAAATACCTTTTAGAATCAAGGAAGAAATCATTATCACTTTTAAATAGAATTCTTATCTACGGTGAAAAATACTAATAAGTTATATTTTTGAGAATGTTGTTTTGAAAAAAAAATTATTAATTATTTCCATGAAATTTAATATGGGAAAAAATCTCTATGGATGTAAAATATTATCCATCTGAGGTTATTAAAAAATGATTTAAGAATAAAGAGAGTTCGTTACATTAATTATTAAAAATTCATGAAAAAAATTCAAGAAGATAATATATGATTTGGAAGACTACCTATGATTAGTTGAGGATGATATTGAGAGGACCATTTTGGAATACACCTAACATTGAGAGGGGGTGAATCAGTGTTGGGGAAATTTTATACCAATTTCCAATTTTTTATCCCTATACCTCTTTGAATTGTTAGGATATTTATTTACCAATTCTCTTTTCCCTGTCACATGAATATATGAAATCAGCAAAGATAACACATGATATTTTGACATGGTTCACTACTCAACAAAAGAAGCTATGTCCTGGGCATGGGTGGAAATTATTCTGACCAAAAAACCACTATAATAGTAACAGTTTACTGTGTCTTGTCATAGAAAATAATAATAAGTCCAGTGTGAGTCCCTACACTTTTGAGGGGGGAGGGAAACAATCCAACTTCGTTGAACTGGTGATAACCAAGTCTAGCTTTTGAATTCCTCCATGGTTCTTTCTACTACATCCCAAGACAGTATTCCCCTATTTAAAAGGGTTTGTAACACCAATAAAGTCATCCACCTATTGAGACCTATTTAATGTCACAATACTACTTTGTTTTTCCTCTCTTCACTTGCTACTTTCCTAAAAGCATTCATGTATCCCTTCTATATTCTTCCTAGTAGAAAACTTGATAGCTATAGAATCTTCTAATTATATTAGTCACAATAATATAAATGTGTTTGTGGTCTAATGACCACCAAAAATTCTATGATACAAATTATATTCAATATATATCAATTTGATCAATAAAAATTATTCTCTGATTCACACTTTATCCTTCATTGCAAAATCAAATGTAGTTAATCGACTTCATATTCTTACTAGATTTAGAAACTCCCATTGTGATTATCAGATCAATGAAGACCATCTCAATTTATCATCATCACAATTGAAAAGGAAAGAATAACATAATATATATTGACCACTCTGTTATTCTTCTTTGAAACAAAAGAATATAGAATAGTGCAACAATATCTAATTATATTCCTTAAATACTCAATATCAACACATGAGTGTATCAGAATACATTCTACTTCCTTGATAAAATATGAAATTAGGTGCACCTCTAGTTCTTCTACACACACAAAATACCCCTAAAAATAGTATTTAATTAGCATTCAAACATGAGGACAATCATCTACAAGCAATCCATGAGCATTATGGATCAATTTCATCGTGAAACAACACAGGAGTGTTAAACACTAGTTGTTTGATTGCGATATCTTCTTCTGTTCATTTAAATAAATGGATCACGAGACTATCCTCTTGATTAAGATTCTTTGAGAGTGCTTAGATCTTGTTGAAGGCTTACAAAAATCCAATATTTCATGCAACCTTTTTGGGGGTCTTGAATAAAATATTAATTCCCTGTGCATAACATTCGAATTGTATCATGAACCACCTCTTGCATGCAAATTTGATCCTTAATGCAACACTCTTCTTGAGTGAAACACTCATTTCTTGTGCATAACTCTTCCTTCTTTTAAACAAATCCCTTTGTTTAAAATTATCACATGAATTAGAGATAAAAATTTCTCTTTGTATTGAGATTTTTAATTGGGAGGGGGTCTCCTATTATTTATAAGCAATGCCGACCCCTGAATGAAAAACCCTGATTATAAAACACAGGTAAATAAAGAATATGAAATTTTTATATTTATCCATATTTGTGAAGAAAATGGTAATATTAATTTAAAGGGAACACTATGCTCGATGGCATACCCAATACGCAACAACGAGTTTCTTGGAAATATTACGTTGCACTCTAATAATAAAATAATATTATTTTAAATGGTAGTTAATGCCTAACTGTTGTAATGGCCAGAATGAACAGAACTAACTAATAAATTATTATATATGTTTGTCAAATATTTTTACTTTTATCCAATAAATGTTAGAGGCCTAAAATGTGAACGAATCTAATTTTAAGCGTAAATATTCAAATATTCTTTAAAAGGTCGATTAACCACCGTTTTATGGTGAACCCTTTCTAAATCCACATTTTGATAGTTTTAAATGTTATATTGGAGAAAATAAAATCTGTATTTAGAATAGGGATATCAATATTTACTTTGTGTTAATTTTTGGTATTTTTCTGATAATGTTCATTTTTTTAAAGAACAGTGAAAAATGTTGTATTTTAATTCAAAAAATACTTTTAATATAATTTATTTATATTATTAGATTATCTTTTGAATTGGTTTTAAATTCCAATTATAATATATTTTTACCATTTAATCCAATAGTGGTCATTGTAATTAATTTCACCTTGAAATTGGACTTAAACTAGTGTCTATCTTTTGATATATATTATTTCATAAAAACACGCTATATGTTCTGACAATGGAAATTAATTATTAGATTAATTAAAGCAACTTATATGTTTTGAATTTTTCAAAATAGAAATCATTTTTGATTTTGGAATATCAAATATAGCTTAGGGTGATTTTTTTGTATTTTTCTGAATAACTTCAATTTTTGATGAATAGTGAAACCACTAAGTGGTAGTTAAAAAACATATTTTTCGTTTAAATGAAACTTTACCACTTATGTGATTTGAATTTCAAAAATCCAACATACATGGTTGTCATTAGGATGTAAAATGTTGTTCAATGGGATTAAAATAATTTTTTGGTGAATAGTAACTTTTAAGTTTTATTAATCGCGATTAAAGGTAATTAGTGTAATTTAGGGTAAAGATAATGTTATAACAATATAAAATTTCCTTGAAACATGTCCTAACCTTATTGGATGAGTCATTTCCGACCAAGAAAATCCATGGGTAAACATGGGTACCCCATGGAGCCACTTTGGTAGGAAAATGACAATAATAACATTTTATTTAAAGTTAAAATAAAAATTTCACAGACATGTATTGTTTTACTAAAACAACTTTTACATGGGGTTATATAAGTCATTTTTTGGATATAAATATTCATTAGAAATATGAATATATATATTACATCATGATATTTTTTTTATAAATTTTAGACATTAAATAAAGTAATTTATTTTTTACACCGTGATGATGCAGTGATAACCTCATAAATGAACGATTTAAATAAAATGAGAATATAGGGTAAAATCTAATTCTTACACTTGTCAAAAACCTATTGGATGGATGGATTTAGAAACCTTATCACATTATCCTCGAAATATATCAATCTGGGACCTTTATAATCCGAAACTCATTTTAATATAAAGAAGCATTTTATAACATTCCAAGGGTGCCCCTCCTCTCCTCTTATAAAAGGACCCCACATCTACCTCTTTCCACACACCTCTGAAGCCATTGGCTCAGCCAAAATCTGATAAATTTATCTCTCTACATCCCTATCCTCATCCTAGAATCCTTCCCTTAGGCAGAAAGATCTTCAAGAAACCCTTTTGGTTCAAACTAAGGGGAGTTACCCGATTTAAAGGTAAAGTCTTCCCTAATGTTTTTTGTATTATTTTGCTTCCCCAACCCCATAAACTATTTTTATTCATTTATTTTGTAACAAAAAGAGTATTTTCATCAAACTAGGATGTTTTTATTAGAATTATTCGAGCAACACTTACACACACCTCCGTCTAATGGATAAAGAACATACTGTTTCTGTGGATGGCGAATTACTGCCTCACGAAACGATGATTGTTCTATCTTCTCCTACCACCTCTCATGGTGGCCATTATGATGGAAATTTTTTTATATGATATATATTATATTTATGTCCTTTATATGACTCAGTATTTTATATTTAAAACATACCTTTATGCTTTTCATGTTGTGAAAATGTGATAATTTAATAGGAGGAAGTGTGGACTACGGCTCCCTCAAGTGATGTGACTCGTTTATGCAATACATGGAATATATAAAGAATGAGATTAATGAACATATGTGACCTATATAAAAAAATATTATAATTGAATTATAATATATATATATATATATATCATTTATTTTCAATTCCATTAATATGACAATGAAATGAAAGTAGTATTCATGCGTACGTACTGCCTACCGTCTCCATGAACGGTGCATTTCATTTCTTTTTATCTCAAAACGTTATGTAATAGTTTAAAATGAATATGTACTAGATATATATGATATTTAAATCATTAATAGTATTTTTGAGATGATTTAATTATAAATACATGGATAATTATTTTAAAACATGTTCATTTTTGACTCATGTACCAAACATCAACAAAAACGTCTGATATGAAATCACATTATTAACCAATTAATATAACATTATAATTTGTGATATAAACTAAATAATAATATTTAAAGTATTTCCTTAATAAATTATAAATTGGCCAAAGTTTATTATTCAGGAATATAAAGAAACGAACAAGAACAAGTCAAACTTGTGGTAAGGGATCCTACCTCTCTCTTCCTTTTAAAGTACTCTCTTTTATGTCATTTCTTTTAAGATCATATTTCTTATGTTTGGGGATGTTATTTTATATTACTAATTCTGTAATTTTTATGTTAATTTTATGATAGACCCTATTTGATCTCATTAATCCATTTTTCGATGTTTTAAGTGGCACCTTTAGGCTGCCATGTTTTCAAAGGCGTTTTTCATCTCACTTTAATTCCCGTGAGATTTATGATACATTTGCCACAATTTCCTTTGATTGGTGTATGTAATGCCCATTATTATACTCTTGTTGTAATATAATTTCATTTATGATTAGTTATATCAATGTTGTATAGTCCTTTCATGGGGTGAACGTTTCAAAAGTTACCCATATCGGTAAGGGAACCTTTCACCCTCCTATTTTTAAACGACTTATTTTATTATGTCTTTTAATTTACATATTTTTATTTTTGGGATATGTTCTTCTATATCCTTATTGATGTAAATTTTATGTCCAAGTGATGAGAAACTATTTTCTCTCTCATCAACTAATTTTATGAATTTTAAAGTGACGCCGTTAGGCTGTCTAATTTTACCAGGGGAACTTCTTAACCCAATTTCGATTTCTTTGGGTTCAACATGTAGTTATTGAATATGTCATCATTTGAATATGTGTGAATGACCTTTGATTGTTTTACACATAATATCCACTTATATTGGGTAGATTTATATTTGTCACACATAATTATGTGATGGATTTATCCATAATTTTAAGATACCTTCTTTATAAGGGATTTCATCTCATTTTACATTTCTATTAAGACTTCATTGTTGTTATGCACAAATTCACTCTTATATGGTGTATATACTGTCCTTTGAAATAGTATACCATGAATCCCGTTATTTTCATGATATTATAATGTTCTGATTAAATGTTATTCCTCAATTATTGTATTCAAGTGTCTCTCATTTTGTTAAAAACCCTTTAACTAAAATATCATTTTAAATGTTTTAATGATTTATTCTTATAAATATTTCTCATTAATATCCATGTTTTCAAAATGGTTTTAAGGATTTATTTATATGGATATTAATGGTTTAAAATGTTAAAATCATCAAAGTGGTATGGGACACTTTGATTCTAAAATCTCTTTATTAAATGTTTTAAATGGTTTTGAAAATGTTTTCTAGAATGGATTCATTATTTCAATATCTTAAAATGTTATATTGTTATTGCAATGTGGTAATGTTATCTTTCCATTATGATTATGTTATGTTCTATGATTATGTTATGGTTCTTGGGCATTGTTTATGAAGATCGGTGTTTTCATGATAATCTAAGGGCGGATGAGCCCGATATAGATCTCCAATGCATTGGGTAACATGAAGGAGTTAAACGCTAAGGTTTATCCGAAGAGATTTAGGGAATATACTGTCATGGGTATTCCAAACGTAACCATGAGGGTTACTCCCTATGTAAGAATGTTATGAATGCCTCATGTTACCTTTATGTCTTATGATTTCTGTGAGTTATTCCTAAATCTTATGATTTATGGAGGTATGTTAAAGTGCTTATGTTTTATGAGTAACGTATGATATCATTGATTAGTATGTATATGTAGACTAATGTTTTCTTTCCATATTGTTATAACCCTTATTGATATTTTTATGCTCATCCCATGTTTTTGAAATGTTTTCCACAGGATTTAAAGTGGAATACGGTCAAGTATGGGATCAAGGAAATGTCATGATGTCTAAATCATGGAACTAGACATGAATATTTTGTTCAAGAGTTTATATTTTCAGAAAAAATGGAAACTGAGTAGATTTTTCTACCTTGTAATCATTGAGATGTAATAGTTATGTCCTAATTCTCTGAAAATCTAAACCTAAAAAGATCCTCAATGGGAATTATTCATTTAATTCAATATTAATTAATTTTATAAGTTCGAGTCCTTATAGTTTGTATCAGAGGTCGGTTTAGATAAATTTAGAGGTTAGGGTATTCTTTGAGCATAAGTGACATTACCATAATGGCTTGGATTTTAGAAAAAGTCACAGTTTTTAGATAAATTGAATGAGTAAGTATATCTTAGTGTTTATCTTCCTCATTAGAACATGATGATTTTGTTGATATACTCACACTGACATTTTTTGGTTTTAGTAAATGGATTGATCAAGCAGGCACCAAAGTGACACTGGGTTTGAAGGAAACTGTGGCAGTTCTCTGATTAAGATACTTGATGAAATGGGGGATTCAATGAGAAATCTCGTGGTTATTATAAACCAACTATCAAGGAGTCATGATTAACCACTTGGACATTGGTGAGTTCTCTAATACATCATTTATGGGAGAACCAACTCGATGTGGAAGTTTAGGTGATAATTATAAAGGTAACCATTAGGGTTTATATGATCCTTACTTTTGAGGTAATTATGGGTTTCTATATGATGGAAGATGAAAGGCATGAGGTAAAATTGAGGTTAAATTATGTTATGGTTATTTTTGAAGATTTTATCTCTTTTTGGGGAATGTTATAAGAATTATGTAGTTTTGGAAAAAGGAAAAAATGTAAACCGTGTGACAACCTGTCGCGTCAGACCATGCTGTAGGAATCGAACGCACAACCAAAGTGCAACTGGTATTTATCACTTACCACTAGACTACATAAAGTCCCTGGTTAGTATGACAAATTATTTTTAGTTAGATGATCTTATGAATATAGAATAAGTTTATTTTGGGTTATCTATGGAAATGATTAACCTATCATGGAGAATATGAGATTAGGTTGATTACTTTTCAATTTGAGACTTTAAGAGCAACTGATGTTATTTGGAGATAAATTTTGATTTTACCTTGGAAGACTATGTGATTAAATCTTTCAAATATTTGTGTTTCAATCTTAGTTTGGATTAATTTGATGAATTTTATGGAAAAATTGATTATTGAATGGTCTTCGTTGAACTTTGGGTTTTGTTGGACAAATTTTTGAGATTAACAATATATTTTTTTATAAAGGATTATCCTTTTTGGGTATTATCTGATCTCATACTAACAATTTCGGTTTTTGTTTTTTTCTAATGACATGGGAAATATATAGTTCTTTTTTTTGATTAAGTGATTCTATAGATGTTGATTATAGCACTCTTAATGTGAACAAGTCATCCTAAATACTCATCATTTGGAGAAAGTATGAGTTTGTGTTAGAAATCTAGAAAATGTTGAAAGTCAACATGACAAGTAAGTATGTTTCCTTACAATTTAGTTAATCTCAGAAATAAATTCCTCAATGATAAGTAACTTAAAACTAAAATGCTGTCTATTGTCTTTTCCTACCGGGGAATCAAATACCGTTTAACCCATCACAAGTTTGTGATTTTCTGGTGGTTAACTTTCTCCTAAAAATGTTTTCTATCACTCTCCCTCAGAAAATGAGCCTTTGTTTTTTCTTCCATATCCATGTTTTCCGACACGGAATCCTATTATGGGTTAACTCGGGTGACCTCTGTACTTATATTTCTTTACTTTAGAGTGATAGTTTTACCGACTCTTGTTCCGATGTGGGACATTCAATGAAGTTTCCGAGCCCAATTTTAAAATTGCGAGGACACAATTCCCAAAAGGGGGGAAGGATGTAACACCCCCGGTAAATAAAGAATATGACATTTTTATATTTATCCATATTTGTGAATAAAATTTTAAAATTAATTTAAAGTTAAAACTATTCTCAATGGCGTACCCAATACGCCACAATGAGTTTCTTGGAAATATTACGTTGCACTCTAATAATAAAATAATATTATTTTAAATGGTACTTAACTCCTAGCCGTTGTAATGGGGGGAATGAATAGAACTAACTAAAAAATGATTATATATGTTTGTAAAATATTTTTACTTTTATCCAATATATGTTAGAGGCTTAAAATGCGAATGAATCCAATTTTAAGCGTAAATATTCTAATATTTTTTAAAAGGTTCATTAACCAACTGTTGATGGCGAATCCTTTTTAAATCCACTTTTTGACAATTTTAAATGTTATATTGGACCAAATAAAAACCTTATTTTGAATCGGGATATCAAAATTTACTTTGTTTAAATTTTTTGTATTTTTATGATAAAGTTCATTTTTTAATGAATAGTGAAAAATGTTTTATTTTAATTCAAAAACTCTTTTTAATCTAATTTATTTATATGATTAGATTATATTTTTAATTGGTTTTAAACACCAATTTTAATATATTTTTACCAAATAATCCATTAGTGGTCATTGTAATTAATTTCACCTTGAAATTGGACTTAAACTAGTGTTAATCTTTTGATATATGTTGTTTCATAAAAACACGCTATATGTTCTGACAGTGGGAATTAATTATTAAATTAATGAAAGAAACTTATATGTTTCTAATTTTTTAAAATAGACATCATTTTCTAATTTGGAATATCAAATATAGATTAGGGTTATTTTTTTGTATTTTTCTGGAAAACATCAATTTTTGATGAATAGTGAAACCACTAAGTGGTAGTTAAAAAACATATTTTTCATTTAAATGAAACATTAACACTTCTGTGATTTGAATTTAAAAAATCCAACATACGTGGTTGTAATTAGGATGTAAAATTTGGTTCAATAGGATTAAAATAATTTTTTTGGTGAATAGTAACTTTTAAGTTTTATTAATCGCGATTAAAGGTAATTAATGTAATTTAAGGTAAAGATAAAGTTATAGTAATAATAAATGACCATGAAACATGTAATACACTTATTGTATGAGTCATGGACGACTAAGAAAATCCATGGGTCAACTTTGGGACCCCATGGAGCCACTTTGGTAGGAAAATTACATTAATAACTTTTTTATTTAAAGTTACAATAAAAATGTCACAAACATGTATTATTTTACTAAAACAATTTTTACATGGGATTATACAAGTCCTATTTTTGACTATAAATATTAATTAATAAGATAAAAAGATTTCATACATCATGATATTTGTTTCTAATTTTTAGACATTAAATAAATTAATTCATTTATGACACTGTGATGATGCAGTGATTACCTCATAAATGAACGATTTAAATAAAATGAGAAGATAGGGTAAAATATAAGTATTACACATGTCACAAAACTATTTTATGGGTGGATTTAGAAACCTTATCACCTTATCCTAGAAATATATCAATGTGGGACCTTTAAAATCTGAAACTCATTTTAATATAAAGAAGCATTTTATAACATTCCAAGAGTGCCCCTCCTCTCCTCTTATAAAAGGACCCCACCTCTACCTCTTTACACACACCTCTAAAACCATTGGCTTGGAAAAACTCTGCACATTTTATCTCTCCACATCCCTCTCATCAACCTAGAAGCCTTACCTTAGGCATAAAGCTTTTCAAGAAACCCTTTTGGTTCAAACCAATGGGAGTTACCCGATTTAAAGGTAAAGTCTTCCCTAATGTTCTTTTGTTTTATTTTTATTCTCCAACCCCCTAAACAATTTTTATTAATTTATTTTGTTACAACACAAATATCTTAAATATACTAGGATGTTGTTATGATAATTATTCGAGCAACATTTACATACACCTCAATCTAATGGTTAAAGAACATATTGTTTCCGTGGATGGTGAATTACTACCTCACAAAACAATGATTGTCCTATCTTCTCCTACCACCTCTCATGGTGGCCATTATGATGGAACTATTTTTTATATGATATATATTATATTTATTTCGTCTCTATGCTTCTTTATTTTATATTTAAAACATACCTTTATACTTTTCATGTTGTTAAAATGCGATAATTTCATACGAGGAAGTGTGGACTACCGCCCCCTCAAGTGATGTGACACGTTCATGAAATACTTGGAATGTATAAATAATGTGATTAATGAACATATTTGACCTATATAATAAATATATTATATTGTAATTATAATATATATATCTTTCATTTATTTTTAATTCTGTTAATATGACAAAGAAATGAAAGTAGCGTCCATGCGTACGTACGGCCTACCGTCTCCATGAACGGTGCATTTCATTTATTTTTATCTCAAAATGTTATGGAATAGTTGAAAATGAATATATACTGGATATATAATATATTTAAATAATTAATACTATTATGGAGACGATTTACTTATAACTACTTGGACAATCATTTTCAAACAAGTTCATTTTTGACTCATGTACCAAACATCGAAAAAAACGTCTGATATGAACTCCCATTATTAACCAATTATTATAAAATTATAATAAGTGATATGAACTGAATAATAATATTTAAAGGAGTTCCTTAATAAATTATAAATTTACCAAAGTTTATTATTCAGTAATATAAATAAACGAACATGAACAAGTCAGACTTGAGGTAAGGGATCCTACCTCTATCTTCCTTTTTAAGTACTCTTTTTTATGACATTTCTTTTAAGCTCATCTTTATTATATTTGGGGATGTTCTTTTATATTCCTCATTCTGTAATTTTTATGTTCATATTATGAGAGACCCTATTTGATCTCATAAATCCATTTTTGGATGTTTTAAGTGGCGCCTTTAGGCTGTCGAGTTTTTGTAAGGGGTTTTTCATCTCACTTTTATTTCCATGAGATTTATGCTACATTTTACACCATTTCATTAGAGTGGTGTATGTAATTCCCATTATAATACTCTTGGTGTAATATAATTTCGTTCATGAGTAGTTACATCAATGTTGTATAGTCCATCTTTCATGGGGTGAAAGTTTTGAAAGTTACCCAAATCGGTAAGGGAACCTTTCACCCTCCTCTTTTAAAAAGACTTATTTTGTTATGTCTTTTAATTTACATCTTTTTATTTTGGGATATGTTCTTATATATCCTTATTGATGTAAATTTTATATCCAAGTGATGAAATACCATTTTCTCTCTCATCAAATAATTTTACGAATTTTAAAGTGACGCCGTTAGTCTGTCGAATTTTACCAAGGGAACTTCTTAACACAATTTCGATTTCGTCGGGTTCAACATGTAGTTATTGAATATGTCATCCTTTGAATGTGTGTTATTGAACTTTGATTGTTTCAAAATTAATATCCATTGGGTATATTCATATTTTTCACACATAATTATGAGATTTATTTATCCTTAATTTAAGGATACATTCTTTATAAGGTATTTAATCTCATTTTACATTTCTATTGAGACATAATTGTTTTTATGCACCAATTAAATCTTATATGGTGTATATAATGTCCTTTGGTATAGCATATCATGAATCCCTTTAGTCTCATGATATTATAAAGTTCTGATTAAATGTTAATCCTCAATTATTGTATTCAAGTGTCTCTCATTTTGTTAAAAACCCTTTAACTAAAATATCATTTTAAATGTTTTATTGATTTATTCTTATAAATATTTCTCATTAATATCCATGATTTCAATATGGTTTTAAGTATTTATTTATATGTATATTAATGGTTTAAAATGATAAAATCTTCAAAGTGGTATGGGACACTTTGATTCAAAAATATCTTTATTAAATGTTTTAAATGGTTTTGAAAATGGTTTTTAGAATGGATTAATTATTTCAATATCTTAAAATGTTATATTGTTATTGAAATTTGGGAATTTTATCTTTCCTTTATGGTTAAGTTATGTGCAATGATTATGTTATGGTTCATGGGAATTGTTTATGAAGACGGGTGGTTCCGTGATAAACTTAGGACGGGTGAGCCCGATATAGCTCTCCAATGCATTGGGTAACGCGAAGGAGTTAAACACTATGCTTTCTCCGAAGAGATTTAGGGAATGCACTAGGATGGGTATTCCAAACGTAACCATAAGGGTTACTCCCTACGTAATAATATTATGAATGACTCAAGTTACCTTTGTGTTTTATGATTTCTTTGAGTTATTCCTAAATCTTATGATTTAATGAGGGATGTTAAAGTGCTTATGTTTTATGAGTAAAGTATGATTTCATTGATTCGTATGTATACATGGACTAATGTTTTCTTTCCATATTGTTATAACCCTTACTTAGTTTTTATGCTCATCCCATGTTTTTGAAATGTTTTCCACATGAATTAAAATGGAATACAGTCAAGGATGGAATCATGGAAATGTCATGATGTCTAAAACACGAAAGTAGACATGAATCTTTTGTTCAATAGTTTATATTTTGTGAAAAAATGGAAACTGAGTAGATGTTTCTACCTTGTAATCTTTGAGATGTAATAGTTATATCCTAATTCTCTAAAACTCTAAACCTGAAATGATCCTCAATGTGAATTATTCATTTAATTCAATATTAAGTAATTTTATACGGTAAGGTCCTTATACTAATGCATCAAAAAATATCCTGACGTGTCGCACAAAACCCAATTTTATGTCATATTTGGTGCATCAGCCTCTTTTATGCCAACCTAATCTATCATTATCTTATTGAATATTTAACACATCTATTGAATCTTTCAAACACTTCATGTGTTTCCCATTTTTCAAAGTTATGATCAGAAACAGGCCTTTCAAACAACACTCCAAAACACCATCAATCATGCATGAAAAATAATCTTTCGCACTCATTCCAGATCATTCATGCACATGCATTAAAAAAACGCATGTCTCCATATCCCAATTATTTGGCCAAAAAATTTATAAAACACTAGAAAACTACACCACCTTAAATACATTTTTTTGTACTACCTCTAGATCATCCAATATTTTATCATGGTTCACACCAATCCATTCCAAAACTACTCCTCTTATTTTATCACGAAATCCACATTAGTGATATATATCCTTTGATGAATCATATATAGCATCATTAGATTTTTAAAGGACAGTATTGCAACTTCCATATCTTCCAGCAATAGAATTATTTACAATTAACGATATATATGATATACATCACCATTTCTCCCCCTTTAATTCATAAGTCTTGCATCACAAGTTTTCCAGACAAAGGATATTTGGGAAATAAAAATCAGTAAAGCATCCTCTAATTCTGAATGAAATTTTGGATTTCCCATGAATGGAATATAATGCTATAATTACCTAGAAATTCTCCATCCATCATCACTTATAACATTCTTCATTAATTTTGGAGTTCCTTCTTCATTTTTTCCAATATTGACAACTATTGACAACAAATACAACATCACAAAATATATTAGTCACAACAGATAAGAAATACCTCAATATTAAGTGATTTAATCTTGAGACAAGGTTGATAAGTCTTGAATCCTATAAAGATGCACCTATCAATGTCATTAAGATGATAAACTATTACACTCATATTTTAATTGAAAATCATTGATCTAATTGTAATCATAGAAGTAGAAATAAATGAATGGGATTATTTTCTAATTAGATGGAAACATTATCTAAGTATAAGGTAACATTAATCGAATTATATCTCATTTTACTAATAAAACTTCACTTAATATTTCTTTATTAGTGGAATATAATAGGAAAAATTGTATGGAATTTGTTTTTTGATAAATACACCACATCATTAATGGTGGACCAGAGAAGAAGTATGTAGAAATTTTCCATAATATGTGTCCAAAAGATTGGTGGTTACACTAAAAAATAAAAAATTTCACAACGTATAAAATAAAGATAGATTACACTATAAAAGATTATAATAAGGTTTATATGATTCTGTGGGTATTTCTAGAAATTTTAGCACAAATTAATGTAATGATGTAATAACATAACAATTCATAGAAATCCACAAGAATGGAGATATTTTCATCGCCAATAATATAATGTGATTCCAAACAATCATTCAAAACAACAAAGATGAGATGTTTTAATGTGAAAGGTGTAATATTCTTGGGAATGAAACCAAAAAATTATTAACATGGCTTCCTAGACAATATAATATATTTAAGAAAAAAATTAAAGCAGATGAAACATCATTTACACAAACGAATAGTGGAAAAAGAGGCATCAAAAAATGGAAATATTGATTTGGGAAGGAAAAAATTATATATATTCAGAGGAAACTAGAAATCTTAAATTATTTTTTAAGAAATAGGTTCCTTATAATCATCCTATCAATTTACACATATTATTACATAATTTTAAGCATAATGGACCATAAAATTAGAAACCAAGGATTGTAAGTCCTAGTGTCATTTGATTATTAGGTACATAAATCTAAAAACATGGAAATAGAATAAATAATATTTATTTTAATCATCCATAAAGAGATCCTATCTTCAATTGATCTCCTACATCTACAAAGGATAACCATGGGAATACATTAATAAAACGGATGAGCTAAAAAATACCTATAAGGTTATAAACATAGAAATAATGAAAATTACATGGGTTAAAAGGCATAACATGATGAAATAAAAAGTAATGGAACACGAATAAATTTAATTTTGTATAATATGCAGATCATGGGGAAAGTTAATCAGGTTATCATCGAAATGCAGAAAAAACACACAACATGACATAAACACGAGTCAAGTGTGACTATCAAGAATATTGTGCATGGAGGAAAAAGTACTAGAAAGGAATTTGGTTCACTCCCAATCCCAACATGAATTATTCGTTGAGTGGATCCTTTTAAATCTCATTTCGATTTAGTATTGATAATTACATCGACTCATCAAAATTTGTTTTCAAATAAATTTGTTGTGTGTTTTTTATTTATTACATCAAAGTATTTATTTTTTATATGAAGAAATAGTGATCATATTCTAATGGGTTTTATTCCATTGGAAAGATAATAATAATATCTTAATTTCATCTTTTTATGTAGAAATCCATTTCAATTGTTTCAATGGTGCAAAAAATCACCAAAGCTGTTATAATATGTTCAAGTGATATTACTGTTCTCAACTGAAAGACAATTCGGAATTATGAACATATCCAAAGCAATATTGAATGGATTTATGGGAAAATTATACCATTGGATATATAATGGAATAATATAAACATAATTAGTTTATATGGATGTTTGATAAGGATACTTTGATACTACATAAAATCACCAATGTTTATGAATCAGTTTTAAGAGCGTACATTAAAAAAATTTGAAAACATGTATTTTTTTTAATACTTAAAAAGACATCAGAATCGATCAAAAAATGGGGAGATGGAAAGAAAATAAGTTTATATTTATTTCATCAGTTTACATCAAAGGATAAAAAAGTCATTTGGATGGTCGATAAATTCACCGATGATTGGTAATACAGTTTTTCATCTACAGTTTTCCAGACTGTTATTACTACAGCATTTTGAATGTATTAGAAGATTTTGATGTTTTATTGAATCAATTATTGGACAATTATAAAGAAATTGATATTTTTTAAAATAATTTTTTTCAGAATTAAGGCTGAATATAATGATAAAGGGCTCAAAAAATTCAGTGAATTATAAAATCATGTTATTAATATTTTCTTGAATCAACGTACCTACTACATGTTGATAAATTCAATGTAAGGAATAAACCCTGCACTACACTGAAAAATTCACATATGGTTCAGAAAAACACTTTTGAGTCTGGATTTACTATTTTCAACCCTACGTTTATGAAAGATGAACATATGGTTAATCAATGTTACGTTCAGGAATTTATGCAGGCAAGGATGAATGTATGGATCATCATCCCTAAATTACATTTTCATCCCTACATTACATGAAGATAAATGTATAGATAAGGAACCCTACACTACTTAAAAGAATGAAACATTATGTAGTTGAACCCTACGTTTGATATTTTTTCATTACATGAATGAAACCTATGTTTGACTGGTAAACGGAAGAGTTTTATTTAAATATATTATCTGTGACTTTTGCAAATATTTTGATGGATGTATATATCCTTATAATTCTATTTTATGGCAGATTCAACGGTTTACATGGAACAAATTAAATAATTTCAATTTATAAGGGACATTATGAATCTATTTGAATGATTTGATTTCAAATATTCATGATTTACTATGTGGATAATTTTTAGGAACTATTTTGACAATATTTAAAGTGGTTGGAATGAATTTAAACGAGAGTTTTAAATTTTTCAACGATGGTATTATTATTGAAATATTATTGAAGTAATTATTGAAATTATTTTCAATTAATTTATCATAGATTTATTCTTCATGAATAAAGAGGCAATGGTGTTATGAAATTCTTGGGTAAATTTTGTAAGGATATTAATTCTATTTATTTTGAGTATCATAAGGAATAGTAATGATTTTAAAACTACTAGATATTTATTTTATCTGTATATCTCTCTCTGGAATTAATATAATATACAGAAAGAAGAAAAGGGGAGACTTGAATAGTCTGTTAAAAAGAAGGTGTTGAAAATATTCATATAAAATAATGACACTTTCAATGGGATAAATTATTCATTATAAATTAATATTCTATCAATGTGTAAATATGAAGGAATAATATGCTAACATTGTCTAATCTGTTTGATGTAATTTAATGAATAAGATGCCTACTCGACATTGAAGATTTTTTCTACTACTGTAGTGAATTATTGAATATCATCAACATCTGTTAGTTGCAACTGCATCTGTGAGCTAAACCTATTTCACAAAAAATTTCATCTCAACTATTTTCTTTTTGAGTATCGGTTTCTCAAAATTAGTCGTGGTGTAGTGATAACTTCCTAGACTAAGCTGTGGGTATTTTGGTTCCATGTTAAAAAAACGCCATGAAAAAGTCTTGTAATGTGTCAAAAGCATGTACTATGTTGTGGACGGTCTAGTGATAAGAGGACCAACTAGTGAAAATCACCAAGATTGTGGAGTAGAGTGTTGGTGGAGTCGAATAAGTGATTTTTCTTCCCTAAACCACTGTACATCCATGTATTATTTTAATTTATTTATTACCACTACTCACTCAATATAAAGAGAAGAGAAAGGGATCACTTCATTTCAAGATGGAAATTTTAATATTGTCAAGATTTTTAAAAGTAAAAAATTCAGAGCCCATCTTGTGTCTTCGTCATTGACATCCCAACAAAACAATTGGTATTAGAGGAACGGATATATTGATTACTTTTGGCTCTAACAAGCCCATGTTTATGATTCTGATGAAGAAAAATATCGATAGAAAATATCAGGGAAGGTATGTCGATGATCCATACTCGATATTTTAATGGTGATAATTATGGATGCTTGAAAGCTCACATGGATATGTATTTGAAAAAATCTTGGTTATAAAGCTTATATAACAATTTTCAAACCTTATGAAATCTCTAATGAACCAGAAAAGTGGGATGCTACTAAGGAAGCTGAATATGATATTAATTAAAAATCCACGAATGCAATTTTATGTGGTCTTGGTCATGATGAATTTAACCACATTTCTCAATGTTCTACAACCTATGAGATGTTATAGAGTAATGCGGTTGTATATGAAGGAACTTTCAATGTTATAAAACTAATGTTCAATACTGGTAAACATAAATTAGATAAATTGATGATACTGGAATATGAGAGAATCACGCAGATGAATGGAAGATTAATAGAAGCCGTTAATGGTGTTACTGCGTTGGAAACTCCAATTGTAGAACCAGATCATTCATTAAAGGTATATAGACATTTAACCTCTAAGTGGAATGGAATTTCAACTGTTATATGACAATCCAAACCAGTTAAAGAATTAAATATAATATAACTGAATGGAACATTGATGATGTACAAGAGGTGATGCCAGCAGAAGTTGAAAGTCATATTTATATAAAAAAGGAAACAACCGCACTTAATATTTCGATGGGTGAATTTTCTGATTTAGATTCTAGCAATTCAGATTCAAATTATGAGCATCAAAATCATACAAAAAACATTGGCAAGATTTATAGGAGCAACAACAAGAAATTGAATCTGAATAAAGAGATAGAAGTTAGATTCCACAAGTGTAAAAATAATGTTCATTTATGACATGCCTATCCTTTTCTTAAAGATCAATGGAAAGATGAATATAAAAAATTGAGAGAAATTCATGAAGGCTACTAACAATTAAAATGAAGATTAAAATGATTAATCTACTATAAACTCAGAAGCAGGGCAAGAAAATGAAAATGTTAATTTATGTCTTATGGATCATGTTGATGAGGTACAATCATCTTACACTGAAATTTCTAATTCTTAATGTTATTATTATGATAAAATTAATAATATTTATCTTAATCTTTATGACAAATTTGATTCATTAAGTAAAGAGAATAAAAATATTATAAAATATTATTATGCTATTTCTATTGACAATGAAGGTTTTTCCGAACATTTTTTGGATTTAAGTTAAAATTCTTCCAAATTTTATTACGAACTGCATGAAACTAAAAATACGGAATTATTGGTTGATGTTGATAAATCAATGATTGTTTAATGAATACTTGATACGGGATAGAATTATTTGAATCAAATTCTTGTTGAAAATAAAATTTATAAAGGAAATCTTGGTATTGGTAGTAATGGAGAAAATCCAAAATTATATAAAAATTATATTGTTCCTAGTTCAAACAGAAAAAGTATATCTACAATGAAATCTTTTTAATGTGGTATTAGTGGAAATTATGCTAATTTTTGTTATTTTAGAAAACCTCAATATTGGGGTGGGAAGGATGTTCATTATTCAAAAGCATTATCTAGAATTAAATATATCATTATTGATGAAAGTAAACCTATTTGTTATCTAAATCATTAAATACTAACACTTACAGATAGAAAAGTATATGGGTACCAAAAGGCACTTGTATTTGATACATCGCAGGTATGCACCATTGAACATCATCGATATATCATCCAGTAGATCCTTCAAAATTATTGGAATTTAATATTTCTTATTCTATTAAATTTAATCTTTATTAGAGTTGGAATTATTAATTTAAGAAATATTCTATTTTCAATTTTAATATTCAATTTAAATAATCTAACATTTTTATATAGGAGAGACCATTTTTAAATGTTATATTTTTCTACATTTAATTATTATTATGCTAAAACTATTAAGTATTTTCACAATTTGATTTTATCAAATGAAATAATTTTTTGATTTATTTTATTAATTAATGACCATAAACCTTTCTATTAATATTTTATATAAATGTTTTTCTTCCGTATAAGCACGTCTTTAATGTTTGACTATTTAAATTAATTGAATGTGCTAAATTAATCACTTTCTATTTTTGATACATTATTATATTATTAGATAAAAATGTTTTGGTCATTTATGAAATACATAATATTTTAATTAAATTCATTTATTTTTTTTAAAATTGAATTCATTTTAAATTATTTTAATTAAATTATTCAAAAATATTATAATTAAAAAATCATTAATTAAATTCGTTGAAAATAATCTTATATTTTTATTATTTTATTTGCCTTTTTAAAATATTTTCTCTAAATTTCTTGAAAATTATTTATTTAAATTTATTAACTATCATAAATATTTATGTTTCATCTTAGGGGGAGTTATTTTACTTATTTTGTATCTTTTTAAATGTTTCATTATTATGTCATGACTTATATGGTTTAACACATTCATTGAAATCACTTTTTATTCATTGAATAATATTATATATGTTTTAATGGGTCCTTGATTATCTTTTTTTATCTTTTTGAAGGAATCGTGAAATTAGGGGGAGTTTATATTGCGGTATGTATTTAAAACATATTTTAAAATAACTCATCCTTTTAATTTTTTTAAAAAATGTAAAAAATATATTTCAAATTTAAAATATTTTAAAACTTATTTTTTAAAATATTTTAGTATTTTTTCATAAAAAAATTATTTTTTATTTTTTAAATACTTAAAAAATTATTATTTTCCAAATTTTAAAAAATTATTAATTTTAAAATTTTAAAATATTTAATTTTTTTAAATTATAAATACAGAAAATAGTATTTTAAAATTTTAATAATATATATATATATATTTTCTGAAAATTATTTTTCTAATTTTTTTAAATAAAAAATCGAATAATTAATATTTTCTATTTTTTTTTCAAATTTTAAATATGTTAATTTTCTTTGTCAGAATTTCCATACGTTGAAAAAAAATTCAAATAATAATTATTTTTCAAAAAATTATCAAATTTTATATATGTTAATATTTTTTGTTTTAAATGTTTTAAATATTTTTGAAATTGGGAAGACAATTTTTTTTTCAAATTTTATATTATTTTTTTTACTTAAATAGCAATTTCTAATTATTTATAAAAAGGGTAAATATATTGTGTTATTTAATTTACTCAATATCATATCTTTTTTATCCTTACAAATAGGGGGAGAAAAATTTGGTGGTGAATTAGGGTTTTGTAATTATGAATAAGGGGGGAGATTTTTGAGTGGATCCTTTCTAATCTAATTTTGATTTAGTTTTGATAATTACTTCAACCCGTCAATATTTGTTTTTAAATAAATTTGATATCTGTTTCAGATTTATTATATCAAATTATTTATTTTATATATGAAGCAGTTGTGATAAAATTATAATGGGTTTTATTACATTGTAAATATAAGAATATTATCTTCATTTCTTCTATTTTTTGTTGAAATCCATTTCAAATGTTTCAATAGTGCAAAAATTCACCAAAGTTGTTACAAGATGGTCAAGTGATATTGCATTTTTCAGCTTAAAGTCGATTCAGAATTATGATAAAATCCAAAGATATATTGAATGGATTAGCGATAGCATTATACCACTATATAGATAATGAAATTATTTAAACATCATTTTTTTATGTGGATGTCTGAATAAGATGATTTGATACTCTAAAAAATCGCCAATGTTTCTGAAGTAGTTTTTCTACAATACAGTGATTTTTTTGAAATCCTATAGTATTTATTCCATTATAACTTCTACTGATGTCGGAGTCAGTCAAAAAATCAGGCATTAGAAATAA
Source organism: Viscum album (assembly GCA_963277665.1). NCBI lineage: Eukaryota > Viridiplantae > Streptophyta > Magnoliopsida > Santalales > Viscaceae > Viscum > Viscum album. The sequence goes on from OY728150.1 coordinate 538,252,310, forward strand.
AATAAGTTTATCATTATTTCATCAGTTTACATCAAAGGCTCAAAAAGTCTTTTGGATGGTCAATAAATTCACCGAAGATTTGGAATGTTTTTTTTCAGCTGTTGTATTCCATAATGTTATCGCTTTAGTTTTTCAAAGATATCGGGATATTATGATGTTATATTTATTCTCTTCTTGTAATTTTAGAAAGATTATGATATTTACTAAAAATTAGTCTGGCGGGACTAGGGCTGAATTTGATGTGAAAGGGATCAATAAATAAGTGAAATATGAAGTTAAGTTGTTAATATTTTCTAGAAACATTGTTCATACCCAACATTAATAAAAATAACATATGGAATCTACCCTACACTATGCCGAGAAATTTACAAATGGATTAGAAAACCTACATTTGAGTCTGGATTAATTGTTTTCAACCCTACGTTTGGGAAAGATGAACTTATGGTCAATCAATGTTACGTTCAAGATTTTATACGGGAAAGGATGAATGTATGGATCATAACCCATTTGTTACCATTGTATCCCTACGTTACATGTAGATGATGGTATGGATAAAAAACCCTATGCTATGTAATATAACCATACATTACGTCTTCGAACCCTACATTTGATATTTTGTCATTACATGAAGGAACCCATCATTTGACTAGTCAACGATAGAGTTTTATTTAAATATATTGTCCATGAATTTGGAAACCATCCGGATGGAAGTATATATCATTAAAAATCTATTTTACAACCAATTAGATGTCTCACATGGAACAAATTAAATCATTTATATTTATAAGGAACGTTATGAATCTCTTTTAATGATTTGATTTCAATATTCACGATTTATTGTGAGGTCATTTTCAAGAACTGTTTCATCTATATTTAAAGTCATTTGAATGAATTTAAATGGGATTTTTAATTTTTCAATGATTCTATTATTATGGAGATATTATTGGATGATTTATTCAGATTGTTTTGAATTCATTTATCATAGATTTATTAAACATGAATAAAGAAGCAATGATGTTATGCTATTCATGGGGTTATTTATAAAGGCTATTAATTCTATTTATTTTGAGTCTCCTAAGGAATAGGAATGGTGTTGCAACTATTGGATATTTAGTCAATATATATATCTATCTATCGCAGTAATATAATATACACAATGAAGAAAAGTGGATACCTGGATACTCTTTTGAAAAGAAGGCACTGAAAATATTCATACAAAATCTCGACGCTTTCAAAGAGAGAAATTATTCTTTGTACATTCATATTATTTCACCGTGTAATGATAAAGGTAGAATATGCATAAATTGTCTAATCTATTTACTTCTATTTAAAGAAGAATAAGCTTCCCCATCATTGAAGATTATTTTGTTGCTGCTGCTATTCATTATTGAATATTATCTACATCTGTCAGTTACTACTGCAACTATGAGCTAAAACTATGCACAAAAAATTTCATCTCATCTATATTTTTTTTTGTGTATTGGCCCCTCGAAACTAGTAGTGGTGGAGTGTGATATTCTCATACTAAGCTATGGATATTTCAGTTCCATGTTAATGTACAAGAATTCACTATAAAATCCTTATAATGTATCAATTTCATGTACCCAGTTGTGGACGGTCTTGTGATAAGAGGGTAAACTAGTGAAAATCACCAAGCTCGTGGACTAGAGCGTTGGAGGAGTGGACTGAGAGATTTCTCTTCCCCAAACAACTATTCATCCTTGTGTTCTATTCCTTTATTTATTCCCACTTCCTTCTCAACTTTATGAGATAAGGAAATGATTGCTTCATTTTGATTGGGACATTTTAATAATATCAATATTTTGAAAAGGAAACAATTCAACCCCTCTAGTGTCTTTTCCATAGACATCCCAACCTTACTGTATCATGAGACTAAAATTACCCGATTCATTGGAGTGAAATCTAAGAACACCCATCATAACATCTTTATGCATACTTTTTCCACCTGAATAATCAATCACAATCACAAGGGTAACACATGGAATGAAATGGTTATCATAATCATGTCATAGGGCATAAAAATGGTTCATTTATAAAAGTGTCCATAAAAGAATGGATTTAAATCATAAATGGAAATTAATAAGGTAATATATGAATATTTAAAGACAAATAATTTACAAATTATGCTTGAATATGTAAAAATAGAGTTTAAGAAACTTTAGAAATGAAATATTTTTGTGTGGTTAAAAGAAAAATATTAAAGATCATTTATTGTGGAAATGGAATATATATCATCATAAAACCATAATTTAACCATGATAGTTTTTCATGAAAAAAAGTTACTTTATAAAAATATTATTGGATTAAAATATATTATGGACTGCACCAAAAAATGGGTAAGAAATTAGGATGTTTCATTTGATCAGGATTTCTTGTTAAGAAGCTTTGATAAGAGAAACTTTTTAGAACATGTATTTAACCAAAAAATGGTGATTAAATTATATGGATACATGATTTTGGAATATATCCCATAATTTAGATGATTTATATATAAACAAGGAAGAGTTACAAGACTATAAATAGAGAGGAATTGTAACCCGAAGAAAAAATAGAGGTTTAGAAATAATCATATACCTTATGTCTGAAAGCGTTCCTCATGTGATCTTAATGTATTATATAATCAAATTTAACCCATTAATAAATTAACTCATAAACGTTTCTACATGTATTTGATTTATTATAATTGTATTAATTTCAATTGTGTGTTTTTTGATCTATTATAAGATACAATTTCATCATTTAGGAGGGTTTGTTTCATTATTCATTATTTTTTATAAATGTGTGTTTCAGAACATAAAATGGGTTATAAAATAAATTAAACAATATCTACTGACCATTATATTGGTTTTATGTTCATCCTTTATGGTGGTAAAAGAAAATAAACACTTTTCATCCTCGAATGTGATAAATCAACACCTCATGGATGATATTTTCATTTCTAAAATAAAAAAGAAGAGGAGAAGATAAATCATGGCTGATTTTCAATTAAGAAAATAAAATTATAGTATATATAATATACTATATTTATCATTCATATATGGATACGAGAGGTAAGGAGAGTATAATAAAATAAAATAATGTGAAAAGAAAATAAAATAATGTGAAAAGAAAATAAATAAAGTGAAATAAGATTTTACCTTTTGAATTCTACTCCTTGAGAACCTCTTTAGGGAAATTGGTTTTGCTCTTTTGTTGAGATAAGATCCTACTATATTTGTGTAACATAACTGGGAAGAGTATTGGGTATAAATTTGACAAATATAATGTCTTATGCTGGTTTACAAGAAGAGGTGATGAGGGGTGCTATTTATAATGGAGGAGTGGGGTGTTTTTTTGATTATTTTACTCATTTGTTTATTATTTTGAATTAATAATATAAATAGTATTGATTATTCTGACAATTTAAAGTAACTAATTCATGTGATTTTGATATAATGGTGTTTAAATAAAAAACAAAAATCATCCATGTCTCAATAATTAATTTATTTAACTTATATATTAAATTACCCTATTTCACTATTCACTGAAAATCCAACTATTTAAGAAAAATACGAAAAATTCACCGTAAATTTTTTTAATGTGTATAAATAAAAATATTTCCCATTTTTGGAAAATATTTTTATAAATATTACCAGATTATATTTTAATTAAATTCATCATTTAATTAAAAATAACAATTTTAAAATTTTAATTGATGTTATAACACTTTGAAAAAATATTTTTGGTCTCATAAAAAATACTTATCATTATAATAAAATGAAATTTTAATTAATTAATATATTTTATGAAAATAAATTTTCGTTTAAATCATTATAATAATTAAAAAATTGAAAATAATTTTTTATGTTTTATTAAAAGACCAACAATTAGTTTATCATTTAAAAACACTTATTTACTTACAATATGATAAAATTTTATCTTATTTTCATTTATAAGATGCATAAATATTATTTATACTTTCATAGGTGAGGTAAATTTTCTATTGTCCTGTATACTATTCATAAGGGTTATATTAATATTCCAAAGTTTAAGTGACTATTCTATTAGTATAGGTTTCTTAATATCTAAAAAATCCCCTTATATCATTAATTATTAATTTATTATTATTATTTTTTGTTTATAAGTGATTTTATGTGATGTATACTACAAGACATATTTATAAGAAAGGAAATTTCATTGATAATGTCTTGGTTCATTACAGTCTTCAACCCTTATGAAACTTTCCCTCAAAATATCTTTTTACAAACTAAGGGGATAACTAGTGAATGTACTAATACTTTATTACATCCTCTAGTTCCCATGATTCCTCTTCGTACTTATGGTTTCACCATAGTACTTTGACCAGGTGAGTAGTCTTGTTGCGTAGAAATTTATATCCATGGTTAAAGATCTTCATTGGATGCTCCTAAAAAATATATCATTTTCCTACCGTACCACCTCTAAATTTAGTACATGTTTGGGATATGGTACTTACTTCCTCAAGAGGGATATAAAGAGTACATTGTATAAATAAGAAATTGTAAGTGGAAGTGCTAGTCCAAATGAAAATTACTGTGAAATGATCCAGAATTCCTAAGGGGAATATATACCAAGGTCTTCACTATCCTTTATTCAAAATATCATAATCCTCTTCTATGATGGTATGTGGAGAAATACCATGTCTCCAAACATAAACAAAAGATATTTTTGATGATTATCCACCTAGATCTTATATCATCTTTGGTATTATTTAAGGTGATATTGAATATATTTTACCTTTTACAAATTTCATCAACCATTTCATGTACAAGAAACTTATGTTCACCAAATTCATCCCTACATGTCGGTGTTACCCATCCTTTCCCCCAAAGGGCTTCATATGGAGACGTTTGGAAGGTCGAGTGGAAACGGTTTTATAAAGAGAACTGGACCACAGAAATATGATGTCCCTTCCCCATTTTGTGTCTATAAAACATTCTCTCAACACTTCTTCAATTTTATAAATAGTCTAGTTAGATTGGAAATCCATTAGATGATTATATGTTGTATTGAAGATCAAATTAGTGTTAATAGAATGTTGGATAAATTTCTTGAACATAGAGGTGAATCATAGTTCTTGACCAGATGAAATCGATAGTGGTAATAAGTTAAGACTTACCACTTAATTTAAGTATATATGTGCTTTTTTACCAAGTGATAAGTGCTATAAAATTATGATAATGTGAGTTGTCTTTGTAAGATAATCCGTTACAACCTATATATCTTTGTTTCCTTTTGATGTCTTCAGATTTTTGGTGAAAAAGACCATGGTGATGTTCTCCTAATTTCATGTTGGTTTGGGTAATGGTTTCGTCATCCCATTATAATTTTTCCTCTCATCCTTCACTTACTGACATTCCTAGAACGTTGATGGATACTCAATGATCTCCCTCTTCATATTGTCCCACCAATATTTATCTTGAAGATATCAATACAACTTTGTGCATCATGGGTGATTAGATAAAGTTGATCTATGTGTATAATTCATTATATATTTCTTTTTCTTTTGATGATATGGTAAACTTGGTCATAAATAAAATATTAAGACTTAATACCATCAATTTGAACTTTAAGGATTTTCCATTTTTATTATCATTTACCCTTTTCTGAATTACCACATAATTTCATTGAGAATAATTTCCTTTCCATCCATTGAAAATATATGAATATTTGATCCTTTTCAATTCTCCCTATTGATAAAGATGTTAGATCCTTTATACTTTGAGCACTCAACATTTTATTTTCCTTACCCGGATGGTAGTGCATTGAGTAGTTTTAATCATGGATGATCTATAACTATCTTTTCTGGAAGATGTTAAGATCCTTTTATGTGAATATTTATTTTTAGGCTCTCATCATCTGTATATATTTCCGACCTTTCCTTATAGAGATAATGCCTCCAGATTTTCAATTTGATGATTATATCCATCAACTCCAGATCATGCGTGTGATATTTTTTCTCATTAATTTTCATATTTATTCAAGATTAGGGTATCATTTTACCATTTTTAATCATTAAAAAACCTAATACATTTTTTAAATCATCATTGCACACTAAAAATACTTCCCCACTGTTGGCACTGAGACCACTGGTGCAGTAATAAGAATATTTTTCAACTATTTGATGTAGTGTTCACATTAAATGCTCAAGAAAAACTTCCACACCGTCCATGTAATATTTTTAATTGGTTTTTAAAATCATGAGAAGTTATTAAAAAATTATCGATAATACCCTTATAGACCTCGGAACGTATAGATATCTATTACTTTTATTAACCCAGGACATTCGTTAATTTTTTTTGTCTTTCAATGACATATAAATTTTACTTTACTATTGATAACATTCTCCATGAATGAAAATTCCCCCCAACCATATCTCAAATTTACTATAATTTTCATAAAAATTATCCCTTCTAAACATCTTCAACAGAATAATATAATGATCCTTATATCGCTCCTTGCCCTTGGAGTATATCAGAATATCACCATTAAGGGCTACAAAAACATTGCTGAGGAAATTTTTAAAGACAAAACTCATTAAATCCATGAAAATATTTGGAGCATTATCAAGTCTCAAGTTAATCACTACTAAATCATAATGTTCTTATGTCATTCAAAAGGCAGTCTTGGAAAAATCTTCCTTCCTCAAATTTAATTTTTTATGTCCCGACTAAAGGTCCAACTTAGAGAAATACTTGTCCCCACATATTGGATAAAACAATTCATCAATACATAGAATGGGCTAATTTCTCTTTATCATGTTTTTTAGATTATTATAATAAATTCATAGGCACATTGACCCATTATTCATTTTTATGAAGACGACTAGAGCATCCCATGGTAATGCACTCTGGTATATAAAACCCTTGTCTATATTTCTTTTAATTGTTTCTTCTGTTCATCTATCTCAATGGTGGCCATTCTATAAGGTTTCTTAAACATAGACAGATATATAGGAATTAGTACAATTGTGAAATCAACTCTTTGTCAGGAGGAATACCATACAATTCTTTAGGAAACAAATCAGTGTGGTCCCTCACAATTGGCATGTCTTCGAGCCTGATCATATCCTTTTACTCAATAATTTTCAATAGACACTATTTCTCATAATAAAATAATATCCCCAATTGATACAATGATTCTGATAGAGATTCATCACCCTCCCTACACTTTTACAGGATTGGAGGATACCTTTTGATGTGAATAGTTACCTCATTTTCTAAATGGTTGATTTTGTCTTTGTATATAGATATGAAATCCATTCCTAATATACAATCAAAATCCACCGAAGATAGTAAGACAAGATTTTATAACAGGTTTAGTCCAAAAATTTATACAAGGGATGAGTTATATACTTCAAATGAAATAATTTACACATTTTATATTCTCACAGACAACTAAATCTCTATATTTTTATTTGGTGTTTGAATAGTTATACTAAACATAAAATATATAAAAGAATTTTTAGAACAATATTGAAATAGTAAATTCACTATTCTTATATGAATATCTAGTATACCTACCAACACATCATTTTAAAGTTCTTTCTTAGGATTAGTCATTGAATATTGCCTTCCTTATTTACTTGGAGGTTATTATTGTTGATTTCCTCCAACAACCATTGGCTTAAAAAAATGTCTTACTTAATAACCATGTTAATTGATATTGAAAAATTGCATTATAGGCCTAGTGTTGATAAGAACCTTACTTTTTTTATTTTCCATTAGCGTAATTCTTCATATCCCTTCGACAATTATTAGCCATATGCCACTCTCTTCCACATATTAATTATCTCTTTTTTCCCTTTGAATAGTTTCCAGAAGCCTTGTCCCCAGACTTTTGATACATGAGATGTTGGTTCATATTTACATCGAGGGATTTATCTATTAATCATCTCATATTACACTCCATTTAATGATTTTTGACCATGGTACCATGAAACCCCCAAGAGTCTTTGATCACCATTTCAACATTAAAGTAAATTAAAATCTCCTCATATATATCGACTTATCAAATATCTAAATATTTTTATATACTCCTCATGGTTATTATAAATAATAGATCCACCTTTCTTTTGGTGTTCATGAAAAATCTAGTGGAATATCTTGTATGCATTTGTAAGACTTATTCATACACCCTGATAGATTCGACTTCATTCTGCTTCAGTTTTAGGAACTCCCATTACATCATAAGATGGAGGGTTAAGGGAAAATATTTAATGAAAAATATTTTATTGAAATGTTACAATTCAATGGAATCAATTTTCTCATTAGACATTGTATTATTGATCATTTTCTATCACTGATACTCTTCCCCTTAAAAATAACAGACTTTCATTAAAACATTCATTTATTTTGAGCACCATAGGAAAAAGAATATATTCTTACTAGATTTAATTAATTGTTCTATGTTGAAGGTATTAGAATATCCTATAAAAATGGGAGGACTTTTCCAAATAAAAGATTTAACAACCAATAGATATTTCATATGAGAAATAGGGAGTTCTACTTGATTCAAGTTATTATTCATAACTTGAGCCTAGTGATAATGTACTACCATAGAGTTTTGATCACTCATTCTCATTGTATTTGAAATATAATTAGGAAATAATCACATTTCATATCACATATAATGTTGTAAAGAGTTATTCTATTTCCAAACATTAAATATGAAAAATAATGTACAATTCGGTTTTATGAATACTTAACTAATAAGAATATAGAAAGAAAATATTGAACATCGAAGGATAAAATTGTAAATGAAAAGTATATCCTAACATGTGATACCCCATGTTTAAATATAGAATATAAATGGTGATAAAATTATCCCTAGGGTTATAACTAATTTTCTCTAGTCCCAATATCAAAAAATAACTAGTTCATTATCTAATAACAACTATAATGAACCTATCCTTTTACACATATTATTAGAAAAATTTAAGCATAATTAACCATCAAGTTAGAAGCCAAGGATCGTAAGGTCTAGTTTCCTTGGATGATTTGGTGTATAAAACTAAAATCATAGAAATTGAATAAATCATATATATTTTAACCATCCATAAATATCTCTTATCTTCAATTGAGCTCATACAACTACATAGGATAACCTAGGGAATACATGAACAAAAGGGATGAGCTAAAAACGACCAGTAATGGTATAAACATAGGAATATAGAAAATTACATGGGTTAGAAAGCATAAAATCATGACAAAAAAAGTAAAGAAGAAGAATAAACATAAGGAATAATAACATGTAGAGAATGAAGAAATTTAATAATGGAATCATATTAATATGGAAACAATACACCACATAACATAATAAGGAGTTACAACTAACAATCTAGACAAGTGCACAAGGATAAAAAATTCCTGTAAAGGAATCAGTTTCCCTCCCCGTACCCTCATGATGTCTCATGAGAGTAAAAATTACCCAATTAATTAGAGAAATATCTTGGTTCACCCATCATAACATGTTCATGGATATATGTCCTATATTAAGAATCAAACATAAACACAATGTTATGAAATGAAATGGGTATCATAACTATGTCAGGGAGCATAAAAATGGGCGTATCAAAAAAGTTCCCATGAAAGAATGGATTTATTTCATAAATAGAAATTTATAATTTAAAATTGGAATAGTTAATGATAAATTATGTCCAATTGAAGTGGAAATAATTAAAAATAATTAAGAGACTTTATAAATGAACATTTTTTGTGTGGTTTAAGGAAAATATTAAAGAGAATTTTAAGTGGAAAAAGCATATTGGTCTTCAAAATACCATAATTTATCCATGATATATTTTAATGATAAAATTAGTAATTTTATTAAAATAATTTCTTCTTAATATAGAATATGTAGTGTACTGAAAATATGGATGAGAAATCGGGATGTTCCCCTTAATCGGCCATGATTATTAGGATGATTTTAGATGAGATCCATTTTAAAATATTTATAAAGCCGAAAAAGGAGGATAAAATGATATGGATACATGAATTCAGAATATATCAATAGAACTTATAATAATTATTAAAAATAATGAAGAGTTACAATTGGTTAAATAGATAGAAAGTGTAACTTGAAGGAAAAAATGGTGGTTCAGAATGAATCTGATACATTATGACTGAAAGTGTTCTATACTTGATCTTAATGTCCTAGATTATCAAATTAAATCCATTAATATATTAATTTATAAAATTTTATAAATCTATTTTATTTATTATAATTTTACTATGTTCATTTATAGAAATTCTATGAGTTATAAGATACACTTTTATAATTCGAGAGCATATGTTTCCTTAGTTTTCATGATTGGTTCACCGGTATAATGTTATGCAAGATCATGTAAAATGAAAATAGTCATAAAAAATTTGAGGTTATAAGTTATTAATTAAAATACCTAAAAATAAATTATTATACAATTAATTTTGTTATTTGTGGTTAGGGTGAATCATTATATAGGAAATTAGTGATAATCATTTAGATTATTTTGGTTGTTATTCAATCATCAGAAAAAAGACTTGTTTTACTATTCATTATTGAGAATAAAAGAAAATTTTTGAATATAAAAATGGTTATAAAAATGGTTTATGATATATACAAAACATTTTAATGGTTTTATGTGAATCCTTGAAGGTATTAAAGAAAAATGAAATCATTTCATCCTCAAAGGTGATAAATCAACACCTCATAGATGATATATTCAATTTTCAAATAAAAATAACTAGACGAGAGAAATGATGGTGGATTTTCCATTACTATAATAAAATTAATGTATATATTTGATACTATATTTATTATGTTTTTTTGGAAAGATAATGTGGTGAGAGTATAAGAAAATAATTCAAATTTAAATGAAAATAAAAAAAGTGAAAGTGGATTTTACCTCTTGAATTATTCTCATTGAGAACCAACTTAGAAAAATTGTTTTTTAGAACATGACCTATTGCACATGGGGAAGGTACTTTGGAATATTATTAGATCGAAATTGGACAATATTATTGTCTTAAGTGGTTGTATAAGAAGGGTTGGGTAGGCATAATACTTATAATGGAAGAGAGGGGTGTTTTTTTATTATTTTACTCATTTGTTTATTAGTTTGGAGAAAGTATATGAATAATGTGTATTATTGTGAATATGTATTGTAGAAAATATAGGTGAGTTGGAACCAACGGTTCTTCTATCATAAAAATGTCATCCATGACACAATAATTGATTTATTTAGATTATACATTAAATTTTTGTATTTCACTATTCACCAAAAATTCATCAATATTAAAAAATACCAATAAATCACCCTGACCATTTTTTGATGAGTGGAATTCAAAAATGGATTAAATTTAATGAAAATAATTTATAAATATGAGAAAGGTAATTTTTAGTTATAATCATCATTTTTAGAAAAAAATACAAATTTTAAAATTATAAAAAATTTTGTAACACTTTGAAAAATTAATTAACATCCCTCAAAATTATATTATAATAATATGAAAATAAAATATAAATTTATTAATTTATTTTATAAAAAAAATTACTTTCCAATAATTATATTTATTATAAAATTGTAATCAATCATTTATGATTTATAAAAATACTGACACTTAGTTTATCATTTCATAATTATTTATTTATATATAATATGATATAATTTTATCATATTTTCATATATATAATGAATAAATTTCTTCTATACATTCATAGGTGAGGTTACTATTCTATTGGTTGGTTTACTATTCATAAGGTTCATATTAATATTTGAAATGTCACGTTACTATTCTATTGGTATAAGTTTCTTAATTTTTGAAAAAGACCCTTATTTCAATCATTATACTTTCATAAAGTTTATATTGTGTTATACATACGATTTTATGTGATTTATACTATATTAAATAATTAAAATAAGGTAAATTTCATTGATAGAATATTGGGTCATTACATTCCTCCTTGTCCCCTATTATCCAATGTGTATTTAATTAAAATTGTATGGAGTTGATGGTGTTGGTTGAGGTTGTCATGTATGGAAAAATAATTGGATGGGTTTTAAAGTTAAAAATTCACTATGATGTGAGTGAATCCATATAGGGTGAACATAAATGGGGAATTCTTTATTAAATTGGTATTATTTCATGTAAACATAAAATTTGGACAGCTCCGGAAATTTCAATTTGAGGTACTCTGATCACAATTTATATACCCGTTATAATTATATCAAATTTGATAATTACGTCAGAGTGTTGGTTGATGATAAGATGAAATAATGTGGGGGTGGGTGGGAAATATAATCTTGAAATTAAAATATTTGATTTTTTTGATGTCTGTGAAGAATTATATATTTATTGATATATTAGTTTGTAACAACACCCTGAGTAAAATTGTGATCATAATATCACATGTTTATATTTTAATGGAATGCATAGAAATCCATTGTTATATAGTCATTTAATCTACCCTATGTTATCCTGTGGTGAAATATACTTTTCTATATAATGGGTCATTGTTAAGAGAACCATGTGGTATCATCCTTACATCATTTCAAGAAATGGGGAAGGGTTTGGGGGTGACAAAAATGAAATATGAAGAAATAATAAGTTCAAAAGATTGATATTTATATTTCATTTTCAATAAGGGGGAGATGAAAAAATTCATGGTGACACACATATTTACGTGCATGTGTATTTATATGAAATAAAATGATAAGGTGTAGTTTGGAGAGTCTATATATTAGATGCATTTATTATAATTTTAAATGTTTATCATAGTGATGAATTATATTTCAATATGTATTAATGAAAATGAATTATAAGTCATGTGTGATGATGAATCCATGTAAGACTATAAGATGGTTATGTTGCTACCATGATCAATGGAATTGGATTTTGTGACTACTAGCATGATATAAAAGTCCAAGAAAGTGTTTAATTTTTTTTGATGATAGTTGAGTAGATTATATTACTCAAATACAGGTTCTAATGGAATTTATATACTGAACATTGGTTACTATAAGGAGTAGATTCGATAATGTTAAATATTATGATGGTGAAGATCCCTATATTATGTGATGATATTTGAAGAGAATATTGGAAAAATTATTTTATTTTATGATAAACTTGAATAATAAAACTCAAGATAGAATTGGGATTTTAAGAATAATTACATAACTCTTTTTTATTAGTGTTTTCTAAAATATTCGGAATCCTTTAGAAAGGAAAGAGACTATCTCAATCACTCACAAGGGAGATGTGAAAAACTATATGGGATAAACCATGCATGACTAGACTGAGATGACATGGAGGATCATACTGGAGGAAAGCCTGTTCACATATAGAAAAGTAAGAACATGTATGGAGTACACATAGCGCAAATAGAGTGTAAAAGGTGCACCATGTTGGGAGGCACACAGATAGAGATATAAAAACCCAAGAGTATACTTGGATACATAAATCTAAGAATCATTAGATGTGTGGAGATATATATTTAGGTGTTTAAAAATTTCAATTAGAACCCCTAAAGCAGAAAAATGTTCACCTAACAATAAAAAATAAATAAATGAAATGAACTATCATCATGATCTGATATAAACAATTCAATTATATACCAAATTGTCTCTTACCTTTGGTCTTCCAAGAGTGTGTTGCGTATGGAAATTTAACAATTGTTGAACCTTGTTCTTCGTTAATAAAGTAACCGACAGAACTGGATCAACCCAAACCATTACCCCCGAAAAATATTTCGAGTTTCAAGCCTAGGATGAGATGAATTCCAAGATTCCATGAGTATGAGGATTGACCATAGATATAGTTTCTACAAGAAATAAACTTCAATGAAAGATAATGAAGCATACCTTCTATTAAAATCAATATAGATCCCAAGTAATCACATAAAGGGAATTTTATGAGTTTGAGAACCTTCCATTTATATCTTCTCGACGAAAGGAACACTAGCATAGAACATCCAGGAGGAATGAAGGAACATACCTTTCTTGAATTTAAATAAACGTTCTCTAGGAATAATTCCATCAATCACGAGAAATGATGTACTCATGGATCTTTCATGGAAAGGAGGGTTGGATTCAATATTCAACCTTTTAGATTTTGTTTCTCATAGATTAAATAAATCTATACTAAAGTTGAACCCTCGTGAATTGATAAAACATAATTTATTAATTTTTAAGCTCAATATCAATTCACATGAATTCAGTTACATTTATAGGAATATAAGAATAAGGATAATTTGTAATTCTAGAACATTTACTATTCACTTCAAGGGAAAAAGATACATGCATGAATGTATGCTTCATACAAGGTTTATTTGATGTGAAAAATAAATAAATAACACATGATAGTGGCATGTATATTTACATGTACATAATTTCATTGGAAGAGTCATATTTTTATGAGTAGTTATATATATATAATTTATACATATAAAATATGTGGGGATTTATGAATAATGATTAGAGGTATTTTGATAATTGTGGGAATATTAGTTTAGTGAGGAAGACCATTCGTCTCATGAATGTAAACATAAATAAGAGTAATATACTAAAAATGTGTTGATGAACTTAAGATATATTTTATGGGATAAACATACAAATAAGACTATTTTTTCCTATATCGATAAATGTATTCCATTTCATGTGCATACTTGTAAATCATGAAAATATAGAAGAAAGCATATGAGAATAATTCATGGGATAGTTATGGAAATATGAGGTTGGGGATATTTTCAAACATTGTGAATAATAATTAATGGGATCTAAATTATTTAAGGCTTTCAGGATGATAATGAATATGAAATATAAATAAGAAAAAATCATAGGTTTTAGGGGATTCAAATGAGAATGATGAAAAAGATTAAATGGGAATTAAAAAAAAGAGAAATACAATACAATTTTGAATATGAATATTATATACCATTGATAGTAAGTAACACTAATTATATGAATATGGAAAATACCTATCAATGTATATTATTTTTTGAGTATAATTATATGATGCATGTGAAGAAATGTGTTAAAATAATTAAGAAATATTGTACAAATTATAAAATCGTGTTGAGATACAAATAAATCATGTATAAAATAAAATAAGGGGAGAGGAAGCTGAGAGTTCATCCAAATATATATCCTTGAATTTGATAATGATGAGAATATATAGATTAATCATAATCCAGAGTAATGTTTCAGGACCAGTAACATTTTCAAGAAGATATAGATGATCTTAATGTGTATATGAGAAAAATTTGTCTTGAAATATCATGTAAGAGAACCGTATGACGGGGAAGAATATTTTTTGGCTATTGGATCAATAAAGAAGAAGAAGGTATTTCAGTTGGGTGTTCTAATCAACTGTTGAAGAGGGCTGTGATTGGGGTTTATAACCAATTGAGAAGAACAATAATGGTTGGTGTTTCTAGCCAACCAAGGAAGAGGATTTGTTGTGATGGGGAGGTGAATAAGACAAAACTATAGGATGTAGTACTAGGGTGTCTATCTAGGTTATTCGAAAACCTTAATAAATGATAATTAGATTATAGTAGAGAATCTATATTGGTGTGTCTAAAAAATAATATTTGGAGTTGTATTTTAGGCCGAACCTTGTAATTACTATGTTATACTCAATTATTCATTATCACTGCATATGCGGTGAGGTTGTGTGATTATTTATAGATTTTCAAAAACTATAATATGTTTAAGATTTTTAATTTAAAAGGCAATGAAAGCATAAAATTATCATAATAATTATTTAACTCCACTCTCAATGGTATATAATCGGTCTTTTGACTCTACAAATGTATAGGAAAAATATTTCAACAATATTTTTGGAAACCCCACATTCTCAAAAAACATTCATCCCCCAAACCATATTTCCTTTTATCATTATCATGGTTTATATAAATTTATTTTCAATAAAATTATAATGATGTATTATTACTTTTATTTTAGAGATTAGAAAATAACATGTGATGTTATGATTCCAATGAACACCTCCTTATTGATCTTAAAAACCATATGTAGATTCAATGTATATACACTTTATTGAGTTAATGTGAATCATTACATGAATTTGGATACAAACCCTTCCTCTTCTTCTAACATCAATGCACTCACAACCATGATACCACATATTATATCAAATTTTCATTTGAACATTGTATTTTAAACCTCCCTTAAAACATATCCTTCCAAATCTAAAAATAATTTCCTCCCATTTTCATAATGAAAAATACTATTATAAAATTTACACATCCTTCTAAACTTCCATCTTGATCTGAATATTATTATATTCTGATTAATTGGATACAATATTATACACCTAGTAATTCTTTTCAAGGAGGTACTATCACATATAAGAGAATATTTAGAATATTACACCTACCCGTACTATTTGAATATTTTCATATGAATCCCTACAGTGACTTGGTCATGTAGAACACATGGTAACATTTCGGTACCCCCATATCAACCACTATTTTGTGGGGTCGCTAGAATTTTAACTCCTAGAAACATGACATTTTTTTCATCATCTAATTAATCCTTGACATGGAATGACATATAATTATGTCATTGACACATACTCCTAGAATCATGGTACATATTTCACCCAATATCAACCTCTATAAAAATCTATTTTCAAAATACTATATTCTTAAATTCAACTGTGATTCTATCAAATGAAATTCCCTATCCAATTGATCTTACAAATTTTTTTGGAGTAGTGTCACTAGTGTTCTCAATTGTTTTTATACTTAAACACTATATCATTAAATAATACATAGACTAAAACAAAAACATTCCCCATACATGGGATCTTTTAATGAACCTATAACATTTAATGGATCATTGAATGTCACTTATAAATCATTGTTACTCTTCCTCCAAGCACTAAAATTTCACTTAATGAATAAAACAAATCACATGATTAATATGGCTGGAAAACATTCTATAACCTTAAAACAATATTGATTCTACAACCATCATCTAATTAAATTATTATAGTATCCTAAATACCCTTGGGAAACATTCATTATTCTTCCAATAGTGAAACTATCTCCTAAACAAAGGAACACGAGTCATGATTCTCTTTGGTCTAGTAAACATCTAATATCCCAGAATACCTAGGGTACAACCACTGTATTAGAGAGACTTCCCTTTGAGACATGAAAAACTCTTCCACAGGAAACTCTATAGTTTTACTTTACCATTAGAAACTAAAACAGAGAATTGATACCACTTGTTGAGGATAAGGGTGTAATTCCAAAAACATGAAGATTCATGTCCCTATTTTCTTGTGTAGTGGGCCATCGACCACTAGAATCATCCCAACATATAACAATAACATCACCTATGGGTTCTTCATAAAAAACATGGTAGTCCAACCACCCTTGCTACAACATTAACTAGATCCCAGCCATATGGTTCGCGTAACATCATGATATTAGTTCCTTCTAATGCATAAGTCAACTAGCTTCCGAAAAACACACTCATGGAAGAGAAAATTAAAAAAACTAATAAAAAAATATTTATACATGGGTTGGATTATAATTCTATATCAAGGGCAGAACAACAATACCCCTTTAACTCATAAAGAATATAGAGTACATATTAATTACAATAGATTACCACTCGTTTTAGTTCCTTAATAAGATGAGAAATAGAGGACCCAAAAATTCTTTCTTCAAATTAATACAATATACCTTTGTACCTTTCAGTCAACATCCTTCCATACCATGAAATTAAACCATAGGACACATGAATCAGACACTAACATTTTCCAAGGTGTTCTTCTTAGGAAGCCTCCTATTCATTCTCCTAGTCATGTCGTCCCATATCAGACATAATCAAAATCAAAAAATGTGGATAAATCCAATTCTTTATAGTGTTACTAGTCATTCATGCAATTAAAATTTCCATTTGACATTCACTAGAAACCTCCTATAGGAATTAAACCATCCGAATGAATGTATAATATAATTGATGAAACCATTAAATATAGTTTATATAATCCTTCACTCGAATTTAATCAATTTTTTGAATCTCCCTTTTTCATGCATTGGGACATACATCCAAATCCAATAATTAAATTTCATAGAACTCATGAAAATATTCACAAACATCACCACATTAAAAAAATTAATTCATCTTTTATAAGTTTTTTAGTCCATCAAATACACACCATTCATTGAAAATATGATAATTACCTTGCGTACTTTAATTAAAATTTTATTCTTAGTATTCCTAAAAATTGAATCCACTATGGTCCATCCAATGAACTCACTAAATGTCCCCTACTAATCTATAAGAGAATAAACAATCTAGAATACCTTCACTATCTAATTATCTAATAATCAAATACCCCATAGAAATTCTATTCAACTCACTCTAATGGATTCAATGAACTAACTCATCCACATATAAAACTTTAGGTGAACTAAATTAATTTTTTTGAATCCTTATTTATATGGTTACAGTGTTTTCCCTCGATATGACATCTCCTAAGTGAACCTCTTAGTGATTGAACTCTCAGATCTTTGATAGTTGAACAAGAAAGATATTTTCACCCCAAAACATAGTAGAGTGATTTTCTCCTATAATATCATAATATAAATACAAAATATAGCAACCAGAAACACATCCATTTCACCCAATATAAAACACCTCTTTATTGGAAATATACTCAACAAAATCAACAATCAGTTGGTAATTGACATAAAAACCCATTCATCCCCCTTTTCCATGTTACATGTTCATATAAATTTCTAACATAATCCATCCAATTGTGATAGTTTTATTGGCACCCAACTCGTCATATTTTCATATCCATCTATAAAAACACATGTGTTTAAGGGTGTTGTGGTTGCCACCCTTATACCATCAATCAATGATAGTGGTAGTGGTTACCAACCTATCTTGTTAAAATTCTATTCATTTGTAATTGTTATGTAAATGGGTGGACTAGTTTTCAACACATATGTAATTAGTAGCTTTATAATAAATTAAATTTCTTTTGATGTAATGTGACCCAAAATATATCCAATTTCTATTATTAATAAGAATCCCATGAAAAGAATACGGTATAATTTATAACCCAAACTTTAAAATCGAGGTTTTGAATTAAAAAAGATGACATAATAGGATCTAAGTTCCAATGTATAGAAATCTATCCCAAACAAAAAAAACTAAAACTAATTCTTGTTCGATTACTCTTATATCCCATATCATTGAAATTACCACAAGATATAAAAACAACCATCACATTAACCTTTCATTAAAATTGAAAAATTAATTAGTAAGGGATACAAGTTCACTATGTTATTTTAATATTTCAATACAATCTTGGGACACCACACATGGGATCCCTTTTATTGTTTCCTTAAACGTTTGATTCAATACATTATCATTGTTGACCAAGAACTCAATATCAATACAAGAGGAAAATTAAAGGAAATTTAACATGTAAATTAATTTGTTATAACCCATGATAATTTATATGTTTTTTTCTATAGTGCTTTTCACACTCCCTTTGGGATACTGATTGCATAGTCAAGCGGGTTAAATTAGATGTTTATTTTTACTTTAATTTCTACAGTATAGCAGTAACCCTTGGACATCTCTCAACAATGACTTAGATAATTAATTTAAAAACAAGGTTATGATTTTGAGAATAAGAGTGTAAAGAGATTTTTTAAAATATGGGTATTCTTGATTTAATAAAATAAATTAAAACTATAAAACTAAATGAGAGAAACAAGATGTAAAAATTATGATCAACCTGGGTATGTGTCCCTTGATGCTCAATTCATCATCGCTCACTAGAGAATGGGATAGAAAATTGATTCCGTGATTTACAAACAACCAAACTAGTATGGTATGTGTGTTATTATTAGGATACCATCTAGGATTTTATCGATCAACGATATTGATTATTGATGGCCACGAAAAATCAACAAACATAAATTAATGTAAAAAAACTCAATTAAGACATCAAATCAACCACATGATGAGATACCCAGATTTGTGTCAACGATAAAATATTCTAAAAGATAAGAACATTAAAATTCTTGGGATCAAGATCATGGAATTTATCAACCAACATAATCCACTCACACACTCATGAAAGGGAAGGAGTGAGAAAAGAAGAAACCACACTCAAATCAGCACAAGATCTGGGTTATGCATGGAAGCATAAGGATTCTTGTTACATTTATTTGTATTTGATGATACCATAATAAACAAAAATTAATAAGGTATAAATGAATAAAAATTAACAAAAACCTATAAATTAAATTACCTTATGAATATTACAAGCGTGGAGCCTGAGATTACAATAGAGGACACCCCCTAAATTGATCAGGAAGTTGTTTAGAAGTACATGTGGAAGAATAGAACTAAAATATGTGAAGATATATATAATGTTCAACTCAACATTATGCCTTGTCATTACACATGAGAGAATGATGTTTAGCAGTGATTTTATACTAAATTAAATCAAATCGTCCACAAAATGTGGTAATGTATCTAAGGGACTTGGTGACTATTAATGGAAGACTTATTCCTCATTTATCTGGATGGTTGATTAAAAAGAAATATGAAAATGAATTAAAATTTTATGGAAAGGTGGGTATTTGAGTTATCTACCCAAAAGAGGTATTATCTTCCCAATTGGATATTTGAGGCCTGAGTTATGACCCAAATTCCAAAGTGTGGTCCAATCTGGACAGCCCCAAAATTTCATCACAATGTGGGCCTATTATAGGCCTCCAAATGGACAAAATGAGATCCATGATCTTCTATAGATATGTATCCAAAACGTTTTTCATTAATACACCAATTTATTTCCCAATAGGATGCATATATTATCCATTGTACATATTTATGTCACATGCATGCTTGGGATCTCATGTAGTTTGGCTCATTTTTCTTGAATTCCATCACCAACTCTACAAATCACCTCCTCCTACAATGTAAACACCAAAACATGTAAACCTTTCCTATTAAATAGTGATAAAAATTAATTAATTGAAACAAATATCCAGTTAAATTTATTATTATATATGTAATATTCATTACAAAACAAATTCAAAATCGTGGTGTGTGGGTTGAATTGAATAGTGAATCACTATGTGTTCACACCCCCAAACATAATCATTTTCACCCCTTAGAAAATTCACATATTCAAAAAAATGATGCATTTATATATTCCCAAAATCATGAAGATTTAAAATTTGAGGAAATTTTAATTAATTAATGTAATGTGATCGAATCAGAAACCACAGAAAGGAGTTATTCCTAGTGAAAATTGAAAAATATGTCTCATAAATTATATCATAATAAAATTGAAAAAGATTCATGATACCAAATTGATAAAGGAACAACTAGTTCAACCATGCCACTAAATATAGAAGTGTCTGTCTGAAAACCATACCATACTATTATTCCCACTTTATATCCAATAAATATAGGTTATTTTACCATGTTCCAGCATAAATCATTTTGTATTCTGAACCTACCCTACATCATTTACAATCATATTTGAATACCCACTCACTTGGGAATTCCTATAAGTCAAACCTTAATCTCTCGACCTAGATATACCCACATGTTGCACATTTCATCACTCCCCTCATTTATTAATTGGGTTTTTTTTTTCAGAAGTTGCAATTGGAAAAAATCACACACTCATCTCTCAACTCTTGTTTGATATACTCACGACAATAATTTTAATAATTATAACAAGATAATGGTTGATTAGGAATGGGTTTTTACCTTCCAAAGACACAACATAATTTTTCTAAGGCGCACAATAGTTGGATATTAGGTAATCATGTATTGGTCAATCTAGTACACTAATGAAATAGATTAGATAAGGAACAGATGTAAGGATATATCATTTAAATCTAAAAAAATATTAACATAACATATATTTACCTTCAATTATGTAATAAATATCCACAACTTGTAGTTTTGTGATGAAATGTGTGAACATATTAGTGACATTGTTTTCCCAAAAACAACAAACACAAGGGGTATCAATCATCTCAAAGGTTTCACAGAGATACAACCATTTATATCATTGAGAGTAACCAATTTACTAAAAATCACTCCCCGATGATAAATTCAGACAAATATTCATTCCATAAAAGAGACATGTTTTCATAAAATTCTCAAACAATAAGGAATAAAAAAATTTCAACATGCATTATCAGTATTTTCCATGATTGGGTTACCATAAGGGGGGAGGGTGAAGTAAGAATACCATAAATAAGGAGAAAAGGGGAAGAAATAATAAAGACAATGAAAATCCTAATGATCTCAATAGGATGGAGAAAAGAGAAAATACCCAAAATAATGTGAAAAAGATAAGAAAGAATAATGACAATAAATATACTAATGAACTCTAGAATGTATCCATCCCCACACTTAGAATGTGCAGTGTCCTCACTATAATAAATCAGATTGTGAGAAGGAACGATAAAACCTATTGTATTTCATAGGTAGCTTGATTCTAGAATGTGGATTTACTAAAATGGATTATTTGGAAAATCCTCATAGAAGTGTTTAGGTCATCACCCATTGATGGTAAGATATCATTCGCACTGCTCATGCCCAATCTGTATTTCACAAAAAAGGGTAAACATTAGTAACAATATAAGGATCGAGACATTGAGAAAAAAGCTTACTTAGGGGGAGATTTTTCCCAGAATGGAAAATGAGGACCTTCTCATCAATATAGAACTTCCACTGATGTATAATGCTACTATGGATATCTATATTCCTCTCATTATATATTCGAGAGTTCTCATATGCATCACATCAAATTTCTTCCAACTCTTGAATCTGCAGCTTCATATGCTCACCTATATCTAAATGATTCTTATTACATTGTTTAACATCCCAATATGCATAGTTTTTTACCTTTACCAGGAGACGAAAAGCCTTTCCAAACACAATTCCATATTTTGATATTCCAATTGTGGTTTTAAAAGATGTACATTATTCCCAAAGTGAATAATCCATGCACAAACTCAAGTCTTTCCTGTTGGGTTGTACTATTTTTTCCAGGATTCTATTAACATCCGGATTAGATATTTTTGTCTGTCCATTACTTTGGGGTGATATGTAGTGGAGAGTTTATGTTCAACCCCATACATACAAACCAATTTTTTTATGTTGTGATATAAATAATGCGAACCCTAATAAGTAATGATGGGTCTCAGAAAACCAAACCTGATGAAAATATAGGACCTCCCAAAGTCAACAACCACTCGAGAGTCATTGGTCCTGGTAGCCTTTTCTTGTAATGACCCAAAGTTTCATTAACGGAAATCCCTCTTGATCTAATTAAATGTCTCTTTATGATTATATAATGTGTCAACTTCATTGGTTTTATGATAAGATTTGTGACCATTAGTTTTATAACTGTTGAACAATGATCACATGATTAGTATAAATATAGGGCTTTAACACATCCAATTTTACTTATACAAAGGAAGTGATGGCCTCATCCAGTAGAATTGCCCCATACGATGCCCATTTGTCAGAGCTCGGGAAAGAGGTGGCATCTTTGGGCTTCGCCCTTGACCAAGCTCAAGTTGAGCTTCATCATGTCAAGCTCTAACGTGATCGTCTACGGGAAAAGTGGACGTTTATTGAAATTACCACTCGAGCGATGCTATCTGAGCCACCACAAGAGTCTGTCACCATCCCACACCTTACCCTTTGGTCTTATGCGGCTATTTTAAGGGGTTATGTAACAAATAAGTAGTACTATTTTCATGTACATTATTTTTGTATATAATAATGAATATAATTTCTAGTCATTTTTTGATACATTGTAAATAGTTTTTAAAAGTACAAATGGTGTTTTTAGTTATTATTTAATTAAGAAATCTATTTTATTAAATTAAGGGATTATTGAATTAAATAATATTTTAATAAAATAATAATATTAGTATTAAATTAATTTTTATTAAATATAATTGATCTTATAATTTTATGAATGAAATTAATTTTTTTATTAATGTTTGAAAGCCATTTCTGTCCAAACCCGTGAATTTTCGATAAATGTCAGTTTTTATTTTAAAAGTAAAAATTCACATATTTGGAAAATTATTTAGATAAAATAAATGTAATTTTTCGAATCAGGATGTCGAAATTATCCAATGGTGAATTTTTCATAATTTTCTGAGACAATCAAATTTTGGGGTAAAAATTAAATACCGTTTAAATATATAATGTGTTTTATGACATCATAATGACCCGATAGTGATGTAATAAAATACTATAATCTTTATGTTCAGCCAATATATGTTTTAACAATAAAATAATGTGATTTTGGGTTTGTTTGAATTACTTTTCAAAGAATTAATGGACCCCTCAAGACTTATTCAACACTTTGCCTTTTTATATTAATTTACATGGGAGTGTGACTCACCTCCACATAAGTAACCTTATTATTTCAAGAATTTAGGACTTTAGATTTATAAAATATTGTTTTCCTCTTCCCTTTTCCAAAATCCTTGGGCAAAAACCATGGTATGGTTTGTGGTTTTGATTAATTTAATATAAGGGGTCCCAAACCTAAATAATAAAGAACTCCCTCACCTTTCCTATATAAACCCACTCAGGCACCCACTTAATCATCACTAAAATCCCTTGGAGTTCGTCAAAACTCTGCCCTAATCTCTCCTGAATCCTCCAAAGGGGCCCCATGATCCCAATAATCCTCTCACAAGCCTCTCTCTAGCCTTTGAAAGCACACTTCCAAGTAAGGGGTTTTTCTTCCTTTCTCATTTTGATCAATTTTCTTTAAGTGGTTTTTCCCTTTTAATTTCAATTATAAATGTTGGGGTATGGTTTAGAACGTCCCTTATAATGACCTCTTTATGTTTGAATGATGGAAGAACCTTTCTCTCTCATTAAATTCCTCCCACATACACCCGTTACTATGCCGAAATTCCAAAAGGAACTTCTCTCTCCTCGTTTACATTCAAGCAATACTTTTGTATCAAGAATCTAAATTGCATTAAAATTGTTGGGACATGTATATATATTACCTCCTTACTGTCCATTACATGTAAATATGATGAGTAACCTCATTCTCTCTCATCAACAATTTTTATGAATTCTTAGGTCACGCCGTTACGCTGCCGAAATCGCACCGATTTTCTAAGCCAATGTCATTGTGTAGTGAATACCATAACCATTTCTTCATCAAGGGTATTCAAATTTATGCACATTTACTTATTGATTATAACGTTTCATGTATGAATTCCACATTATTTTATCATGGAATAAACTATTATGTTTTATGAATCCATGTTTTATGATCCATGTGGCACACTTATGCATGAAATGAAATGGTTAAGAAGTTTGCACCCCTATAGCGCTCCAATGTATTGGGTAAAGTATAGTTTCATGATACGTCATGTGCAATGAGTGTTGAATCATGCTAATTCAAGTGCAACTATGGTTTACTTGTGCTTTATGTGCAATGAGGATTTACTCATGCTCTAGGTGCAATGAGCCTTGGCTCATGCTAATTCCATGTTAAGTGTTGTTGCCACATTTCCATGTTATGATTATCATGATTTATCATGAAGTTATGTTCATGTTTATTTTATGCTCTATTAATATGCCTATTGTCCAACATGTATTGTAATCCTCATGTTATTCCATGTGTACTCCCTTACTGGGCTTTATAGCTCACCCTTTTCTTATGCATGTCCTTAGGTTATCCCATGCAATGCTAAGTATAAAGGAATGTAGTGGTCATGTAAATGATGTTTTCAATAAAGATGTTGTGTTTCATGTTCCAAGTTTTTATGTAATGCTACTAAGGCCCAAAGACACTAAACCTCTCGATCTTCTTTGTTTTATCAAGTGATGTTTTTTGTAATAAATCATGTTTAAGTCTGTAATAAAAGCAGGGTTGTCATAGTTGGTATCAGAGGATAGGTTTAGTTATTTTTGGGATTAGGAAACCCTAGTAAAGCCCTAGAGACAAGTCTCAGTATAATAAAAATATCCCTAAGTTTTGGTAAGTACTGAGTAAGTGGTTTATCATACAAATACATCCCTGTCTGGATACGAGCAGGTAGAGGCGACTCTGGCACATATGTATCCTAGGGGTAAAACCCGAAACCACCGCTTTGAGCTAGACTCGAACTGGAACTGGTGCAAGAGAACGGGCCATGCTGCACTCTTGGTTACAAAACTCCCAGGGGATATGTTTTGATAAATTCACAAGCTTAGTATGAAACCTTATTAATGGAATAAAAAAAATTCCCCTATGAATATATGTTAGAAAGTAGATCATGAAAAGCTTATATTGAAGCCTATAGACTCATGAGTTAAGGAAATAAATGTTTATTTATAAGTCATAAACTTATGTCTTTGTATTACCCTTTATGTGTTCCCCCTAACATTCTTTTTATTCCAGCCAATGGCCGGTAATATGAGGACTGAGGCTAACAACCGTTGTGAAGATCACTGTGATGACTGTACTAATGAGATGCCAAATCCAATGGGAGCGGGAATCGTGAACTTTTTCATACTTCCCTCTAATCTAACTCAAGTTTTGAATAGAAACAAGGGTCAAGAAGAACGTTCAACCCCCCCCCCCCCCTAAGAAAAAAAAACTCGCTATCAATAGCTTCACAAGACAAAGGCCTCCTACTTTCAGAGGATCATCCGATCCCACAATCGCTGAACAATGGATCAACTACATTGAAACGATCTTCACCATCCACCAATGTTCTGAACAAGTGAAGGTTCTCATAGTGTCTTATCGTATGGAGGGTGAAGCTAATCAATGGTGGACGTTGATCAAAAATACGAAGCCAGAGGAGGAGATCGAGGCATTGTAATGGAAAGATTTCTGGAAGATGTTTTTTGATAAATATTTTCCATGCACCCTCCGGCTTATGATGGAAAGAGACTTCCTATCCCTCAAGAAAAAAGATGAAGAATCTATTGGAGCATTCGAGGAAAACATCACAAGGATTGCACAATATGCTTCTGGCTTTTTCGTTACCCTCGAATGCAAGGTTGACCACTTCTTTGGTGAGCTGAAGCCTAGCTTGTGGAAAGAATTAGTGATCCTTGACATCGAAAGCTAGGAGGAAATTGTCCGATGTTCCCTCAAGGTCGAAATGGATATCGGGGAATTACAGGGGTATCATGGGGATAAGAAGTTTAAGGTGGACATCAATGCTAGTGGTCCGATGGATATATCCAACAGTTCTAAGAAGATCCAGCACCCCACTTGCCAAATGTGTGGAAAGAAGCACCCTAGAATTTTTCTTAAGGGGATGAGAAAATGCTTCATGTGTGGAAGAGAAGGGCACCTAGTGGTTAACTGTCGGCAAGAAGGACCTGCGGCTGCGATAGAGGAGAGGAACGCTATGTTCAATCCTCAACGCGTTGTTCAATGTTACAAATGCAAAGAACAAGGTCATTTTAAAAATCAGTTCCCTAATCCAAGGGTATTCGGAGGCAACCGACAACATCCAAGATAACAAGGAAGAGCTTTTGCCATCACTTCTGCTGAAGTGAACCCCGACAATGAAGTGGTGACAGGTACGCTAGTTATTTATTCAAGAATAGTGAACGTACTTTCTGATTCAGGTTTTACACATTCTTTTATATCTCAAAAGTTTAGTAGAACAATCCCAGCACCACCACAAATCATGGAAGTAAAGATGTTGGTGATTACAGCAAATGGGGAAATCATTGTATCCCATGAATATAAGTCCTCCCTTGTTATAATATGTGGATTTAATTTCCTGGCGAACCTCGTCATACTCCCTGTGGTGGAATTTGATGCAATTCTAGGCATAGATTGTATTTCCTTATATAGAGCCAACATAAATTGTCGGGAGAGGAAAATCACAATCCATATAGAGAATCGACGCCCGATTCTTTATAAGTGTTAGGAGGAAGATGAATCTTCTTTAGATCCATTATCTCAAGCATGGATATTACTTCCCTATGAGCACGCATATCTGGCTCAGATGATTGAGTCCAAAGAAGAAACCATCCTTGAAGAATTGCCTGTTGTGAGGGAATTCACGGATGTGTTTCCCGAGGAACTGCCTGGTCTTCCTCCTAGAAGAGATGTTGAGTTATCAATTGATCTTATACCTGGGGCGCTACCAATATCCAATAATCCGTATAGAATGGCTGTTTTAGAGCTTGAAGAGATGAAGAAACAACTACAGGAGAATATAGATAAAGGGTTTATACGCCCATGTGCTTCACCATGGGGTGAACCAGTCCTCTTCATCAAGAAGAAGGATGGGTCAATGTGGATTTTCATCGATTATTGTGAACTTAACAAAATCACGATAAAGAACAAGTATCCTCTCCCAAGAATCGATGAATTGTTTGATCAGCTACGTGGAGCACAATACTTGTCCAAGGTGGATTTGCGGTTAGGATATTATCAAGTAAGGTTAAAGAAGGAAGATGTCCCCAAGACTTCTTCTCATACAAGGTACGGGCACTATGAAATCATATTAATGCCTTTTGGACTAAAAAATTCTCCAGTAATATTCATGGACTTGATGAATAGTGTCTTTAGAGATTACCTTGACAAATTTGTGGTAGTTTTTATAGAAGATATTCTAATATACTAAAAAAACAAGCAGGATCATGAGGAGCATTTAAAAACTGTACTAGAGACTTTGCACATGGAGAAGCTCTATGCAAAGTACAACAAGTGTGAGTTCTGGTTGAAGGATGTCTCATTCTTGGGCTATATCATCGCAAGCAATGGGATATCTGTGGACCCCTCCAAAACAGATGCAATTGAGGGACGAACGAGGCCAACATCGGTAACGGATATCCGTAGCTTCTTGGGGTTAGCTGAATATTATTGACGATTTGTGAGAAATTTCTCACGATTGTCCAAACCTCTTACCAAGCTAACTCTAAAGGGAGTAAAGTTTGATTGGAGTGATGAATGTGAAGAAATCTTCAAGGAGTTGAAAATGTGTCTTATCACTGCACCCGTGCTCACTTTACCCACAAGTAGGGAGCTTTTTTTGGTATTCAGTGATGCTTCGAAAAGTGGATTAGGATGTGTGATGATGCTGAATAGTAAAGTGATATCCTATGCCTCAAGGCAGTTTGAAAATCCATGAGAGAAACTATCCAACGCATGAACTGGAGTTGGCAGCGGTGATCATAGCCTTGAAAATCTGGTGGCATTATCTCTATGGAGAGAAATGTGAGATATATACTGACCACAAGAGTTTTAAATATATATTCACATAGAAAGAGACTAATATTCCCCAGAGAAGATTGATAGAGATCATCAAGGACTATGACTGTTCAATAAATTACCACACTGGGAAAGCGAACAAGGTGGCAGATGCCCTAAGTAGAAATGACCCAACAATTCTATCAATGATGAGAATTGAGAAGGATTCAATCTTCATAAGTTTGATGAAGATGGACGTGGGAATCATAAAGAATGGAACATCATCAATCCTTTCACAAATGATTGCTCAACCATCTCTTTAGGAAAGGTTAAAGGATTCTCAAAAGGATGATGTGGGAATTTAGGAAAAAGTGGAAGTATAAAAAAACGGAAATATTCATAGTTTAATGTTTTGTGAGGTTTAGGAAAAGACTATGTGTTCCATCAAGTCCAGTGATGAAGAAGGAACTTTTGGATGATGCACATAGTTCAAATTTCTCTAGTCACCCAGGGAGCACAAAGATTTATCGAGATCTCCGAGAAACCTTTTGGTGGGATAATATGAAGAAGGAGATCGCTGAATATACATCAAAGTGCCCGGTGTGTTAGCAAGTGAAGGCAGAGAGGCAGAAGTCTAAGGGGATTATGCAACCATTGCCCATACCAGAATGGAAATTGGAGAATATCACCATGGACATTGTCACCGGACTTCCAAGGACATACAAAGGCAACAACGCAATCTGGGTTGTTGCGGATCGTCTTACAATGACTTCACACTTCATTACTATTCGGGAGGATTTCTTTTTGAATCAACTGGCACAGATATATATTAGGGAAGTGGTAAGGTTGCATGGAGTACCACTATCTATTTTGTCTGAACAAGATCCAAGATTCACCTCTAAGTTTTGGAAGAGTCTTCAACATGCTCCGAATACTGAACTGAACTTCAGTACAGAATATCATCCTCAAACTAATGGCCAATCCGAGCGGATTATCCAAACACTTGAATATATGTTTAGAGCATGCTCAATGGACTTTAATGGACGATGGGATCAACATCTTCCTCTGGTTGAGTTCTCTTATAATAATAGTTTCCACTCGAGCATCCAAATTGCACCATATGAAGCCCTGTATGGGAAAAGGTGCAGAACACTAGCATGTTGGGATGAGGTTGGTGAACATAAGCGGCTTGGACCAGAAATGGTCGAGGAAATGGTGGAGAAGGTGAAAACCATTCATTATCATATCAATGCAGCCCAGAGTCGACAGAAGAGTTATGCAGATAATCATCGACGAGACCTTGAGTTTAAAGTTGGAGACATAGTGTTTCTACACATATCTCCGTGGAATAAGGTTATGAGGTTTGGAAGGAAAGAGAAGTTATGCCCAAGGTATATCAGCCCCTTCAATTTTTCTTGATCTTGTCGGGGCTATGGACTATCGACTAGCACATCCACCGGCCATGGCAAAAGTACATGATTTCTTTCATATATCCCTCTTAAAGAAGTACATACCGGACCGTTCACATGTACTCTCTTCTGAGGTAGTATAATTGGAAGATGATCTTTCTTATGAGGAGCAACCAGTGAAGATCTTAGATCATAGAGAAAAAGTTCTATGAAATAAGACAATGCCCCTTGTCAAGGTGTTGTGGAGAAACCACAAGTTTGAAGAAGCAACTTGGGAATCAGAGGATATGATTATGTTGAGTTACACACATTTGTTTTAGTATGGGAAAAGGAAACTTTCGAGGGAGAAATTTCTTAAGGGGGGAATAATGTAATGACCCAAAGTTTCATTAATGGAAATCCCTCTTTATATAATTAAATTGCTCTTTATGTTTATATAAAGTGTCAACTTAATTCGTTTTATGATAAGATTTGTGACTGTTACTTTTATAGCCATTGAACAGTGATCAAATGATTAGTATAAATATAGGGCTTTAACACATCAAATTTTACTTAGACAAAGGAAGCGATGGCCTCATCCAGAAGAATTACCCCATAGGAAGCCCATTTTTCAGAGCTTGAGAAAGAGGTGGCATCTTTGGACTTCTCCCTTGACCAAGCCCAAGCTGAGCTTCATCATGTCAAGCTCGAACGTGACCATCTACGGGAAAAGTGGAAGATGATTGAAATTACCACTCGAGCGATGCTATCTGAGCCACCCCAAGAGTCTATCACCATCGTACACCTTACCCTTATGTCTTATGCGGCTGTTTTAAGGGGTTATGTAACAAATAAGTATTACTATGTTTAGGTACATTAATTTTGTATATAATAATGAATATAATTTCTAGTGATTTTTTGATACATTGTAAATAGTTTTTAAAAGTAAAGATGGTGTTTTTCGTTGTTATTTAATTAAGAAATCTGTTTTATTTAATTAAGGGATTTTTGAATTAAAAAATATTTGAATAAAATAATAATATTATTATTAAATTAATTTTTATTAAATATAAATGATCTTATAATTTTATGAATGCAATTAAAATTTTTATTAAGGTTTGAAAGCCATTTCTGTCAAAACCCGTGAATTTTCGATAAATGTCAGTTTTTATTTTAAAAGCGAAAATTCACATATTTAGAAAATTATTTAGATAAAAAAAAATTTATTTTTGGAATCATGACGTCGAAATTATCTAATGGTTAATTTTTCATAATTTTCTGAGATAGTCAAATTTTTGGGTAAAAATTAAATACTGTTTAAATATATAATGTGTTTTATGACATCGTAATGACCCAATAGTGATGTAATAAAATACTATAATCTTTATGATAGTCCATTATATGTTTTAAAATTAAAATAATGTGATTTTGGGTTTGTTTGACTTATTTTTCAAAGAATTAATGAACCCCTCATGACTTATTCATCACATTGCCTTTTTAAATTAATTTCCATGGGAGTGTGACTCACCTCCACATAAGAAACCTTATTATTTTAAGAAGTTAGGACTTTGGCCTTATAAAATATTTTTTTCCTCTCCCCTTTTCAAAAAAAAAATGGGCATAAAACATGGGATGGTTTGTGATTTGGATTAATTTAATATAAGGGGTCCCAAACCTAAATAATAAAGAATTCCCTCACCTTTCCTATATATACTCACACAATCTCCCAATTTCTCTTCACTCAAAGACCTTGGAGTTCGTCAAACCTCTGCCGTAATCTCTCTAGAATCCTCCAAATGTGCCCCAATCTCCCCAGAAGCCTCTCACAAGCCTCTCTCTAGCCTTTGGAAGCACACATCCATGTAAGGGTTTTTTCTTCCTTTCTCATTTTGTCCAATTTTCTTTATGTTGTTTTGCCATTTTAATTTCAATTATAAAATTTGGGGTATGGTTTCGCACCTCCCTCATACTTCCCTATTTATGTTTTAATGATGTGAGACCCTTTATCTCTCATTAAATTCCTCCCATGTACACCCGTTACTATGCCGAAATTTCAAAATGAACTTCTCTCTCGTCTTTTATATTGAAGCAATACTTTTGTATCAAGAATATAAATTCCATTAAAATTGTTGGGACACATATATATATGACATAATTACTGTCCATTACATGTAAATATGATGAGTAACCACTTTCTCTCTCATCAACAATTTTTATGAATTCTTATGTCACGCCGTTACACTGCCGAAATCGCACCGATTTTCTAAGCCAATGTCATTGTGTAGTGAATACCATGCCCATTTCTCCATCAAGGGTATTAACCTTTATGAACATTTACTTATTGATTATAAAGTTTCTTGTATGGATTCCACATTCTTTTATCTTGGATTAAATGATTATGTTTTATGAATCCATGTTTTATGATCCATGTGGCACACTTATGCATGAAATGAAATGTTTTAGAAGGGTGCACCCTTATAGCGCTCCAATGCATTGGGTAAAGTATAGTATCATGATATTTCATGTGAAATTAGTGTTGACTTATTCTAATTAAAGTGCAATGAGGGTTTACTCATGCTTTATGTGCAATGAGGATTTACTCATGCTCTATGTGCAATGATCCTTGGCTCATGCTAATTCCATGTTAAGTGTTGTTGCAACATTTCCATGTTATGATTATCATGCTTTATCATGACTTTATGTTAATGTTTATTTTATGATCTATTGATATGACTATTGTCTAAAATGTGTTGTAATCGTCATGTTATTCCATATGTACTCCCTTACTGGGCTTTATAGCTCACCCTTTTCTTATGCATGTCCTCAGGTTATCCCATTCAATGCTAAGTACGAAGGAATGTATTGGTCGTGTAAAGGAAGTTTTCAATAAATATGTTCTGTTTCATGTTTCAAGTTTTTATGTAATTATCCTAATCCCCAAAGACAGTAATCTTCTCGATCTTATTTGTTGTATCATGTGTTGTTCTATGTAATAAATCATGTTTAAGTTTGTAATAAAAGCAGGGTTGTCATATTTCTTCCACCCAGTTAGAGACATAGTCAATATCTAATAATATGTACAAAAAGCTAAAGGAATTTTGAAAAGGTTCCATGAAGTCAATGCCCCTTGCATCAATGATTTCACAAAATAACATGGGCTATTGGGCCATTTAATTCCTCTTAGAGATATTTCGTATGAATTGAAAATGACTACATGAATTTCAAAAACGATGGGCATCCCTATAATATTTTTGAATATAATGTCCTGATTGAAGGACCTTTTGATATATACATTGAAAGACAATGTGGCCACCTCAAGAAAAATTGTGGAGAAAGGTCAAAACTGCATTAAACTCATGGTCATGGAGACACTAAAAAACCCCTGTGAAATTACAAATTCCCCAAAAAAAATATGGTTCATGAAAAATATTCCACCGAGAATCTTGCTTATGTCTCTAGGATTGTGTTGTTCTGAAATCAGTGGGGACCCTAGATGTTACTAGAAAATTTCCAATGTCTGCATACCATGGGGTAAGGTCCATCACATCACAACGGTTCTTATGAGGGAAGAATTCTCCAATGGGGAGGAATGGGTCAATATGTTGGTCCAGTGGTGGAGAAATCCTACTAATGTGGTCAGGTACAACATTTTACACTCCCCTATCATCTCTAATATCATGGAAAAACACTTAGAGGAGGAGCAACCATTTAATAATTTGAAGATTATATCTAGATTTCTTTAGGTTAAATCGAAGGGAAACATGGACAAAAAACAAAATGACTTTTAACCCAAGAAGATATGAATGAAATTTTTCGAAGGAAAACACTATATAAATAAGTTATTTCTCAGTGGTTCTGTATTTTACTTGGGCAAGGTCATAGTTAAATGAGTCATATGCAATGAAATGAGGTTTCTTCTCAATCCTTTGTTAAAAAACTTCCCCAACTACAAATTTAGAGGCATCACACATATGTTCGAAAGGTATACACCACCTTGGAGGTAGGATGATTGGAGGTGATGTGAGACCCATTTTTAGTGAATTGAAAGCATCCTAAAAAATTTAATAAAAAAAAATTCCGAATAATTTTACAACAATCGAGATAGGGGAAGTGCGATCTTAATAATGTCATTAATGAATCAATGGTAAAAACTAGCATGACCCAAGAATGATCACACATCATGAACTCATTTTGGATATTTAATAGTTGAAATTAATTCATTTTTTGTTTTATACACTAGAATTCCCTCATTTAAAATAACATGCCCAAGAAGTATCCCCATCTCAACCATGAAATGACATTTCTCATAATTTAATAAAAGATCTTTTTTCAATGTAGTGGTGGAGGAAAGAACCTAGGTGTTCAAAATAGTCATCACCAGAATATACAAAAACCGTGAAGTAATCCATAAATAATTCCACACAAGTCTCAAGGTACTCAGAAAAATCACTCAATATACATCACTGAAGAGTACTTGGATCATTACAAAGACCAGAAGGCATCCTTATGTATGAAAATTTTCTGAATGAATAGTTAAATTTTTTCTTTTCTCGATCTTCAAGGGATCTATGTATTTTGAAATAAACTAAATATCCATCAAGGAATAAATAATGGGACTTACCAACCAATAATTCTAGAATTTGGTTAATGAAAAGAGAGGAACATGGTCCTTCTGCCTGGATTTATTCAACCGATAGTAGTTAATAAAGACTCACCAACTGTTTTGCACACGTGTTAGGACCAATTGATCTCATTCATTTGACACAAATGTTTTTCTAATATTTTTTGCACACAATTTGCATTGGGATAACCCATTTACTAGTAGATATAGGATAAAATATCCCAGTAGTAAGAAATTTAATGACTTCTAATTTAACCACTTCAAGGATAGTGGGATTCAACCAATGTTAATATTTTATTACAAGTTTAGCCTCATCATCCAAAATTTTATAATGCATAAAAATAGATGGGATAATCCCAGGAATATTAGCTAATGTCCATCCAATCACCTTTTTACACTATCTCAAAAGGTTGAGATGTTTAAATTCCTTCTGTAGAGAGATGTTATTAGAAACAATGATTGGAAAATGGTCATACCCTCATGATATTCATATTTTAAATTATATAGAAGGGTTTTAGTTCTAACACTAGAGGTTTTTGGATTGAGGGAGGAGATTTAGGGGGAGTGAGGTCAATGAAACTGTCAATATTCTCATGTTTATTCTCTATTGAAAGATCATCTATAGATATGATATTTTTAGAATCATCAATGGTCATGGGTACCTCAGAATTTACAAACACATCAATTAATGAACACAATTTACTTTTTTCAGAACCCACACAACACTCAAAACACGAATGAAAAATAAAATAATCCAACAGAGAATTAGAACAAAATTAGTCAAAGTATGGGTTGGGGAGACAGTTTTGTGTGTGTGTGTCATTAAAAAGAACATCCATAGAATATATAGGAAGAGTGTAGTGCTCTTAAAAAGGGTGTTTCATTGCATCACTGATGTTAAAACATACATTTCCTCCACTGAAATCCATAGACAGTGTACCATTGTTAACATTATTGATCTCCTTTGTTGTTTTAAGGAATTTCCACCCATGTTTGATTAGAGAATGTATCTTACATCTCAAAAAAGTAGAAATATGTGGGGAAGATGAGATTATTCACACTTACAAGGACACCCCCAATCACTCCTGTTGGATGTACGGTACTCCGGTAAGCATGTTTCATGACTATGCATATCGGTTGATCCTCTCCAACCTATAGAGAAGTATACACAGAGTGAGGAATTACATAAATGGAAGAACCTAAAACTAATATAGCATCTGAAAAGAATGTGTCCTTTTTTTACATGGTATCGTGAATGTTCCAGGATCCATGCATTCGGTTGGAATTTATGGTTAAACCAAGGCCGATACATTCCTCCCCAAGTTTACTCTATCCTTCCCCTTCAGCCTCCTTCTATGGGTGCAAGTATCTGTATGAAATTTGGCATATCAAGGGATCTATTTAACTGTATCCAATAAAGGAATGTTAACTTGAACCATTTTAAATGTATCCATTATTTCTTAATCAATATAATTATCAAAATTCTTCATAGATTTAGAGATTATTTGGGGGAATGGAAGAGGAATTTATTTTTTATTTAAGTCTTCAATGATAGTTTGATTACCCTTTTTGTTTTTTTTTCATCATTGGAATCTTGTATGGGTGTAGAAAGAGTGTTTTCAAGATGGAGACATACCTAATGGGTAGAATCATTGGATGTTGAATCTTCCGTACCACTATGAAGTGTTATTGGAAAAATATTACCATTGTCTTTTGGATTGGAAACATTTTGGGAAGGTAATTGTATAGAACCTTGCATCTTTATCTCACCGATGGTGTTTGACAATTGTGCCACACAAGTTTGATTGTCATGAATATATGACTATGTGGTCTGTTGGAACAAAAGATTCTAGGTTTCCATTTTATTAACCATATCCTCAAGGTTTGGTTCCTGTTTGCGAGGTCGAGGAGGAGTATTGTTTCGAGAAAGTGAAGTATATGAAGGTTTTATACCATGGCCTTGTTGATATCAATTCTAGTTGGGGTATCTTGAGTTTCCTTCTTGTTGGTACTAGGTTTGTTCTTGCCACCCAGGGGTTTGATTTGGACTGAATGGTTCTTGCATTAAGGGAGGTTCCTGATGGAATGGACTCCCCGGGAACACATCTGCACAAGCCTCAGGTGAATCATGAAGTTGTGGGCTCTGGTCTAAAAAATGAATATTTTCAGAACAAATACCACAATGTAATGGAACAGGAGAAAAGTGTTAGATATCATTTGATTGAACCAATTTTCTTAAAATTTTATTACTCTCATCATGTTTATTGTCTACCTTTTGTTCTAGTGATTAATGACATACCTCATGAACTGCTCATGTTGGTGCAATTACTTGTGTAAAAAATTATTGTGCATTTTGAACCATGTAGGCTGTTATGTCCGAAGAGGCAGAAGGAGTTTAATCATCTAGGGAACCAACAACAGTTGAATCAATAATTACAAAATCCATCGGAATAATTCCCTCATTGATGTATTGGATTAATAGTAGTTCACAAATCTAGTGATGGGGGAACCTCAAGAAAA
Organism: Viscum album; assembly: GCA_963277665.1. Taxonomy (NCBI): domain Eukaryota; kingdom Viridiplantae; phylum Streptophyta; class Magnoliopsida; order Santalales; family Viscaceae; genus Viscum; species Viscum album. The sequence goes on from OY728150.1 coordinate 538,290,079, forward strand.
CTCTTTTGAATATCACCCAATATTCATGTAGGTTCTGTCCTTGTGATTGCCTTATTCCACAAATTCCTTTCCTAATTGATGAATTTTGGCAGGCATGGAATAAATTCTCTTAAAAGTGTCTTTTTTGGTCATTCTATCCCCCAATTGTGGTAGTCAAATTGTATGTCCATTCTTTAGCTACCCCATCAAGGGAGAAAGGGAAGGCCCTAAACATAATTAGATCATAATTTTTTTGGGTTTCATGGTGGAGAAGACTATATGAAGCTCTTTGATATGTTTTTAAGGGTACTCACCAAGAAGACCTTGAAATTTTGGACATAGGTGTGTGGGGCCAGATTTCAGCTCAATGTTGGATTCTTTCTCAGGATATTGGATTTACGCTGGTTGGTACTGCACATATGGGGTGTCCAGTTCTTTTAATGTTTAGTTATTTACAGCCATGATTTCTGGGGTTTTATTTGTTTCAATTGTTTATTATTTTATGGCCACATTAGGTTTAGTAATGGTTACTTATTTTTTAATTTATTGACCTACTTTGTATGGCCTAATTTGTGAGTGAAGTTTCTTTTCAATTTTAGGGTCTATTCCAAAGAGTTTATCTTTTTCTGATCGAGTGAGGCAAATATGTTGTGATGTTATTATACTGGAAGATGGAAAAAATAAAATCAATTAAAAGAGGTTGAAATGAGAAAATAAAAAATAATTTTACACTAAATAATTAGATAGGGAGAGAGAGGAAGAACAAAGAAAAAAAATTAAAATTAAAACCAAAACAAAAACAATCAAATAGAGGGGGGGGGTATATAAAAGGGTAAAACAAAAAAAATAATAAGGGAAAAAATGATCATGGATCCTTGTAAATGGAGACAATATTTTACCATATAGTATATCATGTAAAATTAGATGATTAGTTTTAGTAGAATTTCTGTAGTATTGTAGTAACCCTAAGTGGTCACTCAACAAAGCCTTATATCATTAATTTATAAAGCATGTTATTATCTTGTGAATAAAAGGGTAATGGTGGTTTTTTAATCATGTGTTTTTATATAAAAAAATAGAAATTGAAACTATACTACTAAATGATAAAAACAAGATGGAGAAATTGTGATCAACCAGGGTAAATGTCCCTTGATGATCAATCCATCATCACTCTCAAGTGAATGGGAAGGATTATTGATTCCATGATTTTTACACACTAAAACCTATATATTATATGATTTAATAGTAGGTTACCACCTATGATTTGATAGATGAATGATATTGATTATCGGTGACCGCTCAAAATCAATAAACAAGAATCAATGTAAAAATAGACTCAATCAAGGAATCACATCGACTATGTCATGAGATGACTGGATTTGTGTCAATGATAAAATATTAAACAAGGAAAGAATATTCATATTCATGGGTTCATGATCATTTAATTTATCAATGAACATAATCCATTAACACTCTCAAGAAAGGTAAGGGGTAAGAAAAGAGGCAACCACACTCAAATCATCACAAGATCCGGGTTATGCATGGAAGCATGATGGTTCTTGTTCCTTTGATTTGAATTTTACCATACCAAAATAAACACAAATTAGGAATCTATAAATGACCAAATATTAACAAGAAACCTGGAAATTCCATTATCTTATGAATATTAGAATCATGGAGCTTGAGATTACATCAATAGACACCCCCCAAGTTGATCACCAAGGCGTTTAGAAGTACATGTGGAAGAAGAGAACTAAAATGGGTGAATAGCGATATCAAGTTCGACCCACCCTTAAAACTAATCTTTCCACATGAGAGAATTAGGGGTATGAGTTATATTGTTGAAAATTAAATCTAATATTCCATAAAAGGTGGTCATGTATTTATGGGACTAGGTTACTATTCATGTAAGACTTATTCCTCCTTTATCCAGATGGATGAATGACAAAAACATGTGGTAATATCTTCAAATTTGGTGGAAGGAGTGTATTTGAGTTTTCTATCCAATGGAGGTTTAATCATCCCAATCAGTGTTCTGAATCCCTAGTAATAACCCAAATACAGAAGTGTAGTCCAATTTGGACCGCTAAGAATGTTTTCACATTATGGACCAATTCTAAGTCTCAAAATGGATGAATTAGGCTCCATAATTTTCATGAGAAAGTTATCCCACACATTTTCTCATTCACACACACATTTTTATCCAATCTGATGCATGAATTATCCTTAGTACATATTTATGTATCCATTCATTCTTGGGAACTCACACACTTTGGCCCATTTTTATTGAATGCCATCACTCGCTCTCCAAATCATCTCCTCCTACAACGTAAACACCAAGCATGTAAAATTTACCTATTAAAAAGTGAAAAACATTAATTCATTGAATCAAGCATGATGTGAAATTTATTATTATATATGGAATATTCATTACAAATCCAGTTTAAAATCGCAGTGTAAGGGTGGAATTGTATAGTGAATCACTATACGATCAGATTAAAATATCACAATCCACATAAAAAACATAATAGAAATTATTAAAAAATTAGGGACAACATATTCCATGATAGAAGAGGAATTATTATTAATGATCTTAATTTTATTGGTACAAAATGGGTGTGATATAAAAAATACTAGAAATTAGGCATAATTTACAATAACAAATACAAGGAAAGGGCTTATTAGAGAAATGATTAAACAATGAAAGAAGAATAATAGTCTCACCATTAGTGATCCCCTGGTGATAGACAGGTCTAAAATTGACCACTAATTAAGGGGTATCTAATTTAGAAAGGAGCTGAATGAGACAGATAAAAGATAAATGGGTGTGCTTTGATAAGTGGGTGAAAAATAGAAATAAAAACCATTTAATTTTGTAATAATTTTTAAAATAATTCAATTATGTTTAAAAATTTTACATATATAATCATTGCAATTTTTCCACTATAGGAATGGTTAAACACTATATTCTAGGGAGAATCGATGAAACATGATCCTCTAGGAATTTACAGTGTGAACCACTCCTTCATGACATAACATCCCCCACTAGCCCTACTTCAATAACAAATCCATCACGTGGTACACCACGATGCAACATATTTGGAAAGGACATAAAATATAAAACCTAGGGGTCAATGTATGACCAATAACCTTTGTATTGTTTTTAAAAATTTACACATCCCACATCATATAAAAACACCCTAGATCATGTTGTGGTCCAACTCGACTCTTAAAAAGTCTAGTATAATGAATCTTTCAACCCTAGAAGAAGTTACTCTTATGTAATAACCAATAATTATGATGACTCTATGAAATAAAGTATGCCAGTATCATACTCAAGTCAAATCACAAGACAAGTCTTAATTATGATGACATGATCTACCATATGATGTAAATTTCTCACTTGAACACAAGGAAAACTCCGAAAATATGTTTCTTGGGATCACACTAACACTTTCAAAAAATTAATAACTAAAAATAACATGATGTTTGGAAAACAATGGACAACCCTCATTATTATAGGACTTAAAAGGCGATATAAACTCCCTACTATATGGAATGTCATCTATAAGGTAAATTATTCGTTATCACCAAGCCTTTTTTAAAAATATCCCCAACCATTGTGCTAGCTTATCAGACTCCATATCCCATTTATCTTCCAAGATAAACTCATTTTCTAATACACATATACTAGAGAAACAATTTTATAGTGATTGTTTTTCTTTATTTGGTCCACAATACAAACATTCCACCCTTCAATAGATGCATATGACTATAGCTTGATGTAATTAATACAAATCACATGGGAATATATAATTTGTAGTTCTAAATACACAATACATAAATAAATCATGTATAGAAACAAAAACTTATAGGAGAGATAATTAGTATTCAATTATATTAAACCTCTCATTAATCTTAGGTGGACCCATGAGCTTACGGGCTATCTTCCCCTACCAATGAATTCTTCCATTCCCAAAACATGCACATACACCTATGAATACCCAGTCAACCACCTCAATCCTTGAATTATTATGTCTACGGTACATAAATAATCATTTCCTACTCTTATTGGATAAAATTATATTCTTATTATGTAGACATGCTTTGTTATCTCCTATACAGGGGAATGTGAACTAATCATTTACTCCCCAGCCTCTATAGAACATGGCGGTGATCAATATGACCTAGAAATAGAGGCCTCAAAATGAACTATCTATTCTAAATATTTATAACTTTTATTATGAGGAAACTATATAATTTCTAGATTAAAATACCATGAACTATCGAAATATAGGATGTATACTCATAACATCTACTTTAGGATCCTAATTTTATGATCAAACTACAAAAATATCTGATAAAGATAAGTAGTTATCAAATACGTGTATGTAACAGGTTAATTATGTATCCATCATTGTAAGAACAATATGAAATGGTTAGCTTGTTCAAATATGATTCTCCTTGAATTTTTTAACCACATAATAACCCCTAAATAAGAATATTTCCTAGATTATTGATTGAGAAAGAAAATTGGATCTATATAAAATGGGAAACCTTGGTTAACAAGTTCATAAAAATTGACACCATATCACATCCTTGGGTAATAAAAAGTTTCCTCATCAATATATATACGATAAAATTAATGTGGACGGTAATGAATAACTCAAAATAAATTAATGTTTAACCCATGCTAAACTTATAAAAATAATGGGAATCGGGATATCCCCACTAGGGAGGGTGTTATGGGTTATATTTTCTTATGTTATGAGGTATTATTGGGTATCTATAATTGTACTTAACTATTATTCTAAATTCAATTTAGAAGTATCATGAGTTTATTTTTTTAGAAAAAATTTCAAAACAGGGATAAATTCCATCACATACCATAGAAATCATTACTTATTATCATAAATCACTCTTGTTTACCCACTAATAAACTGAGAACACACTTGATATCCCTCTCTTGGTAGTTTCAATTTTAATAATTGAGTGAAACTATCATTGTATTCCACACTCTTACGAAGCCTCGATGATTTAATTACTTAATCACTTCTAAATTATCCCACTTCCTTCCATAATACGGATAATAGTCAATATTATAATAGGATATGTCTAAAATTCATGAAAAATAAATGGTAGTAGTTATGATAATAAATCGTAGGAAACATCTTACTATCTATAAAAAAATTATAGTAAGATAGAATAAAAGAAAATAATTCCATTAAGCACAAGAATTCACTATATTTAGTGGGGAATATATCCTTAGATAAACCACAAAGGTTATACTATTACATCACTATAAGGGATTAAAGATAAATAATGAAATAATACATATCTAGTAGTTACATTCATTATAACTAATCGATTGATATCCCCGTCAAGAGTGAATAATAACCCTCTTTATAGAATCTCCAGAATTATTTGGGACACCTCAAGAACATTAGTAGCTTCTTCACCCATGTGACCAAAACATTATTCTTTTCGTTCCTTAGGATATCCATCTTCCACTAAAATCCTCCATGTTTTTAGTTCTATGACTCATATTTATGTTATATCTTCTATCATTACATGAAATGGGGAAAATTTCTTTCATAAAACATATTTTAAATAATTCTATCCATAATGTTTCTTCCAATGGTATTCTAATTTTTTAACTTGATGGATAATAGCTGATTGGAAGCTCAATACCATTCATTCCCAATTTTGACAGATTGGGGATGAGGTATCTTTATATTAGGATGATACTTTTAAATTTGGGGTTTTTTTATCTTAATTGAGAATGCCCAAAATTTTTATAAATATGAAGTTATATGTGTAGATGGAAATTAATTTTATCTTAATTTGATGTCATATAATTTTTCTGGGCTGTCTGTAAAGGAAGAATAACCATAATATCTAGCCAATTTCATTCCATATTGATCAGTGTAATAAAAAAAACTAACTTCATATGATATATTTTGTAAATTCATATGAAATGATCAATGTTATATGTGTGGGATTAAGTTATATTAAATCTATAATGAAAAACATTTGGGGAAAATTCTAACACTCGATCCAGAGTCATAAGAAATATTCATTCCTTTATCAATTCTACACTTAAATATTCCATCCATGATACATAATAGTAGTAGAAATGGAATTTTCCAGGTCACTCAAAACTGATTCAATCTAATGAAAATAATATTTAAAATAATGTGATCAATTTATTTTCAAAATTCAAAAATATCCGTATGGACATTAAATTTATTACAAATTGAGTAAAATATGTAAAAGCCCCAAATTTATTCTATTTAACACTTTCATTCTGTATTTTAAAAATAAAAAAATATAAATTAATTTCCTATTTTTAATAAACATTATTTCCTTAATTTTGAATGAATTTTTTTTAGATATTTGAATATTTTTGGCTCTGAAAAAAATCATCCCACATTCATGTACTAATGTGTTTATACTGAAGGACACTTACATTCCACTTCTTCTCAGCCATTAACATTTTGACGGTGGTACATATGGGACAAAACCAATTATGTTATTCCACATCCTAACCCCCTAATATTGTTCCTGGATTTTATGGATCATCATTGTAATCCCCAAGTAAACAACCAATCTCATGGAATGTGAGTCCCTAATTAGCTCCTCATGCATGATGTTAGAGGTTAGAACCCACCCTCAGTCATAAAGGATCTAATCAACAATGATGGACAAATTAGGAAGTGTCTCCCCACTACATATTCTCTCCCACATCATAATATAATCACCATATAATAGGGGTATCACCTTTACCATCACATGGAGTGAAGTAAAATGGATCACAAATGTCAGGGTATCCATCTCCAGATTCCATTTAACATCAAATAAAATCTTCATAAAATATCCCATAGTCTACCAATTTCTTCTCGATTACAATACCACCTAAGCCTAAATAATAATTATTAGAACCTTAGTGATGTCATTCCCTTTTTTAAGGGATTATTACAAATCAAAATCCCAAGACTATAGATAATTGATGAACCTTTGTTGAAGGAGGTTCATGCTACTTTGTAATAAAATATACCTCAAGAGATTCTGGATAATATGTACCAAGAATATATATCCCAGATTTATTGATGGCTAAAACTCAATTGTTTCTCCATCATTGATTGATTCAAATCATGAATCATAAAATATCATAAATATGGAATAATGTTTTTTTCTTTATATGAAACCAAAAACGCATCATTAAATTATATATTATATACTCTCGACTCCTGATCCATCTCAATATAACATATACTCTCAATCCAACTTATGGAATTCCATTATTAGTTCAAAATTAAACCCCATGTTCAACTATGGGAAGTAATTTTCCTAATAATCTTACCATAAATATTTCTACCCCTTCTTAGTTAGGTATATAAATCAGCTTCCAAATAGGATAAGTCATGGATAAAACACTTTTAATAATTTTAAAATCATAGAAAACTATATAACTCAAAGAAATTCATGGGTCACTCCCACGAAACCAAAACCTTAACCATATCAAGGTCTATAGATACACGAGGCTTTGGTACCATATATCATAAAAAGTTCACACAATCAATCGCAAATGGAAACTTCCATATCATGGTATGTGGTTGATTCGCTCTATGTGTACTATGAAAATCCTCAATATTTTTATCACAATACAACCACTACTAAGAGGACACAAAAAATGTCATCCTAAAACATGAACATTAAATAATAAAAGGATGGAATAACCTATTAATCATGGCCACAAACACTTTATCAATTTCATTAAACTAAATATCATCACAGGATACTCATACATGTTTGAACTGCTCCTTGGAAAAGTATGAGGTATGTTAGAAGACCTCACCAATACCTGTTGATAGAATAATGTAAAATCAATACTATTAAACACTTTGGATCCTTTTATTCAGTAAAATAGATTAATAATATATAGAACTGGGTATTTATTCATAACTTTCACCTAGTTTTTCCTTTGGTAATATATACATAGGCATAATAAATCATCACCCATTTTAAAAAACAAGATCATAAAAAACCATAGGATTACAATATTCTGAATAAAAAAAAAATTATATTCCCTCTAGCTCATGCTTTTTATCTCAACACACCAATAGAACCATTTTAAAAGAAAAAGAGATATGGTCTCTATAACAAGCATAAGATTTATAGTAAACTTAGTCTCAAACAATGGTGGAAACCATGAGAAATCCATGGAAAATAAGACCTAAAGTAGATCATCTATAGAAGAAAATAATTCTTTACACATATCAAATCCATTTATATTTAAACTAGAAACCTATTTCATAATCCAAAGCTACATCTAATGGAAGGGACCTGAATGAATATCCTACACATCCCACATCCTAACATAGGAACAACCATAAATCTCAAATAGTACCCATTAATGATAATAGTTGATGTTGGATATGTTGAAAAAATATGAATCTATTCTGAACATCAGACAAAATGACAAAATATTCATCATTAAGAAACCCCATTGAAATATTGTAATGTCCCAACCCAACATACCACTAAACCAGTAGCCAGAATGGTCATCACATGGCCTCAAGAACATCTCCTTATTCATTAGAGATTGCCGACTGAAGCAAGTCTATAAAGGTATTACAATGTGGAGACTATACCCCCATTTTCAGAATTCACAGTGGTAACAAATAATAAAACTCTGATATCAGGAGAATAAGTATAGGTAAATAATTAAATAGTGGAATATAGATTCAATATCAACTAAAAAATTAAGGCCTATATCAATTTATATAATTCATGAATGCTATATTATGATAAAAACCAATAAAAGTGTAACTAACAACATAATTTACATTTCAATATAGAAATAAATACAAGATAACAAATCACCATGGGAGATCACCACAAGCATACCAAGATCTAGCTCAGTCCTTTGTTACCAAGATCTAGATACAAGCAAGAAATCACAAACAATGTCCAAATCCTGAAAAAAATGTAGATAAACTCAGTCACCAATGGTATGTGAGCAGGGTGTGAGATAATAATTTTAGTAGGTCAGAAACCATGATGTTTAGCCTAATCTATCCAATACTATGAAAAAAAGCTATTCTAGCAGATATATAACTAGTATGAAAGTACTCAAAAGTAAACACCATTCATATAAAGGTACTCATTTAATATAATATTTGTTTAATAATAATATAAACATTTCAATTCATTGAATTTATAAGTCTGAAGTTCTAGCTCATGCCCGTCATCCCTCATACAACTAGTAACACAAAAAATTCCTTAGAAGGCCATCTGTACCATATAAGTCAAGACCAAATACATGCCTGTGATTTTCCATGGAGATTATTTATAAGTCCATTTTATCTCATTTAAAACAATTATAACCTTATCCAATCTGAGACATTACTATGCTAGAATGGAAGTATCACTATAGGTATAATATCAACCAACACCCTACTAGCCCATCCATAGTGATCCTCTTGGGAACCCAGTATCTCTCTTGGTGGGGAATAAGTCCGTTTCAACTGATCCCATCCTTGGAGGTCCTATAAAAAAGCTCCAAGTACCTCTCAAGACATGAATTTAATGCCTCTTGATACCATTTATGGGATACCTCCATGGATCTATGATTGACTCGGCATATTATCATATTTAACCATTGAGCTCATCCATGGAATCCCTCAATTGGATCCATGATTCAATAAAGGATTAATCATATTCAACTGTTGATCCCATCCAGCAAATCCCGCAATTGGATCCATGATTCACCCATGGAATAATCTTATTTATCCATTGATCCCATCCATGGAATCCCTCAATTTGATCCATTATTCACACATGACATACACACAACCTCTATGAGACCATCCTTCGCATCCCTCAATTGGAACCACGATTCACCCATGGATTAATCATATTTAAACATTGTGTCCATACATGGAATCCTTAAATTAGATCCATGATTCACTGATGGAATAAAAGTACAATAGTCACATGAGTGCTTATAAGGAATTCTAATATGAATCCATGCTTCACTCAATGCTATTTAACATTGAATCATTTAAATCCATTTATACATTTTATAGGAAATGCAAAGGTAAATCCAAGAGCATCTAGTAAAAATCACCTCAAAAGGGAGACTCAAGAAAAGACCAAGTTTATAAGGGTTGGAATTTTATTTACTTTTGTGGGAAATTATTTATAACATGCTTCTCATGCTTAGTAACCTACTACACAACATGGTATTTTTAAACTAATGTGGGTTTATCCATACGATGAAAATCATGCTTAATAAAGAAATGATATAAAATAATATCCATGGGTCATGGTCACTCATCCCTTCCCATTCAGTTCATTTAATTCATAATATGATCTACACATCAAAGACATGTTCGACATCACATGAAATGGGGTAAAAACTTACACCTAAGGGTGTACAAGGACAAAGACATACAAGTTAGATTTAAATATGCAAACCCAATGAGTTATTTAAGTATAAAAATCTATCTCAAATAATAAATTTAAACATAACTCACATGTTGAACAAGAAATATAACAAGGAATTAATGCTTATTAACAACTACATGGATGATTCCCCATTTATCTCTTATGGGAAACATCATTTAATAACATTGAAAGAATACATGCAATAACATTCCTTATATCAACACAAAAAAAATATATATAAAAACTAAAACCACTACTAAACATGATATAACTGTAAATAATTTTTGGTTTGAAGGTAACACACCTCCATTGGAGGGGTTTAGTATAAAAAAACATGACATTATTCATCAATAATTCATTTATCAACTTTAATCATTTTATTCAATTTATGTAGTTCCATAAATCAATGAAAATCATAATTAAACATATTTAATGAATCACTTAAAGTGTTATTAAAAAAACTCCAAGATAGAGATCCGACCTCAAAAGAAGGTCAAGCCAATGCTTCAACACTTGAGGCTTTCTATGTCCGTGCTTCCATCCACACACATGCACATACTTCCGCACACACACACCCAGATATATATATATATATATATACATAAACCACTACATGTATTCCCCACACCATGAGATAATACATACGTATAAGAGAGACAAACACACACCCATATATATTCCTATGTACATGGATGCACTCCATAAAAAATTAATCCTAACTCCCTATAACAATTCCTAGGACTCATAAAATCCATAAGTCCCTATGTTAGAGGGTTTGAAACAAAAAAAGGTATAAACACTTACCTCATATGGAGGGGACGAACCAAAAACAACCCAAATTTCTTATCCTTTGGTGGAGGCTGCTGAAACATTCCCCCACATGACATAGGAGACCATTTGAACAACCCTAAAACAATATAATACCAAAATCACAGTTATCCCTAAGCTTAAATTATTCGGATGAACCACACCGAGTGATGGATACCAATATTGGTAGAGTAAATGTTAGTGGAGTAGGGAGAAGAATTTACCTTGAAGATCTGGTGATGAATTATAAAGGAACCATGAGGAATCGATATAAAGAGAGGGATCTAGGGTGGATCTCAAGCACGCGGCCAAGGGAAGAACTCTAGGGGGTGCGTCACACATATGAGGGAGGAATTTCATATTATTTTTATTTTTATTTAATTTAGAGTAAATCGATTTATAAACAAACCCATCCATACGTTTTGACCTGCACAGTTTCCCAAACCATGTGCAAACCATGAAATGAATAGTGCGAGGCTACTGACTCCAAAGAACATCATACTGGCTAGGCACACAATTTGGAAAACCATGCAAAAATAATGTGGGATTCATCTTCATATCGAACAATATATCAAAATATTACCTACTATGGGCCGTTTGGTTATAGAAAAAAATGTACCCTCTATGGGTCTTCAAAAAAATGTTTCTCCCATCCTATTCCTCCCGAAACTCCTCAAGTCGCTCGGGAAATTCTCTTTCCTTTACCAATGCCCACAAACATCACTTTTATGTATTAAAATTATAATTAATTTTTTAGATTTTGTTACAAAAAATGTCTAGTAATCACAAAAAATTCAAATTCCATTGGATATTCATCCTGTTAAAAAACACAGGTTCTTATAACCTCCACACATTAGAACTTCTCATCCCTGAGAAGCCTTGGGGAAAACAATAAAAACCTCACCCAACCTACAAGGTTCATGATGATTCGTTCAAATTACCATGTAACATTTCTAAATTCCTAATGCACCTTAAGTTAACTCTTATGTACAAGATAATCATGCAATAAAAACTCACGACAACACTCAATTTTCAACAGAAACATCAATGAATAACTTAACAGATCCCACCTAACCAAATACATGATAACGTGGTTGAATTTTTAAGATTTTTGAAGAAGGTTCTCCACACCATAGTCTTTATCATTATAAGGATAACAATTCTCAGTCAAGGCTTTTCCCCATAACTGTAATTTCCTTATAGACGCACCCCTAAGTGTTTTAAAAGAAACGAGTCTACCAAAGCTCACCCTTGACGTTTGGTGAATTTTCAAAACCAACCAACACATGGACATTTAAAAAAATTATGACTCACCACAAAAGAATGCATAAAATGGTTCGAGCCCACTTGAACACTAGCCTCAAAGCATCACATCCAAGCATACAAAGAGTTAGAGATAACCATAAAGTCAACCCATATGAGTCCTTGGTATATCCATAGGAATACCTTTCATATGTTATAAGTGAGATGTTGGTAGAAAGACAAAACATCCCCATAAAACTCTGGATGGTTCTAGCACAACATCCTCCTGGCGATCACATAAAATGAAGTGGCTGGGGTCCAAAAGGCCATCCAAGGTATTCTTACTCCAGAAACCCAACATCAATTAGGACTAACCAAACATAAAAAAGACAACACATCCCAAAAACAACACATAAGGAGATTATTTACTATCCCAATTCCTTCCAATCATTAGAATGGTGTATAAAAGATACTCCCTATGTGCATCTAGGACGAAGACAAGATTGGAAGCATGCTCATCACATTCAAAAGAGTACACGAAGATTAAACCAATGGTTACTAAGAAGATCGATCAAACCAATTCTGGTTTAATATTTACAAAAAACAAGGCTTAACCTACCAACGCATCATCAACTGAACCCCGATGCCCATACAACCCGAGGCATTATTGTTCTTCAAAATATAACACCAAAAATCTCACAAGACTAACATAGTTTCTAAATGGTTGTTCATACATACAAATTTATCAAAATCATACTTCCAATAAAGAACTAACACGTACAAAAAAATTGATGTGATCCTCTCTAATCCAAAATCATGTATGAAAAAACAGTTGGCATGAAATCTGAAAATAAACTAACTGGGATGTTAAAACACAAGATTCCCATAATGTCTTCATGAGCAGTGGGACAAAAATGATTTTAAAATGCTCAAGTTACTATACTCTAGATGTGATCGAAAAAACACAATGGCCCAATGCTCACAATTTAGCTGAACTCAACGTCTCATTTTGACATTAACATTCAATGAGTACCACATATGTCCACACATAATACACTGAGTCTACTAGAGAAAATGGAACATCCTAAGTACTATCCATAGGATATCTACCCTATTCAATCATGTATACGATGATTCATGTAGAAACCAACTCAATAGATCACTATCCCAAACATCCATTTAAACGGATGATGACATATTGAGTCACACAACACTTTAGGAAAGAGAGGTTTGCCTGACCTTCTAAGCAGCAGCCCATGCCAACATCATGTCTAGCCTACTGAACCGAGTATCCCTTGATGCTCAATCCCATATCAAGGGTCAAGATACAATGACCTCCAATCTGAATACAAGAGTCCTTTTAGAAACTATACATCCTACTGGGGATAATGGAAACTATGTGAAACCAACTTCAGAAAACTCATAGTAAAAAGAAATACATCAAGATATAAGGGTTCTACCTACCATGGTGTAGACCCTTAAGAGGAATAAGAATCAAACCGATCTCTTGGTGAAGAAAAATATAATTCAATAGGATCAGGATCCTATTTCATTTATGTAAAAGATACAAAGAAATATCCTATGGATAAACTCTCAGGTCTCAGTTCTAATGCATACCATAAAAACATTTAAACTACCATTACACGAGGGTATAAACAAGGGAAACCACCTATAGTTACAATTTTAAGTAATTTAATTAATTTATTTCAAAATTTAAACATTTTAAGTAATTTTAACAAAACCTCAAGCACCATTTTATAAAACAAATAACTTATTAACTACTTTAGCTAATAGCTCAAAGAAAAAATAGGCATGTCTCATACAATTAATTCCAAGCATTTAACAACCATTAAAATCTCTTCATAAACATGAAATTTTGTATATAAATTCCATTTTAACTGATTAGTTTACCTCCGAGGGTCCCATTAAAGAACCACGAATCTTCAAAAAGTAACCCATTTGCAGCTGTTTAACCATAAAAATGAAAACCCACCATAACTGTTTATCATATAAAACATTCCCCAACTGAACTACTTGGGTATACTTAACAATTTAAAATTTAATTTTACTCAAAAGTTCAAAAAATAACATATTTCACATTTATAACCATTCCAAAACATACCATGGTTATACGATGGCTCAGTCGTAGGTATGGCCATCTACTAATCCCTATGGCGCCCATAAAACATAAAGTGGGCATTTGACCCCATTAATCAAAATAATTCAACAATTACATTTAAATTTAGTAGAATTACTTATTTCAAAAAACTCTACAAGAATTTATAAAGGTCTATATGTGGTTTGATTATACGAGTTACCCATTTATAAATCATAAGGCACCCATACACCTTACAAATGAGAACTATTCCCCACCTAAAAAACAACAAACAAATTGCATCTCATGAAACCATTTTCACATAAAAAAATATATTCTATAAAAATATGTTCACATAGAAAGTTTGGAATATATCATCTAAGGATGTTACACCACATGTAGTACATGGTAACAGATTACCTCCATGGGTACAAAATTAATCATGGAGTCACTCAAAGAACACAATCGTACTAAAAAGGAATCCAACCAATGCGGCTACATGGCATAGAATATGCATGGATTGTAAATTTATAACTGCCAAATTTGATGAATGTAATGTCACTTCCTTGATATTTGGGCCAAGTAAAAATTTATCATAGTTTATCATTATCAATAAGAAGAAGAAAAAATACACCAGTCACCCAAGGTGAAATCATATCAACTGTAATTTCAATATTATAATAGTAATCCCTAGTCCTTGAATCTTTGGTATTTTTCATATATGGGGTGATTATACCCAGGAATGACAATATATGAATCAATGAAAAATTTTGAACCTCCTACAAAACATCCCATAATAGTAAGACAGTTGAAAAATAACCTATAATATTAATTTGTAATATCCCAGACCAAGTTACCAGAAAACCACTAGCCAGACCAGTCCCCACATGGCCTCAAGAGGGTCTCCCCATTTGATTTAGGCTTCCTAATAGTAGCATGGGTGTAAAGGTAGTTCAATGGGGAGACTGTAACCTCATTATCATAATGAACAATAGTAACAGACAGGAAAACTCAAATATCATTTGAGGAAGTATTAGGAAATAATTAAACAACGAAAGACAAAAAAAAATATCAACAAAAATAATAATAAGGACAATGATAATTTATACAATGCATGAATTATATATTTTGATAAATTATCAAAAAGTGTAACTATCAAAAATTATTTACATTTCTTTCAATGACCCATTGAGCGATCACCATGAGAATTATAAGCTCCAGCTCTATCCTTTTCTCCCAAATTCCAAATACAAGAAATAAATCACAAGCATGGTAAAAATCCCATAAAACAATTATGTCTACTCAATTAGTAATGGATCTTAACCAGGGTGTGAGATAATAATCTCAGTAGGCTGGCACCCATGGTGTTTAGGCCAATCCATCATGTACTATGAAATCTAGTAGAAAATGTAGATATATAACAAGTAAGGAAGTTATCAAAAATAAAAATCCTTCATATGTAAGTACTCATTTAATATGATTTTAATTTAATGAAATGTTATACATTTCAATTAATTGAATTTATAAGTCTTTAGATTCAGGTTAATCCCAACATCCCCTATATAAATGGTAGCACAACAAATGCCTTAGAAGGCCATATATACTATATAAGTCTAGGCTGAATCCAACAATGTGCTTTGGCATGGAGATGTGTCATAAGTCACTTTAATATCATCTAAAAGAATTATAAATTGATCCAATCCATGACATTCCTATGATGGAAGTCATGTATCACTCCAAGTATAATATCAACCAATACCCTACAAGATCGTCCATAACAAACCTCTTAGGAACCTGAAATTTCTCTAGTTGAGTGATATTTCCATGTCAACTGTGCTCATCCATGGAGGTCCTATAAGGAATCTCCATGTATCACTTAGTACATATAGTTATTACCTATTGAGACCTCTATGGAATCGTAGAATGGATCCATTTTTTACCCAACATGTTAGCTTATTTAACCATTGATCCCATCAATGTAATACCTCAATTAGATCCATGATTCACTCAGGGCTTAATAATATTTAACCGTTGATCCCATTCATATAATTCATCAATGGAATCCATGATTAACCCATGGAATAATCATATATAACCATTTAGCCCATCCATGTAATCCCTTAATTGGATCCATGATTCACCCCTGGCTTAATCATATTTAACCATTGAGCCCATAAAAAAATCCCCCTATTGGATCCATGATTCGCCCATGGAATAAAAGTACATTAGTCACATGAGCCCTTCAATGGAATTATATGATAAATATGTGATTCACTCAAGGAAATTTACCATATAATAATTTAAATACATTTAAACATTTCATTAGACATGCCAAGGTCAAAACCAAGAGAATCTAGTATAAATATCCTCAAAAGGGTGACTCAAGTATGGACCAACCTCCTAATGAATTTCCTTTCACTTACTCATGTGGGAAATTATATATAACAAGATTATAAATGTGAAGACCACCTCCCCACAAAGTGTACCCCTCCAGGGCTGGAACTTTCAAAAGGGAGATAATGACCCCCGAGTCCCGCCTCTAGTAGGCGTCGGGTTGGCGACTAGCACCGATGGTATAATATACACATAAATGGGAGGCATTACCCTCTAAGGGAACACATGCGGAAGAGAGAGATAAGATAGACACCAAAAAAATAGAACTCAAAACTAATGTATAAAAGAAAACCCAAGTGAATATGTAATGTCATGCAAAAGTACAACAACTGAAAAGGGAGAACGACATGTACCCAAAATAGTGTAAATCACCAGCGATCACAAGCCCGAATAGCTCCTGGAACCACAAGCTAGTAGTAACCAGCCTGATCTCCAACCTACTCCATATGACCTGAAAAATAGTTTATATATATGTAGGGTGAGTATAACATCATACTCAGTACGATCCTCCCTAAAGCCTCTCATGAAAATGTAAGGAAAGCATGCTAAAGCACAGTGAATAATAGTGAAACTAACTCATCACCTAACTGATATACTATGTTCCCAAAATCACCATGGCTACTCTCACCAAGTAATGCATACAAGAATATAGCATATAGAAAAGGATATCAAGGGTACCCCGCTACTACTTCCCCACGGGTTTTCCGCCTTTCCCCAATGACATACGTCATGTGCATCTCTCTCCAAAGGATTTCCCATATAACCTTGGGCTAAGGACCACAATTTGCACTAAGTGCACCATGAAGGCTTGCTCGCAGACACCTAGGCTAAGAACCACACCATCCTCACAACCAAAATTAACCAGGTAGGTTTTGAGAGCCTTTACAGCCCGCATAACGTGTTTCATACATCAGGTATTGTACCTCAAGCCATTACATCCCATACACCGTGTAAGGATCCTCAAGCCATCACAGCCGATACACGTTACACCTATAGTAGTCCATAGAATACTACATCCAAAATATATGTGTGGAAATAACCGTAAGCCATTACAACCCTCTACACACATATATGGGGAAAACTATCCGTTGTTCCAATGACACGAGTATCTACCAAGAGATGAGAGAGAGGGCAAAGTGGGTAGTCACCCATTCACCCTCCCATCGGAATGTTGGGGAAAACACCCCCCAGGGATCAGAATCCCCGGGGTGTCATTTTCCCTTACCAACAGGGTGGAGTAGCGTATAGAAACACAAAAAGTATAGAATATATATAACTCACAACCACACTATGGGCATAACCTAGTCTTAGCCTCAACTGCAGCTAATGTCTCTCAGTCTCTAGGCTTCTATTTATAAGACTAGGAATCCTATAAGCACACAACTAGTTAAAGAACTTCATAAGGTTACTTCATTCCCTTTTTCATCAATTCCACTTTACGTTAAATAATTCTTTTCAAATTAATTAGCCATGAACAAAAACCACATTTAAACATTCTTGGAATCACATTCAAAATTTACTATTCCTTTAAAGTTACAAAATCACCGTTAAATACCAGCATCTCCATCCCTGTGGATTATCACCATTTAATCAAACATTCATTTTAGAAATACTTTCCCATATTCCCAGGCATTCTAGAAAAGCATCATATGCTACTAAACTCAAGGGGGCTTAACACGGTGAGTTGATGTACTACCCGTCGAGTCTTTACCTCCTATAGGAAGAGCATAGGCCCATTCTCCCTTGAGATGCTAAACACGGAAAGCATGTGGAATACCCCACATGTCTTCCCCCCTTTCGGAAGAAGGGTAAGCAAAACCAGCCGCCTTTAGTAGTGAGGAAAAGTGAAGTAGATAAACAACCAAGGATCGAAAACATCCAACAATCACAACCATCCCATTCCATCATCCCCATTGTCCTCCCTGACACCCACATGCATAAACCGATGCATCTCACCACTCTAGGCATCATCCGCTACCACAACCACAAGGCCTCCCTACCTCCACAAATTACAAGACCCCTCCGGGGGCATATAACAACACAAGATATCACATCACCCCTTCCAGGTTCACAACACAACACAAGCAGCAGGAAAACAATCATTACAACAAATGGGCTCTTGGCCCATTAACAAGGCATCCGACCTTCAAATAACAAACACCAACAATCACATCAAATGGGATTTTAGCCCTAATTCACAACAATAGGGTAACTCCAAACCCTTCATGGAACTCAATTAAGTTATTTAATCCATCTTTATTTAAAAATTTCAATTCATTGGTTCCAATATCATGAACAAATTCAGTAAGCTATCATCGAAGACTAAACATGCTTACTGTGCCAAATTTGATCAACATCAAATTAGAACAACTACAAAAATGGCAACAACTAGATTCATTTACATGCCTCTTTATCTTTAGCCAATTAATTATCAATTAATTCTGGCTTTACTTTCTTTATCAATTTCCATCAAGAACAACATGCTAGCAAGGAAGACATATATATCACACTTATCTAGAAAATCAAGAGGCAAACCGTTATCACGGTACAAAGCAACAACATGCGACCAAACCAATTATTATAATCCAGTTCAAGTATTTAATTAGGTAAATTCCATTGTGATCCAAAGGGCTGAATCATGCTAACTCTACGATTGCACATAAACAATTAGAGATGCCCCAAATCCACTACCTCAAGGGTTTTTGAAGAAAACCACAATGGTCTATGATCTCCCATGTATCTAGGGATATTCTCCATGAATCCTCCTTATATCTCATCTCCTAACACAACCAAGGCCAAAGCTCATCAAAAATGATATCCACACACCTAGATCTACCCATAACAGGCATAGATCTAAGAAGACAAGAGAATAGGAGGAGAATATCTTGGTAGATCTATGAAACCAAACAAAAGGATTACATACCTTGAGAAACCGACTTTGATTCGTGAAGAGAAACCTCCAGATCACCTCCATAATTCTCAGGAGAGGTTCTTCCACCTCCAAGGAAGGGTAATCCCAATTTATGGCCAATTATGGGATTAAACAAGTTGATTAAAGGCAAAATGAGTTAGATCCACAATTTCAGATCTAAATTTAAGTTCCTGCATGGTTAGTCCACAGAGCTTAACAAACCGTGCGCTAATCGTGAATTACCTTTTGTCTCGACAAACACTCCTCGCACTATTAGTCCCCATGGTTAGAAAAACCGTTCACTGACTATGCGTTAGCCACTGCCTCCAAGACCAGCCTTACACGGTTTGGCCGCACGGTTTAGGAAAACCGTGTGCCAACCGTGCGAAAGCTATTACCCTTTAAATTTCCTCAAAATTCCACCAAAGCGAACCCCCAAGACCAGCCTTAACTTCCCAGAACACCCCTAGTACCGCTTTTTCACGAAGGAAAGGACCGGATAGGCACGGGCCATTACATCAGATACCTCTCAAAACATTCTCGTCCTCGAGAATCCCAAACCCACCTAAAGAGAAAATGAAACAAGTTTTGAATAACCACCCACCTAGATACCACTCAAAAGAGATCAAGACACCAAACCAAAAAAGGATGTAATCTCATAATCATGAAAGTTCCACAACCACATAAGTTACAACGATACATGAAAAGAGTTAAACATCAAACAACTTTGGGTACTGAGCGCGTATCTGTGACTAACGTTCCCATGTACTCTCTTCCAAGCCGCCGTGTCACCACAAGGCAGGGACTAAAGGGATGGATCACCCATGAAACATCTTCTACTTGTGGTCTTGGATCTCCATAGGTCGCTCCTCAATGGTGGAATCATCATCAACATCAATCTCTCCCCAATCGATGATGTGGGAGTCGTCATAAAGATATCAGCGTAGCTGTGATACATGGAAATTGGCATGTATCCAACTCATCTGAGGGGGAAGCGCTACTCGATATTCCACAGCTACAACACGAGCTAACACCTTGAAAGGCCCAAAAAATCGGGGAGAAAGCTTACTACCATGACCAAACCTTCACTGCCCATGATGGGGAGTCACCTTTAGAAACAGATGATCTCCAACATCAAACTCTAAGGGTCTTCGTCTTTGATCGGTATAGGATTTCTAATGATCTTGCACTGTATTCATCCTCTCACGAATAACATGAACCATCTCTATTGTATTCTACACTAGTTCCGGTCTAAGAATTGCTTACTCTCTAACCCCAGTCCAGCATAACAAAGAATGGCAAGACCTTCCATACAGGTCTTCAAATAGCGCCATACCGATGGTGGAGTGAAAACTATTATTATATGTGAACTCCACCAAGGGTAAGTGAATCATCCATGAAACTCCAAAATCAACAACACAAGAGAATAACATGTCTTCAAGAGTATGGATGGTTCACTCTGTCTGACCATATGTTTGAGGGTGAAAAGCAGTGCTAAGGCATAGTTGAGAACCAAAAGCATGTTGGAGACCCCTCTAATCCCTGGAGGTAAAATGAGAATCTTGATTAGAAATGATCTTCCTTTGGACTTCATGAAGTCTCAAAACATCCTACAGATACTGCCTCGACAAAAATTCCACTGATCTCTACTCCTTGATTGCTATGAAGTCGGCCGATTTTGTTAAACGATCCACTACAACCCATATAGCATCATGTTCTCCCAAAGAACGAGGTAAACCTGTAACAAAGTCTATTGAGATTTCATTCCACTTCCACTAAGGAATCCCTAATGTCTAGAGAAGACCACCCTGAACATAGTGTTCAGCCTTCACTTTCTGGAAGACTAAACATTGAGACACAAACTCTGCAAACGCATGCTTCAGCCCAGACCACCAAAACTGACTCCTCATGGATCGGTACATTTTTGTCACACCAGGATGCACTGCTAATGGAGAACCATGAATCTCTATGAAGTACCGTCTCACGCATCGCCAAGGGAACAAACAGTCTTCCATGATATAACACTCCATGTTGTTCATCTTTAGACCAACCATCAGGGGCCTCACCAAAAACAACTCGGTCTCTCCAAACCTCCACCTCTAGATCCCCCAACTGGGACTCTTAAACCCTCTGCATCAGGGATGACTGTACCGTCACCTAGAAAAGACAACCTCTACCCCCAACTTCTCCCATGTCTTGGTGAAAAGCTGACAGTTCCTCCATTACTCTCCAGGAATCACAGGATTCACGCACAGCATCACTACGTGACTTTCGGCTCAGCGCATCAGCTACAAAATTCCCTATTCTAGGTTTATATGATATATCGAAGTTGTATTCCTACAATAACTCCATCCATCGATGTTGTCACAAGTTCAAGTCACGCTAGGAGAAAACATACCTGAATCTATCATGGTCAGTGAAGACCACAAAGCTCTCACCAATAAGGTAATGTCTCTACAACATCTGAGAAAACACCACGGTTTCCAACTCAAGATCATGGGTGGCATAGTTGCATTCATGGGGACGCAACAGATGAGACCAATAAGAAACAACTAACCTCTGCTGCATGAGGACACAACCTAACCCCAGATGTGAAGCATCGCAGAAAACATCAAACTGAACTCCCTCAGCTGGAAGGAAAAGGACTAGATCACTTAATAACTTTTCTTTTAGATACTCGAAGGCTTCCTGGAACTGATCAGTCCATTCAATGTCCTGATCCTTCCTTGTTAGAGATTTTAGAGGAGTCACAACCCATGAGAAATTGGCTAAGAACCTCCTATAGTAGCCTGTGAGACCAATGAAACTTCACACCTCTTACATTGTCTTGGGGGCTGCACAAGACACCACATCTTCTATCTTAGATGGATCCACAACTAATCCCTATTGGGATACAACATGCCCTAAGAAATGGACTTCTCGAGCAAAAAAATCACACTTTGACAACTTCCCAAATAGTTGATGTTGACGAAGAACACCAAAGATGGCTCGCAGATGCCATGGATGCTCCTCTTCAGATGTGGAGTACACAAGGATGTCGTCGATGAATACTACCAAAAAATTGTCCAGGAATTCACGGAACAAAGCATTTATCAAACCCATGAACACAGCTAGAGCATTCATCACACCAAATGAAATTACAACGAACTCATAATTCCCATGACGAAAACGCAAAGCAGTCTTTGGGATATCTTCATCCTTCACACGCATCTGATGATATCCTAAACGCAAGTCGATCATTGAGAACCAACTTTCACCTTTCAGTTGATCAAATAAATCATCGATCCGCGGAAGAGGATAGCGGTTCTTTACTTTCACATTGTAAAAGCGACGATAATCGACACACAACCTTAAACTGTCGTCGGCCTTCTTCATGAACAGAAATGGTGCACCCCATGGTGATGCACTTGGTCGAACAAAACCACACTGCAATAGACCATCAAGCTGTATACGTAGATCTCGTAACTCAGAAGGGGAAATCCTCTATGGAGACATAGATATAGGAGACGCTCCTGGCTGTATCTCGATCCCAAAATTGATCTCTTGTCGAGGGGGTATGGATACAACCTCTTCTATAAAAACATCAGGGTACTCCTCTTCGACCCTAGGAAACGCCAACTGGACATCCTCTGATGAACTCAGAATCATCTCAGCCGCCATGGTTGATAAGGATGGAATGCACCTATGGCCCATCCGAGGATCTCTCTCACCAACAAACACCACCTGCTCTCCATCTGCACCAATGAAGATGACCTTCTTCATGAAGCAATCCATGATATCCTGCACCGAATACAACCAATCCATGCTGAGGATGAAATCATATGGTTGTATCCGTGAACATAGGAATTCTCCCCAATAGCAGTGTTTCCCCAACACTAGCTCACAGTCTCTACATACTTCAAACAAGCTAGCTCGACCTCCAAATGGCGTAGTCAACGCCAAGGGAACTGGAAGCCTCTCTACCTCATGTCCCAAAGCTTGGACAAGGGTAGAAGATATGAAGGATTTTTTCGCTCTTAAATCAAACAAGGCATACACCAAGGTAGAAAACAAGAAAAGGGTACCTCGAACGTTATCTTGCTCATCTGAATATGGAAACACTAGATCATGAAGATGACCACCGCCTCCTCCACGGACTCTCTGACCCTGATGACGACCACTGCCATGGCCGCGCTCTACTCTCTGAGGACGGGAAGCATCATGGGGCTATCCTTGGCCCACCCCATCTCCACTCAACTGATCGAAAGAAGGTGCAACCTACTGCTATTGCCTTGGTTGGAACTACCTCAACAGAGGAACCTGGAGTGGAGTGCCCGTTGCACGATGACCGCTCTGAAAGGTCGGGCACTCCCACTACTGATGGCCTTGACCACCATAAGAAAAACAAGCACCTTATCCCTTGGAATAAGCCTTAGAGTTTCTGCTTCCAGAGAAATGAGATGTGAAGGGCTAGGACCTACCCCCGGCTGAATGGAAACTCTTCTACCCTGTGAACCGGGAACCCCATACCACAGCTCTTCTCTGTGAGGAATTGTACTGATTCCCCTCTCATGATGATCCGGTCCTGGACAATGTCCTCTCAACAACCTCTTCCCTCGCCAACACCTCAAGATATGTATTCAGCATAAATGGGGTGACCTGGCATTGGATATCTGGATGGAATGCCTCCTCGAAATGCCTCACCCAGGCCTCTCATCTGGTATCTTGTCTGAAGCATATCATAGAAGGTTCCTAAAATGTATTCCAAACTCTTGAACACTAGAGCTCCCCTGCCGAAGTGTAAGAAGATCCTGGTGACTAGACACCTACGCAGTCGAAGAAAGGTACTAGGCTCCAAAACATGTCTCGGAACTCCTCCCATGATATCATCGACTACACATTATTCACGAGGAACAACAACCACCACTGCCTTACTACTCCATGCAGCATCGTCACAACCAAGGACACCCAGTTCTCCTTCCGAGCACGGATCGAACTGAAGCCTATCTCGAGCTCCTCCAACCAGTCTTCCGTGACTGCATCTGAAATGGAGCCCTCATACTTTTGCAGACTCTAGCACTAAAACTCTTGGAGTTTCTTCCCCCAAGCGTTGTCTTCGTCAACCTCTACCCTGTGGTGACATGCTGAAACAGCATGCTGAACATATTCTATGCGAAACTACATCAACCTGGAGACATACCTGTAAAATAACAAACAATTAGAGCTCCTATTCATAGAATATGGAAGACTCAACATTAATTAATTAATTTTTTTCTTTCATTTGTTTTAGGTTAACCTATCCTAATGTCTACCCATTCAAACATAGGCACAAAGAATAATGATGCATGATCCTTTCCTAGGTATCTACCCTGCAACCAGTATCACCCTGTTTTGTAGACATTGTAAACTTAAAGGTCCGTGCAACAGATCATAGGGGGCCCTAAATGCCTATGTATCTTCCAGTCTCCAGTGTTTACCCCACTTGCTAAACATGAATGAAATTGTTTCCCTACCATCCCATGAAACCTCACCTGTGCCTAACCCCAAACTCCATCCTATCCCTCAACCTAACCTTTGATACCACTATGTCACGACCCCCTCCCCACAATGTGTACCCCTCCTGGGTCGGCAATGTGGAAAGGGAGATAATGACCCCCGAGTCCAGCCTCCAGTAGGCCCTAGGTTGGCGACTAGCACCGAGGGTATACTAAACACACAAATGGGAGGCATTACCCTCTAAGAGAACACATGCGGAAGAGAGAGATAAGATAGACACCAACTAACTCCAATTAAAAACTAAATTATAAAAGAAAACCCAAGTGCATATGTAATTTCATGAAAAAGTACTACAACTGAAAAGGGAAAACTGAAAGTACCCAAAAGAATGTAAATCCGCAGCGATCCCAAGCCCGAACAGCTCCTGCAACCACAAGCTAGTAGTAACCCGCCTGATCTCCAACCTTCTCCATGTGACCTGAAAAACATTTTATATATACGTAGGGTGAGTATAATAGCATACTCAGTAGGATACTCTCTGATTCCTCTCGTGAAAATGTAAGGAAAGCATGCTAAAGCATAGTGAACAACAGTTAAACTAACTGATCACCTAACTGGTATACTATGTTCCCAACCTCACCATGGCTACTCTCACCAATTAACGCATACAAGAATATAGCATATAGAAAAGGATATCAAGGGTACCCCACTACTACTTCCCCACTGTTTTGCCGCTTTACCCCAAACAACATACATCCTGTGCATCTCTCTCTAAATGCTTACCTATATAAACTTTGGCTAACCTCTACAATCTACACCATATGCACCACAATGGCTTGCCCATAGACACCTGGGCTAAGCTCCACACCATCCTCACAACCAAAATTAACCAGGTAGGTTCTGACAGCCACCACAACCCACATAACATGTATCATACGTCGGGTATTGTACCTCAAGACATTACATCCCATACACCGTGTAAGGATCCTCAAGCCATCACAGCCTATACACGTTACACGTATAATAGTCTATTGGATACTACATCCAGAATATATGTGTGGAAATAACCGCAAGACATTACAACCCTCTACACACATATATGGGGAAAACTAACCATTATGCCAATGACACAAGTACCTACCAAGAGAAGAGAGTGGGGTGAAATGGGGTAGTCATCCATTCACCCTCCCATCAGAATGTTGAGGAAAACACTCCCCAGGGTGTCAGTTTCCCTTACCGACTAGGTGAAGTAGCGTATAAAAATACAAAAAGTACAGAATATATATAACTGACAACCACACTATAGGAATATCCTAGTCTTAGCCTCATTTATAGCTAACGTCTCTCGGACTCCGGGCTGCTATTTCAATGACTAGGCATCCTATAAGAACACAACTAGTTAAGGAACTTTATTAGGTTACTTCATTCCCTTTTCATCAATTCCACTTTATGTTAATTAATTCTTTTCACATTAATTAACCAAGAACAAAAACCACATTTAAACTTTCATGGAATCACATTCAAAATTTACTATTCTTTTAAAGTTACAACATCACCATTAAATACCGGCATCTCCATCACTATGGATTATCACCATTTATTCAAAATTTCATTTTAGAAATACTTTCCCATATTCCCAGGCATTATTGAAAAGAATCCTATGATACTAAACAGAAGGGGGCTCAATAAGGTGAGTAGATAAACTACCCGTTGAGTCTTTGCCACCTATAGCAAGAGCGTAAGCCCATTCTACCTCGAGAGGCTAAACACGGAAAGCATGTGGCATACCCAGCACATCTTCGCCCCTTTTGGAAGAAGGGTAAGTAAGACCAGCTGCCTTGAGCAGTGGGGAAAAGTAACGAAGATAAAAAACCAAGGATCAACAACATCCAACAATCACAACCATCCCATTCCATCATCCCCAGTGTCCTCCCTAACACACACATGCAAAAACCCATGCATCTCGCCACTCTAGGAGTCATCCGCTTCCACAACCACAAGGCCTCCCTCCCATCACATATCAAAAGACCCCTCCAGGGTTATATCACAACACAAGATATCACAACACCCCTTCCATGGTCACAACACATCACAAGCAGCAGGAAAACAATCATTACAACAAATGGGCTCTTGGCCCTTTAACAAGGCATCTGGCCTTCAAACAACAAACACCAACAATCACATCAAATGGGATTTTAGCCCTAATTCACAACAAGAGGGTAACTCTGAACCCTTCATGAAACTCAATTATGTTAATTAATCCATCTCAAATTAACAATTTCAGTTCTTTGGTTACATCCACATGAACCAATTCATTAAGCTATCACCGAAGATTAAACATGCTTACAATGCCAAATTTGAACAACATCAAATTAGAACAACTAAAACAACAGAAACAACCAGATTCATTTACATGCCTCTTTATCTTTAGCCAATTAATTATCAATTAATTCCGGATTTATGTTCTTTATCAATTTCCATCATGAACAACATGCTTACAAGAAAGGCATATATATCACACTTATCTGGTAAATCAAAAGGAAAACCGTTTTCACGGTACAAAGAAACAACATGCGACCAAACCAACTCTTTTTATCTGGTTCAAGACATTAATTAGGTCAATTCCATTGTGATCCAAAGGGCTAAATCATGATAACTCTACGATTGCACATAAACAATTAGAGAATCCACAAATCCCCTACCTCAAGGGTTTTCAAGGAAAACCACAATGGTCGATGAACGCCCAAGAAACCGGGTTGATTCTCCACAAATCCTCCTTAGATTTCCTCTCCAAACACAACCAAGGCCAAATCTCATCAAAAACGATATCCACACACCTAAATCTACCCATAACCGGCATAGAGCTAAGAAGACAAGAGAAGAGGAGGAGCAGATCTAGGTATATCTAAGAAACCAAAAAAAAGGATCACATACCCAGAGAAACCGGCTTCTATTTGCGAAGAGAAGCCTCTAGACCGCCTCCAAAATTCTTGGGAGAGGTTCTTACACCTCCAAGGAAGGGTAATACCGAGTTATGGACAATTAGGGGCTAAAAAGAGGTGATTAAAGGTAAAACAAGTAAGATCCACAATTTTAGGATCTAAATTTAAGTGCTCCCATGGTTAGACCACACAGTTTAACAAATAGTGCACTAACCATGTGTTAGCTTCTGCCTCGAAAAAACCACCCCACATGGTTAGTCCGTATGGTTAGAAAAACTGTGCGCTAACCGTGCGTTAACCACTACCTCCAAGACCAGCCTTGCACGATTTGGCCGCACTGTTTAGGCAAACCATGAGCCAACCGTGCAAAAGCAATTACCCTTTAACTTTCCTCAAAATTCCACCCAAACGCACCCCTAAGACCAGCCTTAACTTCCCGGAACACCTCTAGTACCAGATTTTCACAAAGGAATGGACTGGATAGGTTCGGGCCATTACAATAAAGATTAATATTCTACTACACCACATGGTAGTATTAAACTCATGTGCGCTTAGACATACACGAACATTCATGCTTTACAAAGTAATGATATAAAATAAGGGTCAAGGGTTATTATCACTCATCCCTTCCCATTCAATTCATTTAACTCACAATATGTTCTATAAATCAAATACATGTTTGAAATCCCATGACAAGGGGTAAAAAGGAACACCTAAGGGTGTCTATGGCCAATTCCATACTAGCGACATTTAAATAAGAAAACTGAAGGGGTGCTTTATATTTAACAACATATTTTATAGAATATGTATAAACATAACTCATTTGAAAAATACTAAATATAACATTAAATAATTTCTTAATAATAAAAATACAAGATAGAGTCCACTTTTATCTTATGAGGGATACATCATTTAATAACATTCAAAGGGAACATGCATTAACATGCCACATATCAACACCAATAATAAAATATTTTAAAATCGAAACCATAATGATACATAATATAAAACCTATCATTAATTTTTGGTTTATGGTACAACACCTTCCACAGAGGGGTTTTATTATGATAAAGAAAGATTTTATCCATCAAAAAGTCATTTATCACCTTTATGCAATTTATTCAAGATATGAAATTCCATAAATCAATGAAACCAATAATGAAAATTATTTAATGAATAACATAAAGAGTTCATAAAAAAAAGTCTAGTATAGGGATCCTTCCACAAAATAAGGCCATGCCAATGCTTCGACACAAGATGGTTTAAAAATCAAAGTTTCCATACACTAAAAAAAACAATTCCATACACATATATATACCCTTAAACCATTTCACATATTCCGCACACCATGAGGGAATATGTAAATGGAAGATACATATATATATTATTAAGTACATGCATACCCTCCTTCCATAATCAATCACAACTCCTTACAAAAATTCCCGAGACTCATAATGTACATTAGAAACTAAGATAGTGGGTGAGAAAAAAAATAGAAGGTTTAAAAAGATATCTCGGATGGAGATGAAAAAATAAAACATCCCAAAATTCTTCGCCTTCATTGGTGGTTGTTGGAACTCACACACAACTAACCCAGGATACTATGGGAACAACCGTAAAACAAGATAAAAGTGTGATTGTGTTATCCCTAATCCTAGGGTGTTTAGTCAAAACACACAAGGAAACATAGAACAAAATTTTCATAGGAAATTTATGAGTAGTAGGGATAAGTATTTAACTGAAATATTCAGTGAATAATCTTGAAGAAACTACGTAGAATCAACATATGAGGAGGGACCCAGGGCGAAGTTCACGCATGCGGCCAAGGGGATCTCTCTAGGGGGTGTGTCATGTGTTTGAAGGTGGATGGGTGTGAGGTTATTTCACTTACTTTTTATTTTAATTTAATTTAAAAAATTTATTTAAAAAAAATAGACCCACTCACACTGTTTTATATACAGTAGTTTTTAAACCTTATGCAAACCGTGTGATGAACAATGTGAGGCCACTACCTCCAAAGAAAATTGTGTAGGATAGTTGCATGGTTTGAAAAACCATATGAAGCCCATGTGAGACACATATATCTATCCTATAATAAGACACATACTTACCAGTTATAGACCATGCGGTTCTAAATAACTGTACACCCTCTACAGGTCCTTAAAAACCTATTTTACCTGGTCCGAAGGTCCTGAAACTCCTCGATCCACCCAGGAATGTTATTGGGTCTTTAAACAAGAACAAAAACATTAATTTGATGCATTATAACTCCCATATTTATATTATGATGTTTTTTTAATAAAAAAAGTCTAGTAATTACCAAAAATATAAATTCTCTCAGAATTTTGTCTTGTAAAATAAATTGGTTCTTAGAAATATGTAATCACTGATCTTGATGGTAAAATCACAAAACATCCTGAAACCCTTTGATATAAAACCTAATGTAATAAAAATAGACATAACCCCATACATGTTATCTATGGTCATCCAAAAACAATTAATTAACTAATAATATATAATTAACTATGATTCACCTGTATCAATTAGAGAAGATTCTAGAGTAAAAGCTAAAAAAAACTGTACCTCAAACTATAAATATTGTAATATCATAATATAAAGAAGTTATGGTACACTATGTTATAAGATATAACCTATAACATGATATCCATTATTAATTCCTTGATATGAATCCCCATACAACTCTTCTTTCATGTAATATCCTGACCCAAAATACACTTAACCTGGGCCCCAAGTCTTTGGGTAAATAGACACAAGAGAACCTGCTCGTACACCAATGGATATCTACTAGAAGAAATGGGTAAAGGTTCTATGCTTGAGAGACTATACCAACATATTAGAGTAACTGAGCAGATTAAACAATAATCAGACTATAGAAAAACCATTATATAAGAATAAAAATGATTAAGCAAAATAAGTATAATTAAAAGGGAAAATAAATAATAACCAAAATCCACTAGGTGGTGGCATATATATATGGATTCATGGCATTGATGATATAAAAAATAGTAACATGGTATATGCATATAAAATCATTTTATTGAAAACTACAAAAATACAAATTGTTTACCCACTATAATATCATGATTATTCTCCGTCTTATACTCCTACACTCCAACTAATTGCAAATCATATCAGAAAATCTAAATAAGGGTTATTTCCTTATCCATAATCATACACCAATAATTTACTCGGGTACCAAAGGAGTATCTGATAGGGTGCAAGATAAAATTCCAGTAGTACACCTCCAATGTAGTCTATAAGTAATCCATGATGTTCTCATAGCAATAATATTGTGAAATCATAAATGTAATAACAGAAAATGCTAAATAAATAATCATGAGGCTGAGCAGGTTCCTAAAAGACCCATAAAGATTCTACCTGATTCAAATCAAAGCTGGAATGAGTATCTGATTGATAAAAATATATAAAGTCATAAATTATATAGATTATAATTATATATTTCATCCACCTATATGGACCAAGTATGTATAGATGAATTTTCACATATACGAGGAATAAAAGGTGCTGGTGGGCTTGAGCCAAAACGTAGTAACCCATAACTGTACTAAATGAACCTATTAGTTCAAGAAAAAGTATACATTATATTCATTCCATAAAGTGTCATAGATACCATCCTCGAAAATTCAGATAGTTAGTGTGTGTTCATGCTAACTCCAGAAAAAAGGGATGTGGTGCATCATACCCACTGTCAAAATAGTGAAATGGTGTTTAACATCATTCTCAACACTCAATGTAAGAGAGCGTGAATATTCTAGCCCAGAGGAACCAATTCCATTGTTCCACATCATATATCTAAGGTTAAATCATATTTATATTAATATACATGAGGAATTACCTCGCCGACATATTATTAGTCAAGCCCAATACAGTCAGCGAATCACAATTCATTAAATACATTTAATAATATATATTTTATGATCAGTGTGGCCTTGAGATAATTTAATAATTCATTAAATTTAAATCATTTATTTCATTTTGGGAACTGAAAACCATCATGAATAATACATTCATATAATCAATTAATTTAATTTACCAAAACATGGAAAACCAATTTATATTGATCAATGAAGCACATAGAAGGTGTCATTGGAAATCGGGAACCTACTTACAAGCCAATTCCACTTATTAGATAATCCACAAACATAAAAGGAGCTTGGGTTCCTTAAAAAATTATAAATATGTTGGAGAATCCAATTAAAACCCAATATGAACACATAGAAGTTGTTTCAAACATTTAAACAATTAATTTAAAATGGGAAATTCAAGCCAGCACACCCAAGGGTTGTTCGTGATTGAGGTCATCATCCTAAAATTGTTAAACCATGGTCAATGGGAGTATATAAATGTGTATAAATAAATTTATAATAAAGAATTCAATTTTAAGGTGGTTCATAGTGAATTTCAGCATACGACACAAAGATGTGGCTACGAAAACACCAAAATAATTAGTAAAACAATGATACCAACAACCTTAGGTCCGTTGATGAATCCTCATTGAACGGAAGCCTCATATTCAATGTTGGTTGGATGAAATCGAATAAATGTCCAAATTCCTTGAAATAGGTAAAAATATATTGCACCTAAATATATCGGCAAATCCAATGATAAACTATAATAGGAAGGTAGAATAATATACATCTTACTAAGATGGATTTAATGCTTCTAATGAAACATTATTTGGACTTCAGATCGAGAAGACATCAATGAACCACGGAGGAAGGAAAAACTGGATCGCATGAGGAGGAATAACAGTACATTTATTTTAATGAGGATAATAAAAAAGGAAAATAGTTCTAATAATCCATTAAGGTAAAAAACTAATTTCTCTCTCAAATATAGAGGTACATGGTTTTGTCACATAGTTTACTGAAATGATGCACAAACTGTGATAATTACACTATTTAAGGAAAATACATGAACTGTTTCATACAAACCATGCAGCCCCTGCCACTCACTAGGTTCCTCACACAGATACCCCAGACAGTTACTAATAATCGAATGGAAACCATGAAGCCCAACCTGTTATCCCACATCTCAAAGCTCCGGTCTCTAAAAAATCCCTATACACACCTAGGACCTTCCTTGGGCTGTAGTGCACATTTATAAATACAATACAAGGGAATTGTATTAAAAAAATTATCCTTAGATTCATGGAAAGATGAGTAGTTACAACCGCCCCACCTTAAAAAAACTCACTCTTGAGTTGGCCTTATAAGGGTAACGAGTTATCATATGAGAATAGATATGGAAACAGAGATCATATATCGACTTCCTATTTCTAGGTTTCATCATATAATTATGCATGCTACCATAGAAACCATACCAAAATAACTTACATACATCCTTGTGTCTTTAGGATATTATCCACAAAAGATTGATAAAATCCATTAGGAAAGAATACACATCCAACTCAACATCATCAAGATGCAATACATGTGGCCGGTCTTTATAATCTGGGAGAAGCTGAGATATGTGAAAGAAATCATACATTGACCAGTATCTCTATGGATGTACTATATGTTAAGCCATTGCTCTGATCTATTTCACAACCTCAAAGGGTCTTATAGACTTAGGTGTGAGCTTACCCTAACTCCGAATATCTCTATAGACCATCCTAGGTGAGACTCACAAGAAATCCAGATCTCTAACCATGAACACAAGATGTCATCAACATCTATTGGAATAATATGTCTATACTAATTGATAATCATCCACATTCTAATTAACTGGAGCTACTCTATAGTCTCAATGAAGAGATGAGGTCAATAAAAAGCTACATCCAATGCCTCTAGCCAGCACATAGGTGGAGAAAGGACAACCTTTCAAGGCTTTATAAGGATCAATCTCAATAGTAGCCTAAAACTATTTTTACAAGAAAAGTAGAAAATATGACTGTGTTTCTCCCATGAACCCCCAAACTCAAGGAATCATACAATGAACATTTCCTATATAAATTCAAACATTTGATATATTTTTTCATCGGTCTATGAGTGATAAGATGTGATCAGAATCACTTATGTAACCAAATTATTTTATAATCTCTAAAAAACACTATGTAAAAAATGAATCTATGTTAGAAATGATATAATGATGATATCCATAATGATGTACAACCTCTATGACATACATCCTCCCTAGACCATCTACTGAGAAGATCTCTTTCACATATAATAGGTCTATAGCTTTCATCAAACGGTCAATGAAAACCCACATTATATCATCTTCATGATGAGTTCTATGTAAACCAGTCATGAAATACATAGAAACATCATCCCAATGTTCACACATGAATGGACCATTAATGTAAAATCCATGATGGATTGTGATGTTCTTCCTTCACTTACCAATAGGTGGAACCCTGAGTGATGAATATGGAAATATTTTTTTTTTCATACCTGGCCACCAATAGTAGCGACATATGTCTCGATATAATTTGGAAAAAATAGAATGAACTGACCATGTTGAGGCATTAAATTAATTCATTAGATCCTCTTAGATGTCAAATGTCACCCATAAACTCTCATGGTATAGAAATGTATCATCCCCATTCATGGTATAACTGTGGATGTATCATCACCTAAGATTCTTTAATTTAGGAAAAGTTCATATTTATCCGATGGATTC
This sequence comes from Viscum album, assembly GCA_963277665.1. NCBI lineage: Eukaryota > Viridiplantae > Streptophyta > Magnoliopsida > Santalales > Viscaceae > Viscum > Viscum album. The sequence continues at coordinate 538,325,042 of OY728150.1, forward strand.
CTCATTATTACCCGTTCCAAGAGAGTAGAGGTCACTCCACTAGATGTAAGTATATTATGACCATGACCTCAACCTACATCTCTAAGAATAAGGCAACGAGCTTCCATTCACCAAAGTACTCCAAAACAACTAGAAGCTCAGTATTTTGGCTCAGATTGTCAGTTACAAAATTTCTATTACTAGGCACGTTGGAATGATGAAAATTATATATTTTTAGTTTCTCAACCCATTTTTTCCATCTAATATTTTGATATTTCTATGTAAATATGTAGTTTTATTTTTTTAATCAGTGATTTGAAAAAAATTTCTCTAAATAGATAGTGTCTCCAAAAGAGTAAATCATGAACTACATCATCTATCTCGAGGTCATGTGTCAGGTAATTCCACTTGTGAGGCCTAAATTGATGATACCCATATGCAATGACTCGTCCATCCTATATCATAACGTCCCATTACTCAATACTAAATTAATTGAATTATACTATATAGAATCTTATTGGATTTGGAAGAGTCAGTATTTGTGATGAATTCAAATTTCCCTTCAAATCCTGAATGGCTACTTCACCGACATCTGACCCTAAAAATTTCAAAAATTTCATTTTTCATTATGCAAGAATCAGTAAAAGGTATGTGAAATCCTAAATTATGTGTCTATTATATCTTTATATACCCAATAAACTTCATATGTCGGTGAATTTCTTGGTGTCCCCCTTGGAAACTACAAATCCCAATTTATCTGGGTAAATTGAAACTACTGACTTTGAGATAATGTGACCTAAGAAGTGGAATTTGTTGATCCAAATTTGGAATTTATTGAGCATAGAATAATGTATATGTACACTTAGTGTATTCAGAATTATCCCAATATGGTTATCATGGATGTGTCTAGAGCATGAATACACTATGATGTCATTAACAATGACTACAATGAATGAATCTCGGTATGGGTGGAAAACCCAACTCATAAGTTCCATGAAGACAAAATGTGCATTCAAGAGTGTAGAAGGAATGAACAAGTAATCATATCGACTATAAAAGATTTTGAGAACTATGAAAGGTATGTTTAAAGTATTTAAAAGTAACTGATGACATCCTACCCTCAAATCTATCTTTGAGAAAACACTACATCCTCAGAGATGATCAAATATGTCTTCTATTTGATGTAGTGGATACCGGTTCATGATTGCAAGTTGGTTCAACCATTTTTATTCCATGAAAATACAGAGTGTTTTGTCAACCATCTTGGAAAAAATGACCATTGAACCCTAAGGATAAGTGCTTGGACATATGTTGCATTTATCCTCTAGATCCTTAAACCATTTCTTATGACCCAAAAGATACATAGGTTCTATCCTATAAGGAGGAATGGTCACTGGTGCTACTACTGAAACAAAATCAATGGTAAATTCCACCTCTCACATTCTACTTAGTCAAGATATGTTTTCAAAAATATTTCACTGAAACGATCCACTAAAGGAGGAAAAATAGTGGGTCATGACCCCAAGTCATCTTGGAAAAATCTAGAAATCTGATCTGTGACAATACCCACCTTCTACCACTCGTGTCTTTCTCATGTCACATGAACAACAGATTTTCCATTATTTACATTTTTATCACCCTCAAGTGATTTAAATTTAACCCTCCAGTGATAGTAGTCCACATGGGATCGATAAAGAACAAACCAGTCCATCCTAATGATTACAACAATTTTTATCATGTCAATGATAAAATGATTCCATATAAGGAGGTATCCTCATATCTCAAGGTGGAAATCCTTAAAATAGATAACTCCATCTCATATAATACCAATATAATTATCTAGCTTCATAACATCATTGAAATTATCGATCTCAAAGCCCACCCTCTCTATAATATTCTCATATATATATGAATGATACACGCTTGTGTAAAATGAAGTAGACACTAATGTAAAGGCTACTAGAATTGTACAAGGTAAAGTCGATGATATGGTTCTATTCTCCTTCTTCACAAGTTAGAGTTCATGCAACTATCTTGAATTGCTTCACTCAGTAACTGCATGCTGGCTCTGAGTGAGCATTCTTAGTTGTCACTAATAATCATGAGTATGACTACCTATGACTCGACTGCAAGCTCAGCCTGATCAGTTAGTGGTATTTTATCGACCATTCAATCATGATACTTATCACCCTAATATATATATTGTTTTAGGATTAGATCCATCATCACTGGGAACTGATTAAATGTTCATGAAAAAGCGCTGGATGAACCCCATCAAACATACATCCTTTGAATTACAATGGATACTATAATTACTAAGGATTCATGTTTCTAGACGTCCCACACTAATCACATATTATAAATCATTTATCATGAAGATAGTTACTTAATATGCCTACTCAAGTATCCCCAATACATCTCTTTTTTATAGATGGTGCACTGATAGATCAAAGTACCAAAGCATCCATACTCACACCATCATCTCTCCCAGTTTTTTCTATTTAATAAGGTTTTTTTGAATATTTCTATATATTTTCATCAAATAAAACACATTTACATATGACCAAATTGTTTGTACTAGCTCATCCTCGAATCACCAGACAATCCTATCATAATCAACCACTACAGTAGGATAAAACTAATTCATATGAACGAAATGAGTAGAGTATTCCATAAAATATATGATTCTGTACTATAGTTTCTTTAAATCTCTATCGTTATCATCCATCAATGTCTAGTGAATGAAATTTTTATTGAAGATATACATAAATATTCCCAACCCATATAAAATTTTTATCTACCTAGGTAATAAGAACGCACTATTGCATAAAAATAATTACACATCAAATTCACAACAACCCATACACTTTTCTCTTGTGGCATCTCTAGAAGCTTGAATATAGAAAGAATAGATTCAATCCACGAGTCAGCATCATGTGGTCTGCCATCCCCCAAAAAGGTAAGAGGATTCTCGTGCTGGAACTCCTCAGTCCACTCTTCCATACTCATGGCAGGTCAAACAACACCTTGTATATTATGAAACAAACATAGAAATCTCTCTTGAAACTAGGCATAAATTATTATATTAGGTACAAGAATAGGTGCCACAGGTGGCAATGTAAAAGGATTTAGTGGTGTCTCAAGGCATGCACCTTAGGTTCATATTCATCACCACCTTTAGGGTGTATGAATAGAGGTTATCATTGAGGCATTATTGTACAAATCCAAACACATTCCTAATTTTTTTTAAAATATTAGAAAAATTAAATATAAAAAACTAGGACTGGTGAATATCATTCCAATAGATATGATCATGCCTCTCTGCAAACTCTAAAAGAATGGTTTTGGTTGTAGAAGAGACCCCAATGTCTATAAGAACATAATTGATAGACAACTACCCTCTACTAAGGATATGATCAGGTCTAAGTATCATCTATACATATAATAATATTTCCATTTTCTCATTAAGAGTTTTATTCATTTAATATTTGTGCTTACATAAAAATTTAATCAACTTAAATGGTTTAATTAGACGGATAACCATTTAATATTCATAATGGAACATAATACTTATGAACAAAAATATTATGTCTAAAAAACCATACCATAACTTGTTTTTTTTCATGATACCAATGCTCCACAGTTCAACATGCCATAATTGACTGCTTACATTGTCTTCATTTAAATATTCAGGGGAACAATTTTAGGTTAAGGAAAAAAATTTATGTTTCAATTATGTTTTCCTATTATTTGATGTAAATTAAAAACTTTCCCATATAGTAATCATGGAACCAATAATTTGAAATAGGAAAATTCATGTTGAATGTAGGCATGACATGTCAATATCAAAGACATTTTAGTACCATTGTTCCTATAATGATCCATTTAATGAAACTCCTTAATTTTATCAGGACTATGTAAAATAAATCTTATTTTTAATAATACCTGCATAATAATAAAAAAATATGTTCATCACCCAACTGTGATGTCGTATCAACCATAACATGCATAATCAATAATAATAATATCCCATCCCAGGTAATTTGGGTTTTCCCTGTATATGGGATAGCTATATCTTGACACATGGTCATTAAAATATTCAATTGACTAATAGTCTTATGAATAATGCCAATATATTAAAGAAAAAGGAAACATAACTCCTCTCATACCACATTGTAACATCCATTCCCAAAATCCACTTAACAGGGGCCTCAAACTGGTGTGTCACATAGCCTCATGTGCGCCTCCCCATATGCCGGAGGCTGCTAATGAGCTGTATGGGTGTAAATGTGGTATAGTGGGGATATTATATCTTCATATCATACTACCAAAATGGATACAACAATAACAAGACAATAGAAGAAACATAATATAAGTAGAGAAAATAAATATGCCTTGAAAGAATAAATAACTGAGCAACTGAATAATAACCAAAAGCCTATCGGTAGTGTAATATACATGGATGCATGGAATGATGATATAAAATGGAAATAATGGATTAGAATATAAAATAATTCTATAAAAAATTACAAAATACAAAATTATTTTCCACTATAATCAAGATTATATTCTATGTCCTCTACTACTTTACTCCAACTATAGGTAAAGAATATACAAAAATTACATCAGGATGCTTTCCCTTACCCATAACTTTAGAAAAAACCTACTAAGGTAAAAAAGGTATCCCGAGTAGGGTGTTATATAAAATCCCAATAGGCCACCAATAATGGTGTTTATAAGTAATCCAAGATGTCCTGATAGATACAAAAGTGTTCAACCATAATAGAAATAATAGACAAAGATGAATAAATAATCACCAGCCTGCTCAGGTTCCTATTGGATACCCGAAGGCTCTACCTGCATCAACTCATAACCAGAAAGAGTGTATGATCAGTAACAATATATAGTAACAATATATATATATATATAGTATATTCATATATTTCATCCACACATGTAGACCAAGTACGAGTTGATGTAAGTGTCCATATACATGGAATACTATGTAATGGTTAGACTAGGGCATAACTCAGTCATCCATGACCTATCAAAATGAGTGTATACACTGACAAAAGGGTACATTTCCTAAATTCCATTATGAGTGAGATAAATCATCCTCGACACTAGTTTTGGTGGGTGTTTTTTCATACCATCATTCAAAACAAGGTACATGGTGCGTCATTCCCACCTTCCCAACTATGTCAATGCTGTGAGGCGTCATGTTCAACACCAGATGTAAGAGATCATGAATCATTACTTCCAACAGAACCCTTACCATAATTCCAAAACCTATATCAGAGTCATAATAATATTTATATTAATATCCATGTGGTATTACCTCTCATTCATATTATTAGTCAAGACCAATATGATCATGGCATCAAAACACATTAAAAGAATTTAATAAAATAAGAAACGATCAGAATGACCTTTCTAACCATTCAATTTCATTCCATTTAAATCATTCATGTCATTTAAATATAGAAAAAACATCATGAAATATACATTCATATAATTATTCCATTTAATTTACTATAACATGGAAAATAAATTTACATTGCTTGATAAAGAACTTAAATACTGTCATTTGAAACTGGGAAACTACCTACTAGGAAAATCCAACTAAGAAGTCAAGACAAGAAAATATGAGATTATTTATTTATTTAAATATAATAAATTAATGGTTTAATAAAATTAAAATCCAAACTGAACACTTGGGATACCTTCTATACATTTACACAATTAATTTAGAAGGGAAATTTAAAGGAGGCACACCCAGGGGATTCCCTTGATTAAGGTCAGTATCCTAAAATTATTGAATCATGTTAAACAAGAGTATAAAAAGTTGCACAAAAAAATTTAGAATGAATACATAAATTTAGAATGAATAAATTAATTTAAAGGAGATGATCAGAGAATGACACCATGCAGAACAACATCACAGATATGAAAATACAAAAAATCCTTAGAAAAATGATGAGACCACCTACATTAGAGTCGTTGACGTCTCCTCTTCTAATGAATGCCTCAGAATCAAATTAGGTTTGATGAAATAGAATAAAAAATTGAGTTACCTGAAAATAGAGAAAATTATCTTTCATCTCAATAGCACAAAAAATATGAAGATAAACTTTAATAGGAAGAGAGAAAATTTGATCATACCAAGATGGATATGATGCCTCCAATAACGATTGATTTGGTCTTTGGATCTAGAATGTAACAAAGAACCTATAAGGGAGGAGAAAATAGATAATGAGAGGATGATGAAGAGTTTACCCACTATAATGGGGAGAAGGAAATAAGGGAAATAGGATTCAGAATTCATTAAGGAGAAAAAAGTAATTTCATCCTCAAATATAGGGATGCATGGTTAGGTTACACGGTTTGGAGAAACCATGTGCAAAAAAGGCTTAATCCAAAATTTTAGGAAAATCCCCATATGTTTAATGAGTATGGTTTAGTAATATATTTTTATATTCATTTTACTATTTTTTACAAGGAATGTATTGTATAAGAATTATGTTTTAGGCTTAGAGATTCATTATTCTAAAATGGGGTTTCAATGCGGGTTGGAAGATTATTTAAAATTATATTCAATTATATATATAAATTAAAAATAGTTAAATGGATTATATATTTAGAATCATAATGATTAATATAATATCATCGGGTTAAATGATATTTCCCATTGTGAATAGTAAAAATAATAAAATATTGTTAACACAATTAAGGTTAAAAAGGGTTCATTGGGGGTTTAAACAAAGAGGTAAAGGTAGAATTTCCAAAAAAAATATAAAAACATAATTTTTAATGTTATTTAAACAATAAATTGTCTTATCATTGAATTCGTGTTCAACTGGAACCACATTAGCATGAATAATAACATATATCACTGAAATATTTTATGAAATTCCATGTTTGTAACTCCCCTCTCTTATAATGGGAACCTATTGCTTTACCTTATTCATACCATTTGAGCCATATATCGTAGATAATACTTCAAAAACATTTTTTTGTAAATTTCCATTAATCCTATATCATCAATTATTCTTCTAAGTATAATCCCTTAAAGATTAAGGAGTAATCTAGTGGAGGCCTCTCAATGAAGAGGCATTTATCCTAACTAAGAACTTTTAAATTTATTTCATATTATAATTCCTCAAAATTTATTTAATCAATGAAAAAAAGATTAAAATAGTTTCATAAATATACTGATATGTTATTATGGTGACAGAACAAAATTTATCATATCTTCTCCATCAATTAAAAGATGAATGTATCTCTTATGTGTGTTTTTGGACTACCACCTCCATGTGAAGATATAAATAATTTTTTATCCTCAAATTTCGTGGTTAGTTATTATATCAAATATAGTGTGTATAAATTATATTTTTTATTTCATAATTAATCTTGATAGAGGAATTAAAATATACAATTCTCTCATTCGATCAGTCAAAAAATGGAAATATCTCTCGTGTGTACTTACGAAAAATACTCACCACATAGTGATGTAATTAATTTTTCATCCCCACTTTATATAAATGGTTATAAATATTTATATATTGAATAAAAATGATCATTATATCATTAATAAAATTAAATTTATTATGAAACCATGACTGATTAATAATTTCCATAACTTCTAAACCAAAATATAATGAAAAAATGAAGCAGTTAACCACCAAAATGTAAATGAAAATTAATAATTGTTAATGACCATGTGATAATATTTTGAATATAAAAAATATATGGAAATATAGATGATATTATGGTTATTTTATATAATTATTATAAAATTAAATTTATTATATAGGATGATAGAGCCCTTATGAAGTATCACAAACATGAGGTATGAATTTTATGTTAAAATCTCATTTTTCTGAGAATATTTATGATTAAATTTATTGATGTAGAAATTATATGATATATATATATATCCAAAATGTTATATATATTAATACCCTTTAATTATTTATATATATTTATTGTTTTCCTTTCATTATATTCTCTTTATGTTCTAATGATTCTGAAAGAATTTCTTTATGGAAAAATTGACTCCATATCCCACTTCTATCGGGAATATTTTCTTTCATGTCTATATTTCCTTTAATTGTTTTAAAGAATGATTTTATTCCATTTTAAAAATGATATAATTGTTTTTTTATAAGATTTATGAATGTAATTTTTGTTTTAAATTACACCTCATGAAATAATGTTCTCATCATAATGAATACACTTTTTTGAATATTTTCTTATATGTTTCCATAGTTCTATCTGAGGAAAATGTTTTATTTAATAATTTTTTAAAAATAGATATTAAATAAGTGATTTAGAAATAGAAATAAAATTCAATTTTTTATTATTTCTAATTAACTTTTAAATTTATTTTAATCAATTAAAAAATTATTTGATGTATCGTTGGATTTAATGGTGATATGAACTATGGTTTCCATCTTTATTAATTATAAACATATTTTATGATTATAATGTTGAAATTTTTATGAAACATGTATCCCATCCATGGATTATGATATGATGACATGACGAATTCATTATGTTTTATGGCACTCATATATATAGTTTCACTTTATTATGGGTGGACCCATAATTATTAGGCACTCCAATGTATTGGGTAATATGTATACCTGTTTCCTCACGGATTTTGGGGATGACCTCCTGGACGGGAGATTCAAACATTCCGATCGGTTTCTAGTGGGTTTGTTCGTAGAACTGGAAACATCCAATGATTCCACATCCGTTTGGACCTACTTTCCAAAGGCAGGCGCTCATTAGCTTGTGGACTGATGAGGTTTAGGAATTTGCATTGGTCGGGAGGATGGGAGGTCGGACTCATCACACCTTTTTGAGGGGAATTATTGTCTACTCTGGGACTCTCTTTATATATTTAAGTTATGTTGGTGAATCCTTATTACATTACCAAGTATAAAGTGTGCTTTCCTTTAGTTTTAACAATCAATGATTAAATATGAAAGAAATTTAGAGAATCTTTTATATGTATTCGAGGTTCTTCATCAATAGAGAATCATCTATATCTGTTTAGAGATTCTTGGTCAATGGTATCCTTCAAAACATTTATATAAAAGCCTCTTGGTCATTATGATGACCAGGCTGGTTTTAAAGCCACTCAGTGGGGCAGTTGAAGTTTATCGTCATTCAGAAGGACAGGGATTATTTCAAAGTTGGGATCGAACCCAAAAATGGGCTACCTACGTATCCTTTGTTTTGGAAAAGGAATCAGAACCCACGTAGTTCGAGTAATGGAGTATGATGTTTATGATTGATGGCTCAAAGAAGAATGTCATAATTACTTTTACACTCTATGCTCACGTGAGTCATGCTCGGTGTGAGAAACAAGAAGTATTGGTAAAAAAATAGACAATTATGCCATGAAAGATGCAATCATAAGAATTTGTTTGGGGATTATGTTTGTATGACTGCCCAGATAGATGAAGGTTTAGGATTCACTTTTAGGGAGAATATCCATGAACAGGGTCCATAAAGTTATATGTGCTTCATGGAGATTTGAATACTCTAATCTTGGGGCTTACTCCTAAGGAGGATGCCCAAGTTAGGAGGGGACTTATGATTGGGTTTTACTCTTGAAAAGGAAACCCAAATCAAGTGTAAATTAGGACTGGTTAAGAGAAATTTAAGGGGGCTTGGGGTTTACTCTTGAAAAGGAAACCCAAGATTATGACTGGGACTTACTCCTAAAAAGGAGGCCCAGGTTAGGGGACTTGGGGCTTACTCTTGAAAAGGAAGCCCAAGATTATGACTGAGTCTTATTCCTGAAAAGGAGACCCAGGTTAGGGATTAAGGTTTGGGGCTTACTCCTGAGGAGGATGCCCATATTTTAGGTTGGGGCTTACTCCTGAGGAGGATGACCAAGTTAAAGGAATTAAGGTTTGGGTCTTACTCCTGAGGAGGATGCCCAAGTTTGGGAACTTTAAGAATTTGGGGCTTACTCCTAAATAAGTATGCCCAAGTTAAAGGATTTATAACTGGGGATTATTCCTAAAAAAGGATACCCAGGTTAATCATTCTCTCATCTTAAAGGATGAGGTTAAATGAATGAACTCTCAATCTTTGGTGACATAAGGATATTTAAATCACATGGTTTTGAGAGATATTCCACAGAATTCTTTTCAGATAAGGAAGTTGAATCAAGAAATCATGCCATGAATGGCTTTGAAGAGTGTGTTGAAGACTGAATCTTGAAAAGAAAAAGGTGTAATGGCTTAAGAGGGGTAAAATGGGCAAGATGGGCACCCAAAAAGGTAGGGGCGCACAAGTCTTGAAAGGCGCGCAAGTCTTCCGTGGGCGCGCAAGTATACCTGCGCGACATGTGGGGTACTTGCGTGATTTTCAACCAGTATTAGAATACTTGAGCGACTCCTTTTTAATCACTTTAGAATCCTCTTGAGGTTCTTCCAGAAAAGGGACCCGCAAGTTATTTTGACGGAAATAAGTCGGCACACAAGTGTTGATAAGTTTCAACACTTAGGCCTTCCTTCTTCACTTTAGATCTTCCGTTCTAGGTTAGAAATTACCTTATAAGTGTTCCGGAATCTTTGAGAAGAGACTTGGGCGTCGGGAGCTTCAATCCGAGTTTCTGGAAAAAGATCTCTCGAATGGGGGGCCCACAAGGTGTATTTATAGGCAGGAGAAGACCCCGGGCGGTTACCGGGTGGTTACCACTTAAGCCGTGCAAGTCACTTTCACGACCATAAGGCGTCGCGCAAGTAGACTTGCACGACCACTAGGCAGCGCACAAGTACTTTCACGAACACTAGGCGGTGCGCAAGTGTACTTGCGCGACCATGAGGGAACTTGCGCGACCTATGGGCAATGTTCTCCTTGTTCATCCCTTTGTCGATTTTTGATGTTTCTTCAAAGGATGAATCACATTAGACTCAGATATTCCCCTTTTTCCGATCTTTAGATTCTGTGATGAAAGGAGCGTCAACAAAAGTCCCCCCTCAGAGTTGCATCTAGAAAGAAATGAGGATTTGATTCTGAGGAAATTGAATACATTCAAAGGAAAAGGGGGCGCGCAAGTCTTCAGGGAATAGAGGGAAGCGCGCAAGTGTGCTGGAACTTGACTTTTATTCAGCGTTCCTTTGTCTTTTGTGGGCAGTTTAAAGTCATGCATGCCGGACATAAAGGGGCTAATGTTTAAGGTCGAAATAGCTTCGACCAAAAATGGGTTAAAATGGATTCAATTCCTTGAAAATTTATCTGAAAACATATTACCATACTCATGTATGAGGGAAAAAATGTAAACTATGGCTTAAGAATATTTGAATCTGAGGAATGTTATGAAAAAGAGCTAAAAGGCATTAGAAGAAGTAGTTTCCAAGAATGAAGTTACTATTATTTAACAAAACCCGTTAGGGGGTTGAAATATGCAGGGCCACCTATGTGCATTGGCTGCATGGTCAAATAAACAGTATCTTTCGGCTGACAAGTCTGTTATGTGGACAGTTTATGCAAGGCCACCTATGGGCACGTGCTGCATGGTCAGGCAAAAGAACTCTCAGAAATTTACTTTCCTAGTGCTAAAAGCCAGTGAAAGTTTATGGAGATTCAAATTTTCTAAAGTATAGTGTTTGTTGTATGGAAAGAGGTACTTGAATATGGAGAAGATATTTTCAGACAAGATTATCGAAGAACTGGATGAATATCACTCCTACGAAGGTCTGACCCAAACGTAGGGAATAAGAATAAACCGTAGACTTGAATACTTTCAGATCATGAAAAAGGATATGGGACAAATATGTTAACGATGGCTATTTTTTTCGGATCCCTACATACTGTCGTTTAAGACAAATACCGACAAAAGAAGCATTCTTCCCAAGAATGAAGTTACCATTATTTAACAAACCCGTTAGGGGGTTGAAATATGCAGGGCCACCTATGGGCATTGGCTGCATGGTCAAATAAATAGCATCTTTCGGCTGACAAGTCTGTTATGCAGACTGTTTATGCAAGGCCACCTATGGGCACGTTCTGCATAGTCAGGAAAAATAATTCTCAGAAGTTTGACATTTTTGTGATTAGAAGTCATGAAAATGGTTATGAAGATCTGAAAATATTTAAGGTTAGGATTATAACACATAAAGATGTGTATTGTCCAATGTATATAGAGATACATAGGTCAATGAAAACCATAATCATGTTGTGGCTGGGTCCTGAATTGAAATTTTGGACTTCACTACGTATCTCATAAGAATGAGAATCAAGCCATACGTAGTTCTTGAAATGCAGTTTAACGTCATACAAGACGAAAGTATGAGAAATATTAGTTTAGGGTCATAGAATTCGGACCATAATAATGAATACACAGTGTGTGTTTTCATGAAGACTTTTCATCCAAGGGACTGAAAGTGAAATTTGGGGTTAGGCCCAAAATACTTGGTGCTGGATTCGAGGGATACTCGAATGTTCCTACGTATCCCATAAGGATGGGAATCAAGCCCACGTAGTTCTAGAATTACCCTTTGTACAAATTTGGTTCGTACATGTGAAGGGTGAAAGGGGACTTTAGTGCAATGATGGTTTAACCTGAGATAAAAAGTTTAGGCATTACCATGTATGCACGTAGTCTTTTGAAAATGAAACATAATTTAAAAAAATCAATGTCAATAATGGTTCCTTCTCAAATGAGGAAATCAATGAATATTGTAGTTTATTGTCGTACCAGACAAAAGTGTTGTTTAGATTAACGTCATATAACAAGGACGGATGTGAATCAATGTAAAGATATTGATTCCAGGGGCGGTTTCACGAATCAACATCATATGAGATGGTGGTGAACCGATGTGAAGAGATTGTTTTTTTGGGCTTGAACCTTGGGAGGCTGCCTACATACCTAGCCTGGAGGGCAAGGATCAAAGTCCGTGTAGTTCAATTAAAGAATGAATTAATGATCAAGTTGTTCTTGTGGACAATGATCTAATAAAAAATATTGTTGGGACTTACACATGGTTAGTGGCCCAAAAGGAGTGTTATGGTTGATGTTCGCTCTAAGATCATGTGAGTCATACTCGGTGTGAGAAACAAGAGGTAATAACAACCTTAACGATGCACAGTTTAATGTCATGTAGGACATAAAAAAGGGACTATGCAGTTTAAAGTCTTGCAGTTAGGACTATTGGTGCTGCACAGTTTAGTGTCATGTAGTAGGGACAAAATACAGTTTAATGTCATGTAGGACATATCAAGGATTTTCTGTACAGTTTAGCGTCATGTAGTTAGGACGATGGGGATAAAATAGTTTAACGTCATATTGGACGAAAGGGGGACTGTGCAGTTTAATGTCATGCAGTAAGGACAAAATAACACACCATTTATGTCATGTTGGACGAATGTGCGAATAGTTTAAGGTCATATGCATTGACCGTGGATGGTGCAGTTTAATGTCATGCTGGACCTTTGATGATTATATAGTTTAACGTCTTTTCGGATGTGAGGGACTTTTATACAGTTTAGCATCATGTAGTTAGGACGTCACAGTTTAACGTCATGCTGGACATAAGGGATTTGCAAATAGTTTATGGTCATATACATGGACCAGGGATAATGCAGTTTAAGGTCATGCTGGATGGTTTAAGGAACTTTTTCACAGTTTAATGTCGTGTGGGACGAAGTTGCAGTTTAAAGTCATACTGGACCATTGCTGTATAGTTTAACGTCATATAGCAAGGACGAACTGGTGCTGTACAGATTAAAGTCATGTAGCTAGGACTAAGGTGAACCAATATGAGGATATCAGTTCTGGAGACTTTTTACAGTTTAACGTCATACTGGACGATGAAAGTGCCACACAGTTTAATGTCATGTTGCTAGGACACAATATAGTTTAATGTCATCTCGGACAAATAAGGAACTTCTGTACAGTTTAATGTCATGTAGATAGGAAATAATACAATTTAGTGTCATGTAGGACATAATATGAACCAAATGTGACTGTTTTGGATTTGGGAACAATATTTTGTGTTTATACAAAATACTTCTTTAGAAATCTGGCATTAGTTGGAGTCGTGATGTGTTCTCCATCCATTGAGATTAGAGAATACGCTCCATTGGAGTAGACCTTATGTATTGAATAAGGACCTTCCCATTTTGGTTCAAGCTTGGGAGGCTTCTTTCCTGGTATCATTGGTGCTCTGAGAACCAATACCAATTCTCCCTGAATGAATGAACGAAGACGAACTTTTTTGTTAAAAGCTCATGCTATTCGATTCTGATAGATTTCCAAGTGGTGCAAAGTGCACAATCTTTTCTCATCTAACTGTTCCAATTCCTTCAACCGCTTTTGGGATTTCTCATTTGTAGATAACTGATCACAAATGGCTATTCTGAGTGAGGGAAATTGAACTTCAATTGGCAAGACTGCTTCTGTTCCATATACCAATGAATATGGAGTTGACCGCGTTGCATTGCGAGTGGTAGTCCGATAAGCCCATAAAGCATGAAAGAGTTTATCAGGACATGACCTCTTATCTTTATCCACCATCTTTTGCAGTATATTTGAAAGAGTCTTGTTGAAGGCTTCTATCTGGCCATTAGCCGGTGCATGATATCGAGATGAATGGTTGGACTTAATGTTGTTTTCTTGATACAATTTCTTTACCTCAGAAGAACAGAAGTTGGTGTTGTTGTCCGTCAATATGGTATGAGGGACACCAAATCTAGTAATGATGTTAGACTTGATGAAGCTAACAATGCATTTAGAACTGACTTCATTGAGAGGTACTGCCTATGCCCATTTGGAAAAGAAATCAGTAGCAGTAAGAATGTACTTAAACTGCTTGGTCGTAGCTGAAGGGTAAGGTCCCACCACATCCATTCCCCATGTGGAAAATGGCCATGAGTATTTAGCTGTATGAAGCAACTCTTGAGGTTTATGAATGAAGTTGGCATATACTTGGCATTAATGACACTTCTTTGTGAAATTAACACAATCTTGTATCATTGAAGGCCAAAAGTATCCAAGCCTTCTAATTTGATCAGACAATCTATGTCCAGACTGGTGGGCACTACAGACTCCTGCATGCACTTCTTTTATGATAGCCATTGTCTCTTCACCATCAATACATCTGAAGAGAACTCCATCAAAACCACATTTGTAGAGAATTTTCTCGAGGTGGTTTGGGCTATCATAAAGAGTAAAATTGACCACACGTCGCTGAATTTGTTCATTCTCGGCTCTATCAGGTGGAAGTGTTCCATTTTGAAGGTATTCCCTGATAGGTGACATCCATCCTGTAGTATGACCATACGGTTCCGGAATGGGACTAATTTCATTAATTTCTTCTGTTCTGACTTGAACATAAGGTGAAATTTCACGACGGTGGGCAATACAGATGGGTTTCTCGTCCCAATTTGGATCTGCTAAAGCTTTGGTTATATTAGCCAGTGCATCAGCTTGAGAATTTTGTGATCTTGGGACATAAGAAAATGTCGGTTCTGAAGGGAATTCCGACATTAACTCTCTAACGTAATCATACAAAGGGATTAGTTCTTCTTTTCTGATGGCATAATCCCCATTGACTTGTTTGATTACCAGGTCTGAATCACCTTTCACCTTTAAGTGATTCACTTGTGCTTGAAGCGCTAACTCCAAGCCTGTAATGAGAGCTTGGTATTCAGCTTCATTATTGGTACCACCTTCCCACAACAAAAAGGAATAAGGTAACACTGCCTTATCTAGAGAAATGAGCACAATTCCTAAACCAACTTTGTTGAATTTAGGATTTTCCATTTTCTTCCTTGTTGGACTTCTAGAAGCACCATCAAAATACATTTCCCATGTTTGAGGACTCTCTTGAATAGAGAAAACTTCCTCCTCAGGGAGTTCGATATCTGAATACGTGTCTTCCACTGAAGGATGTTCAGCCAGGAAATCAGCCAGAGCTTGGCCCTTAATTACCTTTTGAGACACATACTGAATGTCGAACTGCTGTAGAATAACCGACCACCTTTCCAGACGTCCTATAAGCATTGGACGACTAAGGATGAATTTGAGTGGATTATTACGAGATACCAATTGGACCTCATGATGTTTCAGGTAGTGTCTCAGTTTCTGAACTGCAAAGATTAATGCTAGGCAGCACTTTTCAATACTTGAATACCGGGTTTCTGCTTCAAGCATAGTTATACTGAGATAGTAGAGACTATTTTCATTCCCAACATCATTCTTTTGAGAGAGAAAGGCACCCAATGATCGCTCTAAAGCTGTCACAAAGAGGATAAGCGGTCTACCCTCAACAGGTGGCATGAGTACTGGTGGACTCAAGAGGTATTTCTTGAGAACATCAAATGCTTCTTGACATTCTTCAGTCCACTGGTAAGTGACTCCTTTCTTCAATAATTTGGTAAAGGGTAAACTTTTTCCTGCCAAATTGGCGATGAAATGCCAAATATAGGATAAGTGTCCTTGAAGTCCTCTTAATTCTTTCAAATTCTGAGGAGGTGACATACCAAGGATTGATTTGGTCTTCTCAGGATCGACTTCAATACCACGATGGCGTACAACAAAGCCAAGGAATTTTCCTGAGGTTACCCCAAAAGCACATTTTAAGGGGTTCATCTTTAAATTATGTTGTCAAAGCTTGTAGAATATGACTTCAAAATCATCCAATTGATTAGAACGTTGTTTGGATTTAGCCACCAAATCATCTACATAGCATTCAACAAACTTCCCTAAATGAGGTTTGAGGATACGATGCATGGCGTGTTGATATGTTGCACCTGCATTATTTAAACCAAAGGGCATCACCCGGTAACAAAACACACCTTGAGGAGCTCTGAAGGCTGTATATTCCTCATCTTCTGGGGCCATTCGGATCTGATTATATCCAAAATATCCATCCATGAAAGAAAGTACTTCATAGCCAGCCGTCGCATCAATTAAGAGTTCTGTAATCGGAACTGGGAAATCATCTTTAGGACAATACCGATTAAGATCTCTAAAATCGATGCAAACCCTAATTTTTCCATTCTTCTTCTTTACAGGGACAATATTAGCCAACCACATGGGATATTGAACTTCTCTGACGAAGTTGGCTTTGATCAGCTTTTCCACTTCAGCTTCAATTTTGGAAACATAGGTTGGGTGTGTTCTTCTCGCGGCTTGTTTAAAACCTCGATGTTCTTTTGGTAAACCCAAATGATGAGTAGAAACATCAGGATCATGCCCAGGAATTTCTGTATAATTCCAAGCAAAAATATATTTATTTTTCTTTAGAAAAGAAATATACATCTCTTGCTCTTCAAGGGCCATGGCCGCACTAATTAAAGTGGGGCGTGGATCTTTCTCTGTACCCAGATTTACTTCTCTGAGTTCATCCACAGTGGTAGAGATACCCTCTTAAAATGCTGGAGGAGAATCTCTAAGATCTTCCTCTTCCTCTTCATCATGTGTTATTTCTTCCGTTTCTACTTGGAAAGTAGATGAAAAAACGAAATTCTCATGATCATAAGAGATGTCAAAATTTTCACATTTTGAAGAAGAAGCTTCCATTTCCGACCCTATTGATGATAAAGGGTCTTCTTTGGGAATCAAAGAGGAGATGATGGATTGAGAATCGACATCATTATTCACCTCTGGTGTTGCTATAACTTCTTCTGGGCTGATTAGCGAAGTATAGACTTGTTGGACTTCTTCACCAATTATGCTTTCATCACTGCTTGGTAGGTTACCAATTTCTCCCATGTTGTCTGGCTCGATCGCCGTAATTGACATTATGGATCTTTCCATAAGAGTATTTTGATTTGGGCCTATTTTGTCAATTTGACTGATAGGTAACACATAATCTTTACTCATATGTGAAAATGGATTTATTGGAATTTTCTCCAAACCATATGGAGCATTAACTTTGGTAATTTCCTTCATTATAGATTTTTCTCTTCCATTCATGTGATAAAATTCCGCCTCAATGTATTGAGACTCACATGTCTTGAATGGGGCCTTATCACCATACAATGTTCCAACTTGACCATCAAAACAGTATTTGAGACATTGATGGTATGATGAAGGAATAGCTGCATGCTGATGTAGCCAGGGTCTTCCAAGAAAGATATTGAAAGCTGAGTCTTGATCAAAAATCATGAAATCCGAATTGGATACAAGATCTCCAAACTGAGTTCTGATTGTAACTTCTCCCAGAGGTTCTAGTTCATTTTTATCATATCCTTGTAACATCATGGTAGAAGGAGATAAATCAGATTCTGTGAGGCCCAATCGACGAAGTGTACGAATGGGCATGAGGTTGACTCCTGAACCATTGTCAATGAAATCTCTTCGAACATCTACACCATTGAATTTGCCAGATAAGACAAAGGTTTTATGTTCCCATGCACAACATCATCTTCATCATTATCAGTAAAAGATATCACTACATGGAATTCTACAGGATTATTCACTATGTGATAGATTTCCGCTGCAGCAATTTCAGCTTCAAACTCCTGAGGACTTGACAAAGCTTCGATGAGTGCTTCCCGAAGATCTTTTGACAGATTCAAAGCATCCAAAATTGATAACTTGGCTGGTACTTGGGCCAAGTGTTTCAATATATCAAACTTTTGATCTAGAGGTCTGTGTTTCCCAATAGGAATATGCGGTTTAGCAGGTACCTTGGAAGCATATGATTTGGAAGCTGATGCATCTTGTATTGAAGTTTGCAACATCCTTGGTTTTGGAAGATTAGACTGATTAGATCCATTTACTTGCTGAGATAAAGAAGATGGAAGCTTTAATCGGTCTTCCAAAATAACTGTGCCAAAACTGAGTTGGCCATTGGCAGAAGAACTTGCTTGTTCTTTTTGAGCTCACTGAAGGGCTCTACCACGAGTTTCTGCTGCATATACAGTGCTAGCAGGGGTAAAATTAGAGCAGTGGCTTTGGAAAGATCCACGTCTTCCCCTGTATCCTGAACCTCTAGAACTTCCTCGGATTCCCTTATTTGATACAAGGAATTCAGGCTCATCAAGACTGGAATATGGATCTGTTAATTGAATCATATTAACAGAACCAAAGATTAACTCTTCGTCTGATAAAGACTCTGCTTGGTTAGCCTGTTTAGGCTGTGCCGTTTGGTGGGACGGTGCCCGTGGCTTTGAAGTAGATGGCATGAAATCTGCCAGAGTCAAAGACAATTTAGGCTTTGACACATACTCATCTTCTCCCGATTCCTCTTTCTTTTTTGAATTGCACTGCCTTTTTGAGGATTTGTCTTTTGATGGAGGCTTTACTGCAGCTTTTGTAGGAGACACAATTGGCTTCTTCAATTGTGTTCTCAAAATGGAATGGGTCCGATTGATTGTCTTTCTGACCATCGAATCATCATATTTTTTTCGCAATTTTGATTTTGACTTCCTGCCACTCGCCTCCTTCTTCTGGATATGTAGCAGTAATACACGCTACATGAGCTGAAGAACCCTTCAATTTGACTTGTCCCAAGTCGACCATCTTTTGCAGGAGGTCTTTAAAAACAAAACACTCCTGGATGGGATACCCCAACATTTGATGAAAGGCTCAATAATTGGGACGGTCTTCATCTCCTTCCTTGTTTGGCCTTTTGGGTACTGGTAATTGAACCAAATTATTTTCCAGAGCTGAAATGAAGTAACCAGGAACTTGCTCACTTCGGAAAGAGTATGTTTTACTCTTCATATCCTCAAATTGTTTTCGTCGTTGATCTTTTTGATCATTTGGACGAAACAACCTTTGTTGTTGGCGTTCAGGAGGTGGAGCCCTTCGAGAAGATGAAGGTTTTGAAGTAGAAATAGGTACAGGTGCTTGTTTAAGCATAACTGTAGTAGTTTCCTCTTTACCCATTCTCCTTCCTGGAGTTGATGAAATTATACGAGATTTAACCTTAGCCTGTATAAGGGAATCTTCAATCTGTTGAGCGATTGAAGTAAGGTCTCAAAACCCTCTTGTGTATTTCACAGGGATCAATGGCGTGCATAATTCGTCACGCAAATTTGCCACACAGATTGGCAACAATTCCTCCTGAGGGAGTTCTAATCTCAGGGAATACGTTAATCCCTTCCAACGAGCAATGAAATCAGAGACTCTTTCATTCTCCCTTTTCTTGCATTTTTTAAGATCGAAAACTGTCATTTTTGGAAAAGTTGAACTAAAATGAAGAAGGAATTTTTGACGAAGATCCTCCCATCCGATGACTGACCGGGATTGCAAGCTTGTATACCAGACAAAAGCCGGTCCTTGCAAGGTTTGCATGAAGCATCTGAGTTTCACTGCTTCTTGCTGCTCTGGAGTTCCCATCATAGGATGACAACAAGACACGTAATGCATCAAATGTTGTTCGGGGTCGCCTGATCCATTGAAAGGAGGGAAAACAGGGTTTCCAAAACTGGATGGAGGAGAAATTGAATCTACCCATTCAGGGTAAACATTCTTATTAGGTTGAACTTGCGCCCGTTTCCCTTCCATAGTTTCTAACTGAGCTGTTAATGACTCAATAGTAGTTATTAACTTTTGAGAAACATCAGGTTGAACTTGGTTTTGGGTAGGTGCGATGAATGGAGCTTGGACAGACGTGGTGGTTGGTGCTGCAACTGATGGTAGTGCTGCCAACCGTTGTTTCGTTTGACCCATAGGATTAGACCTCTGAGGGTGTACTGATAAAGGAGGATATTCCTGATCCATCTCAGTAGTTACAACAAATTCCTTCGGCTGTCGGACTTCAGCATCCTTAAGAAGAATACTACTCTGAAGTAGTTCTACATTCAACCTTCTTAATTATTTCATTTCATCCTCCTGTTGTGAAAACCTTTGCTCTAATGAGAGCGATTGACCTCCTTCAGAGGAAGGGTGAGAAGTAACCTGATTCTTTCCTTTCCCCTTATTGGATCCCTTTCGGAGAGGGGGAAGTGGGTTAATTGAAGGAATACTCAGATTTTGGGTAAGCCTTTGATTACGTGTGTGCACACCTTCTTCATTTAGGTCTGTGTGCGCAACTTCTTGAGCAGGAACCTCTTCGTCTGATCCCTCTGATTGAGCCTCAACTGGTGAATCAACAGCAATGTCATTGATGACATTAATGGATGCATATTGCATTGAATCCTTTCTATCAGCATTTCTGTGATATTGTCTTCTTCCATGTCCATGATGAGACATGTCATTCTGTTGACTAGATCCCTCAGGAACGTCTTGGAGAACCGTCACTTGGAGAGAATCTCCTGATATCTTGGCTCTTCGTTCCTCTTGAGTCTTATTCCCTAATTGAGAGAATACTGATTTTCTCTGAGGGAGGGATTTAGGATTTGAAAAAGTCCCCAGTTCGGTGGACTGGGGATGTTCCTGCTGCTTTCGCTCAACTCCTCGAATCCCATTTGTTGACTCTGAGGGTTGGGTTCGAGAAGTCCCCAGTCTGACAAGCTGGGGTGTCTCTTGACATGCTATGTCTGAGATCTTCTTAAAATCTCTCTTGATCTTGCGAATCTTAGTTCGGAAATTAGCTGGATGCATTAACTTGTATCCACCTGGTTCAACAGACCGTTGGATGATTTCCGAAACATTTGTCATTTGATGACGTGTTTTCTCTAGACGAGAGGCTTGTGCAATATTCTAGCCTTCTTGATGTAGGAGCAATTCAACAACTTGTTTTGTATATACTTTATTTTGAGAGGAACTAGTTGAAGCCTGTTCTTGAGCAAACTTTTGATTATGAACAAAGCCCATTGACTGTGGCCGGCCATGGGCAATAACATTGCCTGAGACCATTTTCAGTGGGCATTGCTGACTGGAAAGCACTGTGAAATGTAGTGCTCCGTGATCACCCCATCCTCTGATATGAACATCAGATGGAGCATTGACAATTAACTGACGCAATTTTCTTAGTGCGCCAAGGCATGAACATTGAAGGGTTCTCTGTTGCTTTTCAGCCTTCGGATACCGAGAGACTAATAGAGATGCCAAATCAATATGGCGTTGTAACCCTTCTATTATCTTAATATGATTTTCATAATCACCGTAAGATAATACTTTCTTCTTCAATTGACAAAGAGTCTTCCATACGTTGAGATGAATATCATGGATTCCATCATCCGTCAACATCTTTGGAATGTCGTACTGGGAGTCAGCCAAAGGCCAAAACATGACTGGCACTTCACCTTTTGTCAGTTTTTTCCTCATGTTCAGCATTTCCTCTTTATCATTAAATGAAGATTCTTCTACCTGTTTTGACCAGAGTTGGTGCTTCCTTGTTGCTTCATTAGGTTCGACAAGGTTGGTAGAGAGTCCGCTATTCATGCTGGAAGATGAATGACCTGGGGATGGTTCGGAGAATAACCTGAACCCCAAGCTATCCTCTGATAGAGAAAGAGTTTCACCTGCCGATAGTAAAGCATCAGACATGACTGGCTTCACATTTGCAAGTGCCTCAAGATAAGAGGGCTTTCTCGGCACTACATTGCCTTCTGAAGAATTTTCGAGACAACGTGAATCACTAATGCGGAGAGGACTTTCGCAGCGAAGTTCATCACCATGAGGAGGACCATCATGATGGGTTACAGCAAAAGATGAAATCTCTTGCTCCTTGGTCTTCTGACCACACAGAGGGTTCCTGTGGCTCTCACCTGAAGAAGAAACTTCATGATTGACCGAATTTTCATGAAGCAAGCGTTCATGAGGAAGTGTCTGTTGAAGACCTTCGAAATTAATGTTCCCGTTATTAGGAACTGAGGGAGTAGAATCTTGAATTCCGACAGATAAATGTCTGAGGGATTCAAGAACTCCAGCATCGAGCAAGGCCATGTTGCAGATTGGCCTTTGATCTCCTAACTGTGCTGGGCGGATCTTTTTTTAGATGCCTTCTTACTCACTTTAGAAACCACTTGTTGACGAAAGTGGTTACTATGAGCAGGTGTATGTGCCTGATCAGGAAATATGGTCAGGTTAGGCTGACGATCTCCACTCAAATCAGGTGTATGTGCCTGACTTGGTTGTCCGTATGATATAGGGGAGTATGCCCCATAACCCTCTTGGACTGGAACAGATGTGTGTGTCTATTCCGGAGTGAATCGTTGATGTGTCACTCCACTGCTAGGGATAGATTTATGTCTCTGTCCCTGAGATGATGCTGAAGCTGTTATGATATCCTGGCAAGCATCCAGAATATGAGCAGGAATTTTCTTCTGCTCTTTCACCATTGACAAAATATGTTTGGTGACTTCAACTGCCGGAACGGGGATATACGTCCATTCCGGGCTTGGAGTAGGTGTATGTGCCTCCTCCTGTCCTCCTTTTCCTATCAGTGAATCTTGACAGTACTCATGTGTGGAGGCAGAGAGTTGAGTCTTCCACCTATTTGTCATCGGGGCTTTCCGACTGACTTCTCCGTGCGCTACCAAGCGAGACTGTTGGTAGGCTTGATTAGTATTAGCAGGTGTATGTGCCTGCTGATTACACTTCGCCAAACGCAGTTGACGAGATCCATCATATGTAGTCAGACGAGCCTGCTGACTAACTGGTGATGTATAATCAGGTGTATGTTCCTGCCTATAGTACTCCGCCGGAATTGCCTGGCTGGATTGGCGTGATGCTGCCAGACGAGTCTGCTGGACAACGGAATTAAAACGGACAGGTGTGTATGCCTGCTCGTTGTTCGCCACCAAGTTAGGTTGGTGGACTTCTCCGTAGATGGCAGGGATGACAACCTGCCCATTGTTCACCGGATTCCGTCTCTGGCGGTTCATCTTGCCTGCTCGGGTTCGAGGAACCTGAGCTGAATGCCTGGAGTCGGTACCCTCATCATGTTGAGGGCGCACTACCACACGAGTCTGGCGGCAATTGTTGATGGGAGCCCTTGGGAAGGACTCCTGTCTTTTTGAATTAAGGTCCTACGGGGCCTGCTCATTCACTTCCTCAGAGTAAGGGAGTGAATGGAAATTGCATTCCGGGGATAACGACCCGAAACGGTTGGAGACGGTAGTCAGCACCGCCAGCTTCTTGATTGCTGGCCGCCGTTGTCCGGACGACAAGGTAGAGTTGTTAACTTGGAGGGCTTGATGAGTGGCTTCCAGAGTTGGGATAGTACCGTTGCGACGGTACTCCTTAACCAGTGCATTAGAAACCCAGCGTTGAAGACGCTGAGTTGGTGATGTCATCCTCAGAGAAGATGACATTCCAGCAGGAGTAGCAGCATTGGTTTTCACAGCAGCAGACCTCACTGTAGAGGTGTTCCCAGCAGCAGTATTCACAGAGGTGAATTTAAGGAAAGGCATTTTGC
The DNA here is from genome assembly GCA_963277665.1 of Viscum album. Taxonomy (NCBI): domain Eukaryota; kingdom Viridiplantae; phylum Streptophyta; class Magnoliopsida; order Santalales; family Viscaceae; genus Viscum; species Viscum album. The sequence continues at coordinate 538,349,305 of OY728150.1, forward strand.
AGAAGATCTTGAGAAAAACAGAGGCTGTTCCATATAACAGACATAATCAAGATGAATCCGGCCACTGCATCTTTTGGATGAGCACATGTCAATGATTGCTTTGTTGGCCCAAGGGGCCTAACAAATAAAAATAATATCACTTTAACTTAGTTAAGGATTCACGTCGGGTTCACCATTTTTGTTTCCTCACGGATTTCGGGGATGACCTCCTAGACGGGAGATTCAAACATTTCGATCGGTTTCTAGCGGGTTTGTTCGTAGAACCGGAAACATCCAATGATTACACATCCGTTTGGACCTACTTTCCAAAGGCAGGCGCTCATTAGCTTGTGGACTGATGAGGCTTAGGAATTTGCAGTGGTTGAGAGGATGGGAGGTCGGACTCATCACACCTTTTTGAGGGGAATTATTGTCTACTCCGGGACTCTCTTTATAGATTTAAGTTATGTTCGTGAATCCTTATTACATTACCAAGGATAAAATGTGCTTTCCTTTAGTTTTAACAATCAATGATTAAATATGCAAGAAATTTAGAGAATCTTTTATATGTATTCGAGGTTCTTCATCAATAGAGAATCATCTATATCTGTTTAGAGATTCTTGGTCAATGGTATCCTTCAAAACATTTATATAAAAGTCTATTGGTCATTATGATGACCAGGCTGGTTTTAAAGCCACTCAGTGGGGCACTTGAAGTTTATCGTCATTCAGAAGGACAGGGATTATTTCAAAGTTGGGATCGAACCCAAAAAATGGGCTACCTACGTATCCTTTGTTTTGGAAAAGGAATCAGAACCCACGTAGTTCGAGTAATGGAGTATGATGTTTATGATTGATGGCTCAAAAAAGAATGTCAAAATTACTTTTACACTCTAAGCTCACGTTAGTCATGCTCGGTGTGAGAAACAAGAGGTATTGGTAAAAAATTAGACAATTGTGCCATGAAAGATGCAATCATAAGAATTAGTTTGGGGCTTATGTATGTATGACTGCCCAGATAGATGAAGGTTTAGGATTCACTTTTAGGGAGAAAATCCATGAACAGGGTCCATAAAGTTATATGTGCTTCATGGATATTTGAATACTCTAATCTTGGGGCTTACTCCTAAGGAGGATTCCCAAGTTAGGAGGGGACTTATGATTGGGTTTTACTCTTGAAAAGGAAACCCAAATCAAGTGTAAATTAGGACTAGTTAAGAGAAATTTAAGGGGGCTTGGGGTTTACTCTTGAAAAGGAAACCCAAGATTATGACTGGGACTTACTCCTAAAAAGGAGGCCCAGGTTAGGGGACTTGGGGCTTACTCATGAAAAGGAATCCCAAGATTATGACTGAGTCTTATTACTGAAAAGGAGACCCAGGTTAGGGATTAAGGTTTGGGGCTTACTCCTGAGGAGGATGCCCATATTTTAGGTTGGGGCTTACTCCTGAGGAGGATTCCCAAGTTAAAGGAATTAAGGTTTGGGGATTACTCTTGAGGAGGATGCCCAAGTTTGGGAACTTTAAGAATTTGGGGCTTACTCCTAAAGAAGGTTGCCCAAGTTAAAGGATTTATAACTGGGGATTATTCCTAAAAAAGGAGACCCAGGTTAAGTATTCTATCATCTTAAAGGATGAGGTTAAATGAATGAAATCTCTATCTTTGGTGACATAAGGATATTTAAATCACTAGGTTTTGAGAGATATTCCACAGAATTCTTTTCAAATAAGGAAGTTGAATCAAGAAATCATGCCATAAATGGCTTTGAAGAGTGTCTTGAAGACTGAATCTTGAAAAGAAAAAGGTGTAATGGCTTAATAGGGGTAAAATGGGCAAGATGGGCACCCAAAAAGGTAGGGGCGTGCAAGTCTTGAAAGGCGCGCAAGTCTTCCGTGGGCGCGCAAGTATTGGTCACGCATGTATACCTGCGCGACATGTGGGGTACTTGCGCGATTTTCAACCAGTATTAGAATACTTGAGAGACTCCTTTTTAATCACTTTAGAATCCTCTTGAGGTTTTTCCAGAAAAGGGACGCACAAGTTATTTTGAAGGAAATAAGTCGGCGCGCAAGTGTTGATAAGTTTCAACACTTAGGCCTTCCTTCTTCTCTTTAGATCTTCTGTTCTAGGTAAGAAATTACCTTAGAAGTGTTCCGGAAGCTTTGAGAAGAGACTTGGGCATCGGGAGCTTAAATCCGAGTTTCTGGAAAAAGATCACTCGAATGGGGGGCCCACAGGGTCTATTTATAGGCAGGAGAAGACCCCAGGTGGTTACTGGGCGGTTACCACTTAGGTCGTGCAAGTCACTTGCACGACCATAAGGTGTCGCGCAAGTAGACTTTCCCGACCACTAGGCAGCGCGCAAGTACTTGCACGACCACTAGGCGGCGCGCAAGTGTACTTGCGCGACCATGAGGGAACTTGCGCGACCTATGGGCAATGTTCTCCTTGTTCATCCCTTTGTCGATTTTTGATGTTTATTCAAAGGATGAATCACATTGGACTCAGATATTCCCCTTTTTACGATCTTTAGATTTTGTGACGAAAGGAGCGTCAACAATACCTCATTGAATTATTAGGGCTAGAATGGGGGAGATCCAAATTTAGTAAGGGAATTTGTGTAGAATTAGTCTTGGTACTGAAAATTGACTATGAATTGATGGAATTGGGAGTGATCCCAATCCCCAATTATAGTCTTTGACATGAACATTGGCTAGGGAAATAATTTTTTATTCTTTTTTTTGACACAAACTTATGTCTTGTGATTATGATATATTCTCATTGATCATTATTGATTTTTAATTACTATACACTCTTATGTCTTGAGTCTTTTTATTGTTAAATCTATATGTATTATTTTATGATAATTATCTATGAATCAGTGTGTATGAATTTTTAATTTTAGGATCATGTTCTCATACCCTTATACTCATCTTATTATCAATTATGATCCTTAAATAATATAAAAATATTTTCCCCTTATCAAGAATCTTATCTCACCCTTTCTTATGTTTTCCATCTCTAGGTAATAGAGAATGGTTTTAAGTATGTTATCATAAAGATGGGTTCTAGTTTTTAGGAATATAATTCAAAATAGTTTACATCATTTAATTTCAATTCTTTTATTTATCCAATATTTCAAACTCACTAAACCATTTATGTTAAAGCATGGATCAAAATTTTATTTATTGAATATTCTGTAAATAATTCATGTTTTTATGTATAAAAAGTCCTGGACAACATAATATAGGAGATAAAATCAATCAAAAATTATAATTTAATGAAATTAGATGTAGATATTTTCTTCAAGGAAATTAGGAGCAAATATCCAATTCCACATTGAGATAGGCCACTATAGCAGCTAGTATGGTGAAGATTCTCCAAATAGTTTAGGGTTTAATAGGAAAGTTATCAAATCATGAGAAAATTTAGATCCCTTATAGTCTTACTAGGTTTTTGAAAATACGATTATATTGTACAATTTTCATTAAATAAATAAATATATTTATATATATCATTCTTGTTAATGACTTTTTTCTTTGTTTTATATGCATGCCATACATTAACCTCTGTTATTTGGATTAATAATCCATAAAGTATTAGCAAAGTTATATTATATTCTTAATATAATTTTTATCTCACCATTTTCTTTTAATTTGAAATAGAAGTTAATATTTTAATATTATAAAGTCTATAAGGATGATTGAAGGAATACAATTTTATATTTTTATTAAAATGAATTATTTTGTGTTATTTTCAAAATAAAATTGTATCTGTTGTTAAATAAAATAAATTTATGACTTTAATAATCATTAATATAAAACATAATCATAACATATATTCATTATTTTATATTATTGTAAGATATCTGAGTGTAGATATTCAGGCTATCACATTCAAGGACACTAATGATCCTTATGATCAAAAATCACTTATAGGGGTGAATCATTATACAAATAATGTTTCTTAATAAAATATTTCCTATCATTTAAAATACTACCTATTATGTTTATTAAGACTACATGATCCTTGTATAACTCTTCTATATATCAGAAATAGCCAAAGAAAAAACCATACTAAACTATTAAAAACAAAAGGATATTTAATGGTACACCACTCAATTGAATGTTTAATAAATGGTGTGTAATTGGAAATATCTAAATACACATGTGTTTTTTCATTGTATAAAAAATCAAATTCTGTTTTTGGAAAAGGAATTACCTATCACATACTTTTACATTGAGTGTACCAAAGACCCATTAAAACATCAACATAATTATAAAATATTTATGTTTTTATGAAATATAAATAAGAAAATATTAAGTATAAATGTTATGAAAAAAATATTTTCCCATATTATATCACTTTATTTTGAATCATATCCTATTTATTTATTGTGGTGTAATATAAGAAAACACACATATAATGAAAAATGAACTCAGAGGTTTGGTCCTAGAACTTCAAAGGATAACCCATAAGGAAAAAACATTAATAATTATTAATGGATATAAATCCTACTGGTTTAGAATCCCAATGCCCCCATGAGACAAGAAATATAGGATGATTAATGATTTTAGGCTATAGGAGCCTAATATGTATATTCTCGTTTTCCTTGAACACTGCTCCAGTATCCGATCCACATCAATATTACTCTTATATATCATACAATCCCACCATGTTTAAGGTCATTTCATACATCAATAATATTTTATACCCCCCTTGTAACCTCACCGACCTATTACACCATCATAAACATCATTGGTGCATTGTTCAAACAAATTCTCATTACCATATCACACCACCATTTATATTATTTTCATCACAGATGCGTAGGGTAACTCTACATCACCCCACCAATGGGTAGCCGACCTCAAAAAAATGTCACCACTATCGAGTGGGGACTTCCTTCACAATCACCATCACCTCCATATAGTCCAGACCACATGATAGTGTCATGGGATGTCATACCAGGTAATTTCCATTTATAATAAGGGTTAAATATAAAATGTAGGAAATAATTGAGCTCTAGAAAACATTTATGTGGTTTATATAGATGAACCACTCTACTATAGGTCTTCCCACAAAAGAATCATAAAATATTTCATTAAATAGATTACTACACAATGAAGTTTCCATTAGTAACATCAAATTGAGTTATTATATTTCTTAAACTGTATAGTAAATTCAAGGTCATATAATTATTCATAGAATTACTAGATTTCACTTTAATTTTCCACAATAAAATATATTGAAATAAACTATTTATGAATGAATATCTCCAATAAAAAGATTATAAAAAATTCATTTTAAAATAAAATTGATTATTAAGAATCACTAGGGGAATGGAAAAATATATCACACCATATAGAGAATATAATATTATCTTATCATTTATAATAAAATATCGCATTTTACTCTAGAAATTAAAAAATATTCATTAAAGCTTTGATAAACCATCAAAAAAGAATCAATCATCACTTAAAACATAAATAAAGATCTAAAAAATTATGTATTTAATTAGATTAATATTATCAAAATTAAAAATTATTTCAATTTCAAATGTGAAAATCATCTAATTTTAATACTAAAAAAATATATTCAACGCATATTCAATGTATTGATAAAAATTTATAATCATTTAAATTAATATATATTGCAACAATTTTATGATGTGATGTAATATTAGAAACAAATGTATGAAATATATAATTTTTGAAATATAACTCATATTTTTATCATTTAATTTTTTTTGAAATAGTTAATCATGACTTAACATTAATATGATCAAATTATTACCTATATTTTTCATTTGTAGATTAAAATAGTCTACAAAAAAATTTGTTTTTTGAACTATCCAAAACTAATTTTGTAGAACAATTAGAATTTTTAAATATTTTTTTATCTATTCCAAATAACACTAATTTTTTATTCCTATTTTATCGATATTCATAAATAAATTCTATATAATGTAAGATATATCTATAAATAAAGGAGGATATAGTGCCACAAAACTCTAGTCATGGGTATATGTTATATACTCATATTATTCTCATAGACATATCCACTTATATCTATTAATTCTCATAATTATTTAATATTTGTGACCGATATACCGATATATTTATAAGGTTTTCAAAATCTATTCATTTTTTAGATTTAATTTTTTTGGGTAAGTGTATTCAGAAGGTGAGTTTTTTTCTTTCAAGAAGTGTCTTATAGCATATCTTATTGAACATATTTTTATAATTAATGGTATCTAAAAAATGATCTTCCAATGTTATTTTAGAATAATAAGAAGTATTTTTCTGATACTGTGGAAGTAATCATGTTCCATTTTTTTAGAAATCAATATTAATTTATAATATAGTGTTAGTGGGTGCATCAATCAATGTAAGGAAAACTATGGATATTAGATCATGGTGGAACCTATTTAGTAGTCAAATAACACTATAAATATGAGATACAAACATATGTGGTGTCTAATATTCAAAAAAATATTTTAATACTTGATGTTTTTATAGGGCCATTTGAGAGTGAAATTGATTACAATATCTTGAACTTGCATTTATTATAGTTATTATAATGTTTCCCCTTGAACATATAGACTTTTTTTCATACCATGTAATTCCTGAGCATTTTTTATTTTTTATTTTATTTATTAATTTTATTTTAGGGTTTCATTCATGTAGTGTCAATATTGAATATATACTAGTTCTATAACTTGGATTCAATATGGTGAGATGATTTCATAATGTTGGTCATTAAGAGATCATTATTATGACTTTTTGTTACAATGAGGGATATTTAATATCTTGTGGTATCTCCACCTAAATATTTTTTAAATGGATTTGGATCAGTTTTATACACCTTTATATAGGTAAAACGAAATAATATGATGGAAAAATCTATGTTGACATATTTTATGGAATAAAAATTTAATTCTGGTGGATGCAGTTGAAATATCTAATCATTAAAAAAATATTCTTGCTCCGTTATTTGGAAAATATCTAGAGAAAGTGAAAAATGATGAATAAACAAGGATTTATAGGAAGGATCTATCCTTGGTTATAATGAATCATGTATGAAATGTGGATTTCAATATTCATATAAAGAAAATAAATGCGGAAGTTATTAATGTGTCCTTAATAGGAAGGAGAATCTAAAGACACTAAACAAAGTAATTATGATGTGGTGATTATTCATATTGAGAGTATTGGATGGAAGAATAATTCATACTATGTGAATGATTTCAACATGATCGAAGGAAAATTTGAATAAGTGAAGGTTACATTAATATATGATGTATAGGTGTTTCTAATTTTATATTCAATTCTAAAAGGAACGTATTCCCTAGTGACAGTAGTGAGTATTTCACGAAGAAAAACATACCATGTATTTGAAGAATTTTGGAATTTTAATCTTAGATAGAAGTTATTGTAGAATTATGTCCATGTATCCTATATAATTTCTCTCTATACTAGAATAAAACTAATTTAACCTTAATTTGAGGATCATTAGATGAATTAATCATGGGATACATCCCAAGGAATACTTATTAGTAGATTATATGGTTAAGGCCATACAAGTCGGCATTATAGAAAGAAGGGACATATCAAGAAGGAATATAGATATCAAAATGAGTCTATTTGAATTGATTTAGGTTTGGAAAGAAAAATTATATGTTATCAATATGGAATAATCATTATCTGTTGAAGAAGGTGTATCTTTTGTTGAATTAGTGAGAGGGGGCACATGGTGGACTATATATCTATATTTTTGGGAAACTTACATCTGGTAGGCGATAAATCCAAAGAGATTTTTGGAAATGGAAATGTCAATATTAAAATGAATAATTTTTTTGTATTAAATATGAAATATTTCAACAAAATTATGGGTATCTTGAATAAAAAAAAATTTATTTTTTAAAATGATTAATTAATTTTTATATATACACTATCATATTGATTATGGATGATTACTAGAGGATCTATAGTAATATCTCATCAGATGATTAATGTAACCCTAAAAAAATGTAAAGATGAAGGTGAAAAGATAAAAAAGACTTTTTATAAGATTGAGATTAATTATGAAACGGTATTTTCATCTCAGTGAGAATAATATGAATATTATAGTATTAATGCTCATAGGTAATCAGTATCAGATGGATTCTGGATGAAGAGAAATTTTTAGGTTAGGGAAATAAAAAGGGTTACTTTTATGTTTGGGGTATGTAAATCTGGGATACAATACATGGAACATGATCATTATGATGTTGGGGGACCTTCCCCATTGAATTAAAATGGAAGGCTCTATAATTTCTGATATTTATTGATGATTTCCTTTAGAAGACATGATTTTACTTCCAAAAAAATAAATCCTTGTTTTTGAAATTAGTTTAGAGAAAATATTTTTTAGTGGATTCCAATAAGAGGATGATGTGTGTCCAAATATAAATCAGCAGAGAGTACACCAGAAAGTTCTTCTGATTTTTTTTGGAATGATGGAGTTAGGCCTGAAATGAGAGTTCCTAGAACTCATTAACAGAATGGAGTTACTAATTAGATGAATAGGATTATGTAGGATAAACCCCACTATATGAGAAATAATTTCATAATTCCAAAGGAAATATGGGAAACAACCATATAAATGGGAGCATACATGATCTACAGAACACTATATTTTGTAGTGGGACAAGAATATATAGAATAAATTTGTTCTAGTAATTGATTATATGTAAACCATATAAATGATTTTATAAGTTTGAAATATGATCATGTTGATGGCATGGATAGATATAAGTTGGTGGTTAAATATAATTTTGTTTTGATGTCATATATGGTGATGAGAACATTGGATATCATTTGGGGGACGATAATAGGAGACAATTCATCCAGATAAAAGATTTTATCTTTAATGAGAATTTTTTGTGGAATGATTAAAACACAATAGAAAAAAAATTGATGAAAAATAAATTATTCAAGTCCATGTTAAGAAGAATGAAATTATTATATGTAACATGGATGAAATAAAAAATTGTTATAAATTTGTTGAGGCTTGTAATAGAGAACCAAAGGAAATAATTCACAAAGTAATATTTAAACCAAGTTGTATAGAAAAAATTAATTATTCTAGTCCACTAGATTTAGGAAACTAGTTATATAATTGGGGATTATATGAATATTATTCATTTATGAGATTCATGTGAACTAGTAATTTGAGAAACTGATGTTACCACTAGTGAATCTGACCAGTTGGGGTTGGCCATGAAGGAAAAAATGAATTCCATAAAGTTGGACTGAATAATGGAATTTATTGATCCTTTAAAAATAAATGAAAAACTATATGAAAATATGGGTTTTATCTAAAGTAAGAAGCTGATGGAAATAAAAAAGATACAAATCATGGTTAATGGTGCATGGTTTTTAGAAAAAGACTCAAATTTATGCTATATATTGTTTCTCTATTTTTCTTAAAAAAAACTATTTTAAAGGTGCAGGTAATCATTAACTCTGGTAATTTTCAGATTGAGTATGAAGATTTTAAGATACCATTTCTTGATGGTGATTAGGAGTATGGTATCTACATGGTTAAGCCAAATGGTTTTTAAAATTAGTTGAATAATAAACTTGTTTTTATGTTTAGGAAATATTATTTATATGATTAAGTAAGTCCCTTGATAAGGGGATTATATCTTTGATACATTAAATATTGAATAAATTTTCACTCAATGTGATTTTGATAATGTTTTCTATCAACATAAATCTAATGAAGGGTAATTCAATATAATATTGCTATATGTGGATGGTTTATTTTTCATGGTGCCAAAAATTCAATAGATTGGGAATTTGAAATGAATATAGTATTTAAGGTTTGAGATGAAACATTTTAGACTTTCCATGAATCATGGGGAAGATAATTGTGTGGTTAGGAAATCCCAAATTGTGGTGTTATCCCAAAAGAAATAAATTCAAATGATATTTTAAATATTTATAATTAAGAAACATAAATCTATTTCAAATCTCATTGAATGAAACTTAAAAATTAAAATGTAATTGGGACATTCATTATAAGTTGATTTATGGAACATTGAAAATGATCTTTAAGCTTCGTTTATATATTTTTTGATGTATATAAGAACTTTCACATAACCTGAAATTTCCATTCTACTGGGATTTGGGATTTTTTTTCATTTGAAAATATAAAATGATATTCTGGGATGCTATGAATTAGACAGTATGAAACGAATGGACAAATGTTGTTCTATTAATTTCATAGTTACAATTACCTTAATACGAATATTTTTATTTTCATCAAATAAAAAATAAAATTTACTTGAAATTTAATTTTATTCATATTCAACTAGAATATTAAGTGTTGGAAAATCCTATGTTGGATAGAAGAATAATCTCATAGGTATATTAATAATGGGTTTAATCCTAGAATATAAAGTCACCATTATGTCTCCATTTGACTTTTCTAGTTATAAGTAAATGAATAACGATACAATGCATTATAAAGAGGAAAACACTCATAAAAACAAAATAAAATCAAAATCCAGGGAGTAGTCTTCAAGTGGGGAATTATTGGGTTTTGTGGATTATATTATGTTTTCCATAATGAGTATTTTGGAATTGATTTTTCTAGAGGGAGGAATTTTTGTATTCAAAATTACTTTTTTGGATAAGGCTATAGACCTAAAATTTTGTGGATGTAGTCCAACTGATGAATAATTTTCCATTGTTCTGTGGAACCAATTGGAATGGTTTTTCAAATACATGGGAATAATTTTATATATTCATATTAATCTTTTTCAGATCTCCAAGTTAATATATACTATTTTAATATTCTAACAGAAAGAAACATTAGAAAATAGAAGTAAATATTTCATTTTTTATAATTCAATCATAAATGATATATTTACTCCTTTTTATTTTTGGTTTTTCTCCAAATATATTTAGTAATTTTAATAATTATTTTATAGAGTTTTAAACACCAATTTTAATCAAATTATAATCATTAAAATTATATTTTTAGTATAATTATTTACATATATATTTTCCCCAAATACAATGTTCCTGTGCTTAATAACTTCCTTGGAAACCATTATCATGAAGATATGTGTTACATAAAATTTGGTGGAAATATACTCTTGTTGTATCTCAACATGATATAAATTTTATTTGATAAATTTATTTTTAATATCCATTTTTGTTGACCTTTAGTGTCACCCCATGATTTTTAATATATTTATGGAACAATGGATTTTAAACTTGATCACTAAGATAAAATCCACATTAATCAATATTTCATCAAGTTGATACATCATACACATAATTTATGTGGTATATTTAACCTAAAAAACATACCCTTCTATGGTTTTTTATAAGTGACTAATGTTATTCTCTTACTATTTCATAACAAATAACCCTCTAATAACAATCACCATTGAAATTTTATTTGTGTCAAAAATATTACTAACCCAATCAACGTTTATATAGTCACACAATAGTGGTAAAGCTTATATATTATACACAAAATAATAATGAATTATTTCCATTATTATTCTAAGTAGGAATCACTAAAGGTATGGTGAATTTAAAAACATAACCAACCATCCTCCCCACCACCACCATGATTAAAAAATAATTCATAAATCAATAAATTATAACAAATAAAACATGGTATATATCAAAAAAATGAAGTGTGGAAATATAAAGTTGATAGTTTAAATTATAATCAATAATGTACATGACTGGACGTTTCTTAGAAGTGAAATTATAGTTAAAGATAACTTATTTTATTCAAATTTAATTATTTCAATTGATTATATATATAAAACATAAGACAATTGAGTGAATATTAATACACTAAAATGAAAATAAAATCCTACGGATTTTTAGTGAATTTTTCATTATTTTATTTAACATCCAATATTTATTTTTTGATATAGAACCTAAACAATTTAATAGTTTTCATACTAATATGACAAAATCAAAAAAAAAATAAAATAAAAAAGAGCATAATGGAAGTGTCTTATCAATTCAAAAAAATATAAAATTTCAAAATTATACACCCTTTTAAAAAAACTAATAAGATTAATTTTCCCCATAATAACACAATATAGATAAGATCCTCAATCAGAATACATCATTTCTCAAATCATAGTAAACATATCCATATTAATCCATCCATAATTAAATAAATTAAGAAAAATAATACCTTGTGAGTTATTCCATGTAATATTTTGTATATTTTTATCAAGATATATATTAACTTTATACATACTATATATGTATTTAATTTTGTATTTAATAAGAAATCACTCTTCCATTATCTGCTCATTCGAGTGAATATGAATTTCCAATGTGGGTGATTGGTTAGGTATGAATTCTTTATTCCATCATGAAACCCATTAGTTCTCAAATATGTTTTTATCTTCTATAGCCACAAATTATTCCATAGGACTCCATTCATAATAGATATTAGCCAATTGTCTAAAATATAATATTCTAGATGCTGGAATTTTGATGATAATTCAACAAGATCCTTAGTATCCCACTCAAAATTGAAGGACCCAACCATTTTTATCACCGACCTAGTTTTAAGAAGATTGGAAATGTTGGGGTAGTATTTATTCCCTTTTTTACATGGATTCATTGTAAAACCATATTCATCATTAAAATATTTTGTACATTTATTCATACTAGATCAAATATAGTCCATTTCATAGTGACCTCTCTATCCTATGATGAAACCATCCTCGAATAATCTATATCCTTGATGGATCCAATAGATCTATGGATTATTCACTCCTATAACTCAACATTATTATATTTAACAAGTGGTTATAGACACCCTTCCCCCATCGTGTACCTATCATTCTCATAATTTCTTTTAAACCTTGATATTTTTCAAATGTGATCTTAATCATTATAAAAAATGAAATAGTTCATATATTCATATGAATAAATTATCTGGATATCAGTTGTGATCTCAAGACACCAATTTTTTTAATGATATTGTGTGACATATTAGACTCATTCCTCTGCATATGTTACAATCTAAGGTCCCTACTTCGTTGAATGAAATCCTATATAGAAATATCTTGCTTCACCTATTATGGGATAATATATTTCTATAAAACCTATTGTAATCATATTTACTAAATGAATTCCCCCATCATAGACACTTGTGTTTATTTTAGATCCATCGTTGTTTGGAATACCAACCCTAGACACATCCACCCATGTAAGTGAAATGAACTAGACATCTACCAATGTTGGTATCCTCCTTTGACGATAAGTGTTATAATAATATCTGGTCATTCCATAACTTTTGTATTCTAATATTATAACATTCTATGATAATTTTACAATGTGGTAGATGAATATATTTCAATTTAGTTATAATGTTTTAAATATTTTTATAGTTTATTACCCTATATGTTCCCTCTTTGAGGCACACATAAGTTTAATCAATGTAAAGAGTTTGGTTTGGTAATTTCATATCATCAGGGGTATCTCTAAGTATACTATATTTTTAAAATATATATAACCCAGAATAATAAAGAAAATATTATTCTAACTGATATGAACACTCAAATTAAATCCATATGTAATCCAATGGGTTCTTTGATACATCCACATCAATATATTTTCAAGGGTAAATGAGATTAAAAAGTGATATTATATTAATCTCCAATTTTTGAAAACATAAGTGGAATTTACCATTTATTATTGAGATAGAAGGACTTAAAAATGGGAGGATAAACCAAGAATTCATACACAAATCACAGTTGATGGAGATCCATAGTTCATATGAAAATCAAATTTCATCCTAAATAAGTAGAACACAAAGGAAATAAAGGATAAAGAACTCTGAACCACACATGAATCATAACTTTTTAAAAATTGAAAAAATTAAGTTACTCTAAAAAAATAATAAATTCTTTTATATTAATATATTTTCCTTAGTTACCATTAATAAACTCATAAATCAAATCCATTGGGGACTAGACCATCGAAATCATCCAACAAGTGATAAATCAAGGTGGGATAATATCATAACATACTCTATGGGAGATATCAGAAAACATATACAATTTTTTAGAAAACCCTAGTATATTAGAGATAATCAAAATCCAATGAAAAATAGGAAAAATATTCAATTTAATAAAATAGGTGAATGGTCAGTCTCATCATTGCTATGTAGGAAAAACTTCTACGGAACACCCTTGGTAGTGAAGGAACACGGTATACTATCATTCCAAAGTTCCTTCAATGCATTGAATATTTATGAATAAAAAATAATATCTAGAATAACTAAACATATATTTATGTAAAAAGTAAGATAGTAAAATATATTGAAATAAATTTCATAGAGAGAGGGAAAAAATTTAATAGTGTTTTGGGATAAGAAATACCTCATCCCTTATATATATATATATATATATATATAAATCTTATCCCGAATCATTTATCACATTTAAACACAAATTTGGAACAAAATGAGTATAAATAGATATATTTTTTTAAAAGGTAACACTAGTCATTATCCACATGAAATCATTAGTTTGAAAATTGAAAAATGAAAAGACCCCATTCTTCCTTATAGACAAAAACATGGATATGGAATGATGGAAGTTAAAAATATGGGTTTATTATGTCACATTATAATGAATAAGAAATGATAGATAGTGAATAATGAATTAAATATAAATATAATTATTACTTGAAAAAATTGAATACATATTAAAGAAAGATCAAGAAGACAAACATTGGGGGATATCATGACACATGACTGGTATTTAGATATATGACTATCCCTATATACACACATATTTTATTATTAATTTTATTTCATTAGATATTATCTCCCAGGCTTAATTATCTATTTAAGAATATGATAAATGAGAAATTTAGTTTTGGATTTGATTTGTATTTTCAAATGATCACAACATTTATGAAAATTGTATCTTACGTAGTTTTGTTTATAAATATTTCTCTTTTATCCATTATATCTAATCTTTTTTTATTGAATTTTTTTTTTCATTTTAACCTATAACTATTTTTGTAAATACTAGGATTGAGAAAAATAGTTATTTCACTTTGAATGTAGTCATAAATTATTATACTAATTTCTTTAATAGTAAAAGGTATACTAATTGGATGTGTTCTATGTCAACTTAAAAAGACAATTTTAGTCAAAAATATATATAAATTATTAGAATCTATAAGATTTAATAATTCAAATTTGAACGTAGGTTTTTGATAGAGTAAATGTATTCTAGATGCTGAATTTTATTTTATTTATTCATTCTATATAATTTTAATTTATCAATTATAAAATTCATCCATTTCCTTGATATTCTATTAGTGGGTGTATAGTTAGAAGATTTTAATATTTTTTAAACTATGTTCTTTTTATATTATTACTTTAATATGAAATTTTCGATTTATATATTTCTGTAATATCATCTGGGACAATATATTATATAAAAAATAAGTGTCTTGTGAGCATTAAAACCGAACATTTTAAAGGAAATATGTTGTTGCATCTAGAGGATGACCCAAGAATATCCCACTTTTAATGATCAATATACAAGGAATATTAGAACATAAATTTAACACAAAAAAAGGGTCAATTATTTTGATTGAATAAATGATGTACTAACTAAAACCGTAATCATAAATAAGTTCAAAAATTCTACTTACATTTCCCTTGAATGGAGTATTTAACTCATACACCCCCCTTTGTGAAGGAGGAGTGTTTCTACTATAATATAAAACAATTTATGATTATAAAATATATAGGGAATGAAAGTATATGATGTCAACATGACTCCCCCTATGGATAAAAAACAAAAATTTCTCTCCTTAGAGAAAATATAAGAAATTTTTATGAATAGTGGGATGGGTGAGTAAGGTGAGAAATTCTTCTACCTATTTAAAAAAGGTTGTTCCCTATAGAGTATATAGGATAAATCATAGTTTTTATATAATATAGTTATTTAAAGTAATAAAAAACGGAAATCATTGAAGAAAATGATTTTTCAAAATTAATAGGCTTAGTGAAAACTATAATAAAATTAAAATATTTGGTGAATATTTAAAAACAATAAAAAAATAAGAACTGTCATTATTTTATAAGATATCTAAAATGAGTATAATAAAATTTACAAAAAAATATATTAAATAATTTTATATTGATATTAACATATTTTTCAAAATTTTGGATAAAATTAAATTTATATTACTTTATATGGAGTGATTTATAACAATTGATTTTCATTATTTTATTTAATTTCGATTAGGTGAGTTTCTTTTTTCCATGAATTACTCATACCATGAACTTGAAAAAACTATATTTTGCTACTAATATTTTCTATGTTGAAGAGATTATAAATCAAAATGAATTTGAAATAAATATTTCTGTTGATTCCTTCTATGTTTTATTATTATCTACTTTCTATAATTATTTAATGATAAGGAAATATGTTATATAAAAAAATTACCTTTCCTCATGAAATGGTTTTGGGTTGTGTATTTGAAAATATTTTCATGTTTCCAATAGATGTTTTATTTCTTATCAAAATAATTATTTATATTAAAATATTTTCTAATATAAATAAAATTAATGATTCCTTATAACAATTTTATAGATTTCCATTTATAAATCATTTTTTTACAACTTCTCCCTTCATTAAATAAATACTCTTCTTATCTTATTAATATTTTTTACATCAAATTTCATACTATTTAGTTCATTAATATTTTATTATAATGGTTATATGGATAGTTTCACGAGTCAAATTATTAAATTAATAACCTAGTAAAAACATGTATTTTTATAAGTTGATGTTTGATCAATAGAATATATTATACTATTAGTGAAAATTAAATTATTAGATTTAACGTTGATTTTCATTTAGGTCAAACCTAATTGATTTAGTTAAATAAGAATAAATTCATTAAATATATCATGTTATGTCTCTATATCATGAGTATTTCTATTTAACATAATGCTACTCAAACATGATATTTAATTATCGTGATACTTGAATGATAAATATATGAATGAAAACATTGATAATCTATTTTATTCTTCCACATTATCAAAATATTAAGTATCAATATATTATGTGAAACTTTCAATACTTATTTTTTTATGAAACCACAATGGATAAACATCCCCAAGTATTTTATTATATTTCATCTATATGTAAGAGTGTTATCCAAATTATTAAGAATAATTATTTTAATTATAGGAATTATATTTTATCACCCTTATTCCCTGAAACTCAAAAATGATATTTTGATAAAAAAATACAATAAATAAACTTATTTTTTATAGAATATTTGGATTGCATTTTTAGGATAATAATCTTCATTGAGCTCATATACTATTCATTATATTCCATTGTTAAATGTTTTGATACCTCGTCATTATCAAAAAGAGAATAATAAATCCGACATTAATTTTATTTTTATAAATACTTTTATACATAAGTATTGTTATTTATTAATAATAAATACTTTTTAAATTAATGTAATGAAAATAAAATTTTCTTTAATTGTTAAAAATAACAATGGAAAAAATCAAATATCTATTCATTCCAAAAATTATACAATTATAACGTAAAATATTTAAATTATAATTAATAATTTCCATAAGTGTGATAGATTATAACTGCTTCATAAGAATTTAATATGGTGTAAGAATAGAGGGATAAATAGGTATAATTATAGTAATAATAAAAATCATTTTATTAAATTTCAAAGAGGAAAAATGAAATTCAATCAACAAATTGATGGACATCACTATGATAAGAAATTTAGGAATCAATATTATCTCTTATATATATATTTATATATTAAAAAAAGATATATTTTTTTAAATAATATTAGATAATAATTATCTGTTTAGGAATAATTTATTTAAATAGTGTGAGTTGATAAATATAACATAAATCCCAAATAAAAAACATTAGTTTCAAATCAATAAATCACTATAAAGAAATAAAATATAAAGAGGGAAATTAAATAGTGAAAAAAGTGATTGTTGGAAAATAAAATAAGGAATGTGCATGAAAAAATTCCCCTAGGATGTAACTTTTGAGATATTAATAAATCAAACCCTAATAATTCAATGATTATAATTGAGGTTAAAATTAAAATATAAGATAAAATATTAAGAAATATTGATATTTAATGGAAATTAAAATTAAATTATTGTTCGGAGAATACCTCTTTCCATATTATTGAACTTCTCATGTTTTAGAAATAATACAGAGACTATGTGAACATGAATTAATGCCATTGTATAATTGATAAAAATTCAAACATGGTTTAGAAAGATAATAAATGGGAAATGTTAAATATTATTTGGGTAAAACCCTTATTCTTATATTTTATTTAAATATAAGGTCATAGTTTATCCTAATTCCATTGTGTTTTTATGAAATTTAAGGTATCTTGGAGAAGATAATGGAGTGTAAGATCAAATGGAGTTTGAATTTCATCTATTGGATGGGTGTTGGAGCATGGTCTCCTATTATATCTCATGGTGTATACTTGAGAAATATTTTTAAATATATATTATGGTCATTTTGGAGGTGATGATGCCTTTATTTCAAAGATATTTGACTATATTTAGTTGGTGGTTCTATAATATTTAACATCTCATCTCCATGGAGTGTTAAGTAATCCATTGAGCCTAGGGGTCAGGTTTCTTCTCCCCTCCTTTAAATGTATCACTAGGGCTAGGAGTTTGGGCTTGGAATTGGTGTATAGAAGTCCAACGAACTCATTTATTCATATATGGTAACTAAATATGTGTGGTGTCTCATCTACACTAAGGTGTTATCTCATGTTTTTAGGATCATTTTTATCAATTTTTTGAATGGGGAAGATATAGAGAGTATTTTCATCATGGATCAAAGAGGTAGGATTTTACTAGGACCATTATGGTATGGAAATCCTTGTTTTATCATGGTTTCGGTTATAGACCAAAACATTTTCTCATGATCAAGGGGGTTGATCTATAGCCTTATGTTTTATTTAGCATCTAAAAACTGATAATTCCATTAAATTTGTTCTTATTTCTTCACATTTCATTCGAAAATTAGACCACCAGATCATCAATTTTAGATGGTTTAGAACCGTTTTTGTTATATTTTTTTCCACTATCTTAGAGGTTGATTCCTTGGTGATCCATGATGTGTTAATTTTTTTTGCATGTCTCTCATTCTAATTACTTTTCTATCATGTGAAGTTATGGAATCTAGGTTATAATTGATTCTTGTGGATTTCTATAAATGTTTTGCTAGAGATTCATGGTGAGTTGATGTACTTATGAAACACGGGTTCCTAAATGGATAGTTGAGTGGAGGTATTTACTTGTTCTATAATTTATTTTTAGAGGATATTGAAATATTCATGTAAATATAGGGGATTCAGGACATCAAATTACTTTATTCCTATGTTTTTTATTATGATAATTGAGCTTATTTGAGTATATGGTGGAATCAAAATAATTAAGAGTAAATCTAAAAATTAATGAATAATGAAATATAGATTCGGATGCGTGGATCACATGCTTCTTATTTTAGATCAGATGTCATATGATATTTTAAATCCATTTTGAAATTCAGTTTTTTGATTGATTTTTATCCATGGCATATATGATATTCGAGAAATTAAATGAAAATGTAATGATTAAGGATTAGGAAAATAAGGAAACATGAAGTTGATATTAAATAAGCTTGTTCCTAGAAAACTGTTGAATTAGGAAGTATTGTTTGGTCACGTTTATTGGTTATTGTTTCTATTGTTTGCAATTGGATATTAGAAATATTATTAGAGAAACCTAACTATAATTAATCTGTTAATTAAACACTATAAAGGACATTGTTTTTCCTATAGCATTAATTTTCATTATGATTTTTGTGATCCCATACAGCATTGTTTTTTGTTTATTTATACCCCAGTTACCCATCGATTTAGCTATTCTAAAAATACACTTATTTTTTTGGTGTTCTTTGGCTATTTTGAACCCTGGTCATGTACTGTTGTGAGCCTATTATGATTGGGATATTAGGTTATGGATTGATGGAAAATGTTAATAGTTGGGGTTTCCTGTATAGCAACTTTGATATTTCGTACTTTATTAATACATAATTATAATGATAAGAAAAAAAGATAATTACATGAACATGATCAAAATTATTAGTGTCTTGGGAAATTTAAGACCATTAAAATCATTTAGAAACATAAATATATACATTTATTTAATTCTTTCTTCTATAGATTATTAGAAAACTTCACATTTTTATTAGTACAATTAACCATATGAGGATATAATTCAAAGAGATGGTTGTGCAAAAATCCATGTAAGACGATAGATAAGACATTATTCAATTTAACATGTTTTGAGTATAAACATAAAATCATTATTATAACATAATCACGGGATCGTAGTCATGAGAGGAAGTCACTAAGGTAAATCTTGAAATGTGTAAATTCCTAAAAATGAAGCATCATGTCATAATGGTAAACATCATCACATAGTTATGAACAAAGATACAATCATTTTCACATGTATTTTACCTTTATCACAATATATATCACATTACGGAATGCATTGGAGCACTATTTAATTCTGGTTGAAACCGTCACATCATAACATTTACATTGTGCTATATAATTCTGGGTACACCCACCACATCAAAACTTTTACATTATCATGCATGACAAATAGAACATATATCAATATTGAACAAAATATAACTCACTTAAATTAATGGTCCTCATACATTCAAAAACATTTGGTTCCAAAAATTAAATAGGGAATAATATACTTGAATCATCATCCTTGAGTGACGAAGAAACAATCTCGAGAAGTAAAATGTGTTTTTAAGGAATATTTATTTTTGAAGACATTGTGTTTGAGATAAACTCAATTAAGAAAATTTATATCCCATAAAATGTAAGGTAATTTTGAAAATTTTATATTTATGAAATATACATACTGAAAATGGGGTGATAGAGGGGATACCAAAAGAAAGGAGTTGTGTTCGAAAATTCCTCTTACCTTATGTTCGAATGATTTATTTACTTTAAAATCCTGTATAATCACATTATAATTATAAATTAACTACTAAAGATACTTTTATACATTAATATCATTTATTATGGTCTTATTAAGATAATTTGTGGTCCTTTGTTTGTGTTATAGTGTTTAATTTTCCCATTCATGAGACTAAATTTTTTAGTTTCCATAGTTTCTTGACCTGTATTCATGAATAGAAGTTCATGTAAAATGAAGATAAATATCTATAATTTTTATCATATTTTATTAATTATATTACATAAATTTTAATTATCTTATAAATAATTTGGTTTTATTTCATGAGGATGAGTCATTCGTTAAAAGTTAATGATGATAGTTTCAGGTTAATTTTGGAAGTTTTTCGATCACAAAGAACACATTTTATATTATCAGTTAGTATTATGTACAAATATTAGTTCTAGAACATAAATAGGTTTTTATCATACAAATTAAGTTATTTTTAAACAATGTAATGGTTTTATTATCATCTTAGAAGGTTTTTAAGGAAAATAAAAGTTTATCTCCCCTGATGTCGGTAAATTGACACATCCCAGGCAAAAAGTTCATTTTTATAATAAAAGACTGAGAGGGATTAGTATAATGAATGGTCATTATTTAAAATTATATAATTTTAGAATATTCAGTTTACTATATTTATCAATCCATTTGGATTAATCATGTAGAGGATAGAATAATAAAATAAATTAAATTGAAGTGAAATTAAATGAAAATGATTGAGGATTTTCCTCTTGAATTCTTCTCTTGAGGTCCTCCTCAAGGCACCTGTACTTGTTCTTTTGATGAGGACAAAAGATCATAGATATGTGGAAAGAGATATATTAGCGTTTTGGGATGAATTTTGGACTTTCTTAATTCTCTAAAGGTTTGAGGAGAATAGGGTGTGAGTGGTAAAATTTATAGTGGGGGAGAGGGGTGTTTTCTTATTATTTAATTCCTTAGTTTATTATTTTTAACATGATCAGAAATAGTGTAGATTATTGAGAATAAATACATTCAACAGATCATGTGAGTTAAAAACAATAGTTATTACATCAGTGATGACTCAATGAATAGTGTTTTTAAGTAATAATGTACATAAACCATAAATTACAGTATTTCAGTATTGACCAAAAATTCGAGTATTTGAGAAAAATTACAAAAAATCACCATAATAATTTTTTGACATGTAGAATTAAAAAATGGACTCTATTTTTTGAAAATAATCTTATAAATATTTGTAATTTGATTTTCAATCAAAATCTCTTTTTTTCATTAAAAATATAGATTTTAAAATTATAACGGATTTTATAACACATGGAAAAATTTAATAGAGTCTCATAAAATTATCCTAAAATCATAATATGTAAAAATATTTATTTATCTAGAAATTTTATGAGAATAAAATATCCTTTAAATTATTATCTTAATTATCAAATTATAACGAAATATTTTTGAGTTATAAAAATACCAACACATAATCAATATGTTTTAAAATACTTACTAATGAATTATTTAAATTGTGGGAATTAAAAAATATAACGGAACCCCACATGAAAACCATTAGTTTCAAATCAATAAATCACTGTAAAGAAAACAAAATATAAATATGTAAATTAAATTGTGAAAAAAGTGATTGTTGGATAAATAAATTAGGAAACTGTACGAAAACATTCCTCTAGGAAGTAACTTTTTAGATATTAATTAATTAAACTCTAATAATTTAGTTATGATACTTGATGTTAAAAAATATATTATAAGATAAAATATTAACGAATATTGATATTCAATGGTAATGAAAATTAAATTATTGTTTGTAGAATACCAATTTCTCTATCGTTGTAATTTTTAGGTTTTAGAAATAATTTAGAGACCATGTTAACATTAATTAATGCCAATATAGAAATGATAAATAAATTAAAACATCTTTTAGATAGATTATTAATGGGAAATATTAAATATAATATGGGTAATAAATTCATAGTCCTCCGTTGTATTTAAATATTACGTCATAGTTTATCCGGATCCCATTTTGTTTTTCGGTTATTAGAGGTATTTGGAGAGGATAAAGGAGTGTAAGTTCAAATAGAGTTTGAATTTCATCTATTGGATGGGTGTTGGATAATAGCCTCTCAGGATATCTCATGGTGTATCCTTGAGGAATATTTTTAAATTTAGATTATGGTCCTTGTGGTGGGGATGAGGCCATTTATTCATAGTTATTGGAATATATTATGTTGATGGTTCTACAATTCTTAACATTCCATCTCCACGGAGCCTTAACTAATCCATTGGGCCTAGGGGATGGGTTCCTAATCTCCTCCTTTCAATGTGTTAATATGGAAAGGGTTTTGGGATTGTAATTGGTGTATTAGAGGCTATTTACCTCATTTATTCACATCAGGGAACCAAATACAAGTTGTGTCTTATTTTAACTAAGGTGTTACCCCAGGTTTTTGGCATCAGTTTTATAGATTTTTAGAAAAGGGAAGATATAGAGAGGATTTTCATCTTGGATCATGGGGTAAAATTTTACTAGGACCATTATGGAATGTAAATACTTGTTGTATCACTATTGGGGTAATAGAACAAACCCGGTTTTCATGATCAAGGGGGTTGATCAATAGCATTATGTTTTATTCTGCCTCCAAAAATTCATAAGTACACTAAATTTTTTCTTCTTTATTTACATTTACATTGAACATTATACCACCATAGCATCACTTTTAGATGATTTATAACAAGTTTTATTGGATTTATTCCCAAAATCATAGAGCTCGATTACTTGGTGATCCAAGATATGTTAATTTTTTACATCTCTCTTTTTCTTCCTACTATTATCTCATGTGATGTTATGGAATCCATGTTATCTTTGGTTATTATGGTTTTCAATAATTGTTTGTTGGCAGATTTAGGGTGGGGTGATGTACATATGAATCAAGGGTTCCTAAAAGGAGAGTTGAGTGGATGTAGGTACTTGTTCTATAATTTATTCATGGAGGATGTTGAATGCTTTGTGTAAATATAAGGGATTCAAGACATCAACTTATTTTATTTTTATATGTTATATTATGATACATGAGCTTCTTTGTGTAAATGGTGGAATGAAACTAATGAAGAGTAAATCATAAAATTAACGAATAATGATGCACATAATCAGATATGGGGATCACATGTTTCTTATATTGTATCTCATGCCTCATGATATTTTATATCCATTTTGAAATTGAATTTTTTCAATTAATTTTTATCCATGGAATATCTCATATTCAGGAAATTGGATGAAAACATGATGAATATAGGATAAGGACAATAAGGAAACATGAATGTGAAATAAATCACCCTTGTTCCTAGAAAACTTTTGAATATGGAAGTATTGTTTGAGCACATTAGTTGGTTATTGTTTCTATGGATATGCAATTGGATATTATAAATCTTATTGAGGAATCCTACTCATAACGAAATATTTAATTAAACACTATAAAATACAATGTTGTTTCCTATAGTATTAATTTTTTTAGGATTTTTTTTGAGCCCATACGTGATTGTTATTTTTTTATTTTAGACTCAGTTCCCCATCGATTTAGATATTCTAAAAATACACTTATTTTTTGGTGTTCTTTGGAAATTTTGAACCCTTGTTTTGTAACGTTGTGTTCTTATTATGGTTGGGATATTAGGTTATGAATGGATGGAATGTGTTAAGAGTTTGGGTTTCATGTATATCGACCTTGCCCCTTCATACATTATTGATACATCATTTTAATGATAAACAATGAAAGATAATTACATGAACAAGATCCATGGTTTTAGTGTCCTGGGAAAATTAGAACCATAAATATAATTTAAAAAATAAAACATAAACATTTATTTAATTTTTCCTTCACTTGCTTCTAGAGGTCTTTGAATTCTTCTCAGTACAAGCAACCATTTGAGGATCTAATTAAAAGATATGGGTGTGAAAAAATCCCTATAATAGGATAGATAAAAATAGAAAACAATTTAACACGGGGTGAGTATAAACATAAAATCATTATCATAACATAATAATTGCATCATCGTCATGAGATGAAGTCACTAAGATATCGCTTGGAAGATGGAAATGCCTAAAAATAAAATATCATTTCTTAGTGGTAAAATTACCCACATAGTTCTAAAAATATATATAATTATTTTCACTCATATTTCACTTTCATCATGATATATATCAAATTACCTAATTCATTGGAGCACTATATAATTCTTTGTTCATCCATCACATCATATCTTTTACATTGTGCTATATAATTTTGGGCTCCCCATCACATCATAGAATTTAAATTATCATTCATGAAACTTATAACATATATAAATATTTATCCTAAAAACCCAATAAAAATTAATGGGGTTCATACATTCATAAAAATTGGGTTCTAAAAATGAGAGAGGGAATAACATACTTGAATCATCAACCTTGAGTAATGTAGAAACAATCTCGAGAAGTAAAAGGTATTTTTTTTGAAATAATTGTTCTTTTGGAATACATTGTGTTTGACATAAACTCAATCAGAAAAAAATTATATACCATAAAATTTAAGGTAATTTTTAAGAAATTATATTTATTAAATATCTATACTGAAAATGGGGTTATAGAGAGGAAACCAAAAGAAGGGGAGTTGGGTTCGAGAATTAACCTTATCTTGTGTCCAAATGCATTATTTACTTTGAAATCCTATATAATCACATTATAATTATTAATTAATAACTAAATATACTTTTATACATTAATATAACTCATTATGGTTTTATTAAAATCCTTTATGGTCCTTTTATTGATTTGTAGTGTTTAATTTCACCATTTAGGAGCATTCATTTTTTTAGTTTTCAAGATTGCTTCACTTATATTCGTGAATGGATGTTCATGTAAAATGAGGATAAATATCAATAATTTTAACATATGTTATTAATTATAATACATAAATATTAATTATCTAATAAATAATTTGGTTATATATCATGAAGATGAATCATTAGATAAATGTTAATGATGATCATTTTAGGTTAATTTTGGCGGTTTTTCGATCAAAAAGAACTCATTTTGATTTATCACTCAGTATTATGTATATATATTTGTTATAAAATACAAAAAGTTTTGTATAATACACATTAATATAATTTTTAAACCATTTAATGGTTTTATTATTATCCTTGAAGGTTTTTAAGGAAAATAAAAGTTCATCTCCCATGATGTCGGTAAATTGACACATCACAGACAACAATTTCATTTTTATAATAAAAGAGTTAGAGGGGGAAGTATAATTAATGGACATCCATTAAAATTATATAATTCTAGAATATTTAGTTTACTAGGTTTTTCATTCCATTTAGATGATGGGATTCGAAAATAGAAAAAGAAAATAAATGAAAATGAAATGAAATTAAATGAAACAGCTGGAGGATTTGCTTCTTGAATTCTCCTCTTGAGGTCCTCCTCAAGGAACATGGACATGTTCTCTTAATGAGAACAGAATATATTTAAAATTAGAGAGGGTATATGGAAGATTTTTGGGAAGAATTTGGGAAAGGCTTAATGCTTTTGAGGTGTGAGGATAAGAGGGAGTGAGGGGGGATTTATAGTCGGGGAGAGGGGTGTTTTCTCATTATTAAATATATAAGTTTATTATTTTTTTCAATACAAGAAAAAATGTTGATTATTGTGAATAAATAAATTAAATAGATTAAGTGAGTTTTAAATTTTTTCTCTTAAATTAGTGATGACTCAATAAATAGTGTTTTAACTTATAATGTACATAAACCACAAATTACTGTATTTTACCATTCACCAAAAAATCAAGTATTTGAGAAAAATTACAAAAATTTTACCGTACTAATTTTTTAGTGTGTAGAATTAAAAATTGAACTATATTTTCTGGAAAATAATTTTATAATTATGAGTAATTTCATTTTCAATCAAAATCATTATTTCCTTTGAAAATATATATTTTATAATTATAACTGATTTTATAACACTTGGAAAAATGAAACACCGTCTCATTAAATTATCCAAAAATCATACGATGTAAAAATATTGATTTATCCATAATTGTTATGAGAATACATTTTCATTAAAATTATTATCTTAAATATAAAATTATAATGAAATTTTTATGACTTATCAAAATACAGGCACATAATAAATAATTTTTAAATACTCATAATGGTGGATTGTCTTTTTGCAAAAATCCTCTTATCTCTGGTCTAGAATATTTACTGGATGCTCATAATAAGGTAGATAATATTATAACTGTATGGTCTTTGAGTTTATTACATTTGAGGGATGTGGTATGAACTTCCTCAAGAGTGATACATGGAACACATCATGAAATTTATCCATATTTAGTGTAAGTACAAGATGATAGGCCATAGCTCTTATACGATCATGAATTTTAATGGGGCCAATGTAACTTGGGGTTAGCATCCCTTTCTTTCAAAAATGAATTACTCTCTTCCCTGGTTATATTTAATGGAAGACATTATATCCAATTTTGAACTCCAAGTCCATTCGATGGTTTTCGACATAGCTCTTTTACTGACTATTAGTAGATTTGATGTGTTTCTAGATAGCATAATAATTTTTTGCCATCTCTAACACAAGATCAGGTCCATGCAGCTTCCTTTCACCAACTTCATCCCTAAAAGGATGGAGTTCTACATCTCCTTCTATATAGAGATTCATATGGATCCACATAAATACATGAGGGGAAGTTATTAATGTATGTGAACATAGCCAATGGGATATGATTATCCCATTAACCATTGGATTTGAGAGAGATGGGTCATAGAATATCATCCAACATATGAATATACCGTTTATATGGGCCATCAGTTTTGGGGGTGAATGGCCATGCTAAAATTTAATTTAGTACTCAACACATGTTGATGACTCTACTAGAATTTATATGTGAACAAGGGATCACAATCAGATAAACTTGAGAGTGGAAGTCCCTATAGTCTCACCACATCATTAAAATATATCTATACAAGTTTTTCATGTGGGATATCATTACAAATAGAAGTAAAGTGGGTTTTCGTGGTGTGTTGGTCCACCACAACCCATATCACATTATTTACTTTGGATGTCTTTGGGAGACTCAGGAAAAAGTCCACAATGACATTATTCCATTTCCTCAAGGTCATTGGAAATGGTTTCAAAATCCATTTGGACTTCTATCGCTCAAGTTTAACTTTCTGACATATCAATAACATTGAGATATACTCATCAATATCCTTCATCATGTATTCCAACTGGATATATTTTCGGAGATAATGGTACATCTTGGTAATCCCAGGATGGACATAGAATGTTGACCTATGTCCATTATACAATATATCCATCTTTATCCTAGGCGATGAGGAACAAAAATCTTTATTCCAGAAAAAATAAACCCATCATCATTTATATGGAAATACAATATCTTCTCTTCATTTACTGCATTCACCTTGTTTTGTAACTCAAGATCATCCCTTTGTTCCTCTTAAAAATTATCTTTATATATATGGTTGGGAAATCATTTGGGGTAGGAAGAATTAATTCCCCACCTTTATGATTTCCAAATACTTTATTTTCATGTCCAAGAAGATAGGGTCTTTCTCAATTTTCATAATGGATGTAGTAGAAGGTTTTTTCTACTAAGAGCATCATCTACATTGTTCAACTTTCAAGGATGATAGTGAATAGGGAAATTGTAGCTTTTGATTAGCTCTAAACATCTCATTTGAGGCATGATGAACTCATTTTGTGTGAATATATACTTTAGTCTCTTGTGATCTATATATATGTCACATGTTTCACCATAGAGGTAGTGCCACTATATTTTCATGGAAAATCACAACTAATAACACAAGATCAGGCATTAGGTAGTTCTACTTATGGATATTCAATTTTCACAAGGCATGGTTGAAAACATTATCAGTTTTCATTACTACACAACCAAAGACTTTCTGGTAATCATCAATGTATATCTCAAAAAGATATTCACTATTTAGTAATGTAATTACTGGTGCAGTGGTCAGCATCTTTTTTAGATCCTTAAAGCTTTACTCACAATCTTTGGTCTAGAAATACATTATCCCTATCCTTTCTTACATAGTTATATTAATTGAAAATAGTGTGACATTTATCCAAAAAAATTTATAGTACTCTTATAATCCAAGGATGTAGTGAATTTATGTTAAACTAGAGCATCTGGGCCTTTCCTCAATTTCTTATGTTTATAAAGGGTCCATGGAAATTTCCTCACATGTGATCACATGTCCCAAAAAAGTGACTATTAAATCTAAAAGTAACACTTTATGAACTTTTCACACAACATATCCATCCTTAATGTCACCAAAACAAGACATATATGTTCTTATCCCCCTCATTTCTCATGGATTAGATGAGAATATCATTGATAAACTCTACTGAATTTTTTTTGGGGGTAATGTATAAAGTCTCTATTAATCAAATACAGAAGATTATAGCAGAATTAGTAATTCCAAAGGAAATCACCAAAAAATCATAGTGTCCATACTATGTACCAATGGAAGTCTTCTGAATATCTTTGTTATTCACCTTTAGCTGATGATATCTCTAACGGAGATCCTCCTTCAAGAAGTACATAGCTCCTCATAACTGATCTATCAATTAATCTATCCTTGGAAGAGGATACTTGTTCATTATGGTGATCTTGTTGGGTTCTCGATAATCGTTACATAGCTTCATTGATCCACCCTTCTTCTTGAAGAAGTTCACTGGCACACCCCAAGGTGATGCACTAGTGTGTATGAACAATTTATCCAAATTCTATTGTTTCATTTTCATTAACTCATCCTTTACGATAGGGGTCATCCTATTGGTCCATTTTGAGATAGGATGAGCCCCATGTATGAGTTATATTTCGAATTATACCGCACGATCCAAGGGAAATATGTAACGAACCAAACATTCATTAATGGGTATCCCTCTTTTTCTAATTAAATTTATCTTTATGTAAAATATTAATATAAAATGTCAACTTCATTGGTTTTAAGTTTATGGATTTGAAAATACTATTAATAATTGTGACCATTGCTAATATAGCTGTTGAACAGTGATCACATGATTATTATAAATATTGGGTCTTAACAAATCCAATTTACTCAGAAAAAGGAAGCAATGGCCTCATTTAGTAGGTGTACCCCATACAAACCCCATTCGTCAATGTTCATAAAGGAGGTTTCAACATTGGGCATCGCTCTTGACTAAGACCAATATGAGATTGAATATGGTAAGCTCAAGTAAGACCACCTACAAGAGAAGTGGAAGTTGATAGAGATTACCACCCTAGAAATGTTATTCGAGCCACCCCAAAAGTCAGTCACCATCGCACACCTTACTATTCGGTCTTATGTGGGTTTTATAAGGGGTTATGTAACATGACCATAGCACTATGGTTACATACAGTATTTTTGTATATAATAATGAATATACTTTCATTTTATTATTGTTACCAGGTAAATAGTTTCTAACACAGAAATAGTATTTTTAGTTAATGTTCAACTATGAAATCTATTTTGACGAATTAATGGATTTTTGAATTAAATAATATTTTTATATAATAATAATATTATTATTATTAAATTTATTTTTATTAAATATAAATGATCGTATAATTTTAGGAATGCAATTGTAATTTTTATTAAGGTTTGAAATCCATTTTTGTCAAAACCAATGAATTTTTGATAAATGTTGGGTTTTAATTTAAAAGTGAACATTAAAATATTTAGAAAATTATTTAGATAAAATTAATATCATTTATATAATTAGGACTTCAAAATTATTTAATGGTGAATGTTTTTGATAATTTTTTGAGACATTCATATTTTTGAGAAAAAATTAAATACCGTTTAAATATATAATGTGTTTTAGGACATAATAATGACTCAATAGTGATGTAATAAAATTCTATAAACATTAAATTCGACAAATATATGTTTCAAAAATAAAATAATGTGATTTTGGGTTTTTTTGATTTATTTTATAAATAATTAGTGGACCCTTCAAGACTTATTAAACATTTTCTCTTTTTGAATTATTTTCCTTTGGAGTGTGAATCACCTTCACATAAGAAAACTAATTATATTAAGATGTTCATACATTGGCCTTATAAAATATTTTTTTCCACTTCAATTTTCCAAAAACCATGTGCAAAAACCATGGGTGGTTTGTGGTTTGGATTAATTTAATGTGGGGTGTCCCAAACCTAAATAATAAATAATTTCCTCACCTTTCCTATATAATCCCACCCAAGATCTCACTTCCTCCTCACTAAAAGCCTTTGGACACAGTCCACCATCTGACATCCTCTCTCTATAATTCTCTCAAGGTTCCCCAAGATCCCAATTATAATCTCTCTAACCCCTCTCAATCCTTTGGAAGCACACTTCCAAGTAAGGGATTTTCTTCCATTCTCATTTTGACTAATATTCTTTAAATTTTTATTCCCTTTTAATTTAAATTATAAATATTGGGGTATGGTTTCTCACCTCCCCCATACTTTCATATTTATGTTTGAATTATGGGATACCCCTTTCTCTCTCATTAAATTCCTCTCATGTACTCCATTAACTATGCCGAAATTATGAATGGAATTTCTCTCTCCTCATTTACATTCAAGCAATTCTTTTGTATCATGAATCTAAATTCCATAAAATTTGTTGGGACATGAATTTATATGAACCCCTTAAATTCCTTGTCATGTATATATGATGATACACTGATTTATCTCTCATCATCCATTTTTATTAGTTCTTATGTCACGCTGTTATGTTGCCGAAATTGCATCATGCTTTTCCAAGCCAAAGTAATTGTGTAGTGAATACCATGCACATTTCTCTATCAAGGGTATTCCCATTTATTCACATTTATATATTTTTAAAATATATTCATGTATGTATTCCACATTCTTTTATCGTGGAATAAAATATTATCTTGAATGATTCAATGTTTTATGATCTATGTGGCACACTTATGCATGAAATGAAATGTTTAAGAAGGGTGTGCCCTTATAGCACATCAATGCATTGGTTAATGTATAGTATCATGATATGTCATGTGAAATGGGTGTTTACTCATGATAATTCATGTTCAATGATGGTTTACTCGTGATCCATGTGCAATGAGGGTTTAATCATGCTTCATGTGCAATGAGCCTTGGCTCATTCTAATTCCATGTTAAGTGTTGTTGCAACATTTCCATGATATGATTATCATGATTTATCATTCCTTTAGGTTTATGCTTGTCCTATTCTCTATAGATATTCCTATTTCCTAACATGTATTTTATTCCTTGTGTTATTCTATGATTATTCCCTTACTTGGCTTTATAGCTCACCCTTTTCTTATGCATGTCCACATGTTATCCCATGAAATGATAGTTACATGGGAATGTAGTGGTCATGTAAAGTAATTTTTCAATAAAGATGATATATTTCATGTTTTAAGTTGTTATGTAATGATATTAAGACCAAAAGACACTAGACCTCTCGATATTCTATCTTGAATGAAGTGAAGATTATGTAATAAATTTTGTTTTATTGTGTAATATAGATCAGGGTAGTTATAGTTGGTATTAGAGGATAGGTTTAGTTATTTTTGGGATTAGGATTAGAAAACCCCTGTAAAGCCTTGGATACAAGACTTTGTATAATAAAAACATCCAAATGTTTTGGTGAGTATTGAGTAAGTTGTTTATCAAGCAGATACATCCCTGTCTAGATTCATGTAGGTAGAAGCGGCTCAGGAACAGATGTATCATCGCGGTAGAACCAAAAAACACTGCTTTGAGCTAGACTCGAATGAGAACTGGTGTACAACAATGGAACATGATGCCCTCTTGGTTATGACACTCCCAGGGGATATACTTTGGTAAATTCACAAGCATAGTATGAACCATTATTAAATGAAAAATAAAATTAGCTAAGAATATATGTTAGAAATTAGATCATGGATTACATAGAATGAAGCCAATAGATTCATATGTTAAGGAAATATATGTTATTTATAAGTCATCAGTTATTTCCATGTATTACCCATTATGTGCTATCCCAAACATTCCTTGTATTCCAGCTAATAGCCGGTCATAGGAGGACTCGAGCCAACAACTGATGTGAATATCAATGTGATGACTGTACTAATGAGATGCCCAATCCAATGGGAGTGGGAATCACGAACTTTGTCAATATTTTAATAGAAACATGGTTTAATAGGAATGTTCAACCCCCCTAATAAAGAACAATTTAGTATCGATAGCTTTATGAGACAAAGGCCTCATACTTTTAATTGATCATCTGATCCCTCAATTGCTGAATAATGGATCAACTCCACTGAAAAGATCTTATGCATCCTACAATATTTTGAACAAGAGAAGGTTCTCTTAGCTACTTCTCATATGGAGGGTGAAGTTGATCAATGGTGGACATTGATCAAAAATACGAATTCTAAGTAGGAGATTGAGGTGTTGGAATGGAAGGATTTCCAGAAAATGTTTTTCGATTAATATTTTCCGTGCACCCTGCGACCTAAGATGAAAAGGGACTTCCTTTACCTCAAGAGAAAAGATGATGAATATGTTGGATCGTATGATCCAAGATTCACAAGGCTTTCATTATACGCCTCCATCTTTGTCGTCACCCCCAAAAGCAAGGTTGACTGCATCTTTGATGGGATGGAACCCAGCCTGCAGAAAGTGCTGCTGATCTGTGACATCGACAACTATGAGGAAACTATCTGATGTGCCCTCACGGTCGAAATAGAGATCAGATAATCTCAGGGGTATCATGGGGATAAGAAGCGTAAGGTGGACTACAATTCTGGTTGTCCGATATATAAATCCAGTTGTGCTAAGAAGACCGATCACCCCACTTACCAATAGTGCAGAAAGTTGCACCTCAAAAATTTCATGAAGGGGATGAGGAAATGCTTTAGGTGTGGAAGAGAAGGGAACCTGGCTATTAACTGTTGGAAAGATGGACCCATGGCTGTGATAGATGTGAGGAATGCACCGTTTGAACCTCAACGCGTGGTTTAATGATACAACTGCAAAGAACTAGGGCATTTTGAAAATCAATGCCCTAATCCATGGGTTTCTGGAGGCAACCAACAACCTCCATGGCATCTATGGAGGGATTTTTCCATCACTATTGTCGATATGAACCCTGAAAATGAAGTGGTGACAGGTACGCTAGTTATTCATTCATGAATAGAAAACATATTTTTTTATTCAGGTTCTACACATTATTTTAGATTTTGAAATTTTAGTAGAAAAATCCCAACACCACCAAAAATCATGGAAGTGAAGATGTCAGTGAGTACGGAAAATGGGGCAATCATTTCATCCCAGGAATATAACTCCTCCCCTATCATTATCTATGGATTTAACATCTCGGAGAACCTCTTCATACTCCCTTTGGTAGAATTTGATGCAATTAATGGCGTGGATTTGATTTCCTTATATAGTTACAACATAAATTGCCATTAGAGGGAAATCACTCTCCATGTGGAGAATCGACCCCCAATTCTTTACAAGTGAAAGAAAGAAGATGAATATTCTTGAGATCCATCATCTCAATCGTGGATATTACTACCCTATGAGAATGCGTATCTGGATCAGATAACTGAGTCCAAGGAAGCAACCATCCTAGAAGACATGTCTATTGTGAGGGAATTCGGTGAAGTGTTTCTTGAGGAATTGTCGGGTCTTCCTCCAAAAAAAGATGTTGAATTTTCAATTGATCATATACCTGGTGCTTTGCTAATATCCAAGACTCCATATAGAATGGGTGTTGTGAAGCATGAGGATCTAAAGAAACAACTACAGGAGAATCTAGATAATGTGTTTATACACCCCAATGCTTCACAATGTGGTGCACCATTCCTCTTCATCAAAAAGAAGGATGGGTCAATGTTCCATTGCATCAATTATCATGATTTCAATAAAATCACAATAAAGAACAAGTATCCTCTCCCATGAATTTATGACATTTTTTATCAACTTCATTGATCACAATACTTCTCCCATGTGGATTTGCAGTCGGGATACTATATAGTAAGGGTGAAGAAGGAAGATATCCCCAAGACTACTTTTCAAACAAGATACATGCACTATGAATTAATAGT
This sequence comes from Viscum album, assembly GCA_963277665.1. Classification (NCBI taxonomy): domain Eukaryota; kingdom Viridiplantae; phylum Streptophyta; class Magnoliopsida; order Santalales; family Viscaceae; genus Viscum; species Viscum album. The sequence goes on from OY728150.1 coordinate 538,384,565, forward strand.
AATTCCTTTAAGACTTATTAATGCTTCAGAAATCTTCATAGACATCATGAATATATTTTTTAGAGATTACCTAGACAAATTTTTGGTAGTATTTATATTTGATATTATGATACTCTCCAAAACCAAGGAGGATCATGATGAGCATCTAATAACTGTACTATAGACCTTTCAGAAGGAGAAACTCTATGAAAAGTATAGCATGTGTGAGTTCTGGTTGAAGGAGGTCTCATTCTGGGGCCATATCATCACAAGAAATGGGATATATGTAGATCCCTTCAAAACATATGCAATTGAGGGATTACCGGGGCCAACATCAGAAAAAGCTATCCATAGCTTCTTAGGGTTGGCTGGATAATATCGACAATTAGTGAGAAATTTATCATAATTTTCCAACCCTCTTACCAAGATAACTCGAAATGGATTAATGTTTTCACGGAGTGATGAATGCAAAGAAATCTTCAAGGATTTGAAACGGAGGCTTATCACTGCGCCCCTTCTACCTATACCCAGAAGTGGAGAACTTTTTGTGGTATTAAATGATTCTTCGAAGAATGGCCTAGGATGTGTGTTGCTGAAAAATGAAAAAGTCACTACCTATGATTCAATGCAATTGAAAGATAATGAAAAAAACTATCCAACACATTACCTCGAGTTGGATTTAGTGATCTTCACTTTGAAAATTTGGTGGCATTATCTCTTTGGGGAGAAGTGAGGAATATATACATACCACAAAAGCCTCATGTATGTATTCACATAGAAAGAGTTGAACAAGCACCAATGAATATGGTTAGAGATAATAAAAAAACTATGAATGCTCAATCGATTACCACCCTGGGAAAGCTAATAAGGTGGTGGATTACCTATATAGAAAGGGCCCAACAATTCTATCATTGATGAGAATTGAAAGCGATCCAGTCTTCTTAGATTTGATGAAGATGGACATGGGAATCATGATGAAGGGAACATCATCAATCATTTCACAAATGACTTCTCAACCATCACTATTGGAGAGGTTAATGTATTCTCAAAAGGATGATGTGGGAAATCAGGAAAAAGTGGAAGCTATCGAAAAAGGTAAATCGTTGGAGTTTAATGTTAATGAAGAAGGAATTGTGAGATTTGGGAAAAGACTATGTGTTCCATAAAGTCCGGAGATGAAGAAGTAACATTTAGATGATGAAAAAAGTTCAAATTTATCTATTCACCTAGGAAACACAAAGATGTATCGAGATCTTAGAGAGCATTATTAGTGGGATAATATGAAGGACATCGCTAAATACACATAAAAGTGCCTAGTGTGTCATCAAGTGATGGTAAAGAGGTAGAAGGATAAGGGGATTATGCAACCATTGCCCATACCAGAATAGAAATGGGAGAAAATCACCATGAACTTTGTCACTGGTCTTCCAAAGACATCCAAAGGAAAAAATACAATCTAAGTTGTTATGGATCGTCTTAAAATGGATGAACACTTCATTTCTATTTTTGAGGATTTCTCATTGGATGAACTGGAACATATATATATTAGGGAAGTGGTTAGGCTTCATGGAGTACCACTATCTATTGTGTCTAATCGAGATCCAAGATTCACCTCTATGTTTTGGAAGAGTCTTCAACATGCTTTGAATACTGAACTGAACTTCAGTATAGACTATCATCCTCAAACTGATGGCCAATCAGAACGGACTATACAAACACTTGAGGACATGTTGAGAGACTTTAAAGAAGGATGGGATCAGCATCTTCCTCTGGTTGAGTTATTTTATTATAACAGTTTCCACCCGAGCATCCAAATGGCACTATATGATGCCATTATTGGGAAAAGGTGCAGAAAACTAGTGTGTTGGGATGAGCTCGGTGAGCGTAAGATTCATGGACCAGAAATGGTCGATGAAATGCTGGAGAAGCTGAAAACCATTCAGCAACATATAAAGGTAGCCCAGAGTTGATAGAAGAGTTATGAAGATAACCGTTGACGAGACCTTGAGTTTAAAGTTGGAGACATGGTATTTCTACGCATATCTCCCTAGAAAAAGGTCATGGGGTTTGGAAGGATTGGTAATTTATGTCCATGGTACATCGTCCCCATCGAGATTCTTGATCATGTTAGGGTTGTGTCCTATCGACTAGAACTTCCACCTACTATGACCAAAGTACTTGATTTCTTCCATGTATCACTATTAAAGAAGTACATACTATACCCTTCACATGTAAACTCTTCAGAGGTGGTGCAGTTAGAAGATGATATTTCTTATGAGGAGATACTAGTGATGATCTTAGATCGTAGATAAAATGTTCTATGAAATAATACAATGCCCCTCATCATGGTGTTTTGGAAAAACCACATGTTTGAAGAAGCAACGTGGGAATCCAAGGAAATTATGAGTTAGAGTTACCCGAATCTGTTTTAGTTTGGAAAACAAATTTCGTGGGTAAAATTTCTTAAGGGGGGAAGATTGAAACGACCCAAACATTCATTAATAGGAATCCCTGTTGATCTAATTAAATGTATCTTTATGTAAAATGATAAGGTAAAATGTGAACATATTTGATTTTGTGTTTTTGGATTTAAAATACTATTATGAATTGTGACCGTTGCTAATGTAGCCATTGAGGAGTGATCACATGATTAGTATAAATATAGGTTCTTAAAAAATCCAATTTACTCAGAAAAAAGAAGCAATAGCCTCATCCAATAGATGTTCCCTATTCGAAGCACATTTATCAGAGCTCGAAAAGGAGGTTGTGTCTTTAGGATTCTCTCTTGACCAAGCCCAAGCTGAGCATGAATATGTTAAGCTCGAGCAAGACCGACTATGTGAGAGGTGGAAGTTGATAGAGATTACCACCTGGCCAATGTTATTCGTGCCACCCCAAGAGTCTGTCACCGTCACAAAACTTACTCTTCGGTCTTATGCAGGTGTTATAAGGGGTTATGTTACAATACCTTATCACTATGGTTATGTAAATTATTTTTGAATATAATAATGAATATACTTTTGTTTTACTATTATTACCTCATAAATAGTCTTTAAAGCACAAATATTATATTTAGTTAATGTTCAACTAAAATATCTATTTTGATGAATTAATGGATTTTTGAACTAAATAATATTTTAATAAATTATTATTATTATTAAATTTTTTTTTATTAAACATAAATTATTTCATAATTTTATGAATGCAATTGTAATTTTCATTAAGGTTTGAAATCTTTTTTTGTCAAAACCACTGAATTTTTGATAAATTTTGGTTTTTATTTTAAAAGTAAAAATTAACATATTTAAAATATTATTTATCTAAATTTAATATTATTTCTAGAATCATGATGTCAAAATTATCCAATAGTGAATTTTTTCCTAATTATCTGAGATATTCAAATTTTTGGGTAAAAATTAAATACCGTTTAAATATATAATGTGTTTTATGACATCATAATGACTGAATATTGATGTAATAAAATACTATAAACATTATGTTTGGAAATTATATGTTTTCCATTAAAATAATGTGATTTTGGGTTTGTTTGTTTTATTCTAGAAATCTTTAGTGGAACCTTCAACAATTATTAATCATTTTTTCTTTTTAAATTGTTTTTCCTTGACAGTAGAAGTCCCTATAGTCTCACCACATCATTAAAATATATATGAACAAGTTTTTCAAGTGGGATAACGTCATGAATATAAATAAAGTGGTTTGTCTTGGTGTGTTAGTCCACCACAACCCATATCACATTATTTAATTTGGATTTCATTGGGGGACCCATGAAAAAGTCCACAATGACATTATACCATTTTCACAAGGTTATTGGAAATGGTTTCAAAATCCTTTTGGACTTCTATAGCTAAAGCTTAACTTTATGACATATCAATAACATTGATATATACTCATCAATATCCTTCTTCATGTAGTCCCACTAGAAGTGTTATCAGAGATCATGGTACATCTTAGTAATCCCAGGATGGACATTGAAAGTTGTCCTACGTGAGTTGTACAATATATCCTTCTTTATCCTAGGGGATGAGGAACACAAAGCCTCATTCCAAAAAAATATACCCATCATCATTTATATGGAACTACTATATATTATCTTCATTTACTGTATTCACTTTATTTTGTAACTCAAGAGCATCCCATTTTTCCTCTTGAATAATATCTTTAGATAGATATTTAGGAACTCATTTGGGAAAGGTATAATGTATTACCTGCCATTATGATTTCCAAATACTTTATATTAATGTCCATGACGGTAGGTTCTTTCTCAATTTTCATAATGGATAGAGTAGAATTTCTTTGTCTACTAAGAGCATCATCTACATTGTTCACCTTTCTAGGATGATAGTGAATAGAGAAATTGTAGTCCATTATTAGCTCTAACAATCCCATTTGAGGCATGTATAACTCATTTTTTGTGAATATATAATTTATTCTCTTGTGATCAGTATATATGTCACATGTTTCACCATGGAGGTAGTGACACTATATTTTCAAGGAAAAAATCACAACTAATAACTCAAGATCAGGCATCAGGTAGTTCTACTCATGAATATTAAATTTTCATGAGGAAAAGTAGAAATCATTATTAGTTATTATTAGTACACAACCCAATACATTGTTCTAATCACCAATATATATCACAAAAAAGATCTCCACTTTTTAGTAATGTGATTACAGGTGCAGTGGTCAATATCTTCTTTAGATCCTAAAAGCTTTCCTCACAATCTTTGGTCCAGAAATACATTATCAGTTTCCTTTTTTACATAGATAGAGTAATTTAAAATAATTCGAAATTTATCCAAAAACATTATTAGTACACTTATAATCCATCGATGTAGTGGATTTATGTTTCACTAGAGCATCTGATCCTTTCCTCAATTTCCTATGTTTATGAAGGGTCCACGGAAATTTCCTGACATGTGATCACATGTCCCAAAAATGTGACTATTACATCTTAAAGTAACAATTTATGAAATGTTCACGAAACTTATCCATCCTTAATGTCACCAAAATAGGACTTATATGTTCTTTATTTTCCTCATTTCTCATGGATTAGATGATAATATCATTGATAAACACTACTAAAAATTTGTTGGGGGTAATGTCTAAAGTCTTTATTAATCAAATACATGAATATTGTAGTGGAATTTATAAGTCCAAAGGGAAACACAAAAAACTCATAGTGTCCAAACCATGTACCAATGGAAGTCTTCTAAATATCTTCATTATTCACCTTTAGCTGATGATATCCATAAAGAAGATCTTCCATCGAGAAGTACATAGCTCCTCGTAACTAATCGAACAATTCATAAATCCATGGAAGAGGATACTTGTTATTTATGGTGATCTTGTTGGGTTCTCGATAATTGTTACATAGCTTCATTGATCGACCATTCTTCTTGAAAAATTTCATTGGCGCACCCCATGGTGATACACTAGTTTATATGAACACTTAATCCAAAATCTCTTGTATCATTGTCATTAACTCATCCATTTTGATAGAGGTCATTCTATAGGTCCATTTTGAGATAGGAGTAGCCCCATGTATGAGTTATATTGGGAATTATACCTCAAGATCCTGGGGAAATATGTAATGACCCAAACATTCATTAATGTGAATCCCTCTTGAACTAATTAAATGTCTCTTTATGGAAAATCATTATATAAAATGTCATCTCCTTTGGTGTTATGTTTTTGGATTTTAAAATACTATTAATAATTGTGACCGTTTCTAATATATCCATTGAATAAAGATCACATGATTAGTATAAATATAGGGTCTTAACATATCCAATTTACTCAGACAAAGGAAGCAATGGCCTCATCCAATAGACGTGCCCCATAAAAAGCCCATTTGTCAGAGCTTGTAAAGGAGGTTGCGTCTTGGGTCTTTTCTCTTGACCAAGACCAATCTGCCATTGAATATGTTAAGCTCAAGAACGATAACTGATAAGAGAAGTGGAAGTTGATAGAGATTACCACCTGAGCAATGTTATCTGAGCCACCCCCAGAGTCTGCCACCATCGAACAACTTACTCTTTGGTCTTATGTGGGTGTTATAAGGGGTTATGTAACTAGATCATAGCAATATGGTTATGTACATTATTTTTTTATAATAATGAATATACTTTCATTTTATTATTGTTACAAGGTAAATAGTTTCTAAAGGAGAAATAGTATTTTTAGTTAATGTTCAACTAAGAAATCTAATTTGATGAATTAATGGATTTTTGAATTAAATAATATTTTTATAAAATATTATTACTATTATTATTAAATTGATTTTTATTAAATATAAATGATCGTATAATTTTAGAATGGAAATTGTAATTTTTATTATGTTTTGAAAGACATTTTTTTCAAAACCTATGAATTTTAGATAAATGCTAGTTATTATTTTAAAAGTGAACATTATCATATTTAGAAAATTATTTAGATAAAATTAATATTATTTCTTGAATTAGGACTTTGAAATTATCCAATGGTGAATTTTTTCATAATTTTCTGAGATAGTCAAATTTTTGAGAAAACTTAAATACCATTTAAATATAAAATGTGTTTTATGACATAATAATGACCCAGTAGTGATGTAATAAAATACTATAAACATTATATTCTACAAATATTTTGTCTTTTTAAATTGCTTTCCTTGGGAGTGTGACTCACCTCCACATAAGAAACCCCATTATTTTATGATTTTCGGACATTGGAATTATAAAGTATTGTTTTCCACTTCAATTATCAAAAAACCAAGGGCAAAAACTATAGGGTGGTTTGTGGTTTAGATTAGTTTAATGTGGGGTGTCCCAAACCTAAATAATAAATAATTCCATCACCTTTCCTATATAATACTACCCAAGATCCCACTTCCTCCTCACTCAAAGCCTTTGGAGTTCTTCCAACATCTGTCCTCCTCTCTCTAGAATTCTCTCAAGGTGCGCCAAGCTCCGAATAATCCTCTCTCAAGCCTCTCTCAAGCCTTTGGAAGCACACTTCCAGGTAAGGGTTTTTCTTTCCATTCACATTTTTGTCCAACATTCATTAAATTGTTATTACCTTTTAATTTAAATTATAATTGTTGGGGTATGGTTTCTAACCTCCCCCATACTAACCTATTTATTTTTGAATGATGTGACATGCCTTTTTATCTCATTAGAGGCCTCTCATGTACACCAGTTACTATGCCGAAATTACAAAATGAATTTATCTCTCCTCATTTACATTCAAGCAAATCCTTTGTACCATGAATCTAAATTACATTAAATTTGTTGGGAAACGTATCTATATGACACTCTTACATTACTTGTCATGTATATATGATGAGACACCAATTTCACTCTCATAATCCATTTTTATTAGTTCTTATGTCACGCCGTTATGACGCTAAAATTCCACCGTTCTTTTCCAAGACAAAGTCATTGTATAGTGAATACCATGCACATTTCTCTATCAAGGGTATTCATATTTATGCACTTTTACTTATTGATTAATGAAATTAATATATGTATTCCACATTATTTTATCATGGAATAAAATATTATGTTGAATGATTCAATGTTTTACAATCCATGTGGCCCACTTATGCATGAAATGAATTGTTTAAGAAGGGTGATCCATTATAGCACTCCAATGCATTGGGTAATATATATTATCATGATATCTCATGTGCAATTGGTTTTTACCCATGATTTATCATGCCTTTATGTTTATGCTTCCCTTGTTCTCTATTGATATTCCTATTATCTAACATGCATTGTATTACTTGTGTTATTCTATGATTATTCTTTTACTGGGTTTTATATCTCACCCTTTTCATATTCATGTCCTCAGGTTATCCCATTAAATGTTAGGTACATGAGAATGTAGTGGTCATGTAAAGGAATTTTTCAATAAAGATGTTGTATTTCATGTTTTATATTTTTATGTAATGATCCTAATCCCCAAAGAGAGTAGACCTCTCAATCTTCTATGTTTTATAAAGTGATGTTTATGTAATAAATTATGTTTAATTGTGTAATAATGACCAGGGTTATTATAGTTGGTATCAGAGGATAGGTTTTGTTATTTTTGGGATTAAGATTAGAAAACCCTTATAAATCCTTGGATACAAGACTATGTATAATAAAAACATCCCTAAGTTTTAGTGAGTATTGAGTATGTTGTTTATCGAGAAAATACAAACCTGTCTAGATTCATGCAGGTAGATGCGACTCTGGCAAAAATGTATCCTAGGGGTAAAACCCAAAGAAACTGCATTGATCTAGACTCGAATTAGAACTAGTACATGACAACAGGACTTTCTGCACTCTTGGTTACGACACTCCCAATGGATATACTTTGTTAAATTCACAAGCTTAAAATGAACCATTATAAAATGACAAAAAAATCCCCTAAGAATATATGTTAGAATGTAGATCATGGATAACATAGACTGAATCCAATAGATTCACATGTTAAGGAAATTTAAGTTATTTATAAGTCATTAGTTTTTTCCATGTGTTACCCTTAATGTGTTACACATAACTTTCCTTGTATTCCAGCCAATGGACATTAATAGGAGGACTCAGGCTAACAACCAATGTGATTATCAATGTTATGACTATAGTAATGAGATTCCCAAATCAATGGGAGTAGGAATCAAGAACTTTGTCAGTCTTCTCTCTTAGCTAACTCAATCTTTGAATAGAAACATGGGTCAAGAGGAAATTTCAACCCCCCCTAAGAAAGATCAAATTTCTATCAAGATCTTTATGAGACAAAGGCCTCTTACTTTTAATGGATCATCTGGTCCCTCAATTGCTGAACAATGGATCAAATCCATTTAAAAGATCTTATCCATCCTACAGTGGTCTGAACAAGAGAAGGTTCTCTTGACTAATTATCATATAGAGGGTGAAGCTGATCAATGGTGGAAGTTGATAAAAAATACGAAGCCCGAGGAAGAGATCGACTTGTTGGAATGGAAGGATTTCCAGAAGATGTTTTTCGATAAATATTTTTTGTGCAACCTCTAGTCTAAGATGGAAAGGGACTTCCTTTACCTCATGAAAATGGACGAAGAATCAGTTGGATCGTACGAGCTAAGCTTCACAAGGCTTTAATGATAGGCCTATGGCTTTGTCGTTACCCCCAAATGCATGGTTGACCGCTTCTTTGTTGGGTTGAAACCAAGCCTACGGAAAGTACTGGAGATCCGTGACATCGACAGATATGAGGAAATTGTCTAATGTGCCCTCAAGGATGAAATAGAGATCAGGGAATCTCAGGAGTATCATGGGGATAAGAAGCATAAGGTGGAATTTAATTCTAGCGGTCCGATATATAAATCCAATGGTACTATAAATATCAAGCACCCTAATTGCCAAATGTGTGGAAATGAGCACCTCAAAAATTTATTAAAGGGGACTAGGAAATGCTTTAGGTGCGGAAGAGAAGGGAACCTGACTATTAAATATCAGCAAGAAAGACCCATTGATGGGATATAGGGGAGGAATGCTTTTTTTGAACATCAACATGTGGTTCATTACTACAACTAAAAAGAACCAGGGAAGCTTTAAATTCATTTCCCAAATCTAAGGGTTTTCGGAGGCAACCAACAACCTCTAAGGCATCTAGAGTTAGCTTTCTCTATCCCTATTGCCGATGTGAACCCTGAAAACAAAGTGGTGATTGGAACGCTAGTTATTCATTCATGAATAGAGAATGTATTTTTTTTTATTTAGGTTCTACACAATCTTTTATATCTCGAATGTTTATTACAACAATCGCACCACCACAAAAAATCATGGATGATAAGATGTCGATGAGTATGGAAAATGGGGAAAACATTGCATCCCATGAATATAACTCCTCCAATATCAGAATATTTGGATTTAACTTCCCAAAGAACCTTGTTATACTCCGTTTGGTGGAATTTGATGCAATTCTTAACATGGGTTGGCTTTCCTTATATAGAGATAATATAAATTTCCATGAGAGGGAAATAACTCTCCATGTGGAGAATCGACCCCCGATTATTTATAAGTGCAAGAATGAAGATGAATCTTCTTTAGATCCATCATCTCAAGCATGGCTATTACTTCCCAATGATAATGTGTATCTGTCTCAGATGATTGAGTCCTAGGATGAAACCATCCTTTAAGACATTCTTGTTGTGAGGGAATTCGGTGAAGTGTTTCCTGTGGAATTTTCTAGTCTTCCTCCTAGAAGAGATGTTGAATTTTCAATTAATCTTATACCTAGGGTAGTTCCAATATCTAAGAATCACCATATAATTGCTGTTTTCGAGCTTAAGGATCTGAAGAAACAACTATAGGAGATTCTGGATAAAGGGGTTATATGCCCAAGTGCTTCACGATGGGGTGCACTAGTCATCTTTGTCAAGAAGAATGATAGGTCAATGTGCCTTTTCATAGATTATCGGGAGGTCAACAAAATCACAATAAAGAACAAGAGTCCTCTCCTATGAATTGATGACCTTTTCGATCAACTGCATGGATCACAATACTTCTCCAAGGTGGATTTGCTATAAGGATAATATCAATTAAGTGTGAATAAGGAAGATATCCCCAAGACATTTTTTCATACAAGATACAGGCACTATGAATTCATATTAATTCATTTAGGAGTAATTAATACTCCAGAAATCATCATGGAATTGATGAATAGATTATTTATAGATTACCTCGAAAAATTTGTGGTAGTCTTTATAGATGATATTCTTATATACTCCAAAACCATGGAGAATCACGATGATCATCTAATAACTATCCTAGAGACCTTGTGGAAGGAGAAGCTCTATGAAATCTACAAAAAGTGTGAGTTCTGGTTGAAGAAGGTCTCATTAAGGGGCCATATCATCACAAGCAATGTGATATATGTGGATCCCTCCAAAAAAGATGAAATTGAGGGATGAACGAGGCCAACATCAGTATCGGATATCCATAGCTTCTTAGGGTTGTCTGGATATTATCGACGATTGGTGAGAAATTTCTCACGATTGTCCAAACCTCTTACCAAGCTAACTCGGAATGGAGTAATGTTTTCTTGGAGTGATGAATGTGAAGAAAGCATAATGGAGTTGAAAAGTACGCTTATCACTACACCCATGCTCACTATACCCACAAGTGGTGACCTTTTTGTGGTTTTCAATGATGCTTTGAAGAAGGGCCTATGATGTGTGTTGATGGAAAATGACAAAGTCAATTCCTATGATTCAAGGAAATTGAATGTTCATTAACAGAACTATCCAAAACATGACCTCGAGTTGGTTGCAGTGATATTAACTTTAAATATTTGGTGGCATTATATCTTTGGTGAGATGTGTGAAATATATACGGACCACAAAAGCCTCATGTATATATTTACATAGAAAGAGTTGAACATGCTCCAACAAAGAGGGTTAGAGATAATCAAAGACAATGAATGCTCAATCCATTACCACCCTAGGATGGAGAACAAGGTGGAAGATGCCCTATGTAGAAAGGACCCAATGATTCTATCATTTATGAGAATTGAAATTGATCCAATCTTCTTAGATTTGATGAAGATGGACATGAGAATCATAATAAAGGGAACATCATCCATCATTCCACAAATGACTGCTCAACCGTCACTTTTGGAAAGGTTAATGGATTCTCAAAAGGATGATGTGTGAATTCAGGAAAAAGTGGAAGCTATCAGAAAAGGTAAATACTCGGAGTATAATGTTAATGAAGAAGTAATTGTGGGATTTCGGAAAGGACTATGTGTTCCATCAAGTCTGGAGCTGAAGAGGGAACATTTGGATGATTCACATAGTTCAAATTTATCTATTCACCTAGGAAACAGAAAGATGTATCAAGATCTCCAAGAACATTATTGGTTGGATAATATAAATAAGGACATCACTGAATATACATCAAAGTGCCTAGTGTGCCAGCAAGTGAAGGCATAGAGGAAGAAGTCTAAGGGGATGATGAAACCATTGCCCATACTAGAATGGAAATGGGAGAAAATCACCATGGACTTTGTCACTGGACATCCGAAGACATCAAAAAGAAACAATGCAATCTGGTTGTTGTGGATCATCTTACAAAGGGTGCACAATTCATTTTTATTCGTGAGGATTTCACATTTGATAAACTGGCACAGATATATATCAGAGAAGTGGTAAGGCTGCATGGAGTACCCCTATTTATTGTGTCTGATCGAGATCCACAATTCACCTCTATGTTTTTGAAGAGTCTTCAATATGCTCTAAATCTTGAACTAAACAAAAGTATGTCCTATCATCCTCAAATAGATGGCTAATCAGAGAATAATATCCAAACACTTGAATACATGTTGAGAGTGTTCTCAATGGACTTTAAAAGAGGATGAGATCAACATATTTCTCTGGTTGAGTTCTCTTATAATAACAGTTTCCACTCGAGCATCCAAATGGCACAATATGAAGCCCTTTATAGTAAAAGGTAAAGAAAACTGGTGTGTTGGGATGTGGTCAGTGAGCGTAAGCTTCTTGGACCAGAAATGGACAATGAAATGGAGGAGAAGGTGATAACCATTCAGCAGCATATCAAGGTAGCCCAAAGTCGACAGAAGAGTTATGCAGATTACCATCGATGAGACATTGAGTTTAAAGTTGGAGAAATGGTATTTCTATGAATATGTCCGTAGAAGAAGGTCATGAGGTTTGTAAATATTGATAATTTAAGTCCAAGGTAAATCGGCCCCTTCGAGTTTCTTGACCATGTCGGGGTTGTGTCCTATCAACTAGAACTTCCACCTACCATGGCCAAATTACATGATGTATTTGATGTATCCCTCTTAAGGAAGTCCATACTTCACCCTTTATATCTACTCTTTTCAGAGGTGGTTCATTTAGAAGATGATATATCTTATGAGAATCTACGAGTGATTATCTTAGATTTTTAGAGAAAAAGTTATATCAAAAAAGGCAATGCCCCTCATCAAGGTGTTGTGGAAAAACCACAAGTTTGAAGAAGAAACGTGGGAATTAGAGGAAATGATGAAGCAGAGTTACCCAAATCTCATTTAGTGTGGAAAAAGGAAATTTCTAGGGAAAATTTTCTTAAGGGGGGAAGATTGTAACGACCCAAACTTTCATTAATGGGAATCCCTCTTTATCTAATTAAACATCTCTTTGTGTAAAATGATTATGCAAAATGTAAAATTCTTTGATTTTATATTTCTATATTTTTAAATAATATTATGAATTGTAATAGTTTATAATATTGTCATTGAACAATGATCACATGACTATTATAAATATACGGTCTTAACAAATCTAATTTTCTCAGACAAAGGAAGCAATGGCCTCATCCAGTAGATGTGCCCCATACGAAGCCCATATTTCAGATCTAAGAAAGGTGGTTTCATCTTTGGGCTTCTCTCTTGACCAAGACGAATATGAGCATGATTATTTTAAGCTCGAGCGAGCCCTCCTATGATAGAGGTGGAAGTTGATATAGATTACCACCCGAGCATTGTTATCCGAGCCACCCCAAGAGTCTGTCACCATTGCACACCTTACTCTTCAGTCTTATGCTGGTGTTATAATGGGTTATGTAAACAGACCTTATCACTATGCTTATGTACATTATTTTTTATATAATAATGTATATATTTACATTTTACTATTGTTACCTTGTAAATAGTTTTTAATGATCAAATATTATTTTTAGTTAATGTTCAACTAAAAAATATATTCTGATGAATTAATGTATTTTTGAACTAAATAATATTTTAATAAATTATTATGATTATTATTAAATTTATTTTTATTAAATATTAATGATGGTATAATTTTATGAATGCAATTGTAATTTTTATTAATGTTTGAATGCCATTTTTGAAAAAACCGATGAATTTTCGAGAAATGTCGGTAATTATTTTAAAAGTAAAAATTAACATATTTAGAAAATTATTTAGATAAAATTTATATTATATCTAGAATCAGGATGTCAAAATTATCCAATGGTGATTTTTTTTTAAAAATTTCTGGGATAGTCAAATTTTTGGGTAAAAATAAAATACCTTTTAAATATATAATGTGTTTATGACATCACAATGACCGAATAGTGATGTAATAAAAGACTATAAAATTTATTTTTAGAAAATATATGTTTTACCATTAAAATAATGTGATTTTGGGTTTCTTTATTTTATTCTAGAAAACATTAGTGGACCCTTCAACACTTATTAAACATTTTTTCTTTTTTAATTGTTTTTCCTTTGGAGTGTGACTCACCTCCACATAAGCAAACCCATTATTTTAAGAAGTTAGGACTTTGGACTTATAAAATATTTTTTTCCACTTTCCTTTTCCAAATAACATGGGAAAAAACCATAGGATGGTTTGTGTTTTGGATTATTTAATGTGAGGTGTCCCAAACCTAAATAATAAAGAATTTCCTCAGATTTCCTATATAAACCCACCCAAGCTCCCACTTAAACCTCATTCAAAGCCTTTAAAGTTCGTCAAACCTCTATCCTCCTCTCCAAATAAATCTCCCAAGGTTCCCCAAGCTCCCAAGAAGCCTCTCCCAAGCCTCTCTGAAGCATTTAGAAGCACACTTCCAAGTAAGGGTTTTTCTTCCTTTCTCCTTTTTGTCCAATATTTTTTAAATTGTTATGCCCTTTTAATTTCAATTATAAATGTTGGGGTATGGTTTCACACCTCCTCCATTTTTACCTATTTATATTTTAATGATGGGAGACCCCTTTCTCTCTCATTAAATGCCTCCCATGTACACCTGTTATTATGCCAAAATTCTGAAAGGAATTTCTCTCTCCTCATTTACATTTAAGCAATTCTTTTGTATCACGGATATAAATTCCATTAAATTTGATGGGAAATAAATCTATATGAACCCCTTTCTGTCCATGTAATGTAAATATTATGATACACCCCTTTCTCTCTCATAAATCATTTTTATGAGTTCTTATGTCATGCCGTTATGCTTCCAAAATAGCCCCATGCTTTTCAATGCCAAAGTCATTGTGTAGTGAATACCATGCCCATTTACATATCAAGGTTATTCAACTCTATGACCATTTACTTATTATTTATAGAGTTTAATTTATGTATTCAATGTTGCATTATCATGGAATAAAATATTATGTTGAATGATTCAATGTTTTATGATCCATGTGGAACACTTATGCATAAAATGAAATGTTTAAGAAGGGTATGCCCTTATAGCGCTCCAATGTAATGGGTAAAGTATAGTATCATGATACTTCATGTGAAATGGGTGTTTACAAATGAAAATTAAGGTGAAACTAGGGTTTACTCATGCTCCATGTGCAATGAGTGTTTACTCATGCTCCATGTACAATGACCCTTGGCTCATGATAATTCCATGTTAAGTGTTGTCACCACATTTCCCTGATATGATTATCATGATTTATCATGCCATTATGTTTATGATTGTCTTTTTCTCTAATGATATTCATATTTTCTAACATGTATTTTATTCCTCATGTTATTATATGATTATTCCCTTACTGGGAATTATAGCTCACCCTTTTCTTATGCATGTCCTCAGGTTATCCCATGTAATGTTAGGTACGAGGGAATGTAGTGGTCATGTAGAGGAAGTTTTCTATAAAGATTTGGTATTTCATGTTTGAAGTTATTATGTAATGATCATAATCCCCAAATACACTATAACTCTCAATCTTTTATATTGTATCAAGTGATATTAATATAATAAATTATGTTTAATAGTGTAATAAAGATAAGGGTTGTTATAAAATATGGGAAAAACTTCAAGAAATAAATCATTATATTACCTCACAATGCTCATTTACCCTAGTTTGATACCATCCTTTGAATAAACCATTTGATAAATGTATACCTCTTCACAGGGAATCAATGCCCACACAATTGAAGGATTATCAAAAAGAGATTCATGATCTTCCTTTAATTTGGATAGGATCAGGGGATCATTCAAAATATTAAAATATATTTCCTTTCCCAATAGTTTTTTTGATATCTATATAACAAGAGCCAATCCATTCCAAGTATAGAACATATTTTCAACAAGGGATGTATCAGGAGATTCGATGGTAGAATCTTAAAATATACACCAATAGAAGAATAGTAAAACACTTGGGTTATAATGATTACACCACTTTGTGTTATTACAGATATCACTACATCAAGGTTTCTAGGATTTGATTCAATAGTTCTAGAAAAAATATAAGATATTAATAAATTTTTAGAACTAGGATCAAATAATACTTTTCCATTCTTGAGTGAATAAGAAGTGTACCTTGTAAGAAATCAATTTATTTCTACACTTACATATTATTGATAGAATAAGCCCTCCCTTTTTTCCATTTTATTTTGGGGATTATTATGCTAATTTCCTTCAAGGAATTGAGTTTTAGTGCACTGGATTACATTGTGACCTACTCCCTACATTGTAACATTGGACTATGGGTAGTTTTCTACTATCCTCCACCACATTTTCTTGCTTACTCATGTCTTTTCGACATTCTTGATCTTGGTGTCCTTCTCTTCCAAAGATGAAGAATTTCCATCTCCCTTGGATGTAGTTACCGTGATGCCTCTTACAAAATTTTTGATATGTGGGTGGTTGTGTTTTCTTTCCACCATTATCATTATATCCTCCTGATTGAATGTCCACCTTTAATTTCTTATCACCATATACATGATACCATTCTCAAAACATTATATCCACTTTGATAGAGCATAAAACAAAGTATTCAAAACTCTCAAAGTCTCAAATTACACGATCCATTCAAAGGTATGTTTTTAAACCAATATAGTATCAATAATTGTTTTATCATTAATGATAACAACTACCAAATTGTTCCTTGGAAGACTATTGGAATTTTCTTGGTATTCCATGATATATTCTTCTTCCATCTTATGTAGCTCTAAGAATAATCATCCCATATTTATACAAAGAGTTAATTGGGAATACTTATTATGAATCATTATCTTAATGTATTCCTACTCCATCTGTTCAATTTCATCCCTCATCTTAGTGTTCTTAATCAATTCCCACCATTGTTCAGCCTCTTCATCTGGATGATAAATTACTAGAGTCACTTTCTCTTTCCCATAATAGTGAAGTACATAAAATATATTATCTATTGAGTTGAACTACTATTTCGCAACTAATGGAACAGAAGATCCAATAAACATTGGTGGCCATTTCTACATAAAACACTCTTTATCTAGTTGCTCCCTCTTAGTTTAATCCCATGTTTTACATTATTTAGGTTATTATTAATAATATGAGAGAGTTTGGTAAGCATTTCAATGAAATTTTGAACTCCACATTCCAAATAATTTGGGATGTTGTTCAGGAAATTTTTTCATTGTCCCTCATATGGGTTATAGGCCAGGTTTCTCATAGATCCCACCATTTTCTAAAATATAAAAGGTTATAACAAAATATTTTTCAATAATTCATGAATAAATAATATATTAATTTTCTTGAATTAGTCTAAAGTAATACCCTGTGGGAGCCCTATGATTATCATTTCCTAGAAAATATCTCCATGGGTGATTAATTAGTCTCATATTATGGGTTTCACAATGCTTCTCTAATCATATTTCCCAAATTAACTATATTGTGCTATGATGGCAACTATAAGGACACAACTTAATCATAAATTATTAATACATCAATTAAATGAAAAAATAAAATAAAATAATTAAATGACAAGGATACAAAGGTTTAGGGTTTTGGAAAAATTAGGACCATACAAAACATTTACAAAAGAAAACTATTTATTTAATTCCTTCTGCAATATCTTCAAAGAGGTCTCTGTATACTTATTAGAAAAAATAATCACCTAAGGATATACATAGAACAGAGGGGTGAGCTAAAATCCCAGTAAGATGATAGATATGAATATGAATAAATTTAACATGTGGTGAGTATAAACATAATTTCATGATCATAAAACAATAATGGTATCACAATCATGTGAGGATTTCATTTTGATAAGGCTTGGGATGCAGCAATTCATAAGAATGTAACATCATGTCTTAGGGGTCAACTACCACACATAGTTGTGAAAACATATAGCATCATTTTAATTCATATTTTAATTTACTCACGAGATCAATCACATTACCCAATGCATTGGAGTTCTATATAATTATGGGCCCACCCCTCAAATAATAACATTTACATTGCACTATATAATTCCAGGCCCACCTGTCAAATCATAAAATTTGCATTATTATGAATGAAAAATAGAACATGTATCAATATTAAAAATAAAATAACACATGTAATGGAATGGTTTCATACATTCATAAACATTGTGTTCCCAAATGAAAGAGATAATAACATTGAGTGAAGAGGAAACAATATCAAAAATGAAAAAGTGTGTTTTTTAAGAAGTGTTCTTTCGGAAAATAGTGTGTTTGAAATAAAATCAATTATAAAACATTAATATCCCATAAAATGTAAGATAATTATAAAGAAATGATATTTATGGAATATACATACTATAAATGGTGTGAAATATGGGAAACCCAATGAAAGGGAGTTGAGTTTGAGAATTACCCTTAAATTGTGTCTAAATTATTTATTCAGTTAAATGTCTTTTATAATCCCATTATATTAATTAATTAATAATTATAGATCATTTTATACATTATTATTATTATTTTTGGTTTTATTATGTTCATTTATGGGCCTTTCTATGAGTTATACAATTTAATTTCATCATTCTAGATCATTCATTTTCATACTTTTCATGATTAGTTAACTTGTATACATGAATAAAAGATCATGTAAAATGATGATAAATATAAATAATTATTATTATATTTTTATTAATGATATTATAGAAGCTTAAATAATATTATATGGAATTTTTTTTATCATGTGGATGAATAATTAGATAAAAATTAATGAGGACCATCTTAAGTTAATTTTAGCAGTTTTTTTGATCACAATGAACTAATTTTGTTTTATGATCTATTATTATGTATAAATGTTAGTTCAATAACATAAATATGGTTGTATCATACACATTAAAATATTTTTCCTACAATATAATTTTATTAGTAATATACTTTATGTTTTCTAAGGAAAATTATAGTGCATCGCCCATTATGTTGGTAAACTTACACATCATAGGTGATGATTTAATTTTTATAATCAAAGAGTGTGAGGGAGGAGTTCAATGATGGATATTAAAATAACATGATATAATAAATTATATTTATGGTACTTGATTTATTATTCCATTTGGATGAATGTAGGTGACTATAGAATAATAAAAAAATGAAATTTAATGAAAATTAAAAGAAAAAGAGAGGATTTACCTCTTGAATTCTCTTATTGAGATCCTCCTCAAGGTACCTAGTCTCGGTAATTTGATGAGACGAAGAGATCTAGGACATGGCGAATGATATTGTGAAGAGTTTTTTGTATAATTTGGGATATAATCAAATATTGAGAGGTGTGAGGATAAGAGAGTGTGAGGGGTGGTATTTATAGTGGAGGAGAGGGATGTTTTCTCATTGTTTAATTCATTATATTATTATTTTGTTGAAGACGAGAAATACTGTTGATTATTGGGAATAAATAAATTGATTATATAATATTTTTTATATATAGTGGTTGTTACATTAGATATGACTCAATGAATAGTGTATTAAACTTACAATGTATATTGACTGTAAATTACTGTATACCACTTTTCACCAAAAATTCTGGTAGTTCAAAAAAATCCAAATAAATCACCCTAACTTTTTTTCTACAAGTATAAGTAAAAAAAATAAATCCATTTTATGAAAATTATTTTAGTAATATGATTAATTTAATTTTAATTAAAACCTCATTTATATCGAAAATTCATATTTTAAAATTATAACTGGTCTCATAACACATTAAACAAATACATGAGGTCTCATAAGATCATCCTAAAATCATAAGACAATGAAATATTAATTTATGAATAAATTTTATGAAAATATGTTTTATTTTAAATTATTAAATTAATAATAAATGTTTAATTAAATAGTTATGTCTTATACAAATACCAATACGTAATTATTATTTTTTAAAATATTTACTTACTTATACTATGATATAATTATATCAACATTTCACATATAAGATAAAAAAATTTTATTTATAATTTTACGTGTTATGATACTATTCATTTGGATGGTTTTCTATTCATAAGGGGAATATAACTATTCCTATGGTTATGTTACTATTTCATTAGTATTGGTTCCCTAACATAATTATTTAACTAATATGTAATGTATAATGTTTTTATTATGGTATATAAGTGATAGTGTGTGATTTAAACTATTTAACATTACTATAATAAGGGTTAAATTCCATTGAAAATAGTTTGGGTCATTACATCTTGTTTCCTATTATTTGAAATTATATTTAAGTTGGGATGGATGGAACTAGTTTAGGGATGATATTTGTTATTATTTGATTATTATGATGAGTTTTTATGGGTTAATTTGTTATAGTTTTTAGTTGTTCATGAATACCTAAATTTATGTTTTCTTCTTGGTTAATGGTAACATGATCATTGGCTATTGTGATTTCAAATAGACTATGATAGATGGCCTAGGAACTGAAAGTGAATATTCCCATATGGTATATCTTATTGAGTTTAAGAACCCCCAAATTATGGAATAGTGAATTATTTATAAATAAAATCAATGGATTTGGTTCTGATGTTAAGGGTAATGGAAAATTATAAAAGAACCATGGGATGTATAGATACATTTTCTAACATAACTAAATAAAAATATTAAAATTCAAATATAAACTGTAATAGTGAATCTTTATAATAAAATGGAATAACAAAACAAGTATTTGCTATATTGTAATTGAATGAATGGGAATTTAAAAAATTATTAAATGAAGGTTGGTAATTATTAATTTTCATTATTGTCTGATTATATGAAATATAGATGTCTAAATCTTAAATATGTATTCAGATATCATGTAGGACATTATATTTATTTAATTTTAAAGGTAAGTAATTTATTTAGGTTGGTTGTGTGAGATAGTAGTCATCATATTTTTTTTATTTCTTATACTCCACCATCCTTGTTAGGAGGGATTCTAATGCCAAAATGTTTTGGGTTTTGAGTGTTTTCTTAAACATCTATAATGGTTAGGGAATGAATGTATCACTACTCCCAATTACACCATCTGCCCTTATATATATCATGATATATAGGTGTATCAAGGTTGTTATTATTTATGTTATAGTATATATTTCTACACATTCTATGATTACTCTTATGTTTACCACAGATGTTTTTATGAGTTAATGTAGCTTGAGGTTTTAGTATATACATGTATTCAATCTGTAGTGACTATGGTTACTATAGATGTACTTGCATGGGATATGAAGGAATTACGAGAAATTTCTGATACATGGATAGTAATGGGTTTTGTTTTAATTACTTGGTCCAGAGAAGTGATAGGAATATGTGTACATGGGATGCAATATGAGATTATGAAATGGTTTTGACACATTTTCTAGGGATAGGAAAACTTAATATGAGGATTATAGAAAAAAATCATTGTGTTATAGAATATGAGTGAAAAACTAGTCTCGAAGTGGATGAAAATTACATTGTCTATGAATATTATTTTGATGTATAATGACTTACTCCAATGAATTCCATATCGAGTGATCCCTATTGAGGATGGGATATAGTCTTACCATCATAGGTAACATGTTGGTTTCAATAGATTTCTCACTAGGAATGAATATGCTTCATTTTTATTTTCATGATATTTTTGGAGAGGAATATATGAATTATACTTATATTATTAGAATATATATATATATATATATATCTAATATTTCTTAGGTTTGGGAAATATAGTTGGCGATCAAGTTGGGAAATACTAGAACATGGAGTTGTTCATTAGCAGTTAGTGTTCATGGTTATTTCCAAGGATTTTTCAGGGTAATTTTCATTTTTCTATTCTTTTACATTATTAAATTCATGTATTTGTATATTTTATATATTATTAATGTAATGAATTTTTCTGGTGAATTTAAACTATTCTACATATAATATATAGGTTAACAGTAACACATCCCATTTTTATACAATATATTACTCAATTAAAGTCTCCAACCGATGGCCTATTTGGGGATTGAATCAAGGGTTATCTTCATCTTCAACAGATGTCCAAGATAGGTACCAATGGAGGGGGTCATGAATTATGTATTAAAATATTGAGGCTTAGGATTCTCATTAATATACACTACATAATAATAAAGGAATATTACATTCAAAACATAATTATCCATGCTATAATCATATTGGTCTAGTCTCATTGTAAACATAAACATATAAAAAAATGGTTCAAAATTGAATGATATCGTCTCCCACTATGTTCTTCATAACTGGAACCCATGATAGAAATATCATACATAATTAAAAAATTGATAACATGGGGAAAAGAAATATAATAAAGGGTGATCTATGATTCTTAGT
The DNA here is from genome assembly GCA_963277665.1 of Viscum album. NCBI lineage: Eukaryota > Viridiplantae > Streptophyta > Magnoliopsida > Santalales > Viscaceae > Viscum > Viscum album. Next base: position 538,407,060 of record OY728150.1, read on the forward strand.
AATGGTAAATGTGACGTCCTAAACCTGGATTACACTTAATAATTTACCCATGAAAGGTGGTCCACATGGACTCAATCGCATCTCCCCAAATAGCAGACGATTCCGACTAGAAGTGAGGGCCTAGGGTGTGTCTGTGGGGAGACTATGCCCTCATTACCAGAGTTTAGCACTACAGATAAATATAAACCAAGCTAAATATATAAATATATACATGTAAATTAAATGAATAATAGAAAATAGAGACAATCGTAACAGTAATTGAAAAAAATTAAAAATAGAAAAGCATACAACAACTGATGATGATATGTCATGTCACTAGAAAATTGGAAAACATGGATACAAGATAACATAAATAAAACGTTTCAAAAATAATAAATGGAATCAATGACTATCCCAAGCATCCTGATCTCTTCCACCATCATATTCTATCATGATCTATATTAAAATAGAAAGCAGTCAAGTGTTCAAAGTCATATTTGTACTTTGTCAACACCTACATTCATCTAATCTAATTCGATTAACATACAACACCTAGAGTGGTTATGATATAATTCTTAGTGGTCCACAACCAAAGGTGTATATAACATCTGAACAATTTAGTGGAAATGTATCAGTGTGAACAGAAGCATATATATTGTAAATCATGATAATGTAACTAAATAACCATGTACCTTATACATCCCTTAGCTGATGTCTGAACATAACTAGTCCATTAATTTATTATTACTAGTTTATAATGAGTCACATGTTAACAATAGTGACAATTCCAACTTGTTATAAGGATACATATATTTTCAATTAATAATGAATTTCTCGAGTAATAACTAAGGAAAACTAGACCTCAAGGGTCACCAACACAGTAATAACTATACCATGGATATGGGTAAGAGTGTAACCCAAGGAGAATATTCTAAGGGATTCCACAATGAGATGCCTAAAAAATAAAAAGTGTTAATTCAAGGTAATAATGGGATATGCAGAGAGATGTCCCTATGGGATATAACCATGGAACCTACATGTCAATAATGGATCCAAGGAGTGTATCCATGGAATCCTTTAATACTATGTGAGGGGCCTTATGGTGTCATACTAAGCATCCAAGAAGAGAAAAAAATCAGTATCTAGGTGGGTCTTAACCTAATAAAGATGTATCCATTAATTGGAATGGTACTCCTTAGTGCTCATGGAATTCCCTGATAAGAATCCAAGGCGAGCTCCAGTTAGGACAATCCTATTTAATTACAAAGTCATGTAATATTTCATTTAGTCTAAGACATTCCATTCATTAGTGTGATAAGGTCTTGTGGAAATCAACCGTTATTAATTCAATTTAAGGCATATTCAATCATTAAGGCTCATTCCTCTACCTTCCATTATTGTGGTAAGGGGTGCTACAGATATGCAACCAATATTTCAGTCACCTTTAATACAGTCAATTCAAATACTTAGTATGATTTCCAATTTACCTTTCTTATTCAATTATCAATTTGATGAACTATCATTAGGCGGTTCAAGTGGATGTGACATGGTACTTTCCACTCACCATTACATGATAAAACAAAACTTTATGATATAGAGGACTTCCATTAGTTTGGTCAAGCTTGAGAAAATCTGAACAAAGACTTAGAAGTGTAAAATCACTAAAAACCCAATTATGGAATATCATTAAAAATGGGATGGATTGAGTTGTGGGAGTAAGCACCAAAAAGTAATCACATATATGGAATGCACATAATTATACAGTTTTAGGGATTATTAGTGTGTCATATAAATTCAATAAACGACAACAGATGAAACCAGTGGGCCCCACATGAAAATTTGAAAGTCGATGAACATGAAGAATGTGTTATAAACCAAACAACTTAGGGTTTTACTATCCTTTTCCTCTAGTATTGGCCTCTAATTCAGCTTAGAACAGATTATATTAGAGAAAAGGTAAAATTATCACATATCAATAACATGGTCAAGAGAAATAGAGGCGAATAATGACTAAAAAGGACCGGAGTAATTACCATAGCGTATCCTACATGATGAATAAAAGTTCTATTGGATCCCAGAAAAAGTAGATCTTTTGATACCCACCATAGTTATTCAAAAAGATATGAATTGAGAGAAAATGGAGGTTCTATTTTTGGATCCTTTTTTAGGAAGGATGTGGTGGCTTAATTAGATCATTAATGGCCAAATAGTGAAATTACCCAGAAATTTCCCTATGCACAATTTGTCTTCATGGTTTGAAAAACCGTTCGAAGACCATGAACATATATCGAAGAAGAAGGGGCACTAGAATGGTTAAGCTGTATAGACCTGTGCCAAATGTGTGATTTTTCTCTACCCGAAAATAAACCATCCACGTAGTTATGAAAACTATGTGCCAAAAGTTCACCAACCGTGTGATATGGATAGCTTCAAAAATATATGGGTTTTGGGTCTGAAAACTCCTGTTACACCCCTAAGAAATTTTCTAACTCATTAAAAATACATATTAGTTCCAAAATAATGAATTAGAAAAAAATTTGAAGGATCCATAACTGATTGAGAAAACGTGTTCTTAGAGTCTCCCCCATTAAAAGAACGGATCCCCACGTTCACCTTTGAATGGTGTAGTAACACTGTCTGAGAACAATATTGGCCACTAAGGACATATGTTTCTCTCTCTCTCCTATGTATCACAATTCACTCTGACAAGATACCATAACACCCATATAAGAGGTACAAACAGACATAGGAGAACCATCATGCTCCGGTCAATGTTTCATACTGTATACTCCCCAATGGTTGAACCAACACTAAACTCATCATCATCAAGATCAATGGTATGATACAGGTCCACATGATACTGGTGAAGATATGAAACATATAAGACATCATGGATGGCATGGTACCACTGAGGTAGTTGCAACTGATAGGCTACCATCACGAATATCTCAAGGATTTCAAACCGACCTTTGTAATGATGTGACAACTTATATTACTTTGTAACCATCTATTCCCTAGCCTGGGTGATACCCAATGGATAATATGATCCCCAACCACAAACACTTAGGTCATTGATGGAGATAGACCTAAGGTTTTTGTCTAGACTAGGTAGTAATCATATTCTTTCTTATCAACTGAACCTGCTATAAAGTCTCCTAAATGAGATGAGGACCTAATAGGGACGCCTCACCTACCTCTATCCAACACAGGGGTGAAAGGAATGTCCTTCCATAAAATGACTCAAAAGGGCCATATAAATTCTCTCCTAGAAGCATTTATTATAGGATAACTCAATGAGAGGAATATACTATTCCCAAGAACAATAGGAATCAAGGAATCATGATCGAAGAATATCCTCTAGGACCTATATTTTCCATTCCAACTGTCCATCTATTTGAGGGTGAAATATGTTTCATAGATGAACATATCTTCCAATTTCATTATATAATAAATACCAAAATCATGATGTGAAATGAGTGTTACTATCCAAAATGATATTATAAGAGTCCTTGTGGAGTTGTATGATCTCACAGACATGTAGTCTTCCCAGCTCATCAACTAAGAATGTTTCTTGAATACGAATGAAGTGGGATAATTTTGTTAGTCTGCCAATGGAAACCCATAAAACATCTATACTTATAGGAGACCAAGGTAAACAGAATAAAAATTCCATATAAACATAATCCTATTTCCATTTCAGGGAAGGAACTAGGTGTAAAAGGCATTTAGGTCTCTGGTGCTCCAGCTTCACCCGCTGATTGGTGGAAAACCAAATGATAAAGCCTGCTATCTGAATTTTTATCCCATACCACCAATACTAGAGTCACATGTCTATATAAATCTTCAAGATTCCAAGACAAACATCCCATTGATAGGTTTGGGACAGTTTCACCATGTCATCTCTCATATTTGTAGGGACTCAGGCAAGTCCCTGAATGAACATGATGTTGTCTTTATCTACAAAAAAATTAAGAGGTGAGTTATCTCCTGATATACTCTCATATAAAACCAAGCCATCAGGATCTGAAAAGTTTCTAAACATTACCTTCTCTAGGAGGGAAGAGGAATCAATCATGACTGAGAGATAAAACTACTCATTACTATCATGAAACTCTAGATGCATCTCAGAAAAGAGGGTTATTTCCTTCCATTCATCACCTTCTTCCCATATGGCTTGTGTGTGAGTTTTTTGATCAATGCATTAGCAACTAAGTTATCATTCTTATGGTATAGGAAACCACAAAATCAAAGGATTATAGATATAAGAACTATTTTTTTTAATTTCTAGTCACATTTTGATAGATATATTATAGGCTTTTATGGTCCATATACACCATAAATCACTCAACCAATAGATAATGTATCCAATAATATAGGGAATGGAAAACTGCTGCTAGTTCAAGATCATGAGTTAAGAAATTTCACTCATGGGGCCACAACTACCGAGATCCATATACAATGAATCTTTCTTCTTGAATAATCACTACTGCTAGGATAATTACTGATGCATAATAGAAGATGATATAACCTACACCTATCTTGGGAATAAATATAATAGGTTTTGAGTAAAGTCTTCCTTTCTTCTCCTAAAAGGATTTATTGCATGATTATGGCCAGCAGAACTTGACATCATTCATTTTAAGGAACGTGAAAGGTGAAGCAAGGCATGATAAATACTGTATCAAAAACATGTAATATCCAACCTACCTAATGAAAATATGTATGTCAAACATGTTCTTGTGATTCTACTAGGGAACTAAAGAACTAACCTTTTCAGTGTCAATAGATACTCCTGATTCCGATATTGTATGACCCAAGAAGTAATCTTTTTCGATTATGATGTGGCACATAAAGTCTTAGAAAATAAAAAATGCTCTCTTAGTGTACTCATAATGACCTCAATTTATTTAGCATGGTTGTTTTGAGTATGAGAATACACTAAAATTTCATCCATAAAGACCACATCAAATGTATCCAAATAGGGGTAGAACACCCTATTCATTAGAGCCATGAAAATTAAATGTTCATTTTTATGACTGAACAACATAGCTATGTACTCATAGATACCATAAATTCTATGGAAATATGAATGAGTTATGTTAGATTATCTAACTCACACCTAATAATTACCTGATATTGGGCCGATTTTAGTGAAGACCCTAGCCCCTAGAAGATGGTTAAAGAGATATTATATTCAAGGAATTGGATACTAGTTCTTTACCGTAAGATGGACCAACCTTATGTAATTCATAGATATACATAAGGTTCCATCTTTCTTCATGGATAAAATAATGGGAGAACCCCAATCGGATGTACTAGGTCATATAAAACCATTGACCTCTAAATCCTATAACTGCCACTTGAGATTTTGGTACATAGTACATTCCATCGTATTTGGAGGAATGGACACTTGAGATACTCCAAGAACAATCTCAATCATTAAATCCACCTATATCTCAGTAGGTAAGCTACAAAAATATTTGGGAAAGAAATTCATGAAATGATCCACTAATGGTGGGAAATAAACTTATCATAAACCATGATCCTCTATGAAGATATTATCAATCTAGGAGGTTACTCCACCTAGACTGTGATGCTCTGGTCCATCTCTACCTGCTTGGACATCCCACTCACCATTATGTAGATAATTACTAACCTATAGTGATGTAATTGATACCCTCGGGTTATAGTAGTCTACAAAATAATGATACAAAACCATCTAATCTATCCCAATAATGACATGAATCTTTTTATCTCGAGAAGGAAGAGGTTCCATATGTATGGGTAATTGCCTACCTTAAGGGGGAAGTCCCTATACAAGTGTATTCCATCTTTTCGTACCCCTAACGACATATGTATGGTCAATACCCCATCGTAATATTATATCTCTAGTATGATACTATCTGCGATAGATATAAAGATAAAAGAGTTCGATGAACCTATATCAATGAAATAATATTCTATAATAGATGTCATAATAATAGTAACTCATACTATAGATGACCTTGTATATTGATCATTGGGTATCAACTATAGTGCATGCAATTGACCTGATCCACAGACCTAGGCAACAGATGGACTATTGTGATCATAACTGCTCGTTTGGTGTAGTTGGAGATCATGGGACATGCTTCAATGAACAAGACCTCCTCCTCATATAGGCTTATCAGTTATATTCCTAATCCCCTCCCAACATGGCGTAAATGATCCCACTCCAGAAGTTGGAGCTGGCACAGATCATTTTCCACTCAAAGCTGGTGGAATGGTCCTACATAAACACTAATGATTCCCCATATGGCCACAAGACTGACATTCCATTGGCTCTCTATCACAATGATGATTATGGTGACCTTATCATCAACACTGATGACACATTTTGGATAAATTGAAATGATCACTCTAGTTGTCACTCCCATGAAGATAAACCTAGATAAAACTTTTCTTCTCACTATAAGAACTATCGGCTTGACGTGACACTGATACTTTAAACCTGATACTATTGTTGTTCCTCTAGTTATGCTCAGTGATAAAATCATAATTTACTATTCTATATAAGCTAGGAAGATGAAATACATTAACCTATGTATGGATTGTGTACACAATCCCCTACACAAAGTGTCTAGCATGTGAATTCCCACCACATACTAGAAGCAGTGAAAAGTTTTAAAACATAGTAAAATACACTGAATACTCCATAACCACTGTAAAAACCTACTCGAGATGCATGAAATCTCTAGATCTATTATCTCTCAACATATGAGGAAATAACTGATCATACAAGGTAGTCTGGAAATCAACCCATAACGAGCCCTGAGGACATCCAGCTTGTGTAATCACATACCACCAATGCATGGCCATCTAAAAGAATGCATGTGGAAAGATTGAACCTCCAATTAAGATTCATCTCTATAGTATCAAAGATATATAGTGTGGATTATATCCAAGACTCAACCGCATGTAAACCACCTTCCCCTAATAAGGTGGGGGGATGCTGCTACAGGAACTCATGTGTCAAATCTGCCATTATAGGTGCAAGACTTGGAGAACCATTCATGGACATCATCATACTTAGGAAATGATCACAGAAAAGGGGTTCAGTGACCAGATCAGGTACCTTAGGCAGTTCCTCAAGTTTCATTCATGTAGGTAGGAGTGGTGGATTTGGGCCCACCATGTCTGGAACATGTTTATCACCACCCTCTCCGCATATGATATGTTGATTTTGTGGTGGAGTTGATCTAAAAATGATAAGAACAGGCCTTGAGAACATTATTAAGTTGAAAGATATAAGAACAAGTGGAATTTGAACGTAATAAAACTGACTACCCAAGGCATAATACCCCAACCACCCACTTAAATGACCTGGTATTGGTATGTTCTCAATTATATGTTTCATTTCAATTTACACTTAATTTATTGTTTCACTCTGTTATCTTTCTTAAACATGAAAAGGAAGGATAAGGATATAAAACAATATCATTTTATATTTCATGATTCACCTTATAACGGAAATACATTTTTGGGAATCAATTCCCAAACAACTTATCCTTGGAAACAACACCTATTTATTTATAGAAAATGGATTGACATGAGAAATTACCGATCCAAACACATGAGGGCCCATACGCCTCACGAATTGAGATAAGATATCACCCAATCACAACAAAGAGTAATACACACATATGATAACTATAACAACATCACATAATAATCACATACATATTAAGCCATGGTAAACATTGAAATGCACCTATACAGCCTGACAATATGTCTGACATGTGAAATCTAGGTGCCTAGAATGATGCATGTAACAAGGCTCATTTCCCTCATATCATCGGACCAAGGATGAAATAAAATCATCAAAAAATTAATAATCTACAACACCAAAAAACATGTTCATCACCCATTGGTGAAATAATGGAAACAATAATAAGAAAAACAGAACAAACAATTATAATTTAGGCAACTCATGTTTTACCCTGAGTATGGGTTCATGATACCCAAGCACAACTTATGAACATGTTCCCAATGTACCTAATATCGACTCTGTTATCTCCAAAAGTAAATCAATAAAGAAAACTCATCTGATACAACTTTGTGATGTCTCGGACCCAGATTCCACTTAGAAGGTGCCCTGAGCCCGGTGGGTTATGTGGCCTCAAGTTCATCTCCCCAAACTCCAGAGGCTGCTAACTAGTAGCAAGGGCCTAGTGTGTGACTCTGAGGATACTATTCTCTCGTAAATAGATTTTATCACAATGGAGAAATATAATTAGAGGTTAACAGTGAAAGCAATACAAGTAAATTAAAGGAACAATAGGAAATATATATAATAGTAACAACAATGAAAATCACTAGAATAAAATATAAGAATAAAACAATCGATGATGATATGTCTCATCCCTATAAAAATAGAAAACATGGTTTAAGATAGATGTAATAACAATTTTCACAACGTATAAAGGAAATCAGAGCCTATCCCAAGGATCATGAGCTCTAACTCGATCATTTTCTATCAAGATCCATTCTAAACAACAAACAATAATGTGTTCAAAGTCATATGCTTCACTTTTTCAAATCCTTAATTAATGAAATCTACTTTGGGTAACAAATGACTCCCACAAAAGGTGTGATAAAATTGATCGAGACACCACATATATTGTCTATGACATCCATCCTGTGTAATGGAACTATAGCATTGTGCAAACATGCATATATTAACTAAAGGTGCACAATGCAACTAAATACCTATGTAACTTCTTCAGCTCTTAGCTGGTGTCTGAACATAACTAGTCAATTAATTTATTATTACCAGTTTTTCAATGAGTCACATGTTTGTAATAGTGATGGTTCTATCTTGTGACAAGGAAAAATGTGATGAAATTTAATAATGAACATTCAAGGTAATAAGCAAGGAAATTTAGACATCAAGTGTTTCCAACTCATTAAAGACTATAGCCTGGCTAAGGATAAGAGTGTAATACATGGAGAAAATTCTAATGCATTTAACAATAACATGGCTACAAAATCTAAGGATATCTTCCAAAGTTAAATAGGGATAAGTAGAGATATGGACCTACGAGAGGTAACCATGGAACCAACTTTTTAATTTGGGATCCAATGAATGTATCCAATGAATACTTTAATAATATGTGAGGGGTATTATAGTGTCATATTAAGCATCAATGAAAAAAATGGTCAAGATCTTGCTGGGTCTCAACCTAATCAATACAAATCCTTGATTCAGAATGGGATTCCTGAGTACTCATGGAATACCGCAATAAGAATCCAAGGTGAGCTCGAGTTATGCCTCTCTAATTTAATTATGAAGTAATTTAATATTTAATTTGTTCCAATCATTTCCTTACATTAGTGTGATATGGTCAAGTAGCATGAAACCTTTATTAATTCCTTTTAGGACATATTAAATCATTGAGGTTCATTCTTCTACCTTCTTTTAATGTGTTAAGGGGTTCTACAAACACGAAACCTATATTTCATTCACATTTAATATGGTTAATTACTATAATTAGTATAATTGCCAATTTACCTTTCACATTTAATTATATATTTGATGCACTTATGTTAGGCTGGTCAATTGGAAGTGAGATTGTAATTTATATTCACCATTAAATTATACAATAATAATTTATGACAAGGATAGTTACCATTAGTTTGGTCAAGATCAAACACATCTGAGCAATGGTTCAAAAGTGTCAAAACACTAAAAACTCAATTATGGAATATCATCCCACATGGGAAGGTTGTATTTATGGGCGTAACCACCGAAACCTAATCACATATATGGGATGTTCATAATCATATGGTTCTAATAATTATAATCAAGGAATATAAATTAAATAAACAATATCCAATGAAATCGATGGGCCCCACATGAATATTCTTTAATCAATGACCTTGAGGGATGAGTTATAGACCACCCACCATGTGGTTGTACAATAATTATCCTTTTTTATTATCCAGTAATTAATAATTTGGATTAGATCGATGAAAAAGGGAAAATTTCCCACCCCTCGATAACTAGGTCGAGAGAGAGTGGAGAAAAACAACTAAAAAGAGACTTTAGTACATATCATTGTGCATCCAACATGACAAACCGAAGCTTGATAGGATCCCTGAAAAATTGGATCTCTTTATAGCTATTTTAGGTCCTAAAAAATCTCTAAAATGAGGTAAAATGGATTTTCTTCAACTGGATCCTGAGTTAGGGATGAAGGGGTGGCATAATTAGATCCCTAAGGGAGAAATAGTAAAACTACCATAAAATTTTCTTCTGCATAGTTTGTCCGCATAATTTGAAAAAATAAGAGAAAAAAATAGAAGAATACTTGGTATGAAGGGGAATTCACGTGGTTAGGCAGCATAGCTTTGTGTCGAATGGTACAATATGTTTTTTTTAAATAGACAATCTTCATGGTTAGGCAAACCGTGTTCCAACCATGCGACCTAGCCAGTTTCCCAAAAAGATGGGTTCGGTCTCCAAACAAGTCCCCAACTCCCCTAAGACTTTTACTAACTCAGTAAGAATTAATATTATGTATAAAATAATGAATTAGAACAAAATTAAAAGGATTCGTACCTAAGTGATAAACTAGGTTCTTAGATTAAACATGTGAGATATCTATATAACATGAGAATATGGTCATAATAACATCAAGATAACATTTTAAAACCATACCCTACACATCCGAAATCATAAGCTTGAGTCATGGAATAAATCTTGGTAATTTATAAAACATGAATCATAAAAGAATCCATGAAAATAAAACATTATATTATGACATTGTTATAAGAAATAGAGTATTCCATACAAATAAGCTCATAGAATTATCAGTATATATAAATAAAAATTGAAGTAGTAATTATGTTAAGGTCATGAAATATGTCCATTAAATATAATTATGAACAAAAAAACCTAGAATACACATAATATTCTAGGTACGTTCTAATTCTTATGGACATCAAAACTAGGTTTATGCATGAATTTGTAAGCATGAAATCATGTTCACACATAACATATTTACATCATCAGTTATCCAAAATTACCCAATTCATTTCATGTATATATAACTTCATTCCCACCCATAACATAATCATAAGAGGTTCATATTTGTGCCACAATATCATAAATTAATCATCATATATCATAACCCTTGAAGAAGAAATATGTTTACTAAACATTTTATCATAAGATAACCTATGTAAAAGAAACAGGTTTCATAAACATTACATCATATAATAACTCATGGTAAATTAATTGGTTTCATTACCATATTTTCATCATAATAATAAATCATCTAGAAAGAGGAAATTTATGGTATTATTAGATAATATCCCTAGTATATCCTAAGGAACATTTCAGAATATTATTATAATAAATTGAAATACCAAAAACATATCATTAAATCAATCTTGTGAAAAGAAACCTTTCCATTTTGAAATATATCCTTGAAAATCTAAAAAATAAACAAAATATTAATGAAAATAATTCCTTTGAATATAATATTGGAGATATGTAAAGGAAAATTTTAAAAATTATGTGGTCATGAGGGTGGGAAATCCTATTTATGTCATACATGTTATAATAATAATAATTAATTTTAAAATATATTATAAATAGTAAAACATGGTTATAAATGAATCTAAAAAAATCATTTTTGGTAGTAATAAAATTCGTTAAAACATTTTATAAAACATAAAAATTGTATAAAAATGGTTTTTGACTGTAGAGAGAAAGAAATTTATTTTTTTTAAACAAGTTCTTTCAGAATCATAATTACATAAAGTGAAAAGAATTGAATGTAATAAATTTATTCTACATAAATAATGAGATTATTATTAATTCATTAGTTTCTTGAAAGTAATTTTATAGTATTTAATCATTAGACACTTATTTAAAAAAAATATAAAAAATAAATTTATATCATTAAGACTTTACAGTATTTTTATATTTTCAATCATAATCTAAATGAAAAAAATGAAATTATTATGGATTTTAATAAACCCATTATTTTGTATATAATCATCAATTATTAAATTCATTAGCCGAAAGTACTCCATATAAAATATATAAGTTGTTAATATAGCAGGTATCTTAAAAATGTAAATTTCAGAGTAAAATGCCTTCCCTCATGTCTCGAAATTCTTCATAGAAGTTTTGAACTATTTTATAATAAAAATAGGATTATTATAAATATATTCTAGAACCATAATAATATATATCATACCATATAATATGACCTTTTATTATCCATTCATTATCAATTTCATGTTGAAATCATTTGTTTGGGTAATATATGATATATTTTTAGTATATATTTTGGTTTGGTAGTTTTTGACATTGTACATTGATCATTCTTAAAATATCTCCATAATATTAATCTCAATATAAATATCACATATTTTTATAATATACATATTTATAGTCCTTAATAAATGTTATACATATAAAACGAATTACACCATTCATGAAAACGTGAAGTCGTACATACGCATTAACAACATTTTCATTTTTTCATGGTTGTAAAAAAGTAATATTAATAGTAATTAACAATTTAAGAATCATTATTTTATAATATAAATAAAATATTATAATAAAATCCATCATTTTTACCATCCATGACTGAATTAAATTGAAACCAAATCACATCACTTTGTGGAGGCGATAGTCCACACGTACGGACTAGTGACATTATCATTTTACAACAAATTATAAGGTAAGAAGGTATATGTGATATTATAATAATATAAGTATAATATATCCGTAAATATTATATATAAGTATTAATATATTAAATAAATCATTGTATCTATCCATTAGATGTGGTGATGGAAAACGAATTACATCGGTTAATCAGGTGGTAGTCCGTCGTACACAATATTGACAGTTTCATTTCCGATTTGATGTGAGAGGGCATGGATATAGTTAATGAAATCATCATAGTAATATCTCAGTATATGGTACATATTTGTTTTGTTAAATTTTAATTATTAATACTTTAATGATGTTTGTAAGAGGAGAAGTAAAAATAATATAGAGATTATTGAGGAAAATAAACTTTTTTTCCAAAAAATATCGATTGGATATCTTAATAAAGGCCCTAGGGATGGATTTTTGGGAATAACAGTAGATATATAATATGTATAAATATTTTAGGTAAATATTTATCAAGGTTTGTTATATATAAATGGCTTATGTAGTGTGAACAAGTGAGGTGAGGAGGTTCCTTTTTATAATTGAGGCGGAGTGACATTTTTTTAGATGCACCAAACTATTCAATAATGGAAAGTCAGTCTTGTAACACCCTGAGATTTTATGAGATATATTATTTTTAATTTCAGTAATATCTTATGTTTTAGGCTACACAAAGATTATCTTGTGCTATACTCCACACCATATTATCTTTTAGTATACACAACACAATTCTTGGATTGTGTTACACACAATTTGAAGTTCGTTTGATAGTAGTTATTCAACGCAACATTGAGTGTATATATATATTCAATGTATAAATGAAATATGGATGGATTCTGTTATATTCAATAATAAATGAGTCTTTCACTACATGCAATTGTGACTTCGTTTGCATTACACGCAATCGCGACCTTCCTCGATAGCGTGTGTTTTACGCAATACCGAGTTTCACTAAAAAATTATATATTATTATAAAATAATGAAATAGCCATTATGAATAGTATTAACAAAATTTTTAATTTTATAACATTATAAATCATCTTACACATTTTCTAGAATTAGATATGAAAACAAAATCAATTTTTCCGATAAAGAAGTATTTTTAAAAAAATGCAGTTTCACCGCATTTGATGACACACCCAATTTAAATATACCTTTTGACATTCTTATAAGTTCAATTTTACAAAATAAACTTCTTCTTTAGAATCAGGATATAATAATTAATATTGTATAAAGTTTTGATATTTTTCGGAAAACATTCTTATTTTGTTGAATAGTAAAAACACGCTAAATTTTACTTAAAAACAACTTTTTTCATCGAGATAATTTATATGGATAAATTATAATAGTAAATTGTTTTAAAGTATAAATAGAATATATTTTTATAATTTAATATAATTTATATCATTCTCATTGATTTTACCTTGAATTCATAGTTTAAATCAATTCAATCTTTTGTATGGTCTTAAACAGAAACCCAATTTTTTCGACAACATGATTGATTTTAAATTAATTACTGCAACATCAGTGTTTTGAATTTGGAAAATGGACTCCACATTTGAAATCAGTAGGTCCAAATTATTTAAATAGGATACTTTTTATTTTTGGGCGTTATGAATAGTAACTATGGTAAATTTTATTAACCACTGTTAAAGGTAGATTAGGTAATTATGGGTAAAAATAATATTATAAAATTTACCTAACACTTGTTTTAATATAATTAGATAATTATATTTAGTCCTAAAACATATTTTAGTAAAAATGGAATCCATTGGAACCCACTTTGATGTAATGAAGACCTTTAATTTATATTATTTTAATGAATGTGAAATATGTCTCACTGAAACTTTTATAATTAGATTATTTTTAATATAAGGATATAGAGAATTTAATTTCGATTATAAATACTCGTTTGAAAGCTTAAATGTTTTTCTTTACCATGGTTATTTATTTTTAGTTTTTAAGAAATATTAAATTACCTTAATATCTTATACATTAATGATGTAGCAATTATTTATTTAGTGAACAATCAATTATATAATTTTTATTAAAATGATAATAACTAATAAAGGACCATAAACTTGACCAAACATTATTGGAAGAGTTTATATATACCCTAAGAATCAAAATTTAAATTTTTTGGACCATTTGGAGCCTTATAAAACAGATTAAGTCATTTATATTAATTTATTTTAAATGATGTCAAAGATTTCACCTTCATAATTTAATAAATATAACAATTTAAATTTTGTGATTTTAAGATGATAAATTCGAGTAAAGATATTATTATGAATGGTATTATATTTATCTTCATAATAGGATTATATTTTTAATTCTTATGCAAATAACAAGTATATTAAATGATTATACAAAAATGATGTATTAATTGTTTTATTAAGAGAAATATCAAATAAATGGTATTATAAATATTAAAATAAACAATATATGTACTAATTAATGTTATGCACAAATTTTCTAGATGAATGTGACATGATAGGAATATATTAAACATTTTTTTCGAATATATACTCTGTATGGATTTTATATAAATTCAAATAAATGAATAGTGTCAAAATTAACTCTATTGTTATTTTATAAAAATAACTTATTATTAAATTGTTTTAAAATCACATAAATATTTAAAAATTATGAATTAAGATTTATATGGTCTAAAGTGTCATAAATTAACAAATTATGTATAATTCACAACACATATGTAATTATTTTTAACAATTTAAATTTTAGAATATTATTACCAAAAATAAGATTAAATAAATTAAATAAGGATAAATAAAATTGATAATGTTTAAAATAATTTTCCAACATGTCTAAATTTGACTGGTTGATGGGATTACAACCCTATAATACCTCATATCCAGTTTTTTGTCACTTTGGAAGTTATTAAGTGGGGTTTCAATTTATTATAAATTAATATTATTGAGGTTTCCAAAAGTGTCCCTCTCTTCCCTTATAAAAGGGGACCTCCTCCCTCTCCTCCTCACACCATTTTGAACCATAATTCTCTTCAAAACCATGCCAATTTCTCTTTTCCACTACCCTAGAAACATACTAGAGGTCCTGGCCTTCTTAAAAGTCCAACTTTAGTGCCCTAAGAGGAGGTTAAGAAGAGGCACGTCGAGGAAGAGGTAATCTCTTCAACCGATTTATTAAAGTTTCATTCTTCTTATACTTCCTCTTTTTTATTTGTATCATTATAAATTAATAACATCAGTATCACTCATATACTGATATGTTATTATAAATATGAAATAAACCTATTTCACCTTCTATCCATCTTACGGAAAACGAAATCACCGCGCGTGCGTACGTACGGAATACCGTCTCCACGCCGTGGTGTAATCTATTTTCCACCACCACCATACATGGATGGTTATAATGGTGTAAAGAATAACTATATATGATTATTATAATATGATACTAATTCTGATATAATCTATCATCCACTCCAATACCAATCAATAATTATGGGAACGATATCGTCGCTTGTGCGTACGTACGACTTACCGTCTCCACGATGCGATGTGATACGTTCTACATGATCTTCACTAGACCATGATTATATAAATGAATTGAGTGAAAAAATATGATATATGTTATACTACTACCATTCTGTAAATTATGTAGCTATAACCTAATATTATAAATAATAATTTATTTGACAAAACACGCATAAGAACGTAAAGAAATGAACACCCGAATTACAAGTAGCAAAGAAATATTACTAATATAAAGCTAATAATATGACCATATATGATATAATAACAATGAGTATGATTCTTGAATAAGTCAATGACATTATTTAAATCATTATACAGGTGGTTTGGATATGTAGAAAGCATATCGGACCTAAGGTAAGGGAAAATATCACAATCTCATTTTTATCCGAGATTGTTTATACTTCAGAATTTACTAGGGAATATTTATCATCCACATCCAAGTTTACGAAATATGTAATATTATTTCTATCCTACTACAATTTTTTAAATCCATTTTACATATTGGTGAATTTTTAGTAAAATATATGAAATGAATCTTTTGTCATTACTAGTACGAGATACTTTTTGACTTTCTCGACCAAAGTACGAGAAGAATGTTTATTTAATTTATACGGATTGAATATATTTTTATGATTTCATAGAACATTATTTCAATGAATCTTACTTTACATGTTTTCAAGATTATTCTTAATTAACTTCTTTTAGTTTAATATTGTATGACATGTTAAGAAAGGAAAAATGTTTTTAAAGTAGAATGGATATTTTCCGGAGGAATGGAGTTCAAGTGTTTTATAAAAATTATTGTCTATCTAAGATAATATAGGGTAATGTTTTTATCCATATTTTTACATTTATTTTCATACATTATGATGATATTATTTTTATGAAGTCCATTAATCTTATATGGATTATGTTATGAAGGCATGATGTTTAAGAATCCCATTATTATTATATGGGTTATGCTATGATATATGATTTATGATTTTGTGGCACACATAAGAATGGTTTTATTATGATATGGGTGGGAACTATATCTCCCTCTAATGCATTGGGTAAAGATTTATATCTCATAAAATAGACAAGTATTGAACGGTATGTTAATTTGGTTCTATGATCCAGGACTGGAACGAGGAGTGAACTCGATTCATTAAGGGAATTTGTCCACTATGATGGTCTTGGCAACAATGCCTTGGATACTGTGGAAATTATATCACATTCTTAATGGTTTACACAAATAAATGTTTTATTCCCATGATATTTTATCATGATTAAGGTTTCTTAATGATCTAATCCTTACGTACTTCCATGTTTTATGTCATTGCTCACGATTTTGATGTCTAAACATTATGTTAATGTTTTTATGTTAAAATGTATATGATAGGTTTTATTTTCTCGTTGCATACCCTTACTGAGAATTTTATTTCACCATTTATATGTTTTCTTTTCACCAGGATTTAAAGAACGATTTTAGGTAAGTAAACAAAAGGGTAAGATCTTAATGAAAGATGTTAAAGATCTTTCACCACGATTAGAAGATTATGTTCTATGTTTCCAAAGACACTAAACTATTACAGTCCTTGAGTGTTTTTTTGTTATATATTTAGTATTATGAAAAAGTAATGTCATGTCCTTATACGTCAAGATTTGGGTCTCTACATTTGGTATCAGAGTAAAGGTTTATTTAATCATTGGAAACTAGGACGTGAAAACTTTAGTGATATCCCTAGAGAAATTTCTAAGGCATGTCTAGGGATGTACCTAAGGTTAAGTATAAGTATAGGTTATAGTCCTAGAATTACAGTAACGATCATAGAATTAATCCTAATATGTTATATATTGAAGGTACTCCCCTTTATTATGTTACTTTCCTAGCATGATTTTTTCATCTTACACTATTCTTTTTTGGGTTTTAGATGATGGATGGAACCCGAAGGAACCATGTTGATCAATTTAATGGGAAAAACAATGATTTTCCTCCTCAACAATCCAATGTTATGGGAGATGGAGTGAAAAATCTTATTTCTATAATTACCCAGGCAATGAATCATTTTGGACTTCCAAATGAGCAGAGAAGGGAACAATATTCTATTCAGTCCTTCATTAGGCAACATCCACCTTCTTTCAATGGGTTTTCTAATCCAGTTGTTGCTGAACAAGGGATCAGTACAATTGAAAAGATATTTTCTATACATCGCTTCTTGGAACAAGAAAAAGTCATTCTGGATATTTTCTGCTTAGAAGGTAAATCAGACCAGTGGTGGACACTAATTAAGAATATAGTGCCCCAAGATGAAATTGAATACATGGAATGTGATGAGTTCAAGAATTTGTTTTTCAGTAAGTATTTCTATTGTATTCTTTGAACAAAGATGGAAAAGGAGTTCCTTGAGCTTAATCAAAAGGATGATGAATCTGTTGGTATATACCATGCAAATTTTACAAGGCTTGCAAGGTGTGAATCTGGATTTATCATCCAACCTGAAAGTAATTTTGATCGATTCCTCAGTGGCTTAAAAACAAGTCTTCGAAGGGAATTAGATATAAGAGACTTCAGTAGCTATGATGAAATTGTGCATTGTGCTATCAAGGTAGAACTGGAAGTTATTGGTACATATCCATCTCATGGTTTTGAAAAGAAACGAAAGATTGAGTTCAAAGAGAAATCTATGAAATATAGTGAAATTAAGAATAATGCTTATTTATTCTCAATGTGTGGAAAGAAGCATGGTGGAGATTGTCTAAAAGGAACTAAAAAATGTTTTAAGTGTGGAAAATAATTTCATCGAGTAGTTGAGTGTCGAAGTAATGGGAAAAAGGTAGCTAATGATGTGAATAGAGAAAATACTATAGAGAACGCACCACCAACACTTCAATGCTACAAGTGCAAGGAAATGGGGAATTATGCTAATCAATGCCCTAATCCAGGGGTTAATGATGATCGACATCAACAACCTCTTTAGGCAAAGTAAAAGGATGTCTCATGTGATCACTATTGGTGATGTTGAATATGATAATGATGTGGTGGAATTATTAAGTGGTTATGTAATAGGATTCCAAAATAATGTTGTATATAGTATCTTAGAATATTGGAATATTTATGTATTGGTATTTTGTGGTTTTCAATAATTTTATGGTACCGGTAACCATGAAAACTGATTGAAATATTTTTGGAAAGCCGATGATATGCACATAATGAAGGGATAAGGAGAAAATGAAAATTTTAATAGTATTCATGAGATCATGACTGATATTAGGACAATGTGATATCATGGTTTGAGTATATAGAAATTTTGGGATTTTGGTATGTGGAAAGAGTTAACTTTTGAGAGCATTCATGTTTTCACTAAGGTTATATGGTAATTCAGGTTTCAATAGAATATGTGATTAAGGTATTCACATGTTTGGAATGTGACCAACAAGATATATCTTATGATATATGGGGGATAAATGATGGTATTCACATGCTTGGTTGATGAAATTTCTATTAATATTTTTCTTTATACTATAAGATTGTATAGAAGTATTTTTAATAAGGCTAATGGATGGAATGGATTAAGTTGTACATCAGATAGAATTGTTTAAGGCTAGAAATTTTTATTTCGATACTATTTCTGGAAGGTAATAATACTGTAGTTTTAGAAAAAGGACAACCCATAGGATGAGCGACAACCCATCCCATCAAACAATGTTTTGAGAATCGAACCCACAACCGAAGTGGGACATGCCTTTATTTCCCAGCACTAGCCTACATGAAGTCCTTGGTTAGTAGAAACTAGTTTTATTAAGTAGAATGATAGATGAAGTATAAGTCCATTTTGGAACCATATACGATTAATCTCACCATAGAAGGACTTATGTATATAAATTTTTCTAACCTTATGTTTGAGATAGATGAAATGAAGTATCATTTTATCACATGATATTCTAAAATTTCACTAAAGAAAAATTCAACTTCATTTTTTAAGGGATGAAGTGGAAATTGTTCGAGTCACTAGTAACAATGAGATTGTACCAAAATCAAGTAAGTAATTATTTTAATTCAAAAATTCATCATCATTTGGGAAATGATCATGAAAACAAAAATTGTCGTCCTAGTGCTCTCATATCTGATGAATCATATGGTACCTTAGATCATCACAAATTTGTGGCTTTGTGAACATTGGCTTTTTCCAAGCCATATTCTCTACCACACTCCATCAGAACTTGATAGTTAGATTAATCTACTATATCCATATATTCACTTATGTTCTCTTATATGGGAACTCAAGAGATGAGTTACTTTTGGTATCCATTTTGTTTCTAACATTAATTTTATTAAAATTTATGTTTTAGTATTCCTTTTTATGATGTGGGTTTCTATGAAAGAAACTCTCAAGTAATAAACCATTTATAACCCCTACGAATTTCGAGGGAGAAATTCATTTTAATGGGGGTAGAATGTAACAATCTGAGATTTTATGAGATATATTATTTTTAATTTATTTCATATCATACTTTGTATGCTACACTAATATTATCTTGAGCTATACGGAACACAGTATTAGCTTGCAGTATACGCAACACTATTCTTGGACTGTGTTACACCCAATTTCATGTTCGTTTGATAGTAGTTCTTCTATGAAACATTGAGTGTGTGTATATATATATATTCAATGTATAAATGAAATATGGTTTGATTATTTTATATGCAACAACAAAAGAGTCTTGAACTACACGCAACCCTAACTTGCCTTGTATTACACGCAATCACGACCTTCCTCGATAGCATGTGTTGTACGCAATACCGAGTTTCACTAAACAATGATATATTATTATAATATTATGAACAATCCGTTATGAAATTTATTAACCTAATTTCGAATTTTATAACATTATAAATCATCTTACACATTTTCACGAATAAGCTATGAAAACAAAATCAATGTTTTAGATAAAAGAAGTATTTTTAAAAAAATGCAGTTTTACCACCTTTTGATGGAACTCCCATTTTAAATATATTTTTTGACAAGTTTATAAGTTCAATTTTACAAAATTAACTTCTTATTTTGAATCATGATATAAAAATTTACATTTGATAATGTTTTGATATTTTTCTTACAACGTTCTTATTTTGATGAATAGTAAAAGCACGCTAAATTTTACTTAAAAATTTCTTTTTTTATCAATATAATTTATATGGATAAATTATAATAATAAATTGTTTTAATGTATAAATAGAATATATTTTTAACATTTAATATATTTTATGTAATTAGAATTGATTTTACATTGAATTCATAGGTTAAATCAGTTCAATATTTTGCAATGTTTTAAACAAAAACCCATTTTTTCAACAATAAGATTAATTTTAAATTAATTACTACAACTTATATTTTATTAATTTGGAAAAATAAATTAAAAATGTTTGAATAAGTAGATCCAAATTATGTTAATAGGCTTATTTTTCTTTTTGGGAATTATGAATAGTGACTACAGTAAATTTTATTTATCACAGTTAAAGGTAAATCACCTAATTAATGGTAAAATAATTATTATAAAATTACCCCAAAACATGTATTCACATAATTGGATGATTATATTTCGTCCTAAGGAATATTTAAGTCAAAATGGAATTCATTGGAACCCACTTGGATGTGATTAAGACCTTTCATTTATTTTATTTTAAAGAAAGGGAAATATGTCTCAATCAAACTTTTATAATTAGAATATTTTCAATATAAGGTTTTACAGAATATAATTTTGATTATAAATACTCATTTGACTGCTAAAATGTTTTTATTTATCATGGTAATTTTTTTGTAATTTTTAATAAATATTTAATTACCTTAATAGCTTATTCATTAATGATGTTGAAATTATTTATTTAGCGAGAAATCAATAATATAGTTTTCATTAAAATAATAGTACTTATCAAAAGGACCGGAAACTTGACCAAAACTTATTGGTCGAGTATATATATACCCAAATCATCCAAATTTCGATTTGGGGACCATTTGGATCCTTATAAAACAGAATATGACGCTTATATTATTTTATTCTAAATGATGTCAAAGATGTTACCATCATAATTTAATAAATATACCAATTTAAATGATGTGATTTTAAGATGATAAATTCAGGTAAAAATATTATTATGAAAGTTATTATATTTATATTCATCATAGGATTTTATTTTTTATTTCTATGCAACTAATACGTATATTAAAGGATTATACAAAAATGATGTATTAATTGTTTTATTAAAATAAATATCAAATAAATAGTTTTATAAATAGTAAAATAAAATATATATGAACAAATTAATATTCTCCGCAAATTTTATAGATTAATATGACATTTTATGAATCTGTTAAAAAATTTTGTTCAAATATATTCTATGTGTTGGTTTTATTTAAATTCAAATTAATGAATAGTGTCAAAATTAACACTATTGTTATTTTATAAAAATAACATATTATTAAATTGCATAAAAATCACATAAATATTTAAAAATTATAAATTAAAATTTATATGCTATAAAATGTCCTAAAGTTCTGAATTATGGATAATTCAAAACACATATGTAATTATTTAGAACAATTTAAATTTTACAATATTATTACTACAGATAATATTAAATAAATTAAATAAGGATAAATCAAATTGATAAGTTTTAAATTATTTTCCCAAAATGTATAAATTTTATTGGATTATGAGATTACCTCAAATCCGAATTCGAGTCACTTTGAATGTTTTTTATGTGAGGTTTGAATTTATTATAAATTATAATTTTTGAGGTTTCCAAAAGTGCCCCTCTATTCCCTTATAAAAGGGAACCTCATCCCTCTCCTCCCCAAACCATTTTGAGCCATCAAGCTCTGCAAAACCCTGCAAATATCTCTTCTAAACTTCCCTAGAAACATACTAGTGGTTCTGGTTTTCTTCAAAGACCAACTTCAGTGCACTAAGGGGAGGTTAAGAAGAGGCACGTCGAGGAAGAGGTAATCTCTTCGACCCATTCTTTCATGTTTCTTATTTCTTCTACATCCTCTTATTTATTTGTTTCATTATAAAGTAATAACATCAGTATCACTCATATACTGATATAATATTAAAAATTTTCAACAACCATATTTAATCTTTTATCCATCCTATGGAAAACGAAATCACCGTGTGTGTGTGTACGTACGAAATACCGTCTCCATGTCGTGGTGTAATCTATTTTCCACCACCACCTTACTTGGATGGGTATAATGGTGTAAAGAATAACTATATATTATTATTATAACATGATACTAATTATTATATATTTTATAATCCACTCCAATTCCATTCAATAATTATTGGAATGATATCGTCGCTCGTGCATACGTACGGCTTTCCATCTCCACGATGCGATGTGATTCGTTCTACATGATCTTCACTAAACCATTATTATATAAACGAATTGAATAAATAAATATGATATATATTATAATAACACCATTTTTAAATGATTTATCTATAACCTAAAAATATGAATATGAATTTATTCGACAAATCACGCATAAGATAATAAAGCAATGAACACCCGAATAACAAGTAGCAATGAAATATTACTAATAAGAAGCTTAGAATATGACCATATATGATATCATAACAATGATTATGATTCTGGAATAAGTCAATTACATTATTTAAATCATTATAAAGGAGTTTCAGATATGTACATAGAATATCAGACCTAAGGAAATGGAAAATCTCGCAATCTGATTTTTATACAAAATTGTTTATTCATCAGAATTTACTGGGGAATATTTATCATCCATATCCATTTTCCTCATTATTTAATATTATTTATATACTCCTACAATTTTTTAAATCCAATTTTATCTATTGGTGATGTTTTAGTAAAATATTTGAATGGAATCTTTTTTCATTTTCAGTACGAGATACTTTTTGACTTTTTCAGCAAAAGTATGAGAAGAATGTTTTTTTAACTTATACGACATGAATGGAATTTTATGATTTTATAGAACATTATTTCCATGAAGATTAATTTACATGTTTTCATGTTTATTATTAATTAAATTCTTTTAGTTTAAAATTTTATGACATGTTAAGAAAGGAAAAATGATTTTAAAGTAGAAAAGATATTTTCCTCAAGAATGGAGTTCATGTGTTTTATCAAAATTATTTTCCATCTAAGGTAATATAGAGTTATGGTTCTATACCTATTTGTACATTTATTTTCTTATGTTATGATGGGATTATTTTTATGAAGTCCTTTTATCATATTTGGATTATTTTTGAAGGCATGATGTTTAAGAATCCCATTTTTAATACATGGGTTATGCTATCAAAGAAATTAAATTTATTAAATAGAAATATTATATAAAATATTAAGCTGTATTATTCAAAATCAATTAAATAATTAAATCCTATTAATTTTAACATGATCTTGGTTTTCGTGTGTTTTAAATTTTATTATTTATTTACAAAAAACCCACATCATAAAACTATTATAAAAAGATCCTCATAAATTGTGGCCAAGGAAACTATGGATGTTATCTAGAATAACAATAAATATTTATCCAAATAAGACAAAAATATGTAAAAATATGAAATTGTTGGAGAAAACTAATTCCCAAGGGCTAATAGAGAGTGATAGATAATGTGGTAATGATAAAGCTAACAAAAATAAAGCCATAAAGATGTGACATGTGAAAAGACACTGATTCAATAGAAATGATTGTAATAGGATAATATAATCATTTTAAGACCCATTTAACTAATGTTTAAGGGTTCAATACTATTAGATATATAACACAAAAAAATATGCTGAATTGATATATGTGAACTTAATACAAACAATTTCATCCATTATTACGATCAATTTTTCAATAAATATTTAATAAATTAATGAATATATATTATGAATTTTCATATGTATAAAAAGCACTAAAATTAATTTTTATTGGATTATATGATCCATTAATGAGTGAAATTTCATTATGTATGTCTGTATACATTTACTAAAACTAAAATTCTTATCAAAAGTTAACCAATATAATACAATAATATATAAATCTCAATATAATCACCAAAATTTCAATTTAATCCATCTATAAAGTACTTATACTTAAAATAATCCAAAATAAATTAATAAAATAAAAATAAAAAAAGTAAAAATTAGATCATTATTTTGTAAAATCAACTTAACATCATTCCACCAAATCTTATAAAGTGACTCTTAATGTCACATAATAAATATTTCAATACATTGATCATTATAAAAACTCAATCCAAAGATATGTTCTTCCAAAATTTACTATACATTTTATATTAAATAAGGTCATATTTTATAAATTATATTACATGAATCCAAAAATAAGGAAAACTGAATCATATTTTACTTTTCAACAACATAAATAATCATTTTCAAGGTCAAAAATACTATCTGATTTACTTCATCAAATGACAATCATCTATTTATCCTAAATAAAAATTATTATATCATCATCAAAAAAATATTAATTTTTTTCTTTCCCCCATTATTTTTTTAATAAAATATCACCTTGAAATTTAATCAATTTTCTAGGTCTTCAGTACTATTGCACATGTGATTTAAAATCCCTATAGAAAACAACTACAGAACAATATATATATATATATATATATATATGTTTCATGATTTTTATAACCAGCATATCATTAATATAAAACATATACAACAAAATTATCAGATCATAATACATAAACACATCAATCATTTTTCTTCCATATTAAAAAAATTCATAGGATTTCACCAACTTATTCCTTATTACATCTTTTCTATAATATGAAATATGGATCATGTATTCAGATTCCCCAACTTCAATTTAATCATGACACTTACTTTTAGCGTAAAAACTCCTATTTATAAAGCACAAAAATATCCTAATTCATTTTATATATATTCATGATCAGTAGTAAAAACATTACTTATACTACCTTGTTGATGATCTTCACAATCTTAACCCTAAGGGATCAGTTTTCACAATACCCATATGTTCAACATTTATAACATTTAACCATCAATGATACCTTAGGGAAAAACATTATTCCCATAAATGACATTGATTTTTTTTCATTTTTCCATGGAAATTGCATTCTTCTTATACTTATTTTACAAAATTATTACATATTACCATTAAACTAAGACATTCAATTCAGGTGTTCTTTCCACATATTGGACATTTTAGGAGCTAAATATTCATTCCTATGTGGTTTTCATGAGACTTTTATCTTTATATTATTAGGTATTCCAAGATACACACCAATTTTGAGATTTTAAGTCATATAAGAAGATAGATAATTTTGTAAAATCGTAAAGATTCATATTTTATTCATTTATCATGTCCAAATTCATCCTATAAAACATAACAATCATCATTAAGATGATTCCTTTAGTTTCCATCCAATGAAAAAACTTAAATAAGTATAGTGTGAAAAATAATAATAATTTTATGAAACAACATAGTCATGAATCATTGTTAATTGGATTTATAAATCATTAAACATACTTTTCAATCTATGATTCCATACTTTTATCTGACTTAAATTGTAGTTATCATTTATTCAAATATTTCTGTATGGTTTATAATGTGTTTTTTGAATTTACAAAACATATCCCCCATGAGTGTCTTGGAAGGTGTCTATCAAGGCCCATTATCATCTACTAGATAATTGTCTGGTCAATGAACAATGTTCCCTTTATAGATCCTAACCATATGTACAACTATGCTAGAGCCACATCCACTTGTAGTATATATACAGGGATGAAATTTCTTTAGATACACTCACTCTATCATTTAAAAAAATTCCCAGATATTTTTCTATACTTTTAATTATACCATAGGTTCTCATAAATATATTCACATCAACTTTTTCCGTGGTAAACTACACCTTTATCCATTATCATATTTAGAGACATTGGCTTATTATATGTAGATACTACATATTATTAGATAAATATTTATTACATAACATAATTATAAATTCTATAATCATATAGGATTTGTATCATTGTAAACATGGACACATAAATACCAATTTCCTAAGTGAACCAAATTATCTTTCACTATGGTATTTTTAACCAAAACCCTTCGTAGAAATATCACATATAATACAATACTTTTTGACATGGGGGAATTTATTCTTAAGAAAGGGTTAGAATAGATGCTCATTAAGGGTAATCTAGGGAGATATCAACATAACCAGAGAATATGGCTTTGAGCATATGATGATAACATTAGAAAACCACATTCAACTCAACATAGATCATAAACATGAGTTATGGAATAAATCATAGTTATTTATAATATATAAATCTTAAATTAATGATGGAACATAATTCATTAGTGAAAAAAATCGGTATAATATATAAATTATTGGTATTCACATAAGATTATAACATTGTGAACATGTATAAATATAAAAAGATTACTCATTATGTTATGTGCCCAAAATTATTCCCTTACATAAACATATGAAAATGATAACAAAGTCCACACATAATATTCTGTACATAAAATCCTAATCAATGCGTAAACATATAGAAATTAAATATTTCTCCATGTTCAATCTTATGGAAATGAAATCCAAACCTAGCCCTACTCTTGTGAAAAAAATATTCCACTCATGAAACTGTGAACATGAAATTAGGGTCAGCCGTAACATATTTACCTTGAAATTTATCCATCTTTACCCAATTCACTAGAGGGCTATATAACTATAGACCCTCTAATTAGAAAATCACAAGACATTTTTATATATTCCATAAGATCATAAAACCTATAATAATAGAAGCATTAAAAAATTATTCAGAAAAATATAATTTCCATTATCAAATGAACATATTAAAATTTTATAAATTATAAAATAATAATTAAAAAAATTCATTAAAAATAACAATGAAAACCTATAATGGATGATTTAAATCATTTAATGGTCATGGTGGTGTGAAATGTCATCCGTGTCATAAATTTTAAAAAAATATTCCTTTCTAAAATATTTTTAAAAAGTAATACATAAGAAAAATTACTTTTTTAAATCAACATATAATAGTAAAAACATTATTTAAAACATTTTTATAATAAAAACATAAATAATTTATATGATTTTCAACCAAATAAAGAAATAATTTTTATTTTTCTTAACAACATTCATTCAGTATTTTCATTAATTAAATCAATGAAGATTATTGGAAACTTGTATTCCACATAATTTACAAGAGGATAAGAATATTCATCAATTTATTGAGATTTAGATCATTGTGTTTCTTCATTGAAATTATAATCATAAACCATACAGATAAATAGTGAGATTATAACATAAAACCTTTTCAACTTCGGTAATGCTTGAATCACAATTCGCATGAAATAAATATCTTTATATTGATAAGAATATCCACATAATTTTAATGATAAGAATAATAATATTCATTCATGTGTATAATACACATTACATTAAATAAATAAGTGGTATACCTAGCATGTGTCACACAAAAGTGAAATTTAGAGGAAAACCACGTACCAAAAGTCTTAAATTTCATCATACAAATTAGAAAGTCATATATAAGAAATATATATTAGTTATTCTTTTTTAATATATATATATCATACAATATATAATTAACTTTTATTACACATAAATTAAAAATTCATTATTGAAATATTTGTTTTGGGTAATAAACGCATTGTATTTTGTGAATTTTTTGGTTTGGTAGTTGGTCCTTTTAATCTGATCATGGTTAAATAAAATATGAAAATATAATAATGATATTGGTTCATTATTAAAAACTTCATGGGGTTTGAAATGAGATTTTTTCTGGTCATGGGATGAACCTTTCATGTTAGACACATATTTCCACATCCTTTCTGGGCGGTTTATAGCGGGGATTATTCGTGAAACTAGAAACAACTAGTGTTTACAATATTCAATATCTTTCACAAACCTACATTATAATGGAAGGTGGTCAAATGTAAATGGCTCCAAAAATTATTAGGGAATCACATTAATCAAGAGGATTGGAGGTTTGGCTCCTCAAATCTTTTTTGGGAGGGTATTATTGCCTAATATGGGATAGTATAATATATTTATGATATATTCAGGAATCATTTAAAAATTCCCAAATATTGAATGACAATCCATATATTATCAATTAATTAATATCATTTATTTTACTTTGAATCTTTTTTTTATGTACCATAGGTTCTCCATCGATGTGGATAGATGTATGTATCTATGGTTTCCCATCAATGATACCATTTTTACACAGATTAGAGATTCTTATGTCATTTATCATCATAATGATGGTTTTAAGACATGTATTGGAAAAATCTATAATTTATGATCAATTATTAATAAAAGAGTAGTTTTGGTGGTGGATTGGGTCCCAGATATGGGTCTCCAATATAACCTTATAAATATAATCATAGATCATGTAGTTTAGTTACACCTAACAAGACACATCATGGATTTTAAGGTCATGTGATATGGAACAAAATGTGAAGTTTTACATCATATGGTTATGATTTTTATGTAAAATGGTCCAACACAAAACTGTTTTGGTTCTTACATTGTAGTTTCCCAAGAGTAATGGAAAGGGTGTATCCCCCTAATATGGGAATGTCCCCCCTAGGGATATAGAATAAAGAAGGTCAGTGTGAATTTTTTAGTATTGGGTTGGAACATCTGGGAGGCTTCCTATGTATATCTTTTTGACTATAATCAAATAACATATAGTTAAAAATAATATGTATTATACTAATGAAGAGTTCAAAGTATTATTCATTTCAAATATTGACATACGAATGGTTATCAGACAAGGAATATGTACCATTGAGAGGATAGAACCATAGATTTGGTGCGTACAATGAATAAGATGCTTAATGAAAAGGAAAGTGGAATATCTAAAAAATACACTCTATTAAGACATGTATTTGATCATGAATATTTCAGGTTCTTCACTAACCTCTAATCATACATTAGCCATTCTCATTGTGAATAACAATTAGAAGATAATAATCTAGAAAGAAAAATAATAACCTTTACACGCATGTGGATAAGGGAGTGGCTAAAGATGGAGGGGGTAAACCCCACAATAATTACATTGGGATTAATATAGGATGGAAAACCTAGTGTTATATTTACTCCTCATCTTCTTGTATAATAGAGAGGATTTGTTTATGGGAGTCGTGGAGTGAGATATGTATTTAGTGCTCCAATATCCTCTCTTTCCTTCAACCCTAAGGTCCCATATTTATCCATAAGGTTGAGATCCTCATTTCCATGTGAATTTTTAATCTACAAAACTATGATTATCCCACATATTAGATATGATAATCGATGGACCTTTATTACCATGTGAATTTATAATCAAGAGGGAATGATAATGTACCTTGTTCTATGATCATACGTATTTGGAGGGTCTTAGGGATGTCTCGACTTGGTCCCATTCATATGAGGGGTATGTGGAAAGAGGTTTCCTACTATTTTTCGTATGAAATGGGGATAAAATAGTCCTTTGAATATGTGAGGCGTTGGAAGAAAAAAATTGTCATGTACAGGTGAGGCCTGGGAGAGCTGAATTTGGCTCGCGTAAGGTAGGATTGGGTGAGCCGATGGTTCTTCACATATAGTGCATCTGGGTGGGATAAAGGTTCTTAACCTATAGCGGACATGGGTGGGATAAAGGTTACATTATGTTTTGGATAAATTATGAATTAATCATCAGGTGAGGCCTTACTCATGGTTCCATGTTTCTAATCAACTGCCTTTTGATAAATAATGCTCTTGTTTGGATTAGTGGAAAGGTCGTTCACCCTAGTAGTTTGGAATATGGTATTTTACTATCAACATTGTCATTATTATAGACATTGAGATACCTAAATACATTTATCTTTAATAATTTACACATATTTTGGCCTAAAGAACTACCTAAGGGTTTGGAGGACTTGAAAAAGAGATATGGGTGACCATGGATTCTTGTTGTCTCATCATCTTTCCATAATCTCAAATGAGGAATCCTAGGGTAATATTTATAGAAATAATGACCCTGGGAAAAAGAATTCATACACCCAAGTCTATTACATATATTTCCTAAGAAGTACCCCCACATAGGTATGGGTGTCTCTTGTTGTGTTATGATGGTGGAGCCTGTGCAAGACTCTTGGCATGTAGGTGTCTTGTGCAACTTGACACGAGAGAGTTCCTCAAATATAATTGGTTTCAATAACCTATCTATTATATGGGGTGTTCTATTTTTAAAATTTATTCAATTTTATGTTAAAAGGCAGTTTAAAAAATCCCCCCATAGGATGGGATCAAATTAGAAGAAGAGACTCAAATCCAGATTTTGAGAAAATTTAATGTTGATGGAATCCTCACCTATATGACATTATTTATTTAAGTATCTCCATTTATGGTTCTAGAAAACACCAATTCCCACTATTTATATAGAATAAAAGTGTTTGATAGAGCACACACACCAGATGAGTATGTGGGTTGTGTTGGTCGACCAGACACGTCATCTACAATGGTCGATCGCGTAGGTCGGCCATAGTGGTCATCTATAGAGGTTGTCCATGAAGTCCGACCAAATCTAGATATATGATATCACATTAAATTGGGGTCACCATGTTCCATTTATCTCCCAATTTCAATATTCTATTCATTCATGATCATGTTCTCTTCTACTCATTCACGCAACTCATGTGTGATACTCAATAGATTTATGACTTCTGTACCTAGGAAGGTGACATGTGTGAAGTCACAGTGGTGAGTGACCTAAATGCATTCACATGTGAGAGCTTCATCTATTAGGTTACATAGGAGTGTGAACTAATAGAGGCCACTCCTTCGCTAAATAATTATTTCTTCTAAGTTTAATCTTAGATTATTATTGAATTATTCATGTTTCCATTAGGTTTCCCCGATGGATTTTTATGTATTTAATATTTATAAATAGTGAATCGTCCTATGTATTAAGTATAAATTGGAAATATTTGTGCCAAAAAATTATATATAATTTGACCTTGTACTTTTGAACCATTCAAAAGATTTGTATAACCACTAACTGAATGTTCCTTAGAGTGAGTGTTTAATGTTGTATGGTTATAGACTCCAGAGAGATGTACCAATCCCAAGACCAATAAAATTTATTCCACATGGATTGTTTAAGGAATATAAAAATATTATTATAGACAAATGATTTGGTTGGGAGTTTTATATAAAAAACATGAATGAATCCCTGAGTGTGTCTAATGTGCAACAATTGGAAAAATTAGAATAGAAACTTCACACTCCTGAATCGAAACATCATTGTTACACATCCCTTTTTTAGTGAATCCCTAAAATCCCAAACAATTGGATGGAATAAATAATGTGACTTTTATTCTAAATGATTGTTCATGCATGAATGGATGTGGGTTTAATTTATTTTTGGACTCTACTCAAAAATAAATACTAAGCTACAAAATGTAAGAATTTACAAGGTTTTCTGGTTGGCATAGATATATGTGTAGATGCATGTTGATATAATCCATGAATTTTTACTCAATTTGAGTCCACTGAATTAGAAATATCATATGAAGCATAGGGAAGTTTGTATATGTTTTTAGGGGATTTAAAAAATATTTGGTGTCCCATTATCAGCTAAATTTATAATGAATTCACCCCACCAAATATGACATGGGGGGGATCTCAACTAAACACATGTGTTGGAACATGGGTATTTAATAGAATCCATGGAAACCAGATGGAATACCCTCACCCTATAGATGAAGTTCATCTAATGTCATGGATGGCCATTTTCTTAGAGCCCAAGGGAGATGGACCTATAAGTTAATGTCCCATGGGATGTCTTAAAAATTGTACGCCAGCCATACTGTGAAGATATGGTCCCATGCTAGAGCAGGGTGAATACACCAAATGGGTGTATTATTGCAGGTCATTGATTTCTTCAAAAACTATAATTTATGAATTTTTGTATATGTATTTAAGAACCATTATAATACTGCTCCACAAATCCAATGGTGATTTCTAGCTTTAGACTTTTTTCATAGAATCAAAGTTGGTAGAAGGGGAACAGATATGGTTGTAAACCCCTACTTTGGTGAAGCTCCACTGGTTCTTGCTGCACAGGTACATGTGTAAGTCTCCCTTATGAATTAATTTCCCTTTACATGTACTATTTTGATGTTTTAAATGGACTTTATCCCCTAGAAGATGTTTCTAATGGAAAATATTCAATAGTATCAATTTTAATTCTTCTTCAAAGTATCCACCGGTTTTAGAGAATTTTTCATGAAACACGATGATACCTCTAAGTCTCAGATAATGTACATTGACTTCAACTGCATCCCTTATGGTGATCAACCTATTAGAAAAATCAATTGTAATTGTCAGAGTACTTATGAGATTAGATCACATGGGATGGATTTAAAAAAATTTATATTGGATAAAAGAGTTGATTGTTAAATTATCTATGATTATATACATTACCTTTATATTTTAATATAATCTGAAATGTCAACAAAAACCCATTTTATTTCCTCCTATAAATATTTTATTAGTGAAACAACCAATGGTGGCCAGGAAACATTGTGTGCTCATGGATCAGTAATCATATGACTCCATCATTAACATGCCTTACTCAAATAAAACAATCAGGTTAACATAGGTATATGATTGTTCATAGATCTCCTCACACCCTTAGAAATATCAGTGAAGGGAAACCCTCAAATTATGGTTTCACTATGTGATTCTAAACAATTCGTCAATTGCAGGTAGTTTCACTCTAAAATTTATTGTATTGTTGTATATACAAATCCCAAGTCATGGGTAACACATAGAACATAAACAAGAATGAATGGATCAGGTAATATTGAAAATGTTGATCTATTCATCAAGATCATGATTGGATTCTAGATTTGGATACCCAAAACACCATTGATGTTGGGGGGGTCATATATACTATCACTGTTTAACATTAGACTATGTGAGGCATATGGTATTCTAAGACATATATGGAATAACACCTGAAATAAAGTTTTTATGGATATTAATTCATGAGGGTATCTAGATCCCACTGGTTAGGTATATTAGAGAACCTCCTAAAATTCAATTTAATTGAGAGAATTTAGAGGTGGGGTACATTACTTATGAGTTTAGGATGTTGATATATGCTATTGATGAATGGATACCAGCCACAAATAGGGTGGAATATTTGATAAACTAGAGTTCTACTCAAGTGGTGGATCGTTAAGAAACTAATGAATGAGTTGAATACATCAATGATATTTTTGTACATATCTCTTCTCATTTATCATTACCCTCCCTCATCCATAATTACTTTTTATGGGATTTAAGTTTCAATTAAGAGGATAATAAGGGGTACCATGGATGGTTCTTGAGTCAACAAAATATGGTATGATGGGTCTCATTATCATGGTAGTGGATGATAATCCGGAGTCATGAAAGGTTTCATTGGTACATAGGATGGTGGTCGTGGAGATGGAGGGGGGAAGTTATTCTCAACTTCCACCTTGAGTTCTTTCATTCAAAAGAACCCACAAGGTCCCCTCACTATCTCATAAGAAGAAATGAAATAGTGAAATGGCATTTGATTGTTTATAACAACCCTGCTATTTATTACACACTATAACTAAATTTGTTACATAAAATTTACTTAATACAATATAGAATATTGAGAGGTATAGTTTATTTAGTGCTTAGTATCATTACATAACAACTTCAAACATGAAATAGTAAATCTTTACAGAAAATTTCCTCTACACGACCGCTACATTTCATTGTACATAGCATTGCATGGGATAACCTGAGGATATGCATAAGAAAAGGGTGAGCTATAAAGGACGGTAAGGGAATAAACATGGAATAACATGAGAAATAAAATACATGTTAAATAATAGTCATATAAATGGATCAAAAGAGAAACATGAACATAAGGGATTGATAAAGCATGATAATCATAACATGAAAATGTGGAAACAACAGTTAACATGGAATTATCATGAGATAAGGATAATAGCACACGAAGCATGAGTAAACCCTCATTGGACATGAAGCACAAGTAAACCATCATTTCATTTGAATTAGAATGAGTCAACACTCATCGAAATGATGTATCATGATACTATACTTTAACCAATGCATTGGAGTGCTATCAGGGTGCACCCTTCTTAACCATTTCATTTCGTGCATAAGTGTGCCCCATGGATCACACAACATGGAATTAATCATCATCATTTATTCCATGATAAATGGATGTGGAATACATATATGAAACATTATAATAAATAAGAAAATGTCCATAATGGTGAATACCCTTGACAGAGAAATGGGAATGGTATTCACTACACAATGACACTTCCTTGGAAAATAGTAGTGTCCTTTGGGCACCATAACAGCATGAAATAAGAACTCATAAAAAATGGTTGATGAGTGAGAGATAGGTATCTCATCATATTTACATGAAATTAAAAGTAAGGGATTCCTTTAGATACATTTCACAACAAATGTAATGGAATTTAGATGCATAATAAAAAATAGTTACATGGATGTAAAAGAAGAGAGAGAAATCCCTCACCGAATTTCAGCATGGTAACGAGTGTACATGAGAGGAATTAATTAGAGAAAATAGGACTAGAATCATAAAAAAATAAAGAGGGAACTATAGTGGAGGTGTGAAATAATACAAAAAATTTTTTAATTCAAAAGAAAAGGTCCTAACAACTTAAATAAAATTGGAAAAATTGGGAAAGGAAGAAATCCCTTACTTTGATGTGTGATCCCAAAAGCTTGAGATAGGCTTGAGGGAGGATTCTTGGGAGCTTGGGTCTCATTAGGAATATTCTAGAGAGAGAGAGTAAGGAAGGTTTTGGTCTAACTATAAAGGCTTTGAGTGAAGAGGAAGTAGGAGCTTGTGTGGGTTTATATTGGAATGGAGAGTTAATTCTTTATTATTTAGGTTTGGGACACCTCACATTAACCTAATCAAATCCACAAAGCAATCCATGGATTTTGCCCATGTTTTTTCCAAAGTGGAGTGGAAAAAAATATTTTATTAGTACAATTGACGAACTTTTTAAAATAATAGGGTTGATTATGTTGTGGTGAGTCACACTCTAAAGGAAAACAATTTAAAAAGACATAATGTTTTATAAATCTTGGAGGGTCCACAAAAGCCTTGTAAAATAAATCAGAAAATATAAAATCACATAATTTTAATGGTAAAATATATATTTTACTAACATAATGTTTATAGTATTTTATTACATCACTATTGGGTCATTATGTTGTCATAAAACACATTATTTATCTAAACAGTTTTTAATTTTTACCCAAAAATTCGATTATCCCAGAAAAGTATGAAATGTTTTCCATTGGATAATTTTGAAATCCTGATTCCAAAAATAATATTAATTTTATCTATATAATATTCTAAATATGCGATTTTCTACATTTAAAATAAAAAACAACATTTATAAAAAATTCATGGGTTTTAACAAAAACAACTTTCAATCCTTCAATAAAAATTACAATTGCATTAATAAAGTTATAAGATAATTTATATTTTATAAAATGTAATTTATTAATAATAATAATATTTTATTAAAATAATATATAATTTAAAAATCCAATAATTCATCAAAATAGATTTCTTAGTTGAATATTATCTGAAAATACTAATTGTGCTTTAATAACTATTTACAATGTAACAATAATAAAATGAATGCACATTATTTATACAAAAATAATGAAAATAGTCATAGTGATAGGGTCTTGTCACATAACCCCTTATAACACCCGCATAATATTGAAGGGTAAGCTGTGTAATGGTGACAAACTCTTGGGGTGGCTCTTATAACATCTATCAGGTGGTAATCCCAATTAACTCCCAATTATCCCATAGTTGATTTTGCTCAAGATTAACGTTTTCAAGCTCAGCATGGTCTTGGTCAGGAGATAATCCCAACGACGCCAATTTCTTTCTAAGCTCTGAAAAATTGGCTTCGTATGGGGAACGTCTAATGGATGAGGCTATCACATCCTTAGTCTGAGTAAATTTGATTTATTAAAGCCCTATACTCATACTAATCATGTGATCACTCTTATACAACTATATTATAAGTGGTCAAAGTTCATGAAGGTATTTTAAAATCCATAAACATAAAACCAAGGAAGTTCCCATTTTATATAACCATAATATGATATTTAGTTAGATCATGAACACTTTTTCTTAATGAATGTTAGGGTCATTTCAATCTTCCCCCTTAAGAAATTTCTCCCTTAAAATTACTTTCCCCACACTAAAATAAATGTGGGTAACTCCGATTCATCACTTAGCCTGGTTCCCACATCGCTTCTACAAACATGTGGTTTTTCCACAACACCATTATGAGGGTTATTGTCTTATTTCGTAGAACATTTTCTCTATGATCTACGATCTTCACCAGTTTCTCATCGTAAGAAAGATCATCCTGTAATTGTACTACCTCTGAAAATAGTACATGCAAAGGGTCTGGTATGTACTTCATTAATAGGGATACATGAAAGGCATAATGTACTTTGGCCATGGTATGTGGAAGTGCTAGTTGATAGGCCACATCTCTGACACGATCAAGAATCTCAAAAGGGCCGATGTACCTAGGACTTAACATCAATTTCTTTTGAAACCTCATGACCTTATTCCATGGATATTTGAGATGAAATACCATGTATCCAACTATAAACTCATGGTCTCGTTGGTGGTTATCTGCATAATTCTTCTGTCCACTCAGGGTTGCATTGATACCTAGCTGAATGGTTTTCACCTTCTCCACCATTTCATCGACCATTTCTTGTCATAGCAAGTTATGCCCACCGACTTCATCCCAACAATCCAGTATTTTGCACCTCTTCCCATATAGGGCTTCATACGGTTCCATTCAGATGATCGAGTGGAAAATGTTATTTTATGACAATTCAACTAGAATAAGATATTGGTCCCAACCTCCATTATATTTCATTGAACACGATCTTAACATATCCTCCAATGTTTTAATAGTACTCTCATATTGGCTATCCTTTTGAGGAAATTAGGTCGTACTAATGTTCAGTTCAATATATAGAGGATGTTGAAGACTCTTCCAAAACATAGAGGTGAATCTTTGATCTTGATTGGATTCAATAAATAGTGGTACTCCATGCTTCCTTACCACATCCCTAATGTAAACCCGTGCCTGTTAATCTAATGATAAATCCTCCAGAATTGTGATGAAGTGTGCAGACTTTGTAAGATGAACCAAAACAACCCAGATTGCATTGTTGCTTTCATATTTCTTTGGAGGTCTGATAAAAATGTCCATGATGATGTTCCCACATTTCCTTGTTAGTATGGGAAATGGTTGCATTATCCCCTTAGGATTTGCCTCTTTTCATTGACTTACTGACACACCAGGCACTTTTATGTATACTCAGTGATCTCCTTCTTCATATTATCCCAACAATAATTTTCTCAGAGATATAGACACATATTTGTGTTTCTTGGTTGATTAGGGAAATTTTATTTATGTGAATCATCCAAAATTTCCTTATTTAGATCCAAACATGATGGAACACATAGTCTTTTTCCAAATATCACAATTAACATGGAACTCTGAGGATTTCCTTTTTCTGATAACTTCCACTTTCTTTTGAATTCCCACATCATCCTTTTGATCATCCTTTACCCTTTCCAAAAGATACAGCTGAGAAATTATTTTTCAAGAAATTGATAATTATTCCCTTCTTTATAATTCCCATGTCCATCTTCATCAAATCTATAAAGATTGGATCTTTTTTAATTCTCATCAATGATAGAATCACTGGTTCATTTCTACATAGAGCATCCCTCACCTTGTTCACTTTCCCAGGGTGGTAATGGATTGAGCAGTCGTAGTCTTTGATTAGCTCTAACCATCTTCGTTGGTGGATGTTCAACTCTTTATGTGTGAATATATATTTGTGGATTTTATGGCCCATATATATTTCAAATGTCTGCCCAAAGAGATAATGATGCTAAAATATAAAATAGAAGATAACCTCACCCAACTTCAGATCATGTGTTGGATAATTATAATCATGAATTTGCAATTTACTTGAATCATAGACAATGAATTTATCATTTTTCATCAACACACAACCCATTCCCTTCTTCAAATAATCACTGAATATCACAAAAAGTTCTCCACTTGTGGGTAATGTGAGAAATGGTACAATGATAAGACTCATTTTCAACTCCTTCAAGATTTATTCACATTCATCACTCCATGAAAACTTTATTCCCTTCCCAGTTAGCTTGGTAAGAGGGCTGTAAAATCTTTAGAAATTTATCACAAATTGTCGATACTATCCAGTGAACCCTAGAAAGCTACGGATATCAGTTACCGATTTTGTATTCGGCCATCCCTTTATTGCATCTGTCTTGGAGGGATCCATAGATATCCCATTTCATGTGATGATATGGCCCAAGAATGATACCTCCTTCAACCAGAACTCACACTTGTTGTACTTTTCATAGAGCTTATCATTTTTCCAGGTCTCTAGTACAGTTATTAGATGCTCCTCATGATCCTCCTTGGTTTTGTAGTATATTAGAATATCATCTATAAGGACTAATGTAAATTTGTTGAGTTAATATCTAAATACTGTATTCATCAAGTCCATGAAGATTTATGGATAATTAGTGAGTCCGAAAGGCATTACTATGAATTCATAGTTCCCGTATCTAGTATGAAAAGTAGTCTTGGGGATATCTTCCTTCATTACCATTATATAAAAATTTACTAATTGAAAATCCACCATGGAGAATTATTATGCTTCACAATGCTAATTGAACAATTAATCAATTCGTGGGAGAGGATACTTTTACATTAAAATGATTTTGTTATGCTAAAAATAATCAATACAGAGGCATAGTGACCCATCCTTCTTCTAGATGAAAAGGACTGATGCACCCCATTCTGGAGCACTTAGGCATATAAAACCTTTATACAGATTCTATTGTAGTTGTTTCTTCAGATCCTCAAGCTCTATAACAACCATTATATATGGAGTATTGGATATTGGAAATTCCCCAAGTATAAGATCAATTGATAATTCAACATCCCTTCTAAGAGGAAGACCAGACAATTCCTCAGAAAACACTTAAGCAATTCCCTCACAATAGGCATTTATTCAA
The DNA here is from genome assembly GCA_963277665.1 of Viscum album. Classification (NCBI taxonomy): domain Eukaryota; kingdom Viridiplantae; phylum Streptophyta; class Magnoliopsida; order Santalales; family Viscaceae; genus Viscum; species Viscum album. The sequence continues at coordinate 538,447,498 of OY728150.1, forward strand.
GGATGGTTGCCTCCTTAGACTCAATCATATGAGTCAGATACATGTGATCACAGGACAGTGATATCCACTCTTGAGATAATGGAGCTAAAGAAGACTCATCTTCATCTTTAAACATTGATATAATCGGGGGTCGATTTTCCACATGGATATTGACTTCCATCTCATGGAAATTTATGTTGGATCTATATAAGGAAATCCAATTCATGTCAGGAAATTCATAAAATTCCACTAGAGAGAGTATGATGAGGTTTTTTGGGATGTTCAATCAACATATTATGATAGGGGAGGCATTATATTCCTGGGATGCAATGATTGCCCCATTTTTCATACTCACCGACATCATCACATCGATTATTAGGGATTGTGTTGGGATTGTTCTACTAATATTTTGGGATATAAATGAATTCTTATAACCTGAATCAAAATGTACGTTCACTATTATTGAATGAATAATTAGAGTACATGTCCCCATTTTATTGTCAGGGTTCACTTCGGTGGTAGTGATGGAAAAGCTCTCCCTTGGTGCCTTGGAGGTTGTTGGTTGCCTCTAAAAACTCTTGGATTAGGGAAATGATTTTTCTCAAGATGCCCAAGTTCTTTGCAGTTGTAGCAATGAACAATTAATTGAGAGTCTAATCGATAATTACTCTCATATGTTGCATCCGTGGGTTTTTTTTGTCAGCAGTTAATGGATAAGTTCCCTTTTCTTCCACACATAAAGCATTTCCTCTTTCCCTTCAGGAAAATTCATGGGGTGATTCTTTATGAAACATTGGAAAGTGGGGTACTGGATTTTCATAGAAATGCTATATTTATCCATTGGACCACCATAATTGATGTCAATATTTTTCTACTTATCCCCATGATACCCCTGAGATTCTTAAATCTCCATTTCAACCATGAGGGAACATCAGACAATTTCTTCATAGCTGTCGAAGTCACGGATTGCCAGGGATTTCCTTAGGCTAGGTTTCCACCCACAAATGAAGTGGCCAACCATGAATTTGGGGTTAATGACAAATCCGAAAGAATATCGTGCAAGCCTTGTGATCATTACCTTATACGCTCCGACATATTCTCGTCTTTTTTCATGAAATAAAGGAAGTCACTTTCCATCTTATGTCATAGGGTGCGTGAAAAATATTTATCAGAAACAATATTCCGGAAATCCTTCCATTCCAATGCGTAGATATCCTCCTCATGTTTGGTATTTTTGATGAATGTTCACTATTAATTTTCTTCAACCTCCATACGACATGTAGCATGAAGAACATTCTCTTTTTCGGAACATTGAAGGATGGAGAAGATCATTTCAATGGATTTGATCCATTGTTATGTAATTGAGGGATCAAGTGATCCATTTAAAGTAGGAGGCCTTTGTCTCATGAAGCTCTCGATAGCGACTTGTTATTTCTTAGGGGTTGTTGAATGTTCCTCTTAAACCATGTTTCTATTCAAATAATGAGTTAACTAAGGGAGTATCATGACATATATCGTGATTCCTACTCCCATCGGATTGGGCATCTCATTTGAACAGTCATCACATTGGTCTTCACATAGATTTTTAGCATGAGCCCTCATATTACCGACAATTAGTTGGAATAAAAGGAAAGTTATGGGTAACACATAAAGGGTAATAAAAAAATAGATGACTTATAAATATCTTCCATTACCTTAACATATGAATCTATAGGCTTTAATTGATGTTATCCATGATCTACTTTCTAACATATATTCTAAGGGTATTTTTTAATCCCTTAACAATGGTTCATACTAAGCATGAGAATTTACAATTGCATATTCCTAAGGAGTGTCATAACCAAGGGTGCAGCAAGGACCTTTGTTGTGTACCAGGATACACCGGGTCAATCCCCAAACTCCTTGTTGGGGTTTTCACCCCTAGATACATCTGTGCCTGGGCCACCTCTACCTGCTTGTATCCAGACATGGATGTATTTTCTTGATAAACCACTTACCCAATACACACCAAAACGTAGTGATGTTTTTATTGTACTTATTCTTATACCTATGTTTTTCATGAGGGTTTTTCTAATCATAATCCCAAAAATAGGTAAACCTATCATCTGATACAAACTATAACAACCATTCTCTTTATTACACAATAAAACATGATTTATTACATTATCATCACATGATAAAATATCAATGGTCGAGATGTCTATTGAATTTGGTGATTAGAATCATTACATAACAATATAAAACATGAAATACAATATCTTTATTGAAAATTTACTTTACATGAAAACTACATTTCCTCATACTTAGCATTTCATGGGATAACCTGAGGACATGCATAAGAAAAGGGTGGGCTATAAATCCCAGTAAGGGAATATATATGGAATAAAATTAGGAATAAAATACATGTTAGACAATAAGAATATCAATTGAAAACATGAGAAACATGAACATAAAGCCGTAATAAATAATGATAATCATAACAAGGAAATGTGGCAACAACACTAAACATGGAATTAGCATGAGCCATGGCACATTGCACATGGAGCATGAGTAAACCCTCATTGCTCATGAAGCATGAGTAAAACCTCATTTTTCTTGAAGTATCATGAGTCAACACTCATTTCACATGATGTATCATAATACTATTCTTTACCCAAAGTATAGAAGCACTCTTAGGGCGCACCCTTCCAATACATTTCATTTCATGCATAAGTGTGACACAAGGATAATTAAAAATGGAATCAATAATCATAATTTATTCCATGATAAATGGTTGTGGAATACAGAAATGAATCATTATAATAAATATGTAAATGGGAAAAATGGTGAATAACCTTGATAGATATATGGGCATGGTATTCACTACCCAATTACACTGGCATGGAAAATCATAGTGCAATTTCGACAGCATAACATCATGAAATAAGAACTCATAAAATTTTTGATGAGATAGAAAGGGGTGTCTCATAATATTTACTTGAAATGGACAGTAAGGGGTTCATATAGATACATTTACCAACAAACATAATCGAATTTTGATGCATAATACAAAAGAATTACATAGTTGTAAAAGAGGAGAGAGAAATCCCTCACAGAATTTCAGCATTGTAACGGGTGTACATGAGAGGCATTATTGAGAGAGAAAGGGGTCTCCCATCATCCAAAAATAAATAGGGAAGTATGTGGGAGGTGTGAAATCATACCCCAACATTTTTAATTGGAATCAAAATGGCATAAAAACATAAATAAAACTGGATAAAAATGAGAAAGGAAGAAATCCCATACTTGGAGTGTGATCCCAAAATCTTGGGAGAGGCTTGAGAGAGACTTCTTGGAAGCTTCGAGCACATTGGGAGGATTATAGAGAGTGGATGGTATGGGTTGGTCTAACTCAAAAGGCATTGAGTTAAAAGGATGTGGGAACACGAGTGTGTTTATATACGAAAAGATAGGGAATTCCTTATTATTTAGAAATGGGACACCTCACATTAAATTATTCAAAACCACAAACCATCCCATGGGTTATTCCCATGGTTGTTTCCAAAGAGGAGTGGAGAACAATATTTTATAAGGACAAGGGCGTAAATTATTAAAATAATAGGGTTGATTATGTGGAGGTGAGTCACACTCTCAAGGAAAACTATTTAAAAATACTGAATGTCTTATTTGTTGTGGAGGGTCCACTAATTTTTTTTATAATTAATAAAAAAAATATAATATCACATTATTTAAATGGTAAAACATATGATGGTAGAAAATAATGTTTATAGTATTTTTATTACATCACTATTGGGTCATTATGATGTCACAAAAAACATTATATATTTAATCATTTTTGGATTTTTACTAAGAAATTCAACTATCTCAAAAAATTATGAAAAGTTCACCATTGGATAATTTTGACGTACGGATTCCAAAAATATTATTAATTTTATCTACATTTTTTTCTATATATGTGAATATTTAATTTTAATATAAAAACTGGCATTTTCGGATAATTCAAGTGTTTTGACAAAAGAAGCATTCAAAACATAATAAATGTTACAATTGCATTCATAAAATTATACGATAATTTATATACAATAAAAATTTATTTAATAATAATAAAAATTTATTAATATAATATTTAACTAAAAACTCAATTAATTCAACAAAATAGTTGTCTTAGTTTAATATTAACTAAAAAGAATATGTGTGCTTTAAAAATTATTTTCAAATTAACAATAATAAAATGAATACACATTATTTATACAAAAATAATGTACATAATCATAGTGCATGGGTATTATTACATAACCCCTAATAAAACCTGTATAAGACTGAAGGGTAAGGTGTGCGATGTTGGCATACTCTTGGGGTGTCTCTAATAACATCGTTCGGGTGGTAATCATTTTTAACTTCTACTTCTCCCATAGTCAGTTCTGCTCAAGAAAAACATGTTCAAGCTTGGCTTGGGCTTGGTCAAGAGAGAATCCCCATGATTCCCCCTCCGATTTGTGCTCCGACAAATGGGCTTCATATGGGAATGTATACATGATGAGTCCATAGCTTCCTTTGTCGGAGAAAATTAGATTTTTAACGCCCTATATTTATACTAATCATGTGATCACTATTCAAAGACTATATTAGAAATGGTCACAATTATTAAAGGTATTTTAAAATCAAGAAACATCAAACCAGTGAAGTGAACATTTTATATAACCATAATAAGATATTTTATTAGATCAAGTGGTATTTTCATTAATGAATGTTTGGGTTGTGACATTTTTGTTTGTGACATTGTAATTCTTTTTTTTACCATTTGATCATACAACATTCTAGAAATACCCATTTTCCATACTAGAATATTATATGATCTTCTTTAGTTTCCACCTTTTATAGTTGTGGAATTGATCATTCAAGAACTAAGGGGACATTCTTGATCAAGAACAAACATTTGATGGAGAATCTACCCCATTTACTGGAGAAGTAACAAGAGACAGTGTCACATTTGTTCCTATTATTGAAGAGATGGAGGAGGGTATAGGTAATAACAATTTTGAATCATAATGTGTCATATACTGATCATTGGAATATATTCCATTATTTACTTTAAAACTACCTCATACAATGGAGGACCCTGTAACCACCACATATGGTCCTTTTATAATCCTGGAAGGGGTGATAGGGTCCCAAGAATATCTAATGAAGGTTTTGGAGTTAATAATGATTTGCCTAGGACATAAAGGTTTTTCTAGATGAAAAGATAGTGAGTGATACTATAGGAGGTGCCAATTAGGATATTCGGGATACCGTCTCAGATGCCCCTAAATGTGAGGATAATATGTTACATGGACTATTATATAATGAAATAATGGGATAACAATAACAAGATATTAACCATCCTAGATCCTTGGAGGAGTTAAGAATATTTAATATGGGATTTGAAGGATGTTTTTTTCATTTTAAGAGGATCTAAAACAATAATGAACTTTATATTTTTGATACCTTACATCAAATATTGACTTCTTCATCTTTGTATATAGAAATAATTTCCAAGTTGATCCATTTATAGGGCATTGATGTCTGTCATACTCATGTAGTGGATTTATTAATATATAAGTGTCTTGAAGTGGGGTATATATGTGAGACTTCTATCATGGGTACTAAGAAAACATAGAAGGATGTTCCTCATTAAGAAACCCTTACTCTAATGGTTATGGTGAGGTAGTATATGGAGGAATCCAATCAAGAAATAGATCCATCAACAAGTAAATTCCATAAATTCCTTGATAACATTTTCACATCTCATTACTATATAATGATAATGAAGGATAACTCATTTATCTTTTATCATCAGTAGTTTTAGTGGATACATCCAAAGGGGAGGCCTCTGTCACAACTCAACTGCATGTGGAAAGATATCATCTAGTCACCCTAGGAATGTAATAACATGTTTATTCCATAAGAAAATAATTCCAGAGTACACCTCTCCACTTGAGACTATCTCAATGGAAATTTTGGAGTCCCATAAAGCTTTCAGGCCATACTTCCAGTTCATATAGAAGGAAATATGGTAGTTAAAATTGAGGAAACCTATGGTCGTTCTTTTTACCTAGTTCTATAAACACCAATGATTTTTTTTCATTTTTTGGTATTGTTGATTTGATTACTACATAGTCAAATATATTGTGATGGAGATCATTATCTAACTAGAGAAATATCATGAGTCACAACAACTCTTTTTCAAAGGAAGAATTCTCATCAAAATTAATGACTTCTTAAATGCATTATCATGTAGAATCATAAACATTCAATGAAATTGGAGTGGTGAATGAAATTGATTGATGGTATATACCTAAATATATTATTCCTAAATAAATAGATGGATATAGATATTTTTTATCATAACATACTTATATCCATTTGTTGTGATGATAATGATAGGAATATGTGGGTTCTCTTATTTTTCTCTAGGCCTTCATACCTAGCACGTATTTCAAGATTATTTTTAGAATCACGTAATGGATCCTATAAACTTTTTTTCTTTTTATTAACCCAATAATTTTGTATAAATTCCAATATGATGAACATATATAGATAAGGACTTTTATTTTTTAGGCTTTTCTTCGAGAGTTTTCTACCTAAAATGTTTTTCCTATATATTTTCATTTATCATTTCACTACCCTAAACCGAAAAAAGTACACATCTAGTGATTTGAAACATGAATCTTTCATAGGGTTCAATTTTGTTTTTTTTCAAGCTGGTGGGTAATGCTTCTCTTTTGAGGTGTATTTTAGAGTCATGAAAGCTAGACTAATACAACTAGTTTTTTTATATCAAACAGTTTGGACCCTGAGTTATGGGAGTAGCAGATCTTGTATGGTTTGTTGGATTAAAATATTGAAAATTTCTTCAGGTACACAATTGTAGGATTTATGCCATGATTTATTGATTTTTAGATCTAAAATTTAATATGGGAAATGTATGTAGGGAATTAACATAGATAATCTCCAAAAATAGTATTCCATGATGATTTTTTTGAGGATAACTTAGATAGAACTGGATTTTCTTGAAGAATATGGTACTTCTAGTTAACTGGCCTTTTGGGGGAGATATATGCAATTCCATAATTGGTTGAATCATTGAATAATGAAACTAAAGTCATCCCCTGATATAGTAAATTGTATTATCGATTGAAAATGTGAGTTCATGAGGTTCTGTATTTTTTAAGAAAAAAGCGGTTGGTTTGTGAATGGAATGTTTCTGAGAATTTTGGGAGGATCTGGGTTGGCAATAGAAATGAACGAGAGACCACTCATGCAGAAATATACTTTTTATGTAAATAATGGGAATTCTATTTCAACAATAATCTAAAAAAAATATCCCTAGATGAAATTATGAACCCCTTCCTAGATTAGGGATGGGTCCATTAATAGAGGAACAAAATCACTTTGGCTACTTTAGTGTTTTATTATAGAATAGAGGATCCAAGTGTCTATTCAATTCTCACGATAATGATAATCAAGACATTTGTGGTTTTTTCTAACCAAGTACCTATATTTATTTAACATTAATATAGAGGTGAATATTTTTTGATATTTTTAGGGTATAGGATGAGGCCTCAAGAGGTTACTACATGTCTTGAAGAAATAAAAATCAAGTTTCACATAGTTCTTTGATGGGCTTCGGTGTTTGAATGAAACAAAAAAGAAACCCTAATATAAGATGAGGGTTGAAGTGTCTTGTAATTTAATTTTATGAAACTATTATATTGAATATGATGTTTAATGTATCATGAAAATGACCTTGAGGGATATAATTTATCTTCCTTTATCATTGAAGGAAATATTATTGATTTTCCACCTCACGGTCTTATGACTAAGAATGTTCCAATATTTTCTCGGCATGAGGAGGGAATGATGTAAGCTATACATAGGGATATTTAAGATGAGGAAAGTGATATGAGACAAATCATCATGGAATGAATGAGAAACATGTTTGAAAAGTGGTTTTCAGGATTATTGTTTTGGGACATTCTATGATATAAGAGGTTTATCTAAAGGATGAATGTTCCTCTAGATGAAAAAACTTTTGGGGATGACTTATAAAAATATAGACTAGGGTGTATCAGTCATATTCAAAACAAATGTTTCTAATGGATTCATTCATTCTATCACTTATGTTTGATGAAATATTATTGTGATTCCGATATCCAAAAATATAAAATCAGATTTGTGTAAGGATGGTTCATTTTAATGGATGGATCATTTCATTTTAATATCAACCAAAAATGGGAAAAAAATATTCATGCATCAGTGTTACCCATATGTATAGGGGGGGAATTTTTTAATATTTCTGTTAGGACCAAACATATGATCTAGCCTATGCTATATATCTCTCTAAGTAGATACTCAATAAACACTTAGTTCAAGTTCATATTTCCCACACTTATTGAATTTTTGTTTGAAAAGTTGAAATGTTTCATTGATTATAGGCTCATGAGTATGGTGATAATCTATAAAGATCCTTGTATTAAGATCTTGATCATACATAGGATACTAATGGTATATTTATATTAGGATTAGAACAAAATGTGGGATACACGCATCACTATATATCTCATCAAAGTGAGAATAAATCCACACATAGTTCTTGGTTGGGGGTGGTGGAAGACCAACACCTAGGATAGTTGACCACTTAGACGAGGGCTATAAAACTTCTCAATGTTATATTATGTAATATATGTCAACCCGAAATTTCAATGTCATGTGGTAATGATTTTTGGTGCTCCTTGTATTGCCTTTCATCTGGGTACATTCTTACCCCTTCATTAATTTATAGTTGTGATCATTTTGGGAAGTTCTTACCCAAACTTGTAATCCCATGTGAGATTTTCATAGTCTGAGAAACCACGATTTTAAATGGTTTACTTCACCACTAAGAGGTTGTTAAATGAAAGGATTTTTTTTATTTTTATTATGTGGTGGTGGGCCACGATGCATGAACCTAGAACTACTACATATCTTATAGGGGTGAGAATCAATTTTTATGTAGTTCTAAGAGAAAATTAATCTCTAATTATAGGAATATTAACCAATAATTTTAACCTTTTGTGGTACAGATGAATGGTATATTTCATTTTTAAGACATAAGAATTGGACCATAAATATATAAATGATGATAAAATCAGGGCTTAATGGGCAGTGTTTGTTTTAACATGAAATAATAAGAAGAAGGTAATTTTAGTCATTGATCGGGTGTTTTTGGATCAAGGGAAGTGATATTGGACAAGTACGAAACGAAAAAACACAAACCATGTTTGAAAAGTGACTTACAATATGTTGTTGTTTGGGCATACATATATAGAAGAGATTTCTATTATGGATTAAGGTTCCTCTGGTTGACTAGCCTTTTTGGTGGAGACTTATACAAAGCCTGACTGGGGAGAATCAATGCACAATCAAAAAAAACTAGTGTCATCTGGTATCATAAATTCCATTTTATTTGTCCATAGAATGTTTTTGGAGAATAGAATTCACCCAAGTCACGATGTATGATCTATGAAATAGATTATTCAATGAAAAGTGGAAGCATTTTCACCGCCATTTTATATAGAATGTGAGTTTCCCCACATAGATCTATCTCATATGTATAATAGGGTAAAATTTACATACATTTTGGTTTAGAATAGGACATATGGTCTTTTATTCACTAAGCTACATGCTAATGAAGGAATCAAGACACATGTAGTTCCAGAAGGGTGGTGTGGTGAGAAATCCGCCCCATGCATTGTGAATCGATCATGCATGAGTTAAAATGTTATGTGGTTTTACATTATCAAACAAGGATAGGAACAATCATGTTTTATGTTACGTGGAAATGATTGTGTCATAAAATTTAACCACATTAAACTAGGAGGTTAGTCTATGTGTCACAAAGTTCGAATGGTTTGACTATAGTGCTTTTCAATTTTAGGTCATACAACTAGGAACCTAACCCATGACTTTAAAGGTCTTGCAAGGTAGATTGTTGTATTATTACATAAATTATTTTATTAGAAACCATTCATTATTAGGGGCTATACCAATCTATATATTCATTGATATAAAGGAATAATATCTATTAGAGTATACTTGTATATCACAGAAGGTCCCTACCACTTTCTCTAAAAAATAAGCGATTTATTCATCGGTGTCATCAGGGTTTTAAGAAAGAGTATTTTTTACCCTTTAAGAACCCAGTGAAGATGAAGATTCAAGTTAAAATCATATGAAATGTTTTTTGGGGAATTCTAAGTTATGAAAAGTATGATGTCTTTCCTCATCATGTCACTCCAATTAATCGATCTATTTTTTTGTATTTCTCATATACAGATCGCTAATCGCAAATGGAATTTTTATATGAGGGAATAAGACCTCATTGTGTAAGATAGAATCTTTCCCACATACCAGTGAATATAGTGTATCCAGTGAGGTTGTGTGGGTTGTAGTTCGATAATCCCCTAAGGAATGTAAGATCATGTAAGGATTATATGTTTTATATTTATCCACCATCTCCCAGAGAATGTCAAATATGAGTTTTTGAAGGGATTTATCTACACAATATTCATTTTGTGATAGTGATTTGAAAGTTTAGATTTCAAATTATACTGCTAGTATAACTTCTCCAAATCATCAGAATAGAAATTGGTTCCATTTTCATTCATTGCCTTTTGAGGTACACCAAATATAGTAATGATATTGTCTTCATGAAGGTGATTATACTTTTGGTACCGACTTATTTTTGGGGGATTTAATCAGCACATTTTAAGAAGACATAAATTTTTGTGAGGATGTATTTGAATTTCTTCATCGCAGCTAGAGGATATATCCATAAAATATCCCTTACACATATAGAACATGGAATCAAGTATTTGGTAGTGTGTAAAAAATTTGGTGTTTATAGATTAACTCAACATGAACATTCTAGGAATGAAACTTCTTAGGGAATTTTGTGTAATCCTATACCATTTAAATCCAGAATAATCTATTCCTGTGGATATGATGGGAAATAATGAGCCCTTATTTGTGATCATCATTGGATCCTTCATGTAATTATTTCATGATAGAAATAGTATAATTATTTTGAATTATCCTGTGAAGGATTCCATTAAATCCATGCATTGAGAGTACATTCTAATTACTTGGGTGGTCATAAATGGTAATTATAATTGTTTTTTTTAGTTTTATCATTTATACCTCTCTCCAATATGATTAAAAATTTTTGAAGTTATTTTATAATTGGAATCATCCAACCAGTTGTCAGAACATCTTCTTATAGGATGGAATTAACATCAATGATTTCTTCCATGACAACATGAACAAAATATGGAACCATGCGACAATGCTTAATTTTAAGGACTATATTATCCCAATCTATATAGACTATGAGAGAAATTATTCTATTAGTCATTAAATGTTGTCAATATGTGGATAATCTCTTCTTTTATGATGGAATAATCACTATTGATCGACTCTATTACCAAATATGAATCAATTTTTTCCTTAAATTGGTCCATTTGAAATTGAATTTCAAATTATATTTCTATAATGATGTCATGATATTATGTCTCAATGTTCACCAAATATTACGACGACAGGAAATAGTAATGAAAGATTTCCATTTATGGAGAGATAAGCACAACTCCCAACCTAACGTTATTGATCAATTGGTATTATACTCTCTCCCATATTGCGATCTTGGACTCTCTATCAAAATAAACCAACCATATATGAAGGTCCTCTTGGATAGAAAAAATATCTTCATCAATAAATTATGAATTAAACAATATTGTTTCTATATAGGGATGTTCTATAAGGCTGTATGTTAATTCCTTTCCTTATACAACTTTATAAGGAAAAAATTGAATGAATCATTCTTTAAGGTTACCACACATCATGATAAAAACCTGTTCAATATATAAACGTAGATAAAGTATTATATTAGGTTACTAAAAGATACCAATTTGACTTTGTGACTTTAATCTAGTGAGTCAACTTTTGAATCATATAGATTAATTCCAGACAGATCTTATCAATAAATAAATAATGTTCTCAGCATTGATCGTGTTTTTACATAGAGAATATAGGATTATTTCATACATAATGTCATTATTATATGGGAGTGAGGAATGCAATGATCATTCTTGGATTGTCACAAAATAAATTAGTGACTACCCCTCAATAAGAGGCATCATCAGTAGTGGGCTCAGAAGATAATTTTTATGACTATCAAATACTTCATAACAGTTAAAATTACCCGGATATGTGACACCCCTTTTCATTAAACCTAAGATGGTTAAAACCATGATTTCAATGTTTTATATGAAGGTCAAAATATAATTAAGGTATCCTTTTAATCCCAACTACTCCGTACTATTTTTAGGAGGTGGGAAATCTAGGATATCCTTTTTTATCTCAGGATTGAATTTGTCAGCAAGATGGAATACCATAATGTACGTAAAATTATTGAGGTAACTCTACAAGAACATTTCAAGGGGTTTATTTTTAGTCTAAGTTGTCATAATTTATTGAATATTGTCACAATATTAGCATGGTGGTATAAATATTGCTTCTATTTTGACAAAAGATCAAATAAATAACAGTAAAAAACATGTCCATAAGGGGTTGAAGATGTGATTCCTGAAATATAGGTATGTAGTTAGTAATATAACTCTTATGGTGAGAGGAAATAGGTGGCTCCCACAACTTCATGGGACATCTATATTTGGACATACCCTGAATAGTCATCCATTATGAAAAGGGACCCATAAATAGCTATGTAATTAATCATATGTTCTATCATCAAAAATGGAAAATCATATTTCAGGAAATTTTATTCGAGAACATTGGAGTCGCTAAAAAATTTTATTTTCCCTTTTTTATTCATTTTGAAGAATATATTAGATGGGAATTGTAGAGACACGGCCTACTAAATGAAATTGTATTGGATGAGATTGTCGAATCCCTCCTTAATTAGGGTATTGTGAGTAGGGGGAAACAATATAGAATCATGTTTGGAAAATTGGTTTATTTGGAAATAAAGGTGGTCAATGGAAACCACAAGATTGTGGCTCGACATTTCAGTCTAATAATATGAAAAAACGTCTTGATGTTACTTTGGATTTATTATATATACGTATTTTTATTTAGAAGTCATTCATACACTAATCAATGTGGTCATGGGACTTCTTCTAATCCCAGTTTTATTTTTCAGAGTTCATTAGTAGTGTTATAGAAACCATTCACACATAATGGAGGGGGAATCCCTGATGTCATCCTCATATTCTTCTTATTCTTCATCTTCCCCTTCCACTTCGTCCTTAAACATAGGGTAAATAGGTGATGAAGAAAATCTTTCAATGATATGAGGGGATTTGACTTTTTGACATACAAAAATATAGCATCATTATCTAAAACAAAAAAGGGAGTTGGGTTTCGTTGTAGCTATGGAGGAGATATAAGGGATGTAGAATAATTAACTGCACTCTCTAATGGTGATATAACAACTTTTAATGATTTATCTGATTAATCATGGATCTATTGAAGCTCATGGGATATAATGATGTAATTTTTACCAGATATTTTACAACTTTTTGTAGGTTTGAAAACAGCTTATGTACTTTTGGGATTAGTCTTTATGAACAATGTGGTGAATATTATTGAATATATACCTAAATCATGACTTGTATATTAGATCTATTTGATGGGTAGAAAAATATTCCTCACTAAAATATTTTAAGGGATTGTTTCATTCCATTTATAGGCCAATCAAGGAAGCGATCTGAGAAACGCCATCAACCATTGGTTGTTTACCTTACCCTCGGTAGAATTTTACATCAAAATATTATAATTATAACGATTTTAAGGGATATTAATCACCATATAAATACTAATTTTAACATTAATGAAATAATTGATTCGTTATTGTTTCAATGAGGGGAAGACCACATGTTTTGTGAAACAAAGGACCTGTATGAAGAATGATGAAGGTAATATAAATTTGAACAACAAAAAAAATTCCATCAAACATGATGTCCTTATACTGACCCCTGAGCCAGATTCTGTGGATTGGATTTTGGTCACTTTTTGTATAATTCTATAGTGTTATAGAAGAGTAAGACAAGTGATCCTAGTTGCAACCCAATAATGAAAGTGTTCAAACTAAAATGGGGTTTAATACAAAGTCATTATCAGTAATAAGCCATCACATTTCAACATCATTTATCCCTCCAAATACATACTATAATATTGTGTATACCTTTATAATGGAATAATTTTCTAGCTTTGTGAAAGATATATTCATTTATAATTCATCAAGATTAGTCTCTTCATGATATACTATAGCCACGACAACCTTATCCTCAAACTCTTGAGGGTCTAAAAAATTATCTATGAGTGGTACCCATAGGTATTTACGCAGGGTACGCGTATCTAGTATTGAAAACCATTTCAAAACACTAGAAAATGGATTTATAATTTCATAATTCTAGGATAATTTTCTATTCTTTCAAACATGATGTTTCTATTCCACATATTACTGAAGTGGTGTAGTGCTTGATATAGGATGATGAACCCATTGAATAGAAAATAATATTCCTCCCATCCTTGGTGTGTTAGAATGAACATGTCTACCTATGTGCCGAGGTTGATCAGAAATTCCCCCCACTCTAATTTTTATTACATTATTATTTGGTCAGGGAGAAACCCAAAATATTTTAGGGAATATTACATCTCATTCTGCACTCAATGAATATCTCTATCATATTTTTTAGCAGCATTGACCTTTCAATCAGTGATGTAGATTGAGTTTTGAGTTCATTCATGACTACTAATTCCCATATACCCTCATTTATTACAACATCTTCATCTTGATCCAAAATTGGGTGCATGGAACTTTGGATTATGTTCATAATCAACATCGTGGATGTAATATTTTAATTGAATGACATTAGGGGACTATAATATTAATTCTTCCTCTCATGAGGATTTTTTTTCTAGATGATAAACTCTTATATTATAGTTTAGTGGGGAAGTTCTCGTAGTTTTTGTATTGTAGTTATGAAGTTTGAGAGAGAAAATGGTAAAATTATCATTGGTATAGGTTTGTATTCCTATTATTTTCTATGGCCTTCAGTCAAAATCATTTTTTGGATAACTTACCTTTGAAGGCCTATAGAGATTAAAGAGTATTTTATTCCATAGTGGAAGTAGTAGAGGGAACAATCGGTTTTTTAGCTATGCTCTGTGGATATCATGAGTCCAATTGATTTTTTTCAAGTAACTCAATCACCTAAATTATATAAAATATTACTTGTAACATCCTTCCATTCTCCCTCTTCCACTGGAGTGGAAACAAAAACACATACTACTTATGTATGTAGTTTTCCCAGCTTCATATACCCATAATCAACAATCTTCTTCAAGACATATTTAAAAAAATATTTCAAGATGTTGTGACCTAATACTAGGTGATGGGCACAATAACTCTAGTGATCATAATGGATTAAATGTTCATGAAATTTTTGTTCTGGATGGGTTAATAGGATTTTTTCTAAGGCAGATAAAAAGTAGCAAAGAACTTGTTTATCATATACGAAGTATAGGTTATCCATATAGTCTCCAAATTCAGAGTGTTTCAAATCATTCCTTTCATCATTATACAGATAATACTATTTATTAATTCATTAATGAGGTGGTACCACATGAGGAGGCATGGTCATTGGAGTTATATCTAGTATAGTAGTCCATTTCGACATAACCATTGCAGCTTCCACTCTACCCCTCCTAATTCCTTAAGACATAGGAAGAAGATACTACTTAGAATTGGTTATAAAAATTGAATCCTCAAAAAAATATACTATTATGTAAATGATCCCAATGTCCACAAGGATAATTTACTGGGATAAGTGGTGTTGGTGGTTTTTCATCATGATTTTCAATTCAAAGAACAAGAAAAAAATATTCTCGAGGGTGTATCATGTTCATTGAATAATTCAAACTACTCCACCTAGAAATAAAAAATGTCACCATCTCATTTTATATTTGTACAATATTTTAGATATTGAGGAATATTGTTTTCTAAAATTTCGAGTTGAACTGATAAATGAATTGTTAGTAGAGATCTTCCAATCCCTTGACTGGTTTGTTTGGTAAACTCATATACCATGTGTAGGCCAATCATTCAAATGAATATACAAAACAATTGATCTTAGTTGCTTCATTCAACTATAGGGTCTGAATTAGGGGGACAGAAACAGATATGATGTGTTTCAGATACTATTGTGGAACATTTGAACCATTTAATGTTGGGAATATAAGATTCTCATTTATGGGAGGGTGAATATTTTCATCCACTGGTTCTAGATAAGGCTTTGTCTTCTGTTTTACTGGTGCATATCATCCCTCTAAAACTTCTAATCCATATCTGATTTTTTTACAGTTTAAATGAGCTTCAGATGAAGGTACTATTGGTAAGGATCCTACAAAATGGTGATAGTATGTTGGGATGGTTGTGGAAACTCTTCTAGTACTCTTGGTGGGTAAACTATAAGATATGAACATTGAGGATGTGTCTAACCTAGCTCTGATCATGTACCCTTTTGAGGTAACTCCTGATATTTTTATTTTATTATTTCTAAATATAGATAATCATTCTTTACATACATGGATATTACATCATTTTAAATGAATACATAGAACATTACAAAAATAAATTCATGAGGACTGTATTAGTTTAGTGTGTTTGAAAACATTGAAAAAATATATTTTATCCTTGTGAAATATCATAAAAAATCCCAAAGGATCTCCATATATAGAAAACCTACCTAAACAATTATTCACAACTTGGGTAAAGGAAATAAAAGAAAGGGGTGAGCTCAGATGCTCAGTAAGGAAAATAATGTAAATTTCTATGTATATTATGAACAGAATGCATGGAAATTCATCCTAACATTTGAATATCATACCCTACATATTATAGATCATAATAAACATTAGAAGTTCATAATACATAAATCATATGAAAATAAAGAACATAATACATGGAATCATAACATAGGAATGAAATATAGAATTTTCACAGACACATAAGAAGCTAATAGGATTTCTATAGTAGCTAACTCATCACTTCCAAAACCATCTTGGCTGTATGGGTTCACTTCCCATTCAATATTGTTATTCACTATTCACTCCCATAGACATATTAGTAGAATTAGTTAACTCCTCATACAATCTTGGCAGTCATGGTTCACTCCCACAACCATCTTAGTTGTCCAGGTTCATTCCAAAGACCATTTTAATAAATATCATTAGATATAAATCCTTACCCAATGCATTGGATGGGGATATAGGTCTCAACCTTCTCATAGTGATATCATACTCACATGTTCCACAACTTCACATATAGTCATATCATATCCCATGAATGGAAATGGGTATCATAAACATGTTATCATATCATAACATATACAAAAAGACACGTTTCATAATCATTTCATCAAATTCATGAATAATGAATGAGAAAAATATTTCATAAACATATAACCCATGAATGAGAGAAAAATTTCATTAACATATTACCTCTGAAATAGAAAAATATTTTGTAAACATCTAAAACATGAAAGTGAAATTATTTTCATAAATACAATAAAATTAAGCATTACCCATTCATATAAACAACATGGGTTAAATAATTATAAAATTTCCTAGAATTTAATGAGTAACATAAAAGTATTTCATCTATTATGGAAAATAATTTTGAGAAATAATTCAAAAATTATTCTCGAGGAAGAAATCATTTCATCTTTAAAAGTGTATTTTCAATACATGGAACCATTTGAAAAATCATTTTCAAATAACATTACTTGAATATATATATATTAATTAAAATATTTGTTTATACCTCTTACCTTTAAAAACTAAAAAATAAGCTTAAAAACATTTTAAAAATCATTTTCTTCAAAAACCCTTTGAATACTTATAAATATTTATTGATTTTTCTATAAAAATTTCTTACAAAATACTTTAGAAACATATAAATAATGGTTGAAAACATTTTGAAAGAAATTTTCCACACAAACATAAAAAATAATCTTGAAAACCATTTTGAAACCCCATTTCTTTAGAAAAATATAAAAAAGTGCAGGATAACTTTTAGAAAACCATTTTTCTTTGAAATCTTATAAAATAAGATTAATAGAATTATGAAACAAAAATTTCCATAAAAACATTTAAAATAATCATGAAATTTTTTTGAAAGCCATTTTCCTGGAAAATATATTTTAAACAAATTCATCTCAAAATTAACCATTAATCATAAAATAAATATTCAAATGATTGACAATATAAAAATCAATAGGTTCTATAAGAGGTAAAAAATATTCCTTTTGAGTGGTAAAGGTTAGAACATTCCTTGTTTAGAATGCGATAATAAGAATCCTTTATAAATAATGGTAAAATTTATAATGGATAAAAATGTAATTTAAATATTAAAGGATAATGAAACAATATTCTTGGATATCCTTTTTACAAAACATGGTTTTAAAGGAATATATATTTCCAACTGAAGAGAGGGTAATGCTATTATTTCATAAAAACTAATTATTAACTATTTTATGTTGAAGAGAGTGGATGAAATGATAAAAACATATGAATAATAATTAATAAACGTAGGAGAATAAGATTAATTAATGTTCTTGAGACATGGGTCATAATATTTCATCAATGGAAGCATAAACATGAACATTCTCAAAAAGCGAGGAGACTATTTCAATAAATTCTTATACATTAGTGCTTCAGAACATACTCTACCTTTAAGAAAATGAAATTAATTGACTATTAAAATATCATTAAAAGAAATAAAATAATTATATAAGATGTAAAATGTATGTACACACACAACAAAAGTTAATTTAGGTGAATAACATGACATGAGTCTCAAAGAAGGAAAATTGAGACAAAACTATTTCACTGATTTGGAAACTTTTGAAACGTAATAATTATGAAATAAAAGTAATAAAATGTATATGAGAATACCCATAAGTTAAATTATAAGATAAATTGAAAACAGTCATGGGCACTACATACACCACACAAAAGGAAAGGGTGGAGAACACTACATCTATCTCAAAGAATTAAAGAGTAAGATGAAATACCCTAATCTTGTTTCATGACATTCATCGTAGTCGTTTAAAACACATGTATGACAAATATAAATTTAATATTAATAATTTAAAGAATAATATTATTATATATAATATAATATATGGTTTGATTAATACCTTATACTTACCACTTGATAATAATCCTTTCTTAATATTTCACTTTGGGTAATATTATCTTTATTCATTGAATGTGTCTTAATTTTTATATATTTGGTAATTATAATTTTTATAATTATTACCATAATGTAAAACATGATATATATAAAATTAATATCTAGTATATTTGTATTATAATTATCTATTAAATATATATGTACAAAATGGAATACACTGTTTTCAATAATGGTAAACCGTACATACACATGAATGATGTTTCCATTTTTATTTTCATATTGAAAGAAATATAGAAAGTGGAATATATGTATATATATAATTATATTAGATTTATGATATCATATATATCATATATAATCACTAGAACTATCCTTAAAACATTCCATGTAGTGTGTGAACGAATCATATCGCATAGAGGTGGCAGTAGTCCACACTTCCTCCAACCAAATTATCATATTAACACAAAATAAAAAGTAAAGAATATGTTTTTAAAATGGAATCAAAATTATTAAATAAATAATAAAAACTGTATATTAAATATGTTAATATATTTTCCATCAAAACGTCTATCTGATAGGAGGTAAGGAAAATTGAACAATCATCCTTTAGTTCGGTGGTAGTTCACCGTACACGTAAATAGTATGTTCATTACCTATTATATAGAAGTGTGTATAAGTGTAGGTAAAATAGTTATCATAACAATATAAATGTATATTTATGATACAAGTATTGTTATACATTATTGGAATAATGTGAGTGGAGGGTTTAGAGAAGGAAAATAAAAAAAATACTTGAGGGAAGACATTACCTCTTAATCGGGTAAGTCCTTTTGGTTTGTGCCAAAAGGATCACTTGGAAGACTTTATGACAAAATGGAGGCTTCAAGGATTAATGGAGGGAAGTTTAAGTAGTATTTTAGAAGAGTTTTGGAGATCCAAGGGGTTTGAGAGGATTGAGTAATTTGTAGAAATAGATCCTATTTTATAGCGGGGGAGTGCCACTATTATAGATATTTGAAGACAAAATCCCAAACTCATTTTTAATAATGAAAGTGGATAAAATAATAATTCATAGTCAATAAAATGGAGTGTATGGTCTAAATATGTCTATAAAATGGATTTTGGACATGTTTATAGGTCATTTAGAGTCTTAAATTTATGGTGTAGTATTTAGATTAAATTAATTTTACCTTAATTGATGTAATTAATTTAAATTACATTCACTAATAATTTTTTTATAAAAAATAAATCTACCAAATTAAACATTATAAATTATGAAGATTAAAAATAATGAATTCATTTTTATGAATTCCAATTAAAGAAGTGGATGGAATTAATTTAAAATTAATCCTACTAATGGGATGTCACTGGGGGTTTTAACTTAAAAATTATCAAATGTTTTCAATGTTTTTAAATTCGCTTCTAATATAAAATTGGTTCCAATGATTAAATTTAATTAACTAATAAAAACCATATCTAATTAAACCTTTAATAAAACATAAAAAATTACTTATAAATATAAATAAATTAGATGAAAATGATGTTTTTGAATTTAAATCTAGTATTTTAAAATTTTCTTTACAAATGAAATCTTATAGAAAAATACAAAAAAAAATTCTACAACCCTAATTTTTATGTTTCTCAGCAAAATAAAATATTTAGTTTGAAATTTTAAATATATAAAACAACAAAAAATTGGGATATAAAATGGGATTTCCACTAAAAGGTGTTAAAACTACCTTAATAAAAAATAATGGTTTTTATGTATAAAATTAAATTTTTTGTAATATTATATCTCTAAAATCTATTGGCTGAATATAAAAAATATTTTACTAAATATATAACATATATATTACACTAATGTCACTCAATAACTTTAATTAATTTAATTTATTATTTTAAAACAGGGTTGTGACTAAAAAAATAATAATATTTTCATTAATATTCAATCATTTTTCATATTTATTTCTAATTAACTGGAAACCTATGAGTTCATCTTATATTTTTTTCAACAATATATTTTAATAATTTATATCATAAAATTAATAAATGCTCATTTTACTTCTATGTTATAGCTTATTATTCTAAATAATAATATTTTAATAATATTCTATTATTTGGTAAAACTTGGTCATGCATTTTATTCAAGCAATTAAGGAAAGTCATTATTACGTGTAACAAAGGTTAACATTGGTGTTCTGCAGTGAGAAAGATAAAATTTATGTTCTTATAAGTGAATTATTAACATGGTGTTTCATATAACGTATGTGGAACTGAGTGATTTAATATATAATAAACTACTTTCAATGTTATGTGAAATGAAGAATATCAGAATGGATAAATTAATCTAAGAAATATAAATTCAAAAATTCTAAGGGTGTTACTTTCTACCCCCTAAAAATTAATTTCTCTGTTGGAATTAATTTGGGTTATCAAATTTTTAATAAGTTAATGTTTTATTCATGGAAACCCACATCATAAAAATGAATAATAAAACATCCCATTAAAAGGGAATGTTGGATCCATAAACGTTACCCAATGTGACTTATAACTCGGTTTCCACATAGGGGAACATAGTTCAAGATTAAATATTTTAAATGATTGAAAAGAATAAATATTTATAGGGATTGATTGAGGCCATCAATAATAAACAAGTGAATGATCAAAGTAAAGTTAAGGGACTCAATTTCATAATTTTGTGATGATATAAAAGGCCATCAGTTTAATAAAATAATAGTATTTGGACATATCTTTTTATCATTATCCTAACATTTAGAAATTATTATATTGACAAAGAAAACAAGGAAATATACTTACTTGATATATTTGTATGAAAAAATCCATTCTTTGCTTTTTCATTTAAAAATTTCTAATTCATCTATTACTTCAAGAAATGGATGACAAGAAATTAACATTGATTCCCAAAGCAGTGAAATAAAAATTTATCATATATTAAGTCCAATAAAAAATGAAAAGCACAACTATTTATCTATAAATATTCTTAAAAATCAATATATTCAATACATTAATCACTAAACATAAAAATTAACACAATAATTTCATCATAAGTAATTATTCATAAAATTATACATTATACATTTACCAAGACAACATGTAGGCCAATGGTAGGTGTGAAACACATATTTTTCATTTGTCTGGGGTTCAAGACTTGTAGCCTCTCCGGACATGATTGGTTTTTCCCGAACATACATGATATACTTTTTTAAAACACTGCTAATATAATTTCCAAAATAAATAAGATGGACACCCTTGAAATGAGGATAATAACTAAATAGATTTTTAACAAAGGTTTTCTATTCAAACTCATTGAAAAAATACTTCCTCTGAAAGAAAACATATAATTTTCATGAATTTTTAACCTTATAACACTTATTAAATATGAAAATACAAAACTCTAGAAATAAATTCCTAAAATTTTCGTCAAATTGATTCCCCTATCAATCAAAATGCATCCCTTGGTTGTCACATTCCTAAAATGTGAATACTACCATCATATATTCTCTTGAAACATGGTAATAACAAGAATTTCCATAATTACATATTAAAAACACTAAATCTTCCATACTAAAATTATATTAGATCTATTCCATATATCAAAAATGTTCTAAACATCATCCATGATATCATATACTACTTGTCAAAAATTCCTTAATTAGATACAAGGTAATAAGAACTATCCAATTTACTTATTCATCCCACATATATATATCCAAAAAATATTATCATTTCATAATGAACATATTAAGGGTTATATTTCCCTTAATCATGTGTTTTTTTATTCAAATTACCTTTCCATTCTATCACATTTGTATTCCACCAGAACAATTCAATGCGTTATTATAAATCCATAGAAAAAACCATAAAATGAAAAAACTTTATATATTTTACCTTTCATATAACATACTTCTGGAATCCAATGACATAAATGATTTTCTTATTCCAATTTATCCTTATTCCATTATAATGGATACCTAATCCAATTACATAAAACAACTTTCCTTTAACATTTCATTTATAGTCTATTCATCATCATCATCCTTTTAACCATTTCTAATAAAACCTTCTTGATCCTATATGGGAGTATTCCTCTTGGTACATTGAGTTTCATAATGACTAATTATTCCACAAATAAATAACTAAACATTCAATGATGCCTTATGAAGGCCAATATGCTGATCCCTTCTCTTAACATTACTCTTCCTTTTCCCCTATAGTAACTTGATTTATATCCCTCCTTTCTATAATAAAAAACATCTTCATAGGCTTCCAAGACATTCACTTAGTTGATTCTTTCAACATTATTAGAACAATGGAAGCTAGATATTCTTTCCTCCTTGGTCTCCATTACATGAACTCTCAGCGAAATCCTTATTTCTCTTTCTTACTGATTTTGAGGGTTGGAAAATGTACACATTAATAATCATGTTCCATGAAAACTTATTAGAAATGATCACAAAATCTATAATTCTAGTGATAATCCCACATGAATGTGCATCAGTAAAACATTCAAATCATTCAACATCCGTCTAGTTCATTCCATTTCCATCCATTAACTAAAAACAATGGCATATTGTGAGCATTACATATCATATTAGAAAACCACATATTCATGAAAAAAATTACATATAGGATGTCTAAATCAAAAAAAAAATTGTATTTTATTATTTGACATTATAGGTTAAATATTTGTTATTCATATCCAACTTTTATTTTATTCCTTCGTGATGGTTCATGAAGATTTTTCGAATTCCCAAGGATTATCCCCCCGAAGACTGTCCAACAAGGTTTTTAGAAAGATCAATTATTCTATACTAAATTTCCCCGAGTCTTTCCTGGAACATCCTGTCAAAGTTGATACCCCATGTTACATCTCTCCTAGAGTCATATCCACATGTTGTATATAGATTAATATGTATTTATAGGAATCCACACACTCTATCCATTACCAAAACTCCAAGATATTTTTATAAAGAATAACTCATACATCTGATTATCCTTAGAGGAATTCCATGAAATTTACCTATAAATACACCATGGGATCTCACTAATGTTTTCTCATCCTAGTTTCCAAATATTGACAAAACCATTCCTTTTATACAAACTACAGAGACCCAGGCTTAAAAAATATGGATATTACATTACATCGAGTGAATACCAAATAAATTACAGACATACATTCATAAAGACCATTAGAGATTCGTGTATTTGGATACATGAAAAAAAATTATTATGGAATCCCTCATTTTTATTACATAATGTTACATTACGTTTTACAAATAGATGATATTTAAAGACTAGTGTCTCAAAAATAAGGTACATAATACATGAAGACATGAAAGAATTCTTTTAACACACTTGAAAGGAATCTTTATTTGTTTATCCTCTTAACAATTTCTCCAACTCAAAACGAGAGGACATACATCAAATAAAAGGGTGAGCATAAGGCCCAACCAGGGAAATATTCACATTTGAACATGATAGATATCTATAAGAACATTAGGAATTTCAAAAAGGCATGAGAAAAACGTATATCATAAAAACAATAACATGAATAATAAAATTTAAATGTTCCTATAACATTTAATTTAGATATTCATTACAATATCACCAAGGTCCATCCTCATGGTTTCATAAAAATTACCAAGGTTATCCACCAAGGTATCATAAAACATTTCCTCTATAGAGATTGAATTCTTTACCTAGTGCATTGTACTGATATCAAGGAGCACCCTTAATAATTATTTATTTTCCTATGATCAATATAGATCATAATAAAAAATTTCATAAATATCCCATATAATATAAAATATATGGATTTTATATCAAATCATGGCATTTTAAAAATTGCTTGAAAATATGACCATTATGTCATTTATAACCCCTTGAAAGGGAATGAGGTTTTTATGTTTTTCAATTATAGATTAAAATAAATCACTTTATGTGAGGATTAATACCCCTATAAATTAATGAGTTTTTTTATTGACTTAATGAAAATAAAATAATTTATTGAGAAATAGAGAGAGATTTTGATATGAGAATTTTAAATAATGAAATGTATAAAACATTATTTTATAAAATATTAAAAAGATATGGGAAAGGAGTATACCATTCATTAAAGATTCATAATATAGTTGAGGTACATAAAGAAATAGAAATACGAACATGGTATAGAAATTTAAAATATGTGCTACATAAAAGACAACATGAATGGAAAAGATAAGTTGAGAATTCCCTAATCTTGAAGAGTATCTTTTAATACTCTATGATCGGGACCATGGGGGAATAAGGACACCTTGTGAGGAATTAAAAAAAGGTAATAATATTAGATATTTTATGGGGATTATTTAGGAAAAAACGTAAATGAATGAATGCGTGGGTATTTATAGTAAAATAGATAGAGTTTTGTATTAATTTCCAAAGACACCTCATTAGTGGTATTTGCAAGACCCTGGTCTTTCCCACTATGTTTTTCAATGGTATTGGCCACTTGGGGCATATCATATCATATTTTAGTGCTGATAATTTACCATTTTATTGGACAATTGGGACACCTCATATCCTATTTTAATGCACATGAGTCTAACAACATGTTAAATCACATATTACATCACCATGATGGCCTTAAACACACCAAAAACTCTAAAAAGTATTTTTCTATTCACTAAAAAACAAACAAATTTACAAAAAATTCATAATTTCAATGTGACCTAATATAAAAATTTTTAGTTCAAAAATGAAATTTATTTTAATGCAATATTTTTTTAAATTTAATTTATATTTTAAGTATTAAATAATTTATGATTAAAATTATAGTGGATCGAAAATGTATAGTAAAATCCTTAGTAAAATATCAGAAAAATAAAATTATTTTATAACTTGTAATTAAAAATGAGGTGTTTTTATAATATTATTATATTATAATACGTTTTATTCAAAAATATTATAGTTTATTAAAAACAAATATATCTATTCTATATTGTACAAATTCTATTAAAAAACAATTAATTTATAAAATTCAATTTGATCAAGAATTTTTTCCTTAAAACATAAATGAAGGAATTTTTTTATTTAAAAGAAGGAATTATACATTAGATATCTAATTAAATGTCACAGAATCTCTTATAACACCAGTATATGACATAAGGGTAATGTGTTCGATGGTGGAAAACTCTTAGGTAGGATTTATAAATATTTCCTGAGTGGTAATTTTCCCCAACATGAACTTCTACCAAAGATGATTTTTTCATGCTTTAATTTTTGAAGCACGAATACGGCTTTATCTATAGTGAATCCCAGTAATGCTACCTCCACCCCATGTTCTGAGAAGTGGACTTCATATGACTATATTATACTAGATGAGTCCATCGACTCTTCTTTCTATATTAATTATCCAATATCATTTCAATTTATAAAAATTATTTATAATGTTAAAAATTATTATTGATTCCAACAATCATATAATGGTAACAACCTAATGGTCACATTTAATTTATATTTAAAATATTTTTTATTTATTAGGACATAAAAAATATATTGTCACGACCCGTCCTCAGGGACAATTCCGTGACTACCCCAAGCCCGCCTTCCATAGGCCACGGGCTGGCGACTAGCACCAAAGGCATAAATCCCGATAATTGGGAAGGCATTGCCTTTATAAAAGTAAACAAAACACCACAGAGTACAAGCGGCAGTAAAACACTAAGTAAAAAAGAGAAGTTCTGAAAGGTAAATGGGCCAGAATACAAACCCAAATGAAAGTACAACTACAACTGAACAAAGTACAACAGAGAAAGGCACCAGCTGGAATAATTGAAGTGGCTCCTGGGTCGTCCTCCTCGGATCCTACCTGAAGGGTAGGTATAGATGGCGTAGCTCCTGGATCGTCCACCACAGATCCTACCTGAAGGGTAGGTACAAAGAGCCTCCACAACGCTCTCGCCCATCAACCTCCTCCGTGTGTCATCTTGTTACGAAGTCCACCTGCGGATACTGACTTGTCATGTAGTCCACCTCCGGGTACCATCCAGTCCTCGAACACTCGGCCTCCATCAGCACTGTCTGTCGTCTGCAACCAACACAACGAGGTGCGGGCATAGCCCATGCAGGGTTGAGTATAAGGATACTCACTAGGGACCCCAATACCCTCAAGTTCTCACTAAAACCAACAAGGATAACCACAAAGAAGATCTAAAAAGATAACCTCTACTTAGGTATATGATTATTCATATACCTAAGTTATCAAGTAACCCATCTCAATCATGAGGAAAACACCAAGATCATGAAATCAACGAATAACCACTACCCAGGTATATTCCCATACATATACCTAAGTTATCAAGTGACCCATCTCAATCATGAGGAAAACACAAAGGTCATAGAATCAGCTCAAACCAGGATTTTCATTATCGAAACCGTAACTGCTGAAGAGCTCCGTTTCTGGAGTGTACAATGGTCCTGTCACGACTCTGAGGTACTGCTTAATAACCTAAGACTGCTGAGATACTCCTCCTATCGAGTACCGTGGCCAGCCACCCAAACACAGTAGTGCTTCCCGCCAGGATATGCCACCCAAACACAGTAGTGCACACCCCCTAGTAGCCTGCTGAGGTACTCTCCGGATGAGTACCATGGGTCTGCACTGTCACACAGGTAGTGCTCTGTCCGCCATGGGTCTGTACCTCACAAAGTAGTGCTCCGTCCAGTGGGCTAGTCGACACACTCCAAGTCGAGTTGGTCAAGCAGTCGTCAGGTCTCAGTCGGCTACACGGTTTCCGTACTCTGCACGCTCGTCTCTGGGAGGGTCCGCTCCACGAGCAACAGGTGAATATTCCATGTATCTCAAAGTCCCACAAAGAAGTATCTCAAAGGACCACCTCGTCATAGGGGTCTCGACACAACAGACGGCGCGTTAATTGGACGCTTGGTCTGTGAGTTATTAGCCTTTTCGTCCTAGTGGCCCGGTTGGTTTCGTGAGCGAACCAAACCGGCCGTATCTCAACTGTATCCCGAACACTCATAGGGTATACTCATAGAGACCGTTTCTCAACGTGATCACCAACGCCACTGACGGTTCGTCAAATGGACGTCTGGTCTGAAAGATAACAGCTTTTCCGTTCCAAGGGCCCGGTTGGATTTTAGGTACAATCTAACCCGGACACTATCCAACAGCAACCAAAACTCGGGATAAGTATGCCAAAAGTTCAGTCTCACTTAGAGGAATTCAACGAGACAGACGACGTGTCAATCGGATGCCCGGTCTGTGAGTTATTTGATTTTTCGTTCCAGGGGCCCGGTTGGTTTCGTGAGCGAACCAACCCGACCACACTCCGACAACATCCAAATCTCGAGCGGAGTAAGCCAAAAGATCCGTCTCACTTAGTTGAATCCATAAATGTCGACGACACGTCAATCGGACGTCCGAAGTTCAAGTTATAAGTGTTTCCGCTCCGAGGGCCCGGTTGGTTTCGTATCCGATCCAACCCGACCGAACACAAAGTATTCCGAAACATTGAGTGTAATATTCCAAAACGACCGTATAATTCCAAGGATCGCTGCGCAACTGATGGAGCGTCGATCGGAGGTCCATAGCCTAAGATATTGCCAAAAGACCAAAGACGGCCTGAAAACGGGGGGTCTGGGCCCGGACCGACCCGGCCCGACCACCTCCTGGGTCTGCCCGAACGGGGTCGACCCGACTAGGGTCCGACCCAGCTGGGCCCGGCCGGCTCGGCCAGCGCGGCCGAGCGGATGCCGCGCTGCGGGGTGCGCGGCTCCCGCCCCCGCGCCGCTGATTGAAGCCGGTGGCGAACCGTCGCTGCCAGCCTTCCGACCGCACGCCGCCGCCGTTGCTCGCCGGTGCCGCCGCGCCGGCGCGGCGCGCCGCCACCGCCTTCCACGGACCACTGGATGCGCTCCGGTGGTCTGTTTCTCCTACCGTCTTCGCCAACGGTCCACCCGTGACCAGACATTCACTACGAAGGGATTCAAACGCCATAGCGGTCTACTTCGTCATCGTCCGTTGATCCGCACATCGATTAACATGCTACGGAGGGTTGTCGTGCCGTGTTTGTTCGGACCGCGTCCTTCATGTTAGGTGTTATCAATTGGAAAAAAAATAAACACATGATTTTAATCATTGAAGAGGGTATAATTGATCCAAAAATAAATTATACGAACACCTTGCAATCAAATACCCACGCATGAGAGTTTAAAATTTGAATGCGCAGTGTGACGATGGTGCGCATTCTTGCCGCTCGATCCCGCATAGCGTGGCGATGTAGCGCATCCTTGCCGCTCGATCCCACGCGGTGTGACGACACTGCATCAATTTAATTTGATCCTCAACAACAAGAAAAACAATAAGGGAGGGGGGCAGCCGTGTTTGTGCGGTCTGGCCTCGTCCCGTTAACTGATATCCTGCGGTCCAAATATCGCGGATAAAAGACGGAAGAGAATCACGTAAGGAAAAATCACATAAACCCCCTACCTCGGTTTCAAGAGAGGAGTCGCGGAAAGAGGATTTGAAGATGACGTCGGGGTGCATCTGAGGAGGAAGCGGTGTCTCCTCACGTGTTGCGGTGAAGAGGAAGGAAGGCACGTAGTCGTTCTTTGTGGAAGGATGGTGTTCTTCATCGTAAGAAGAACTCTCCTCCTAATTCTCCAAAGGTTTTCCCCACCCAAAATATTTGCCAACCAAAAAATATAATAAGGCCCTCCCATTATGTAACATTCCCATGAATTTTCAAATTAATTCAAAATGTAAATAGAATTAATTATGGAATTAGTGTTGGAAACATAAATGGATGGGAGATGGAGAGGTTCCACAAATTAATTAAGGGGTGTGTTAACAAACTTAATGAAAAAGGGTGTTAATGGGGGAGTTCAAGGGAGTTATGGGGAGATGAAATGTTTAGGGTACGTGTGGGCCCCACTCCACTAATATCCTCTCATGGGAGGTTTTGTGGGTGTGTGATCCATCTCTAACTCCCCTTGGGAGGAAATAACTAACATTGATAAAATATAATTGTGTTCCACAATTTTATTTAACTTCTTCTAATTCCTCTCAAAGAAATTAACTCTCAAGCCGCATAAAACACAACTTCGGAAAATGTATCCTTAAGAAAAAACCGGATTTGCGGTTTCATTGGTGCCCTCGGAATTTGATTCTAAGCACCGGTTCAAAAGATATAAATTCCCGCTCGTTCGTTCACTGAACGTACCCGAGCTAAACTTCAGAAATTTATTCCGGGCACACGGGGTGTCAGAATCAGGCACCGTCAGAAACTACGTTCTTGCAAAATTTCATAGAAAATTATGAAAAACAATTTCCGTGAAATTTTCAGGTCTTTACATTACTCCCACCTCAGGGATTTATGTCCCCGTAAAGTTTCAACACAAAATAGGGTCACAAAAGCGGTATTGAGCATGTACCTGAGCCTTCCGCTCACATGTGCTTATCTAGAGATTCCGTACTGCCAAAGAAAGTGCACTTGAGGAATCGACCATCCTCGTAGGATCTGATCATGTCGATCCTCAATCCCTAATGGAACCTCCATGGAAGTAACCCCATCGCAATCGTCCTTCATCTCATGGTCGATGATATGCGAAGGGTCGAGCGCGTATCTCCTCAGTTGAGATACCTGGAAAACATCATGCAGTAGGTGCAACTGTGGTGGATGGGTCAAGCGATAAACCACCACGCCTACCCGGCTGAGGACCTAAGAAGGTCCGCTGGACCTGGACGATAACTTGCCACCTTGGCCACATCACCGTAAACCTCATTGAGGTGAGACCCATATAAGGATGTGATCGTCATCCTCGAACTCTAGATGTCTCCAATCCCTGTTAGAACTGAAACTCAAATGACAGCTGCCATGAGGGTAAGGTTGACCGACTCAAGAGTGTTCGATCGCACCCCCCTGTGCTTGAGTTATCCTGTGCTGCCTGGGGTTCCCTTTTCACCAACCAAGGAAAACCCAACCTGACATCGTAGTTAAACCAAAACCTTTTTGCCTAATATATTCAATCCATGTATGAACTGTGGATCCAATCCATTATCATACCAATGTCATAAGGCCTCCACACTGCCACCAAGAGATTCCAACCGAAACTCTTTCCTCGAGGGTCTGACCACACTATCGGCATAAGTGTGATTATCGAGTCTCCTCCCAAGGTATCTCCAGACGTGATGGTCAAGTCCACGGCTTACTGGAAACTCTAGATCTGGGAAAAGATTTGTGAAAGTAAGGAATGATTCATATCAATGTCTGCTATTACAACATCTAGTAGTGGACACAGACTATCCCTTGAATCATTTTTAGAGCCATCGGGTCACTCTCCTTGACCGCATGCAGCCGCACTCTTCCTCTGCCCTCCAGCTCCCTAAGCCTGGCGGGGATAACTAAGGCGGGTGGTTGTTTCATGTTAAGATGTACACCACCTCATGCTGCTCTCCTAGATCTTCCTCCATGTCTGCTGCTTCGCAGACTCATCTCTCCTTAAAGCTTCCTCTTATGGAAACATTTAACATGCCCGAGTCTCCAAGACTGGTCCCAGTTTCCTGTTTCTTGCTGCACTATGCAGTCTTCATCCGCTCCTGGATGATCTGTACCTTCTTTGCATATGATCTAAAAGAGATGCTAAAATTTCTCCTTTTCAGAAAAGCGAAACTCGGTCTCATCGCCTGGATGAACCACGCCTATTGCCTAATACAGTCAATCCCGACATGAATGATGTATTCATGCCATGGATGACGTCGTAAGGCCTCGACGTAAGTACCAAGAGATCCAACTGTCACACTCGCCTCCAAGGGTCGAGTCACACTGTCGGCATCAGTGTGAGGTCACTGGGTCTCCTCCAGTACAAATCTCGAAAGTGAGGGTCAAGTCTACAGTTTTAACCAGGACCACTCAGTATCAACCAAACAAAAGGACATGAAAGAAAACATCACAAAGATAAGTGTATTTTTATTATTGCAGCTCATAGTACAAAGATACGGATAAAACAAAAACATAGAACTAGAAGTAAAAGGGACGTATCCACTAGTTCCTCTCCTCACCACCTGCTCCCGGAGCTCTACTGCCCTGCCCGCTACTCGGCTGTTGCTCAAGAACCAGCCGCTGCTTCTGTCTCAGTGGCTCCTCCAACACTCGCTGATCAACTGTGCGGGGGGTCGTACAATCACATGCCAAGTGACCCTTCCTACCGTAGGAGAAACACTTTCCATTTCTGGAACGCCTGGCTTTGACCCCACCCCAGGTGCCCCGCACCACTAATCCTAAAACCCAAGATCGCCCAACTGCTGGTCTGGTCCTCCTGGACCTCTGCATCGTTTGTCTACTACCCAAAGATGACTCGGCTACTGATCAAAAAACATGCGACAAAGGCAGAAGCTCCTGTACATGCTCGGGGTGTAGAGCTACTGGCACAAACTCCACCTTGAAGAAGGTCTCGAAGTCTTCCCATGTGAAGGACATCCCGTCGAAAAACTGGAACCAGTGGATCCACCACCTGCCTGCTGCTTCCTGAAGAAGGCTGGCAGCAAAGATCACCATGAAGTCTGCCGGCGTCCCCACTAGCCTGAAGACTCTCACCACAGCCTCCAACCAAACCTCAGCTGCCTGCGGGTCCATCTCTCCCCAGAACCTGGGTGGCCACTGGCACTGGAACTCGTGCAGCGCACTCAAGTGGCATGTATCGCCTACTGCTAGGGCTTGTGGCATCGGTGGCCCAACGTATGGTAGTACCGTTGGTGCCTCCGCTGGTGCCTCAACTGAAAGAGGTCCCTGAACCAAAGCCTCGTCACTGGACATGCTGTCAGTATGGACATCCCTCTGGGATCTAGATAGTCGTCTGAGAAAAGGCATCCTGAAAGAAACAACCTGACACGGTCAAATGATTATACCTGGTGAGATGACCTGGTTTGAGCAGACATTTAAAAAACTTATAGAAACACACATGCAATCAGTGTTTTCATGCACAAAGTCGTAAATCAGTTGTCAGGGTCCTGGTGTATTGATATATCGGCCCCCCGCACCAACACTGGAATCCATGAACTGAAAACCACACTCGGTACTCTTAACACTATTGCTTCACAGAAAGAAAATATCAGAGTTATAAGTTCTGTGGTAGAACCGACTCCTCTGATACAAATTTGTCACGACCCTTCCTCGGGGCCCATCCCATGACTACCCCAATCCCACCTTCCATAGGCCAGGGGATGGAGACTAGCACCAAAGGCGTAAATACCGATAACTGAAAAGGCATTGCTTTTATAAATGTAAACAAGACACCACAGAGTACAAGTGGAAGTAAAACACTAAGTACAAAGAGAAGTGCTGAAAGGTAAATGGGCTAGAATACAAACCCAAATGAAAGTACAACTACGACGGAACAAATTACAACAGAAAAAGACAATAGCTAGAATAACGGAAGCGGCTCCTTAGTCGTCCTCCTCGGATCCTACCTGAAGGGTAGGTACAGATGGCGCAGCTCCTGGATTGTCCACCACAGATCCTATCTGAAGGGTAGGTACAGATATCCTCCACAACGCTCACGCACGTCAACCTCCTATGTGTTTCGTCTCGTCGTGAAGTCCACCTCCGGATACTGACTCGTCGTGTAGTCCACCTCCGGGTACCGTCCAGTCCTCGAACACTCGGCCTCCGTCAGCACTGTCTATCGCCTGCAACCAACACAATGAGGTGAGGGAATAACCCGTGTAGGGGTGTGTATAACGATACTTAGTAGGGACCCCAAGACCCTCAAGGTCTCACTAAAACCAACACGGATAACCACAAAGAAGATCTCAATAGATAACCTCTACTTAGGTATATGCTCATGTATATACCTATGTTATGAAGTAACCCATCTCAATCATGAGGAAAACACCAAGATCATGAAATCAACGGATAACCACTACCCAGGTATATGACCATACATATACCTTAGTTATCAAGTGACCCATATCAATCATGAGGAAAACACAAAGGTTATAGACTCAGCTCAAACCAGGATTTTCATTATCGAAACCGTAACTACTAAAAAGCTCCGTCTCTGGAGTGTACAGTGGTCCTGTCACGACTCCGAGGTACTGCTCACTGACCTAAGACTGCTGAGGTACTCCTCCTGTCGAATATTGCGGGCCATCCACCCAAACACAGTAGTGCTTCCCGCCGGGGTATGCCACCAAAACACAGTAGTGCACACCCGCTAGTAACTTGTTGAGGTACTCTCCAGACGATTACCGCGGGTCTGCACTGTCACACAGGTAGTGATCCGTCTGCCATGGGTCTACACCTAAAAAAGTAGTGCTTCGTCCACTGGGCTAGTCGACTCACTCCAAGTCGAGTCGATCAAGCAGTCGTCACGTCTTAGTCGGCTACACGGTCTCCGTACTCCGCACGCTCGTCTCTGGGAGGGTCCGATCCACGAGCTACAGGTCGATACTCAAAGTATCTCAAAGTCCCACGAAGAAGTATCTCAATGGACCGCCTCGTCATAGGGGTATCAACGCAACAGACGGCACGTCAATCAGACGCCCGGTTTGTGAGTTATTAGCCTTTTCGTCCCCGGGGCCCAGTTGGTTTCGTGAGCGAACCAACCTGTCCATATCTCAACTATACCCCGAACTCTCATAGGGTATACCCATAGGGACCTTTTCTCAACATGATCGCCAACGCCGCTGACGGTTCGTCAAACGGACGTATGGTCTGAAATATAAAAGTTTTTCCGTTCCAAGGGCCCGGTTGGATTTCGGGTACAACCTAACCCGGCCACTATCCAACAGCAATCAAAACACAGGTGAAGAATGCCAAAAGTTCCGTCTCACTTAGAGGAATTCAACGAGACATATGGCGCGTCAATCGGACGCCCGATCTGTGAGTTATTGGCCTTTTCGTTCCAGGGGCCCGGTTAGTTTCATGAGAGAACCAACCCTACCACACTGCGATGACATCCAAACCTCGATTGGAGTAAGACAAATGATCCGTCCCACTTAGATGAATCCATAAAAGTTGACGGCATGTCAATCGGACGTCCGAAGTTCAAGTTATAAGCGTTTCCGCTCCGAGGGCCCGATTGGTTTCGTATCCGAACCAACTCGGCAGAACCCAAATTATTCCGAAACCTTCAGTGTAATATACCAAGACGACCGCCTCGTTCCAAGGATTGCTACACAACTAACAGAGTGTCGATCGGAGGTCCGTAGCCCAAGATATGGGAAAAAGACCTAAGAGGGTCTCAAAACGGGGGGGTCTGGGCCTGGACCGACCCGGCTCGACCCCCCCTGGGTCGGCCCGGCCCGGCCCGGCCGG
Source organism: Viscum album (assembly GCA_963277665.1). NCBI lineage: Eukaryota > Viridiplantae > Streptophyta > Magnoliopsida > Santalales > Viscaceae > Viscum > Viscum album. The sequence continues at coordinate 538,483,108 of OY728150.1, forward strand.
CTCGGCCAGCGCGGTCGAGCGGAAGCCGTGGAGTGGGGTGCGTAGCTCCTGCCCCCTCACCGCTGATTGAAGCCGGCGGCGAACCGCCGCCGCCAGCATTCCAGTGGCACGCCGTCGCCGCCGGTCGCCGCCGCCGCCGCGCTGGCGTGGCCCACCGCCACCGGTCGCAGCCGCCGCCGCGCTGGCATGGCCCGCCGCCACCACCTTCCGCGGACCACCGGACGTGCTCCGGTGGTCCGTTTCTCTTGCCGTCATCACCAACGGTCCTCCCGGCACCAGACCTTCACTGCGAAGGGATTAAAACGCCATAGAGGTCTGCTTCGTCGTCATCCGTTGATCCGCACATCGATTAACAAGTTACGGAGGGTTGTCGGGCCATGTTTGTTCGGCCCGCGTCCTCCACGTTAGGTGTTATCAATTGGCAAAAAAATAAACACATGATTTTAATCATTGAAGTGGGTATAATTTATCCAAAAAATAAATTATACGAACACCTTTCATTCAAATACCCACGCACGAGATTTTAAAATTTTAATGTGCGGCGTGACAATGTCGCGCATTCTTGCCGCTTAATCCCACGTGGCGTGACGATGTTGCGCATCCTTGCCGCTCGATCCCGCGCGGTGCGACGGCACCGTATCAATTTCATTCGATCCACAACAAAAAGAAAAACAATAAGGGAGGGGGACGGCCGTGTTTGTGCAGTCCGACCTCCTCCCGTTAACTGATATCATGCAGTCCAAATATCGCGGATAAAAGACGGAAGAGAATCCCGTAAGGAAAAATCACATAAACCCACTACCTCAGTTTCAAAAGCGGAGTCGCGGAAAGAGGATTTGAAGACGACGTCGGGGTGCATCTGAGGAGGAAGCGGTGTCTCCTCATGTGTTGCAGTGATGAGGAAGGATGGCACATCATCGTTCTTCGTGGAAGTATGGTGTTCTTCATCGTAAGAATAACTCTCCTCCAAATTCTCCAAAGGTTTTCCCCACCCAAAATATTTGCCAACCAAAAAAATATAATAAGGCCCTCCCATTATGTAACATTGCCATGTATTTTCAAATTAATTCAAACTGTAAATTGAATTAATTATGGCATTAGTGTTGGAAACATAAATGGATGGGAGATGGAGAGGTTCCACAAATTAATTAAGGGGAGAGTTAACCAACTTAATGAAAAAGGGTGTTAATGGGGGAGTTCAAGGGAGTTATGGGGAGATGAAAAGTTTAGGGCACGTGTGGGCCCACTCCAATAATATCCTCTCATGGGAGGTTATGTGGGTGTGGGACCCACCTCTAACTCCCCTTGGGAGGAAATAACTAACATTGATAAAATAAAATTGTGTTCCACAATTTTATTTAACTTTTTCTAATTCCCCCCAAAGAAATTAACTCTCAACCCGCATAAAACGAAACTTCAGAAAAGGTCTCATTAAGCAAAAAACAGCGCTGCGGTTTCATCGGTGCCCTTAGAATTTGATTCCGAGCACCGGTTCAAAAGTTATAAATTCCCGCTCGTTCGTTCACTGAACGTACCCGAGCTATACTTTGGAAATTGATTCCGGGCACACCGGGCCTCGGAATCAGGCGCCGTCAGAAACTGCGTTCTTGTAAAATTCCGTAAAAAATTAAGAAAAACTTTTTCCTTGAAATTTACAGGTCTTTAAATATATATTTTATGAAAACAAATATTATTTCAAAGTTGGATTTGTTACATTATTTCGTCCCCCCTAAGAAATTTCTCCACCAAAATTTGAACTCATAGCCTTATAATGGTAAAGGTATGGATTCATCTTCTTCATTGTACTCTCTAGTTTTCACATGGCTTCTCCATATTTTTTGTTTCTATAAAACAAATTAACATGTTAGGTAGTATTTTTTCATAGAACATTGTCTCTACGATCCAAATCTCTACCTTTTTCTCCACATAAGAGAGGTTGTGTTCCAATTGTACCACCTTTGGATTTTGGACATGTGAAGGGTCATGTAGGTACTCCCTCATGAGGGATACATGGATAAAATCATGAAAATGATCTATATTTAGAGGAAGTATATGCTAATATTCCATATCTTCTATGCGATCTGAGATTTCATTGAGACCAATGTACTCAGGGCCGAGCATCCCTTTCTTTCCAAACTGCATGATCCTCTTCCATTCAGAAATTTGAATGTAGACTTTTTCACCAACATCAAACTCCTTGTCTGTTAGAAGGTTGTTGGAATAGCTATTATCCCATATCTAAGAAGACTTAATGTGTTTATGGAATTCATGAACCTTTTCTGTAATCTCTTTCATAAGATTTGGACCGAGAAGATTTATCTAATTAGTTTCATCCCAACAAGTAGATGTTATACATCTCTTCCAATATAGAGCCTCATAGGATTCCATTGGATTACTCAAATTGAAGATGTTGTTGTAAGAGAACTAAAATAAAGGGAGATTTTGATCCCTCCCCCTTTAAATCTCATTCAACTTGTTCTCAGCATATACTTGAGTGTTTGAATAGTCTTCTCACATTAGCCATTAGCATGGGGGTAATAGGCCATACTGAAATTCAATTACATACTCAATTAAAGTTTTTTAGTTCACGTGAATTTTAATTGGAACCTCCGATCATGATTAGATATGAAAGAGAGTGGTACCCCTTACAACCTTATCACATCCCTTAGAAAAATCATGGGAATTCGGTCAGGAGAGAGATCTTCCTGAATAGAGATAAAATGGGCAGTCATGGTGAGACAGCCCACTGTACCCCACATCACATTGTTTCCTTCAAAATTTCTCGGTAGACCTATGAAAAATTCCATAGTGATATGTTCCCAATTTCATGCTTGTATGGGTAGTGGTTATAATACCCTTTTATGATGTTTTTTCTCTACCTCCACATTCTGACACACCATGAACCTTGTAGCATAGTGGGAAATTTCCATTTTTATGGTATCTCACTAATAATGATCTGGAAGGAACCTATACATTTTTGTGCTTACATGATATATAGAGGATGTAGAGCTATGATCTTCATCAATACAAAACTTCTTTATTTCTAGAATAGATGGAACATTTTCCCTTATCCGATATTTTAGAACACCTTCTTGATCAATATTGAACTCAGGAAGCTTCCCATCTTTCACAGCCTCTATCTTCTTATGTAATAATGGATCTTGTTTTTTATATTTCTTGATCATCTCAAGTAATGAAAGTTGGGAAATAATTTTATATAGGTTTGACTTTGTACCATACCTTATGATTCCATGTCGAGTTTCACATAGGTCTTTGATCAAGGGATATCTTTGAATCCTATTCAATTCCAAAACAATATGGTCTTTCATAAATAATAAATGATCATCATTTTTTCACATAAAAGGTGATAATTTATTGAACAATCATAGTCTTTAAGAAGTTACAACCATCCCCTATATCACATTTCTTTTCCTTTTGTGCGAAAATATACTTTAAACAATTATTCTTTGTGTTTATATAAAACACTTCTCCCCATAATAATAGTGCATCTATATCTTTAGAGAAAAAACAACTCCTACAAGCTCTAGATCATGTATTGGATAATTATACCATTGATAATTTAGATATTGAGATTCATAAGTAATCACCATGTCATTTTTCATGAGGATTCACCCAAGCCCTTTCAGATATGCATCACTGAAAATAAATAACCCTTCTATGATTAATGGTAATGTTAACATGGGTGCAGTAACCAATCTATTCATCAACACTTGGAAACATTCTTCACACTCGTTTGTCCAGATGAACATGACCCCTTTTTGAGTTGACTTGTTTAATGGATTATAATGTTCATGGATTGTTTTTCCCAAACCACCTATAATATTCCACTAATCTAAGGGAATGGTGAATCTATGTTATGGTTGTATGCTGAGTCCCCTCATCTATAACCTTTTTCTTTATAGGGTAAACTATTATTCCTTCATCGGTTACAATGTTTACCAAGAAAGAAACTTGTTTTAATAAAAAAATTCACATTTTCTGAGCTTCCAAAAATCCTATCCTTCTATAGAGTTTCCAAAATAACCCTTATATAATCCTCAAGCTCATCGTGACTGTTAGAATATATCATAATATATTCTATTAAAACATTCCAAAATTTATTAGGGTAGTCCTTAAATACTCTATTCATCATATACATAAATATATTTGGTGCATTAGTTAATCCAAAGGGCATAATAACAAACTCATAATTCCATAATCTTGATCGGAAGGCGATTTATGGAATATCTTTATTCTTCAACCATAAATGATGATAACCATATCAATGATCAATCATTGAGAGGAATTGATACCCATGAATCTAGTCAATTAAGTTATCAAATCCTTGAGGAGGGTATTTTTTCTTTACTATGGTCGCGTTCAGTACTCTATAATCAATGCATATCTACATTGAACCATCCTTCTTCATCACAATGAAAACATGCAGTCCCCAATGAGACACAGTCAGTCAGATAAACCCATTCTCTAAAAGATCTTGGAGTTTCTTATATAATTCCTACAACTCCACATTTTCCATTCAATAAGGGGTATTTTATATTGGATGAGATCAGGGTACGAGTTCAATAGAGAACTCCACCTCTCTTTATGGGGGTGGTCTAGGTAACTCCTCATGAAATATGTCAACATATTCATGAATGATGGGGATATAATCTATCCTTATACACTCATTTTATTCTTCTTATTTAATGATGAAATACATAAATAAGTTATTATGAGGTGCTTCTAGAGGAATATGAGCTCGATATATCTCTCTATTAAAGATAATTATAGGTCTTCTATTCAAGGTTATTGAGATTTCCTTGCATCTGGATTTGATCTTAGCATTATACATTGAGAGCCAGTACATACATATTATAATAATAAAATTAAAACTTGGGAATGACTACTAGATTTGTGAAAGGATTACTCTCACTAATGTAAATACTAGAGTTTCAAAACACTATTGATGATAGTATAATCTCTACACGATTCTTGATTGATAAATATACTTTTAGTAGTTCGGTAATTGGATCTATATTATTTGAAAACATGTATGAAATAATGGAATTTATAGAACCAAAATAAAAAATTCTTTATAGATTTGTGATAAAAATAATACTACCTACCACTACATAATTGGGAGAATAAACATCAGGAATCATGATAGAACAAGTATTACCTTTCTTCCTTGGACTATACTGATGTTGATAGCGATTCACCTCCACTACACTAAAATTTGGATAGTGATAAGAAAAGTTAACAAGTTGTCCACATATGAATCATTGGACTTAATCTAGGGCCTAAACCATCATACCTTCTTCTTTAGTGTTGAGAATATTTTACTTCCCCTCAAAATGAAAATTTCATGAAATATGGTCACCTCTTCTACACTTATAACACTTCATATTACTGATAATGAAGTTCACTAAATTTAGAATCTCACATTTATTGCATGTGGAAAGTTTCACATTATTTCTTCTTCTCAATTGGTAAAATATCCTCCCCAAATTTGGCTACAAGGATATATTCTTTTCACTAAATTTATGGGACCAGTGAATCCCACCAAACTCTAGTTTGATATTCACAGAACATCAAATGATCTCTTCATTTCTATCATAGGCTTGATTGGATAGATTATTTAATAGATGAAATAATTTTACCCTATAAAATCTACCAACCATCCAATTTGGATCCCTAACAAGGCTAGAGATGTAACATTAAATCATGAAGATGTTAATGTCACATCTTCCCATTGATTCAATGTCATTTTACTTCGGCTCATGAAATTTCTTCTCCATTTTCATTCTCATAGAATGAGGGAAATACTTATTGAATAATATCCCTTTGAACTCTTCCCAATAAAAATATTCAATCTCTACTCTTGGACTCATGTTTTTAATTAGTGTCCACCACTGATCAGATTCTTCCTCTAAGAGGTAAATATCCAGGGTGACATTTTATTATTTTGAACTATAAAGTACAGAAAAGATATTTACTATAGATCTTATCTACCATTCTGAAATCAATGGGTTGATAGATCCATTGGACATTTGTAATCATTTACGAAAAAAAGGGATTAACGTAATGTTATTCTATTCATCGTGAAATTAGTCACCCATGTTGATAGATGTTATTTCCCTTAACTTGAGTGAGTTGATTAAAAATTATCATGAAAGTTTCCATTCGGGATTCCATTAGTGGACCATCTTCCCATGTTCTTTTGCGGTCACCATAGGAAGAATTACTCCTATTGACCATCATTTTATAAAATATGAAAACCTTAATGAGAATCTTATTTCATATAAGAATATTATAACTCAATTGTTTTTTATGTCTTAAAACATCATGGTAAAATACATTATTCATTATCAAAATTACATTTTCTATAAATAATTCATAATGATTCATAAAAATATTATTATTTGAAAAACATATCCCCCAGGAGTGTCAAACCAGGAGTGAAGCAAGGACTATTTCTATGCACCAGTTCCCATTAGAGTTTATCTCCAAGATGTATTTTTGGGTTTTCCCCTAGATTCATTTGAGCCCGAGAAACATCCACGTGTTTGTATCTAGATTAGAATTTTTTTCGAAACCACATACATTATTTTTCACCATAATACCAGGAAGTTTTTCTATATTTACCCATTTACTTTGGGATCATCCAAGTGTTTTCAAATAATAGTTTTAAAAAACTAACTAATATATCCTTTGATACCAACTATGGTATACCACAATTTTATTAGAAAACATTTCAATCCATTTTACAATAAAATGGTCATTAATGTATAGTGTCTTGTAAATAAAGTACATAATACTTGAAAACGTGAAACAATTATTCTAATACAATTGAAATAATTATTCATTTTTTCATCATAAAGTCAAATTACTCTATCACAAAAGCTGGGGACATACATCAAAGGAAATGGTGAGCATAATGCCTAGCAAGGGAAACCATTACATGTGAACTTGAGAGATATCAATAAAAATTTGAATAATTTAATAAATGCATGAGAAATCGGAATATTATTACAATAATAAATTGAATAATAAATTGAGAATGTAGATAAAATATTTAATTTATACATTCATAAGAATATCACTATGCTCTATCCCCAAGGTGTCATAAATATTATAGAGGTTATTGACCAAGGTATCATAACACTTTTCATATCTATAAATTATCTTATTTACTCAATTAAATGGATTGATACTAGGATGAACCCTTAATATGTCTTTATATTCATGTAATAGACACAAATCATAGTCAAACATTTCATAAATAACCAAAAGAGCATAAAATAAATTGGTTGTATATCAAAAGCACGGTGTTTTAAAAAGTTCTTAAAAAATGATCACTATGTAATTTATAACCCAAAGAAAGGGAATGAGTGGTTAATGTATGTCAATTACAAAATCAAATAAATCATTTTTATTTCATGATTAATAACGCTAGAAATAAAATATTTTTGGGTATTCAAATAATGAATATTAATTAATTTCATGATAAAAAATGAGAGGTTTTGAGACGAAAATTCTACAACATAATGGCTATGAAACATTAATTTATTAAATATTAAAAAGTGGGGGACATGGGTCTACAATTCATAAAAGACTCATAATATAGTATAGTTACAGAAAAAATGTAAATAATAACATGGTATGGAAGTTTGAAAGGCAGTCCACATAAAAGATAATTTTAAAGGAAAAGAGAAGTTGAGAATTCTCTAACCTTGATGAGCAACATCAAATACATTATTTTCAGGACCATGGGGGATTGAGGAAAATTTGGGATGACTTATTTGGAGGTAATAATATCACAAATATGTGGGGTGATTTTTAAATGAATGGAAATGAGGGAATTAGTTGGTATTAATAGTAAAAGATTGGGTTTGTTTATTAATTTTTAAGGACACCTCATTTGTGGTATCTGCAAAACCATGGGCGTGCTCATGGGATTGACCACTTAAGACACCTCAGATAGTATTTTAATGTAGGTATTTTCCCATGGTATTTGAAACATGGGACACATCATATCGTATTTTAATTCACTGGAGTTTACCATAAATTTAAACCACATATTACATCATTATGATGTCCTTAAACACACAGAAAACACAAAACAATATTTTTATTATTCATTGAAAAAAAAATTCTATAAAAATATCATAAATAAAACATAACCTAATATCAAACTTCTAAATTAAAATTTGACATTTATTTTATTATAATAATTATCTATGTATGATAAATTTAACTTTTAACTCTAAAATACATAATTAATAAAAATAATAGAGGATAGAAAATACAAAGTAAACCGTCACGTTAAATTTTTTAAAAATTGAAATTATTTTATCATTTATAATTAAAAATGAATGTTATTATGTTAATATTTAATTATAATAAGTATTATTCATAATATAATAGTTTATTATAATCATATATATATTTTCTAGAATTTAAAAATTCTATTCGAAAACCATTAATTTATAAAATTACATTTTATGAAGAAAAACCATTCTTAAAACAGAAATCTGGGAAAAATAAATCTATTCACACAAAGGGATTATACATTAATTATATAAGGCCTTGAAAAATAACTTATAATAATAGCCTCATAGGACCTAATGGTAAGGTGTGCGATGATGACAGACTCTTTGGGAGGCTTAGATAATATTTCCCTAGTTGTAATTTTTACCAGCATAAACATCTCTTGAAGTATATTTCATTCATGATTATATTGTTGAAGCTCTTGATGGTCTTGGCCTATAAAGAATCCTAATGTTCCCACCTCCCACCAATTTTTTGATAAAATGGGCATAGTACGAGAAGAGTCTACTAGATGAGGCTATCGATTATCCCTTCTGCATTAATTATCCACTATTTTTTCTATTTAAAAATGATAAATATGAAATAAATAATTATTATTGTTTACAACAGTCATATAATGGTTTGAACTCATTTGTCATATTTCATTTAATCATATATATTTTCTTTTATTATGACATATAAAAAAAATATTTTTTAGAAAAATAATATTATTCCAATGTACATGTCATTAAATTTATCCTTGTGAAATATTTTCAACACATCCCATAATGATCTCCACTTTTAGTACATATACCTAATACATTTATTCATAACATGGGGAACGGAATCAAATTAAATGTGTGATATCAACACTCAATATGGAAAATAAAAAAAAATGTGTAATCATAACATAAAAAAGGTATGGAACTTGAGTATAAAATTTTAATTTCATACCCTATATATTAGTGATAATAATAAACATTGTATGTTCAAAAGACACAAATCATAATGAAATAATGAACAAAAGCCTTGAAAGCATAGAATATGATTAAAATATGGAATTTTGGAAGACACAAAATCATATATTTTATTTCTATAGTATCACTTCCATGACCATCAAAGGACTATGGATTAACTCCCCATACTATTTTAGTGGAAATGGTTCACTCCCATGGCCATAAGAGTAGCCTGAGGTCACTTCTCATACTAGCATGGTAGTCATGGTTCACTCACATGGCCATCTTAAAAGTAAATTTTCATTCCAAAGACCATATTAGTCTATCTCATGGGATATAAATCATTACCCAATGCATTGGAGGGAGATACAAGTCCCACCCATCTCATAGTGGAATCATACATACATGTTTCAAAAGATCCTAGAAAACATATCAAAACCCATAAAATGAAATGGTAATCATAAACATGTAATAATATCCTAACCTATATAAAAAGACATGTTTTATAATCATTTCATCAAAAGAATAAACCATGAAAGAGAAACATATTACATAAACATAGAACTCATGGATGAGAGGAATATTTCCTAAACATATAACCCATGAATGAGAACTGTATTTCATAAAAATATATCCTGTGAAAGAGAAAGAACATTAATAAGGACCATGGGATTAATCATAACCCATTCATATATAGAATATTAATGGAACATTTAGATCATTTCTTTCATGGTAATGAGTGACATAAAAGTATGTCAAATTAGATGGAAAATAAATTTGAAATATATTTGAAAAATAATTATCGAGGAAAAAATCATTTCATATTTGAAAGTGGATTTTTAATACATAAAAATATTTTAAAAATCATTTCTTTGGAAATAGCATGAAGAATTATAAATAATAATTGAAATGATTTCAAAAACCATTTTCATTAAAAACTTATAAAATAAGATTCAAACTATTTTAAAAATATTTTTCTTTGAAAACACATTGAAAACATAAAAATAATGATTGGAATTTTTTTTAATTTTTTATGAAAATAATTTTAAAATTTATAAAAATGGCTTAAATGTTTTTGAAAAACATTTTCTGTGAAAATATATAAAACAAGCTTGAATTTTTTTTAATACCATTTTCTTTGAAAACATATAAAAGGGGCTTGAAAACCTCTGGAAAAACAATTTTTTTTTGAAAACAAGTAAATACACTTACAAAATTTTGAAAACCATTTTATAGGAAAATGTATTTTAACAAAAGTATTTTAATGATTTACCATTAATCAAAATAAGAAATAATCAATGGAATGATGTTGTATATATCTATAAATGTTATATGTGGTAAAAATATTCCTTTTGCATGGTAAAGGATTGAAAATTCCTTATTTAGAAAGTAACAAGAAGATTCCATGGAAAATAATGGTAAAAGACATAAAGGATAAAAAATTTATTTAATTATTAATCATTAATGGTAAAATAATATTGTAATTCCTTTTAATAAAACATGGTTTTTAAAAAACATATAATATATACCGATGGGAGGGTAAAGTTTGGTTTTCATAAAAACACATTCTTAACTATCTTATGTAACAATGGGTTCAATAAATGGTACTAGTATATGAATAAATCGTTAATAACTAGACTATAAGAAAATTAAGGAAATTTCTTGAGGTATGGGTCATAATATTCTATCAAATGACACAGAAATGTGAAAAATATCGAAATGCAATGAAATTTTTTAAATAAACACTTATAACTTGGTAACATGAGATCATACTCTCTATGTAAGAAAATGAAATTACGTGAAACATAAAATATCCTTAAAATAAGTGAATTCATGATATAACATGTAAAATGGATGTATATACACCTCAAATAAAAATTTAGGAGCATAATAAAACACTAGTCTCAAAGAAAAAAAATTGAGACAAAACTATTTCACCAATTTTGTATCTTATGAAATATAATACCCATGAAATAATGGTAATAAAATGGATATTTTAATACCAATTAAAATTTGGAATACAATACATATAATAGAATCACGGTAATTACATATGTGACAAAAATTGAACTACTGGAGAACATAGCATGTATCTCATCAAAATAAAAAGCGAGATGAAATCGCCTAACCTTATGTCTTAAATTTCGTCATACTCATTAAAACCCCATGGCTATTAAATGTAAAATTAATATAAATATTTTACCGAACCATATTCTTATATCTAATAACATATACGGGTTCATTATGACCTTATATTACCCCCTTGTTTACAATCCTATGTTAAGATGTCACTTTGCATAACATTCACTTTATTTTTCAATTGTGTCTTAATATCAAATATTGTTGGTACTTATAATTTATATCATGATTCCCAGAATGTGAAAAATGATAAAAATAAAATTTATATCCAGTATATATGAATTATAATTGTCTATTTAATATAAATTAACAAAATGGAATACATCTTTCATGGAGAGGGTAAGCCATACATACGCATTAACGATGATTCAATTTTTTAATTTTTTATTGAATGAAATAAAGAAAATAAAATATATATATATATATATATATCATTATTACAGTATCATTATCATATCATATATATCATATATTTAATATATAATCACTAAAACCATCCTTAATACATTCCATGTAGTGTATGAATGAATCCAATCATTTGGAGTGGGTGGTAGTCCACACTTCCTCAAACGATACTATCATATTAAAAAAATATAAAGTAAAATGTTTGTATTTTAAAAATGAATAAGGAATTATAAATACATAATAAATATAATATATGACATTTATAAAATTATTGTCTATCATATTTTCCACTGTTAGGGGTAGTAAGGAAAATTGAACAATCATTGTTTAATGAGGCAGTAGTTCACCGTACATGAAAAGAATATGTATATTAAACATCATATGAAGGTTTTTATAACTTTATGTCAAAATATTATCATAATAGTTTCCTATTATGTTTTGGATGTTGTTTTTTATACAATTATTTAATAAAGATAGTGGAGGGGGTGGAGAAGGAAACTAAAAGAAATAAGTTGATGGAAGATGTGACATCTTAATCGAGAAACTCAATTTGGTTTGTGCCAAAATGCTTCATTAGAAGAATTTTGGCCCAGAGGTAGTCTTCAAGGAGGAAGTAAAGTTATTATATTAGTTGGGAAGTGGTTGGGAGAGACAAGGGTCTTGAGAAGTATTATTAATTGGGAGGAAATGACTTCTTTTTATAGTGGAGGGGGTGGGGCACTCTTGTAAATTTCTGAAGAGATAATTCCACCTTCGTTTTACATGTTGCATGTTGATCCAATAATGATCATAAGTGGATAAATGGGAATATATGTTATAAATATCACAATAAAAAATATTTTGGACAAATTTATAAGTTGTTTTGTGTCATAAATTTATGGGTTAGTCCTTAGTTATGGTTAAATTTACTATAATTGATGTAATAAATTTTAATTAAATTCGCTAATAAATGTTGTAAAAAACAAATTTGACATTATTTGACCCTAAATATTACTATTATTCCAATTATGTACTCAATATTTCAATATTTTTATCATATAATTAGTAAAAATTAATTTAAAATTAATACCACTGACGGGACGACACTGTAGGTTTTTAATGTAAAACATATCAAAAGATTTCTATGTTTTTATATCCAATTTCAATTTAAAATTTGTTAAAATGACCTTAATTTTATTAATTGAAAAATATATAGTATTATTAAACTTTTAATCCAAATTCAAATATAATTTAACCTTATAAATAAATTATATGAAATGCAGTTTTGAATTAAAATCCAGTATTTTTAAATATTCAATAAAATTAATCCTTAAGAAAAATTACAAAAAATATCCTGACCAAATTTTTATGTTTTTTTTAAAAATATAATGTTTATTTTGAAAAATAAATATATAATAGTTCTAAAATTGGGATTTAAAATGGTTCCTCCATTAAATGGTGTTAAAACAAACTTTATAAACAAATATAGGTTTTCATGTATAAAATTGGGATTGTTCTTATATATTGTGTTTCTAATCTATTGGATGAATATAAAAATACTTGATAGAATATATAAAAAAAAATATTAAACTAATATACCTCAATAATTTTTATTAATTTAATTTATTATGTTAAAACAACATTGTGACTCTAATAATAAAAATGTTTTCCTTTATGTTCAGTCAGTTTGTGTATTTATTTATAAAAAATTTTCAACCTTTGAATTCATATTATGTTTTTGTATAAAATATATTTTCATAAATTAGATAATAATAGTCAAAAATAATAATTTAAATTTTACGTTGTATCTTATTATATTAAATAAGTTTTTTATTTCAAAATATATTATTGTTTAGTAAAAGTAGATCTTGTGTGCTCTGCAACCAATTGAGGAAAGTCATTGTCACATGTAACAAAATATAAAATTGATCTTCTATGTGGAGAAATAAAAAATTAATGTTTCTTGTATTGAAAAATTAACTTGGTGTAACATATGATGCAATCCAAAGAGAGTGGTTTAATATAAAATAATTTATTTTTAGGTTTATGTGAAATGAAAAATAGCACAAAGGTTTTATTAATGGGGAAAAATAATTCAAAAAATATCATAGTGTTACTATATATATATTTTTTCTTGGAACCCCCATAATGAGTGGATGCATGTGATCCATTTCAATGTTTTTAGAAGAACTGCTTGGTTCAGGCATGCTGACCAAGAGCATGAGTTGAGGGTTTTCCTGCAAAACATATCCAGTAGAGATGATTCCATAGAGTAATTATACATTGACTTTTCCAAACTCCTACATTTATTCATTATACTAAGAAAATTATTCCTCAAATTTGATTAATTGAACCTATTTGGGTGGTAGGTGATATATGGCATTTCCATTACGCATTTCATTAAATGAATTTTTTCTAAAGAGTTATTAGTAGTCCAGTCGAGGGAATCACCATATTAATAGTGATACCATAGTTTGGGATGTATATGCCTCCTTTGATCATATTAGTGTGAACCATATTACATTCAAAATACCTCTCATCATATTCTCTATATTAAACTCTTGTTCACTAGTGTCTGTATAGGTGGTGCCAATGATATTCACCGATGCATATCACATTGAAAATAGGGTATTAGTATTAGAATGATAAGAGGGCGGGTTTTATAATTTATATAAATTTAATGAATAATTATTTCTTAGATAGTTCAAACCCTTAAGATACTTATTTTGTTTCCACCATCATGGGGCCTCATAGTCAAATTCAGTAGATCTTTTTTAATCGTCTGATTATTGTTTATCTAAAGGGAATATCAGGAAAAGAATTTCATGTGTGTTCTGTGGGAGGAAATTGGGTCATGGGTAAGACGAGGTGGGATGATCCCTTTGTGGTGCTCCCAATACATGGGAAAATACTGACTACTATTGAGGTGGAGGTTGAGGTAAAACTTCACCCATTCTTATGGTATGTGGTTTCTCCCAATACATTTTTTCTATCATTATATAATGGTTTTTCATCCTCAATGTTTGTGTTAAAATTTTCCCCAACTATACAGGATATGGTTTCTTAAATATTTTCATGGATTCCACTACTTAGGCCACATTCCTGATAATACAGAGCCTTGTTCTATCATGGTATGGGATAATTGTATGATTTCACCTAAGACGCCTATTTCAAAAGTTATTGTTGATGAATGATGGTAATATTACCTTAATCATGATTCTTTCTCAATATATAGGTATTTTAGATATAGAAGTATTTGGATTAATATCCCGCATATGTATCCACATCAATGGGATTTGTTCTGGGTTCGTTTTTTTAGAAAACCATCTATTTTTGGAAGAGCCTATTTCTAGAAGATAGACTAAGTCTATGATATTACATGATGTCACAAATTGGTTGGATTCAATGATTAGGGATTGAGGTGAAATTCAATGCATTGTGTTTCCCTTATTGTATGATATGAACATTGGATGGTTCAATCATGATAAACTAATGAATATCATTTTATACATCAAGAAACACTTGAGGAAGGGATCATTACTAATTTATCAATTTCAATTGTTGTTCAGCTAGGAGGTATAATAAGCTAGCTCGATGACTTATAAATTATATTACCATTATGTGTCATGGATATTTTTATAAGGAATTATTTTTTTAATTGATGAATAATAGTCCATAAATTTACGAAGATATCATGGGAACCTTATTCTAATAATTTCTCTAGATAACTATATTAGGCAGTGGATAGGACCAAACACCATTGGTTTGTTTCCATGTCCAAATGTATCCTCATTAGAAATATGTATTCATTGACTTTTTCAATAGGTTTCTCAACATAATCGGACTAGAGAGGATATTTCCAGATTTCATTATTTTAAAAAAAGTTCCATCATGGATTTACCTTACATTATTGGAAGGTAAGAGGCCCAAAAATGGTTTAAATAATGACCTTTTCCTTGGATTTTCATCCAATTTAGAAAGAAAGTCTCTTATCAATGACGCAGCCCTGAGCATGACTGGCCTCATTTTTCATACGTTCCCCGAATAGAAAGGATTTTTCATAGTTGATTCGTGTAATGGCCCGAATCCAAAGCCACTCAACTGGTTCCCCGTACCTGGTTCACCACATGACATCATGCGCGTTTTCCAAAACACTAGAGGCTGCCGACTAGCAGTGAGGGCCTTGGTGAGTCTGTGGGGAAACTAAGCTGTAATTTGTTAAGGTATACAATGGATGGATAAACATAAAAAATAGCGAAAGCAGTAAAAAAGAAATTGAGCGGAAGCAATTAATAATATAATAATGATGATAATGATGCAGCAGGAACAAGTATCTAAGGAATGCAGCAAACACAACAATGTGATGAAATACAACTGGGAACAATGTATTAAAAGTAAACAGAAACTCCAGCAGCATCACAAGCCTAGGCTTGGTCCTATGCTCTCCAGCTCCAACCAGAAATCATGTATGTGAATTATAAGGGTCACAATCCCTATCGACACCTACAACCATATAACCTATTTGGACAAAAATGTAGGACCCAAAAAAGGTGTGAGACTAATCCCAGTCGGCAACCAGCACATGATCTATTCCCTACAGTCAGTGAGCAATATAGAAAAAGTAAATGAAATAAATGTTGTGGGGAAACAATAGTACACTAATGTAAACAATCCTAAAAATCTCCATTCACATTTATTTAGTAATTTATTTCATTTATTTAATTATCACCCAAGGAATCTTGCAAAAACCATATATTCCCAAAGTATAGCAAGTAACACAACATGTTTCTCACCTGACTACCTAAACTACAAGTAGTACATAACACAAGCCTATTCTATGGCTTGGTGGACTCGTCACAACCAACCAAACAATATTCACACTGACTCTGTGAGTGGATCATAGTGGTATACCCCTATAGTCACGTAATCATACAAGGCACATACACTCTGGGAAGCACTCACCGTCAATTCCCTGTTGGTCTTGCAACGATAGGTATATACTCTCTAAGGAAGCACTTACGTCTAATTCCCCCTATAGTCTCGTTACGTAACTAAGGAAACTCGGAGGAAGCACAAAGTCCAATTAATATAGGTCATGTTAATGATACTAATTTATAACAGCCTCTCTAGGGAATCCCTTAATCGTCAATTCCCTCATTAGTCTAACGCACCAGGTTTACACAGCCCTGTTCAGTCTAGTCGGGCGTAATCGAATGTTAGTAGCCCTTAGTTTGTTCAAAACATACTTGGATAATAGCTTCAATGCATCAAAAGAAAATAAATAGTAGGTAATTCATGCAATAAATCCTATTAAGGTAGGAAATCAATGCAAAAAGGTATGCCTCACATGAAACCTAAGCAAAAAGGCGGTAAATAACCAAAACCTGGGAAACACCCATGGGGTGATCCTAAAACATGCTAACAAGAAATCATTATTCATCTAATAGCCTCTAGAACACATGAAATCTAAGGAAGATAACAAAACAGTATCAAAATCTTAACCCGAGATACTTGAAACATGGGAATCCGGTACTTTTTCACAAAAACTCAAAGACGTTCAACATAGGGAAACATACCACCTACCTCGATCCTAGGAGATCGATATTCTTGAACCACAAGACTTAATTCTCCTTAGAACGTTGTCAATATACAAAAACAAAAAAACTTTCAACCCATGATATCTTGAGAAAGAGGGGAAATCATGGAATGAAACTCAATAAGAAGGAAAAGCTCACTACTGCAGTTCGAATGAAGTCGACGGCGGATGATTCGGAAAATAGATGGAGGCTAGGGGGCTCAGACGATGTTCAGAACTGTATGGGAAGCTCTCGGTCAAAGAACCTAGAGAAGAAGATGATTCTGTCGATTAGGCACGACCCCAATCCGTTTAATGAAAAAAAGAGTACATGGCGTGTACTTTTAGAGTACACGACGTGTACAATGATTTTCCGTACACCACATTAAGCATCCTCCAAATCACTCCTAAACACCATGTGTGTAGCCGGACATGGCCAGAACACGGCATTTCATGGAATCAATGTACACGGTGTGTACTTATAGAGTACAAGAAGTGTACATCGAATTTTTTTAGATTTTACTCTTTTCTTAAAAAATGACAAAAAATAAGAAAACATACCTGGAAAGAAGGTCCAGGTTCTTAGAAACTTCCCCTCTTAAATAAATTCATCACCAAATTTCCCTAGAAAGGTGGAGATGATGAAACCTTGAACAACTCTGGCCACTGTGATCGCATATTAGACTCCCTCTCCCAAGTCTCATCCTGTACTTGCCCGTGCTGCCATAGCACCCATACAAGAGGAACAGAACAGCCACGGAGAACCATTGTATTATGATCAAAAATACCAAAAGGATGCTCCTCCAAAGATGCATCTGACTCCAGATCAACCTCCTCAGGTTGAAAACCATGAGACGAGTTTGAGAAATAGAATCGAAGTTGAGAAACATGGAAGCCATCTTGCATAGCCTGGCACCTCTGGGGTAACTACAACCTTTAAGTAACCAGACTGACTCTTTCCAGAACCTCAAATGGCCCGACATATATCTGTGAAAGCATACCCTTCCTCCTGATCCACTTGTGTCCCAACCTCGGGGTAACATGTAAGAAAACCTGATCTTTGACCTTGAACTCCAATGGTCATCTCTACTGACCAGCATACAATTTCTGATGAGACTGTGCAGTTAACACCCTCTTCTGAATCAACTATACCTGTTTTTTGGCCTCCTAAACAATATGAGGTCCCATCTAGCTACCTCTCCTACCTCCAGCCAACACAAGGGTGATCAACACGGCCTACCATACAATCCCTCGTAAGGTAACATCAGGATAGTTGCATGAAAACTATTATTTTAGGCAAACTCCACTAGAGGAATATTTTTTTCCCAAGAACCTCCAAAATTGAGGATGCATGCTCTCTTCATGTCCTATAGAACCTGAATCATGCTCTCTGACTGGCCATCTATCTTGGGATGGTAAGTTGTACAAATAAGTACTTGTGTACCCAAATCCCTCTATAACCCTTTCCAGAAATGCGATGTAATGTGGGCGTCCCTATATGAAATGATAGTACTTTGAACCCCATGAAATCGTACAATCCCAAGGATGTACAACCGTCCAAACTCATCAACCCTGAAGGTCTCATTAATCGGAAAAATGTGAGAAACCATTGTGAGCCTTTAAATGACAACCCACACCACATAATTCCCTCGAGGTGATCTCGGTATCCCTGTCACGAAATCCATCGTGATATCGTTCCACTTCCACTCGAGAATGGGTAGTTGTTGTGAAAGCCCTACTGGATGCTAGTCCTCCGCCTTCACCAGATGACAGGTGGAACATCTCATGAAAAAACCAGCAACATCTCTCTTTATACCTTACCACCAATAATGGCGGTGTAGAACACAATACATCTTGCTGAATCCAGGATGAACTGCCAAAACTAAGGAATAAATGTCTTGCATCGGCTCCTCGCGTATATCTGTTGGCACCCATATGCGTCCCTGAAAACGCAAGATCTCATCCTTTCCTATGGTCTCTCCAAGACGAGGGTCCTCTCCTGACACACTTTCTCGTAGGACTAAGACCTCAGAATCTGATAGCTGCCTCATTCGAACTCGGTCAAGAAGGGTAGAGGTAACAACTATAGAAGAAATAAAGTTCTGACCCTTTTTTCGTGTACCTCCAAATGCATTTCAAAGAATAGATCCATAAGCTGCCACCTGCTACTGGCCTTCTCAACTCCCTGTATATGTGTCTTCTTTATCAGTGCATCTGCCACAGCATTGCCTTTCCTAGGCATATAAGAAAATTTGAAATCAAAATATTGTAGGTACCCAACCCACCTCCATTGTCTCAGATTCAAGTCACGCTATGTGAATATATATTTGAGGCTCTTGGGGTCAGTATGAACTACAAAATGATCTCCCAAAAAATATTGTATCAAATAACGCAAATCATGAATGAATGAATCCAACTCCAGGTCGTGCGTAGGATAGTTCCTCTCATGAGGCCTCACCTGCCGAGATCCGTACACAACAACACGATCCTCCTGCATAAGCACTACTCCATGTCCGATGCTAGATGCATCACAAAAAACTATATAACTCTTGACTAGCTCTGCAAAAACTAGAATCGGTGTTGAAGTCAATCTCCCCTTCAGCTCTTGAATGGCTGAGTCGCATGCTTCTAACCAAACATACCTCACTGCCTTCTTAGTCAAGCCCATCAACGACACTACTAAGTGTGAGAAGTCCTGTATAAATTTCCTGTAGTAACCAGCTGCCCCTAAGAAACTTCATACACTAAAGAAATTCCATGGATTCTCCCAGGTAACTACTTCTCTCACCTTCTTTGGGTCTACTAATACTCATGTCTATGAGATTACATGACCTAGGCAGTGAATCTCATCCATCCAAAAGTGTCACTTTGAGAGATTAGCATACAACTGATGCTCCCTCAGTATACTCAAAATAAACTGAAGATGGGTAGCATGGTCGTGTCGAATATGAGAGTACACCCAGATATCATCCATGAAAATCACCACGAAAGAATCCATGTAAGGATGGAAACAACTGTTCATCAGTGCCATGAATACTACTGGGATGTTCATGAGACCAAACGGCAAAACCAAATACTCATACAAACCATACCTGCTCTGGAAGGCTGTAAGAGGTATATCAGATGGTCTGAAATGCAACTGATGATATCCGGATCTCAAGTTGATCTTAGAGAACACTCTGGCTTAGCGAAGCTATTAAAAGAGATCATCTATCTGTGGCAATTGATATTAGTTCTTAAACGTCAACAGGTTTAGCTTCTTATAATACACACAAACCCTAAGGGTTCTGTATGCCTTATTTTCAAATAGAGCAGGCGAACCCCAAGGAGAAGTACTAGGTCAGATGAAACCCCTTGACTGCAACTCCTCCAACTGCTTCTTGAGCTCCTAAAACTCATGTGTAGCCCTCTTATAATGCGGAATGGACACCAGTGTTGCTCCTGAAACAATCTCAATTGAGAAGTCTACCTCACGCTCCAGACGAAAACTTGAAAAGTCTTATGGAAAGACATCTCGAACAAGATTGAAAACTGAAGGAACTCCCTCTGAGAAATCCCTTGGTCTTCTAGATATAAGCTGGAAAACTGGGCCGTAACACCACCCAACCCATGATGCTTTGGTCCATCTCTACTCGCCTGGATATTCCATTCGCCCTTGTGAAGATAAGATCCACCCTCTAGTGCTGTGAAACTCACCCTATGACGATAGCAATTGACAAACACCTGGAAGGGAACTATCCTATCCATTCCAATAATGACATCATAGCCTATCATCTTTAAAACCTAAAGACTCCATGAAAAACGACACCCACCAACCTCAAGGGGGCAGTCTAGGCACTGACGCACGCTAGCTGTTCTAGTTCCCAAGGGAGTGTCTAGAGTCATCATATCCTCAGAAGTATAAACAGTAAGTCTATGACTTTCCACAGTATGTATAGAAATAAATATATGAGAAGCTCCTATATCGAAAAGTGTAGATGATAAAACTGAGGCTACTAAAATCATACATCGAACAGTAGAAGGTCCAAGATCCTACTCCTGATTGATCTGCTCTACCGCATAAGTATGGCCTAGACCACTGCCCTTTATAGCAGCCTGAGATCCTAGAGCTGACCATTCCTATTCTTGACCACTACGTCCATCGCCTCTACCTTGGCTTGAATGACCTAAAAAACTCTAGATGCTAGTTTGCTGCAAAACTGGTAATCCTGCTGCTATGCGTAGAGTCGAAACTGATCCTCCTTCACTAGCTGCTAGAAGAAGAACCTTGCAGAAATGCTATAGATGGCCCATCTTGTCGCATGATTGTCCTTCCAATGGGTCTCTCAGGAACTAATGATTCTTATTCCCATTGTTTCCACACTGATAGAACACCACATGGTTTCCAGAAGGAATATGTTGTCTACCCGAAGGAATACCTCACTTCGTCGAGTAACCTCATGTAGACTCTCAGTGGATGTGCATGTTGTCTACCTGAAATGAATCAGTCCTGGAAGCTGAAACTCCCTAGTACACAACTCCAGTATCCCTCATATTTCTCTCTGTGATAATCCCCTGGTTGACTATCAAAGTTATAGAAGTCAATTGGAAGTCGTTCACCTGTGATCTGATGTCCGATCTGAGGCCTTCCTCAAATTTCCCCTCTAAAAACAAATCATCATTCCCTAGAACGAGAGTAAAACACTATAAATCTATGAAGCGAGAGGAATACTAGATAACTGTGAGAGTACTCTGATGTAGGTTCATGAACTCTCTGGCTCTGTCAGCCCACAGCTTCATCCGGTAGAAGTAGTCGTAGAACGTATGCTGAAACTCATCCCAAGCCATATCCTGTTGGCACCGTGTCTCAGAAACCACATCCCACCATCTCTTGGCAGAATCTCGCAGCATATAAATTGTGAGCTTCAATCTCCTCTCTAGAGGTGTCTCCATGTGCTCGATGATGCATATCATGGCTTCTAGCCCTGACTCCACAGCCTGCGGTCCTCCATCCCCTGTGAACGTGAAAGGATGTTATAGTTGAAAAACCCATGTCAGCTCTACCGTAGACGGGGTAGGATGCTGAGCTCCCTATAGGGTCCGCATGAATCCCATGAAACCTTCTCTGAACTGAGTGTCAACACTAGTGACTGGAATTACTACAGGTTCCATATCCGAAATGATGGGCGGAACTGCAAGTAGTCCCTGATCTTCTGTATTAGGCGTACGGTCACTTCTTGGTTCCTAACGTGCAACAGGAGGACGTCTTGGTGCCATGAGTAAACAAGGTCACAAAAACACTTTTATTAAATATGATCAAAGTTGCAACTTAAGAGAGTAAAATGGAACAGGAGATTAAAACTATAAATTTTGGAAAAACATGTCTACACGGCGTGTAGTACCACTACACGGCATGTTTCCTGAAATTTTACCCTGGCGTGTACCTTGGCCATACATGGCTATGTAAAACACCCGACTAAATGGAATGTTCTCAAACTACACGTCGTGTACTAACCCTTTTTACTCCATCCTGATTACTCCCACATGGCTAGGAACACAGACTGACCCAACAGGAAACTACACGGCGTTTTTGTCCACTCCACGACATGTCCTTAAGATTTTCCCATGTCTGTGTCACTAGACATACGGACTGGTACACAGACCATTACTACACGGCGTGTCAACATTCTACACGGTGTGTTTCCCTGCGGCTTTCCCAACCCATATATTCTGAAACATGGCTTGGCCACATGGCTCCCCTAAGCCAAAACTACATGGCGTGTAAACTAGTACAAGGTGTGTTCTTATAAGAACTTTCATAACCCTGTGTCCGTGCCCACACAGTCGGTGACATGACTAAAACCTACATGGAGTGTATTCATAAAGTACACGCCATGTATTCTGGGATTTTATTGATTGTAGAATCAAAACGACACCAGATCCCAGAAAACACAGGAAGACAAGCGTTAAGGTGCCAAATTACGATCCATGGGGGCCCATACTCCCCGCGGATCAAATCATGGCATCATAACAATGCATATAACAAGTAAAAAATATAACAAACCCACGATCAACCAAATTACAATCCTTGAGGTCCCCTAACACCTCTAAGACAATATTTTAGTGTCTATGATAAAAAAGATCTAAACAAATGATACTCTATCAACATTGTAGGTATTCTATTATATCAGTTATCACAACATCATGCATCAAATATCACAAATTATATCACAACATCATGAAATTTCTAATGCAATCTAAATGGCATGGAAAATTTCATGACATGTGATTTCCTAACAAGTGCCTATATGATGCATGAGATGGCATACCCTCATCTCCTCGGGTTGCAACAAAATAGTACCACAATCATTTAAACAATAACAACACAAAACAAGGGCACCACCCAATGGTGAAATCAATTAAACTATAACATTTTCAAAACTCAAAAATTACAATATTCGAGGTAACCTGGCTTTTTCAATGTACACGAGTTCTATAATTCTAGGGAATAACTATTTACCATTTACCTATTCTGTCATATCCCTGTCTAATGTCGCAAAAAAGTAAGTCAATAGAAAAGAATGTAAACTCTTCTGATACCACTTTGTAAAGACCTGAATCTCGAGCCACTCAAGTTGTTCCCCATACCCGGTTCTCCACATGACCTCAAGCGCATTTCCCTAAATGCCAAAGGCTGCCAACAAGCAGCGAGGGCCTTGATGAGTCCATGGGGGAACTATTCCCTCATTGGGTAAGTTATACAACAAAAGGATATACATAAACAATAGTGGAAGTAGTAAACATCATTCAACAATTGAAAATAAACAGAAAAATCAATGTATAATATAATAATGATGATAATGATGCCGCAGGTACAGGTGTCTAAGGAAAAATGGAAACACAACAACGTGATGAAATACAACTAAGAATAATGATTTAAAATTAAATAGCAACTATAGTAGCATCGCAAGCCTAGGCTTGGTCCTATGCTCTCCAGCTCCAACAAGTAATCATTTACCTGAAGTAGAAGGGCCACAATACCTATCCACACCTACAACCATATAACCTATTTGGGATGAAAAGCAGGACCCAAACAAGGTGTGAGACTAATCCAAGTAGGAAACCACCATAAATCTGTACCCTACTATCAGTGAGAAATATATCAAAAATAAAAGAAATAAATTCTAGAGAGAAATAAGATTAAACTAAAGTAAAAAATCCTTCAAATCTCCATTCATATTTATTTAGTAATTTAATTCAGTCATATTATTATCACCCAAGTAATCTAGCAACAACTCTATAATCCCAAAGTATATCAACTAACACAAAAGGTATATTAGCAGACTACCTAAACTATATGTAGTAGAGAACACAAGCTTGTTCTTTGGCTTGGTGGACTCATCACAACCAACCAAACAATATTCACACTAACTCTCTGGGTGGATCATTCTGGAAAACCCCTATAGTCATCTAATCATACAAGACATAGACACTCAAGGAAACACTCACTGTCAATTCCTTTGTGGTCTTGCAACGATAGGTATAGACTCTTTTTGGAAGCACTTACGTCTAATTTCCCTTATATTCTTGTTACATAAATAAGGAAAATATGAGGAAGCACAATTTCCAATTCCTATAGGTCCTATTAACGATACTAACTTATAACAGACTCTATAGGGAAGCCCTTAATCCTCAAATCCCTCTTTAGTCTACCACAACAGCTTCACACCGCCCTGAGCAGTCTAGTCGTGTGTAATCGACTGTCAGCAGCACAAAGTAAGTTCAAAAACTACTTGGTTGATAGATACAATGAATCAAAAGCATATAAACAGCAGGAAATGCATTCAATCAATCATATTAAGGAAGTCAATCAATGAAATAGGGTATACCTCATAGGCAACCTACGCCAAACAGTGGTAAAGAGCCAAAAAAAGGGAAACACCGTTGGGGTGATCCTCAAACATGCTAACAAGCAATCATTATTCATCTAATAGCCTCTATAACATAATATATCTAAGGAATACAATATATCACGATCAAAACCCTAACCCGAGATACCCGAAACATGGGAATCTGGTACATTTTCACATAAACTCAAAGACGTTCAACAAAGGGTAACAAACCACCTACCTCGATCCTAGGGGATCAATATTCTTGAACCACGAGACTTGATTATCCTTAGAACGTTGTAGATCTATGAAAATGCACAAACCGTTCAACCCATGATATCTTGAGAAAGTGGGGAAATATGGAATGAAACTCAAAAAGAAGGAAAAGCTCACCGCTGCTATTCCAATGCAATTGATGGTGGTCGAATCAGCAAACAACTAGAGACTCGGGGGGCTTGGAGGATGTTCGGGGTTGTACATGACGCTCTCGATCGAAGAACATAGAGAAGAAGACGATTCTATAGATTAGGTGCGACCCCGATCCATTTAATGAAAAAACGATAGTATATGGTGTGTAATTTTAGAGTACATGACATGTGCTAGGCTTTTCTGTACACCGCATTACTAGGCCTCCACGTCTCCCCTACACATCGAGTGTTTAGCCGGACACGGCCTACACAAGGCCTTGCATGACATAAATGTACACGATATGTAGTCATAAAGTACATGGCGTTTACATTGGAAATTTCCATATTTTTCTCTTTTCCTCAAAAAAGACCAAAAAAAACATACCTGAAAAGAGGGTTCGGGTTCTTACAATTCGGCAAGGGGAAAATCTCCATGAAAAAATTATTTTTCACATAGGGGAGGGAATTAATAGTAAATACCATCATGGGGAGTTCTACCATCGTAACATAAATATGGAATCAAAGTAAAATTATTGCAGGAAATTCCATGGGGAGGACCTTTAGGTTGGACGATAGAAAGGGAAGGGCCTTATTATGGTTTGATCTCCCAGATACGATGATGTTTTTTCTGTCCTCATAAAGATATGGGATCTCATGACCAATTATATTCTGTTAATAACCAATGAATTTATGGTAATATATAAGGAGGGGACATTTGGAATTTATAGGAACAAAATTATGGAGACGACCTTTTTAATCTAGAATCGAGTTTTCTAATTTGTAACTGATCAGTAGGATCCTAATCCACCATAGATAACAATTATAGGGTTTGAAGAACTGCACATTTTTATAGAGTAGTATCGTAGAATCGCTCTTCATTTTCAAATATCCACTGTCAAGGAATAATTTTTGATTCTATCATTCTGTTTATTAGGATTTCTTTCTGTTGAAAGAGTCTTTCATATATGGGTTCATGTTTAAGTATCTCATGTCTTGAGTCAATATGTTTTTTAAATATTTCAATAGGTTTGGGAGGAATGCATTATATCACAAGAGTGGCCACTAGGATGGACCTATGACCTCTTGTTGGAATTAGGGTATGGGCCAGATCTGGTTGTCCATTTATTATTGGATTTATCCCAAGACCCTCTTGTATGGAAGTAAGGTTATGTGTATTCTCTAGAATTAAACTCATATTATATTCATTAATCACCTCAATTGTGGGGATGAAGTTGTGTGTACACCCTTCAACCACTAATACTCTACTCAATATATCATGGTAGGATTTTAGGATGCGGGAAGAAGTTTTCATATTCCCATTCAACATTGTCAGACAATGTTGAGTGACTTCATCAAGAAGAACAAGGGCATATGACCAATCTACTGTTTGATAAGGGGTGTGGGCATACTCTTATCCTCAATTTTTTATCTGTATGTATTGAATGTTTTAATTTTTAGGGTAATAGATATTGGGATTCCTACAATTGTTTTTTTGGAGTTTAAATCTTATTTTACCAATTGCTACCAAACTAAGCTAGTAGGGTTGGGGGACATGGGTTGGTGTGTGTGCCTTCTAACAATATTCGACCATATTTGTTTGTTATTCTTCCCAAGTGGAAACATTTATGGTCATCTTATGTGTTGGTTGTTCACTTTCATCAGGTGGATGTCTTGAGTAATGTTTTATGTGTGACTTGGGCTTTAATCCCAAGGGTAGCAACCTCATTAGGTTTAGGGGTCATTTTTGAATGATATTGGTGGTGATTTCTTCTATAAGAAGCCCTATAGAGAGACCCCTATATCGTTTTAATGACATTATTAGTGAAAATTTACTCCACCAACATAAGATACCGGGGAACATGTTACAAAATTATAGGGATAGAATCCCAAAATAGTTTGTAAAATAAATTGGTGTCATCAAATTCTCATCCACCTATAGTGGTTGAGTTAATGTTTAGTGGGTATTTTTGAGTTTGAAGTATTTTCCAACATGCTCTTGATTCGGGATAGTACCATTGAGTTGGTACTCCTGAATTAGTGCTTCTGATTCCTGGTGGTGATGGTGAGAGGTTAGCTACAAAATCATAAAGTTTTATGTGGATCCCACATGGGTAGTGACAAGATAATATTTCTGGTTAAATTAGGGTGAAAAAATTTGGATTGAAGGGATTTATAGTGAATTATTTTTGAAATATAAGAGAAAAACCTTGAAAAACCTATGAAATGTGTATCACGATAAAAAAACTCATTCCTAATCAATTGTTTTATTTGAATTTTGTTTCCTCATTCATTTTTTTGTGGGTGTTAAAGTGGTCTAACATGCGGGTGAAACTATCATAATGTTTAATGAATCAAAAATTGGTTCACCATTTTTTGATTAGTTATCGAAAATTACATTTGTTTATAATAGAATTTTGTGGTATTGGTGGAGAGACCCTTTATGTCAGACACATATTCCAATGTTTCTTCTGGGTGGCTTACAACTGGGTTTGTTTATATAACTAGAAACAACCAATGGTCATATTATACAATATGTTTCGTGAACCTACATTCCAATGTCAAGTGGTCATTGGGACGTGCCTCTAACAATTCTTAGAGACTGACATTGGTTGAGAGGATGGGAGGTCTGGATTATCGCACATTTATATAAGGAGATATTTTTTATTTTGGGATTCACATAATGTTTTAATACATATTTAGGGATCCTTTTTC
The DNA here is from genome assembly GCA_963277665.1 of Viscum album. Classification (NCBI taxonomy): domain Eukaryota; kingdom Viridiplantae; phylum Streptophyta; class Magnoliopsida; order Santalales; family Viscaceae; genus Viscum; species Viscum album. The sequence continues at coordinate 538,511,459 of OY728150.1, forward strand.
AAATATAAAATATAGAACATGTCACCCATTTATTAACAATCAATTAATTGCATGTCTTGTCTTTAGAATCTATTTTATATATCATAGGTTCTCCATTAATGGGGATATATATACGTATTTGAGATCCCCCATCAATGGTACATTTTCAATATGGATTAGATATTTTTATTTCTTTTATCATAATGATGCTAGGTAAAATCCAAATAGTCGGTCTATTTTTAATTTATCATCATCCCTGAATATTGAAGTTATTTTGGTGTCTAAATTGGGAATATGTGATACGATTCATACATATCATTGCATATAGAATAAAAATATATATGTTTTGTTTCTACTACATAGGTTACATCATACCTTTTAAGGTAATTTCAAAAGGACAAAACCTAACACTTAAAAATAATGTGGTGATGATGTCCATGAGAAAGGAGCCTTTAAAAAGTTGGTGTGGGACCTATTTAGATATAAACTAATAGAATTGGAAGGAATGTATCCTCATATGTTGGACATGAACCTTATAGGGATATGTCTTAAATAAGGTTAGGTTTAATTTATGTTTATTATGGTTAAAAACATGGTGTCATCCTGCATATCCCATTTGGATATGAATTAAATACCATTTATTTTAAAATAAAAGGGATTATACCAAATTAGAGGCCCATTTTTGTATTATTAGTAATATGGAAATTTTATGGTTTGTATCATAGATATTTTTGACCATTGAGAGGATAAAAACATTCTTTTGGGGAATACAAAAAATGTGGGTCCATAGGTAGGGTGAAAGGATGTTTGAGAAAATGAACATCTACTAAGACCGTCATTTGATCATGTGAATGTCAGGATCATCACTAACCTATCTTCCCATGTGATTCACACATGCATTGAGAAACAATTTAAAGTGGAAGATATGAAAAAAATTCCAAAACGCATTCATCCCCATGAGGATGAAGGTGGGGATATAAAATGTAGGGGTATTCCCTTCATGATAGACTAGGGGATTACTCTAGGAGGGATTGCCTAGTGGGATATTTATTCTATCTCTACTGGATGAAAATAGTGGATTCATTCATGTGATTAATTGAGAAATTTATTGTACAAATATCGATGTATCCTCTCATATTTTCAACCCCAGGGTCCCATCAATATCATAATGTTTATGATCATTATAAAAATGAGAATCTATAGTCTAGAACACTCTCTTGATCCCATCAATTAGGTAGGATTATTACGGGACCTCCATTTCCCTGGGAATTTATAATCAAGAGGACATTATAATGTTCCATATTATTTGTTCATACATAATTGGAGTCTTTTTGGGGAGTCCTTAACATGGTTCCACTTTGACAGGTTATCCTAGGAAAGTGGTACCGTGAAATTCGTTGTGTGAATGGGGGATCAATGGGTTGATCACATAGGTGAGGCCTGTGTGGAAAGAAGTTGGATCAAAAAAGTGAGTCCATGGTAGATAGCTGGTGGGTCACATAGTTAAGGCCAATATATGATAAAGGTTTATTACGTAGATAATTCTTGGGAGAGATGATGATGGTTTTCATAGGGTTCATAATGGAAGAGATAATGGTGCTTCACGCAGGGGGACCAAGGGGAGATGAAGGTTCCTTTGGGTAATGTAAACAATAGGAAATATAACATGGTCTAGGGCATGGTATAGGCTCTATGGGTTACCTTATGTGTCATCAAATGATGGAAACTCATGTTTTTAGTAGTCTAATCATCCTTCTCCATATTGTTTATGACTAGGTGGGTGATTCCTCCTAAGGTTTTTAGTATTTCAGAACATGGGAAAGCTCAAAATATTGATTAATGTTAATTTCACTTTATTTTTAAGTCTAAAGGAACTACCCATGTTTTCGGAGGACTTGGGAGAGAGACTTCTGTGAGAAGAGCATTAAGGGGTCTATTTTTCATTCAGTTGTTTCAAATGTGGAGACCAGCAATACTGTTTATAGGAATACTCCGAAACCTATGTTAAGGAGGCCATTCTAATATGTTTTTCACATAGCCTTCTCATATAGTACCCTCATGCAGGTACTGGACACTCATATTGGGTCATGCAAGTGGACCCTATGTGAGCCTCATGATGTACAAGTGTCTTTCCCATGTTCATATTAGAAAGACCCTTCACTCTCATTTGTTCCCTTAACCTATGTATTATATCAGTTATTTAATTTTAAAGGAGTTAATTGGGATTGTAACATATATATATATATATTTATAAATTTAAATATATTATTTATAAAAATAGACTCATCCATAAAAGTTAGATATAAAAAATTGAATTATACTATTCATGAAGATCATAGGTTGTACGTACATGTCAACAACATTTTCATTTATCAAAGGATGGAATTCAATAACGTTAAATAAAATTTCCAGTTTATAGAATCACCAATATATAATTTACATAATATATATTCATTATATCCATCCTTATTACCATTAATGTAAAACAAATCACTTAGTGGAGGTGTTCGCCTATACGTATAAAAGAGAGGAATTATCATTTTTTAATGAATTACAAGGAAAGAAGGTATATTATATATAATAATTATTTAATTAAAATAATTCGAAAAATATTAAATAAATAATTCAATTCCAATATTATATCAATCATTGATAGGTGTTGAGGGAAATGAATTATATTGATTTGTGAGGCAGTACTACATTTTACATAAGATTGAAATTTTTTCTTAAACTTTTGTGGAATAAGAGATGAATATAAATTATTAAATAAATATAATATCTTATTAGTATCTATTAGATACGTATGTTATTATATTTCAATTATTAAATTATTAATGAAAGTGGTATGTGGGCTTGAAAACAAAGAATGTTCCTAGACAATATAATCAAATTTTATTATAAAAATCTATTTGAGTCTCTAATTAAGGACCATAGGTAAGTATTTTGTGGAAAACATTAGCACAGGAACATTTATAAGTATTTTTGGGAGATGATTTTTTAGGTTTTTGACAAAATAAATTTCTTATTAGGCGTGATAAGGGAGCATATGTGTTTCCCTTTTATAATTAAAGAGGAGTGGAAATTTTGAAATAAAAAATATAAGTCAATAATGGAAAGTAACTCTCATACCATGTGCATCAAATGTTGATAAATAATATAGTGTTGTAAATATAAGGTTGATAAATACCTCCACCAAAAAAATGTCTTAAAAATATTTTTCTTAACCTCAATGATTACTTTTATGATTTTAGTTTCCACCATTGTAACTGTTGTTTTATAATCTTACCTAGGTAATTTATTCTTTAATAATTAAAATTAATTATAATTATTATGTAATTTTTAACCAAATATTATAAATATGTAATCAAACCTATTAAATAAAATTACAATGTGTTAGGATGCATAATTTTAACACATGCGTATGATGCATGCACAACCCTATTTTAACAATAATTGTGGTAATTATTTTTCTATTTTTAATTACGAAAAATAATTATATTTTCATTATTATATAATAATTATTATCATAATTATAAATATGGAACAAATTTTCCCATGTTCAATTCCAAAATTTTGTGAAATTAATTTTAAATTAAACTGTTCTGCACTATAAAAAAGTGGATTTGCAATGAAAAGGTTTCCATAAATAATTTTTTTGTTGAAATGAAACATTAACTTGATTCAATGAAACTAAAATGTGATAATCATTACATAATTGAACTAATATTACTTTTAATCTGTTACAGTAGTTTTATATTTTTAAACACTTTAAACAAAAAAGGAATTTTTTTAAGAAAAATCCATAAATTTCACAATTCATTGAAAAATTAATAAACTAATAAAATTACCATAAAAAACACTAGCATAATTTTATATTTATTTTTTAAATAATTATGCTAATATTATCAAAACAATTGGCTATATGTTTAAAATTTAATATTAATATAATCATATGATTGAAAAACTTTTTAGAAAAATGTTGCGTTAAATAGAAAACAGTATTTATTCTTCTCCCATGCTTACGAAAAAATATTTGACAAATGATTAGAAAATATAATGAATATATAATATATAAATTTCTATAAAATAATTCATTATTAGAGATTATTTGGCATATGAATACACTATGTTCATAAAAATGGATTTTTCAGAAAAAATTAATTTAACTTTCAAATGATTTCTATTTTGATTTATAATCAATAAATAACCAATGAATTTTTAATACATGTGTAAAACATATACATTTGATAATTTATATAATCATATCCATACAAACAAATTTAATTACTTGGTTATAACTGTCACTTTCAATTACAGTGTTTTAATAATATATCATAGTATGTTTAAACTCGGTGTTGTGTGTAACACAAGATATCGAAGAAAGATAATATATTTGAAGGAAAATATATTATAAAATACTAGGGTGTTAAATTATATATATATGAAGAACCTATCCCAAAAAAATTACATTTTTTATATGTTATTATACAAAAATCTTGATAACAATGAGTATATGTAATGCGAAATGGTCATAAAATGGATAAAAAAATCCTAATTTTCATTTCTAAATTTATTTGTTGACCAAAATGTGAAAAATCAATATATCGAATGGATATTCCTAAAAAAATAATATATGATTATATGATGGAATGGAAAATATATTTATCTTTTTTTCATTGAAATCTATACATAATAATGATAATAATTGAAAAGGGATTGATGTACAAGACAATAAATACAAATATTAGATATATTTCGTTTTTAAGAATCATCAAAATATAAAAAATGATAAATATATAAATGCATGAAATTTAGTTATCTATACTTTTTCCCTTTATTCTTACTTGTCTTCATATTTATTTCATCCTCAACTAAGCTCTAATTATGATTTTTAGAGAGTTTGAAATCTACCAGTTGAGAAATATACCAACTCAAGATGAGATAAATATTCAAATGTGGATTATTTATCAGATTGTTTTAGTTTACATGAATTTTAATAATAATTCTTATATTTCAACAGTTTATAGGGGAATATATTTTCTATTTAATTTTTACCATTAAAATATTTGACTGATGGAGGCGATTAAGTGGTATATAAAATTTAATTTTTGTACTTTTGAGGTATTTATAAATACACATTATGAATACATTGATTTAAAATGGTCTTATAATTACAAGTACCATTGTTTTAGATATCTAGTCAAATATATCAAAACCCCATAGTGAATTAAATAGACTCTCTATGATTAATTAGTTTAACTTTATTCATGGTATTTCACTTCTGTAAGTGTAGTTTATATAGAAATTTGGATTAAATCGAATCCTTTTCTACAATTATATATCCTTTAATAGGTGATAAATATATTTCGTTGTTATTAAACCATTATGTTTGCAGTAATTTGGTTCTATTCCATTATATCTAATATAAATTTTCCATTATTCCTTGAATCAACCATTTTCACATTCTATATATCATTAATAATACATAGGTCAATATATTAGATAAAAATATATGTGTATTATGACCATTGTAATGTGTCTCTATAAATGATTTGATCTTTTAATCAAACTAATAACCCAAAAGCCTATAAACATCAAAGTGTATCCTGTTTTACTATATGATGAAATGTCAATGTTTTTCTTGGGAATATGACATATAATGTTACTACAAAGATATTTTTGGTTGAAAATATAATCAAATATGGAAAATTTATTATCACATAGAAATTATATTTCCAATTTACCATTTTTAATCCTTATATATTGTGAGTATATAAGTAATAAACATTTAAATTGATAAATCCTTTTAGTTTTCTACATCAAACTATTATAAAAAAGGAAAAATATATTTTTATTTTGATAAAAAACAATGTCATTAATTATAATGATGTTAAAAAGAATAAT